>CM034155.1:277059352-277659352 GCA_019776745.2 Taxus chinensis
GTGTGGTGTTTGTTATTCGTTGCGGGCCCTAGGCATTTTCTTTTCTCTATAATTCTTTTTCCAAAATGCCTTAAGGCACAAAAAGACCCATTGCTTCCCATCATATCAAAAGAGGACACGTCATAATTTCAGAAAAAAATTAGAAATTTTCTCCGCTGCTTGAATTTAGGTATTTTTATTTCACTTCATACGACTGCTCAAAATCGGGGCAACTTGAAATTTTTAACCAAAGTACTTTCCCAAAAAAGGAAAAGTTCTCAAAATGACCCGCTGCTCCTCCTCTAATTCAAAATCAAGACATGTAAGCTCCCGCTTGGGAACTAATCGGAGTGAATGGCGGAGCCATGGGACCATAATTCTAA
Source organism: Taxus chinensis (assembly GCA_019776745.2). Lineage (NCBI taxonomy): Eukaryota > Viridiplantae > Streptophyta > Pinopsida > Cupressales > Taxaceae > Taxus > Taxus chinensis. Next base: position 277,059,715 of record CM034155.1, read on the forward strand.
CAGGTTAAAAGCGCCATAATAAAGAAAAAAAGAACATAAGTTCATAACGCAGTTTTCCGCCATCCCTCGGCCAATTAGAACAAGCCACGTTGCCGATGAATGATGAAGAAGAAATTGATGGGAAAATTACGCTCGTTTGACCGTCAAAACACAGAAAATGCCAGGGATGCCTTAGAATTCAATTTTTTCGCTAAGGCCGAAAAAATTCTCGAAATTGAACCAACTGAAACATGTTTTCAAAGAATTTTTTATCATGGAATTGGATTTTCAATGGCATACAAGTGCAAATTGATCAATTTTAAAATTCCATGATCAATCAAAAAGGAAAAACGGCAGAGCCCATAGATTTTGGAAAAATTAGGGCACAAAAAAGGGCACACATGCAGATTTCTTTCAAATTGGGGCAAAACAACAAGTTTGTGAGCATTTCAAGGCATTCGACTGGAGGGAAAATTTGCAGACCACCAATTTGAGAGAAAAATGTTTCAGAGCACGCAGAATGAAGGAAAAATTTAGGGCAAAATGGTGCAAGCTCAAAAATGGCACTAACATGATCAAATGTCATCTGAGATAAATCCTTAGGTTGTATGATTGCTACAACAATCTATTCAAATCTCTCATGTAAACTTTGAAGGATTTTTTCAACAATCCTCTGATTCTCTATGGCTTCACCATTAATCTTCAACTAATTTATTAACCCAAAAATCTTCATGAGAAAATCAATGATAAATTCTTCTTCCTTCATCTGAAGGGTTTCAAACTCTCTTCTTAATAACTGAAGTTTAACTAGTTTTACCTTATATGTATTTTGAAGGATTTACCAGGATTCCTTTGAACATTTAGTTATTGTTATACTTGGAAATATTAGCTCTGCCATTACACATTCAATAAGGTTGAGAGATTTTGCATCCTTTCTTCTGGTTTCCTTCAACTGGGTTTTTTGTGCATTTATAAAGTTGAATAAGCTGAATTATCTTTCACATCTACAAACCCATTTGAGATTAAATCCCATAAATCATTTGCAATCAAAATGGTCTTCATTTTCTTAGACCATACATCATAATTTCTTCCATTAAAGGTGGGAGATTGGTGCCAACGTTTGACTTCATTTCCATCCATAATAAAAACAAATAAATCTACTCCCCTTAAGAACCTGGCTCTAATATCACAATGTTGTATGGAGGAGGGAGGAAGGAGCACCAAATGCAGATTTATAGTGACGAGAATAAATGAAAAAAAAGAGCATAAAACATAGCAGTAATTATACACACAACAAAACAGTTATAAATGTGAAATTTCTGTCTATTATAAACAAAAAAACTGATTTACATAAGTTGGAGATGTTGTTGTATTTATCTTGTATTTCTCCTCTATGAATGTCTTCAAATTTGTTTCCTTCAGCTGCTGATGGATATCTCCTTGCAAAATACAAAATTGTTGTATTTTTCTTCTCCTTTGTTTTTTCTTTTGATGTTGCAAAACTTGAGTTGGCTGCTCATACACACACACACACACACACACACACACACACACACACACACACACACACACACACACACACACACACACATATATATTTTGTTTCTTGTTGCTACAAAAAACTCTTATATCTATTTTTCTTTTCTATCTTTTTTTGTTATTTTTATTTCCTTCATACGACTGCTCAAAATCTAGAACTTTCTTTTTTTAATTAAAATACTTTCCCAACAAAAACATTAAATGAGAAAATATAAAATTTAAAATCAAAAACTCCCGCTTGGGGATGAGGAGTAAATGGTGGTGGTTGGGATTATATTTCTAACGGGTTAAAAGCGCCATAATATAGAAAAAAAGAACATATTTTCATAACGCACTTTCTTCCCTAACGCTCTTTCCATCCTTTCCAACCCGTTTGGCCCTATTCTCTCTTCCATAAATAATCTCCGAACTATTTACATTGTAAGCCACCACATTCTTTTCTACATCTAATGATGTATGAACAATCCGCTTGACAAGTCCCTATACATCATCCATGTCAAAGGATCTTACTTACATTTCACTACTACTACAAAGATGATCTTTGTTCACTTTGAATAAACACACCCTTAAATTGGACAACAGGAAGGATATCGACAATCAACTCACTCTATTTTTATTTTGATGATGAATTAAAAAATACGATGAAAAAATCTTATATAGTTTCTTTTAGAAGTGGTCTCTTTAATTTTAAGAGGTATCAAAACCTTTGTTGTTGGGTAAATATATTTCCAAATGGACATGCATTTGGACATAACATGGTTATCAACCATTTTTGGAGTGTATGGATGTATTCATATATTGAGAGGGAGTCAAATGTGAAATGGTCGATGTCAGATGATGGGTGGTGCGATCGTGTGAAGTACTTGTTTAGTTTTATTGAGCCCATATTGAGTATGTTGTGATTATGGAAAATGAATGGATGGGAAAAGTATAGGATGGAATCAACTCAATTGTTTTTAAGATTAAAATCCATCATGAATGCTAAGGAGAAATATTCTATAGAGAGTTTCTTCAAGGAATTGCATTTGATATGCATTAATAGGTGGAGCAAAATGACCAATACATTGCATTTTCTTGATTTCTCCTTGAATCCTAAATAATATGGTGCAAAGATTTTTTATTTTTCTAGGAGGGTCCTACCATACAAGGATATTGGGGCTAGGGAGGCGTATAATGTGGAACTCTATAAACTTTTCCTAGATCTAGAAGTATATGACATAGTTATAGGAGATCTAGGGACTTTTAAAGACCTCTACTAGTAAATCTCTTGGTGATACTCATGAGACATACATGAAGAAATCTCATATGTGGTTGTGCCTTCATGAGAAAGTAGCACCCCATCTCTAGCTATTTGCAATAAAAATATTATCACAAGTAAGAATTTATTTAATATTTTTGACTCTCTTTTCAACCTTTTGTATTAACTTATATCTTTAAAAAAATCACTTGAATTTATGGCTTATCAAAATAGATTGTAAGATCCTCTTTAATTGAGAGGAAAACTTTATCAACAATGAAGTGCAACAAGATAATAACAGAAAATACATAGTATTTTGTTTACAAGTATTATAGCCTACATATTATAAAACACAAGAAAAATATTAAAAGAAAGGGATAAGAATGTGTTGGAACACCAACTTAGAGAATTATAACACAAGGATATTTTGATTTTCCACCTTAGTTTTCTTGATACAAACTTACAAAAAAATTACCCACAACCAATATAGCGTAGCTAGAGAGTGGCACTACCACTACTTGTGGTTCTAATGAACCATATGGTGATGCTGATGAAGACATTGAAGTGGATTATGAATGCTGATTTGTTTTGAATTTTTTGTATTCAATGTAACATCTGAATTTTGTTGCTAAGTTAATAATGATCTAAGTTCCACCAATGAATATAATGACATTTGGTATCAAATTATGATATTATTTGTATGTGTTATTATTATTTTCAAATATATTGTTTACTTTATGTATAATGTGTGATTAATTTTGTGTGTATGTATATGTGTGTTATATGTATGTATGTATATACACACTCATATGGCTATATCCAAAATGGTATGGACGAGGGAAAAAAGTATCATACTATCATGTCCAATTCTTATTAATTATTGATGAGTGATAATTATTGAAGGAGCTAAGTCAAATGATGTAAGTGCCCAAATAAGGCAGAAAGGAAATAGGATAGACATCACATTTTTAACAATCACATAAAAGTATGAGAATTATGAAAGTCATACAAATAAGAAACACTTGAATAAGAACTTGCATCAATAAATCTTTGTGAGAGGTTTCACGATCACTCCCTTGAGCAACTTGCTCTATAATTTTTGAATTATATAACATGTGTAACAATTCTAACACAAAAAATATCCCTCATACATTCTAAGAATTCCAAATAAAAATATGTGGAAAAATAACAAACATATAATAGATAGGCTCAAAATACCAACATAATTTATGCATATAAAACTATGTAAATATAATTTTTGTACACAAACAAACTACATATGGATGAAATTAAATTGATTTCTTGAATTTACCACTTTTGGTGGACTTAAGATTACACATGAACTTGGATGTTCAATTGTATCATAGAATTTAGTTTATTGCCATTATGTTTGTGGAATTTAGCTATGGAAGACTATGATGTTAGGATCGAGGGTATAAACTAGAAAATTAAGTATTTATTTACCAAACATTATAATAAAAATAAACATGAAATAAAATGCAATACAATAAATTATACAGAGGTAATATTTAACGTGGAAAATCCCTGAGGGGTAACAACCACAGAATAAAGATATTTTCATTAACCAAAAAATAATTACAATTTAGTAAATATCCTTCCCTCACTTCTCTCCCCATTCACCCTAATTGAATAACCGATATGACATATAGCCATATTTATTTGACCCCAAGGGTCACAAGCAATATCAAGTGACATGGTGCAATTAAGAGCACCCTGATTTAATATAAATTGTTTGATTCATAACCAATTAGATATAAATAACTAATTTTCTACTAAATAATTTTTTTGATGGATAAACACTTTTGACCAAAGCTATGAACTAGATTACAACACCAAGGAGAAACCATGAGAAAACCAACTATCCAAATGCAACATGCTAGAAACAAAACCAAACTAACAAAAGAAAGGCATGATTAAACCCTCACTGTTACCACTCTTTATTCGAAGAATAATAGTTGAGAAAATTTGCATATCGCCACTTTTTTCCCTTTTTCTTTTTGACCTCATGCCATTTGTATTGATAAGAACCTACCACCAATATGAGATTGTTGGAGGGTTTCCAGATTTTGTTCCTAATATGAATCCAATTTTTATGATTTATCGGATTCATGACCCCTCTTCATGCCACCTATAACTACCCTATTTTATTCTTCCCTGTTCGAGGGGACCATGTTGACTAAACTCTTAGCACCATTCCTTGAATTTGTTGAATGAGCCTCTCTAGAGACCTTCTTATGATATGATTTATGTGTTGTTCTTGGAAGAGGATTGTTCTAGCCTCCTTTGTTTGATGAACTCTTTCTTCATAGATTCTTCTTATTTTGCGGGAATTTTGGTTGCAAATGCCCCATAGTTTGACAAACACAGCACTTGAATGTTATGTTTTCATAGTCCATGATCTAACCATGCTAGAAATTCCCCAATTTAAAAATAATCCTATCAGGTTGTCCCTTTCTTAAGTCAAACTTTGTACAGATTCTAGCATAAGTGTGAAGACCCATAGCCTCCCTGGCTTGATCCACCTTTAAGAATTCACCCAAAGCATTACCGATGTCCTTAAGTGCATACTAAAAATGCAACGGGAGATTCGGGAGGTGAACCCACACAAGAATTTTTGTGACGTAAAGGTATTTGGGTCGATTTTTTGGAACCAATGCATGATAAATAATCCTGCACTTTTCTAGAACCATAGACCATCTGATAATCATGTTTCATATTCTTCTACCTCCTTAAGATGTGCTACAAAGAAACCCTTGGAGTAGAAGGATACTTCGTAGTTTTTAGACCAGTTTTTAGAAATCCAAAGTGAAAGGGCAGATGAAGATGACCACAAACCATTGAATCTTCTAATGAAAACAAGCTGGGACAGGGATTAAAGGCAAGCCAAAATCTCTAGGTTATCCAAACTCAAGTGAGGAGCCTCTTCTACTAGGTCCATGATGTATGTCGTCTTAGCCAAAGGACTGGGAAATTTTTATTGCACTGCTTCTTTAAACAAAGCAACATTGGGCATCATTGCCTTGGTGGATGATGCACTCCCACCAGGATTTCCATTAATAGTAATGCCCCTAACCGAGTAAGCCACATTTTTCTGTCATTCACAATCGAGGGGTTATCTCTATTGGTGATAATAGAGGGACTGAAAAATTGAGGGGTTTGAGACACCTAGCTAGGACTAAGAAATCCTTCAGCATCCATGAGTTTAATACATTCTAACATGTCTTATTGGCTTAGGGAAAGAAAACCCTGAATTGTTATCAAGTCCTTTCTTCTCTATTTGGATATCCAAACCGTGAGTGGCGCCCTCCCCTACATATTGGTCACCATTAGGGTTTCATGTTGTTTCCTTCACTCCCATCATTTTTTCTTCCAATCGTTCAATCCAAGATGTCAGGATCTTCAATATTTAGTCTTGCACTTAGTTTATATTAAATAATTAAGAACATAACTATTCTTAATTATTTAATTATAAACTAAGGTTTATAGGCACTAAATATTACGTTCTAAAACCCCACCTTAATATTAATTCGGGAACCATATGCTAACAATACTTGTTTATACAACATGATTCACAAATCCATAAACCATAGTGAAGGTTTAGGATAGAATATTACCTTTGAAGGATTTATACACCTTCATCATGTTAAAATTACCTTTTGGTATAAAATAATTGGGAATCCATAAAACAATAGTGAATGATTTCGGCTAAGCATGATTTGTGAGAATACATCTCACAGTTTATCATGGAATATATCTCAACTAGCATCTCTAGGTGTCTTTTATTATGCAAGGACATGCTTTACAAATAGATGCAACACATTGGACTGTACACTATAAACTTAGAGTGACATGTGTATAAAGATCATAGTGATATTTTACAATGATTTATAATTGGAGAAAAATTATAGAGGAGAAGGAGATATCAACGGGTCAGCCATTAGGAGGTGACATTGCCATGCACACTTCCCTTAATGGAAAATTTGAAAGGCCAAGTATTGCATAGAACTTACAGAACTTTACGACACACAATTATTTGTAAACATATCTAAAACTTGATCTTCATTTGAACAATACTAAAGATTTATATCACTGCAGAGAATATTCTCTTGGACAACATGCATATGAAGCTCTATATGCTTCTTTCTTCAATGTTGAACTTGATTCTTAGCAAGAGAAAAACAACTATGACTATCACATAGAAGAGGAGTACTTCCTTTAACTTCCATGTGCATCTCTTTAAATTTCCACTTTATCCACATGGTTTCTTTTAATGCTTCCATTGCACTTCTATGCTCTGACTCGGTATAAGAAATGGAGACTATTGGTTGCATTTTACTATTCTAAGTAATGGAACATATACCAAAAACTTGAACACATGTCCAGTTATATATCTAACATAACATCAACATGGTTAGAGTCGTAATAAGCATAATATAAATCATTATTGATTTCACTTCGAACCATCTATAAAACTTACATTGATAGGTTTAAAAAAAATTATAACAACTTAAATAACAATATGGCAATACACATACTAACTAATCATGTTATATTATCAATATGTTGAGTAATTTCAACATATTAATATTAGTAAAATATATATTAGATGCAATCAATATTGGAGGTCTCTAATACAAACACAAAGGCGTCCCCAACTGTCATTCGATATACATATAGCAATATTTTAGTAATCAAAGATTAATTTAATCAAATTAGAAGAGAATATATAATTCATATATGTTTTCTATAAAGACTTTATGCCTCAATGAAAAATTAAATGTAACATCATCTATTGATACTTCTTGCATACACTAAGGTGAGGTTTTATTCATAGAAGTTACTGAGCACATGATTAGGGAGTGGGGGTCTGGGGGTGAGAGTCCCCAACAGGGTCGAGGGGCAGCTCTCCTCACAGGGTTCGGGGGCAGTGCCCCTAGACGCCAAGCATAATTTATATATTACCCCTCCTTTGAAATTGGAAAAAATAAACTCTTTGTTTGTAAAAACCATGATTATTATGACAACTTCTATGACCAACTTTTTGATTAAAAAAAATTAGGTTTTACGGAGGAAAAACATTGAAAAAAGAGTTTAGAAATAATCCCCATGTCATTCAAGTGCATATGTCGGTTATATTTTTCCTTTTTCACATCAAAATTTGTCTTGTCAAATGAATACTGTACAAAAAAACATATTAGTTTGATAATAATGCAAATTCATTGAAATGAAAGTGAATTTTATTTAAGTTTTACATGAAAAAATGATGACTTAATTGTTGTGTCGTAAAAAAAATTTATTTATTTTCAATTATTAAAAAATATAATTAAATGAGAAATTTTAGATAAGGAAAAAAAATTAATTAATTAATTTAATAATTTGATTAAAAATAAAATCAATATAAAATGTATCTCTATAAAAAAAATTGGAGTGTAGCTCCTATGAGGGGTTATAATTACTAGTTTAGCATGGCCAATTTGGTTTTGCAAACTCAACAAGTTGAGTTAATTGACTAATGCTTTCAAGCAAGGTGAGCTCACTAATATTCCAATTGCTAACATGTAATTTAAAGAAAAAACTGAGCTGCTAGATCAAGCCCATGGGCGACACAAGACCGAGTCTATTTCCGAGTTCTTAAGCGAGCAAACACAAATGCCAAGATAAGTGCCCAGCTCATTAGGTTATCAAACAAAATTCTCAATGCATGACTAAATCCACACTTATTATAATGGTTGCGGGTTATAAACCTCATAATTACTCGTCACATATGAGATATAGGACTAAATTCCTATTTAATTTTTTTTAAAAATTAGGAAATGAAAACCATCACAATGAATCTTAATCTTTCACTCAGCTAGCCTTTAATATTTCACAGAACCAGGAAATACTAATCACTAGAAGATATTATTTTTACCCATTTCAAACAAACTCATCAACCAGGTTTAGGTGCTCTTCAAAAACCAAAGCAGAACACATCCTAAATGACCTTTCAGACCTGTCTTTTTCCTTACATAATCATACAAGCAAGTTTTATCCAGCATTAACCACGTTGAAACCCCAAGTAACATTGCAAATTTTGAAGTAATTAGATCGTTGCAACGAATGTAAAATTATGAGCTCTACTTTAATAGTAGGGTTCTGTACTCTCATAAAAAAAATTTAAAAATATTTTGGGGAACTCTGCTAAATGGAGCTCTCACTAATAGCCATCCTAAAAATCAATACCATTATGGGTTAAATCATCCCTGCACACAAAGATAAATCTATAATGGAGCTCACAAAAAAATTTAGCAGCACCTCACCAAGATTCAAACCTATGACCAAGTAAGCTTCCCCTCAAACAACTTTATCAGCCATCAGAATTTTGAAAAGGGTAAAATACAAACTATGAAGTTAAATATGTAACCCTACTATCTTCTCATTTTACTACATAAAAATTGGTTGATATGATTTGTATCTAAATCTGAAGTAGGTTCAATTGTCTCTAAGAGGAAACTATTGTCTCTGAGAGGAAACTATGGCCTAAATTCCTTGATATTTCAATCATTAACAATAAAACTTCAATTAAGTTCGAGAAATGTTTAATAGAAATAATTATGTTAAAATGAAAATTTATTAAACAATTAAAACTTCTTGAAAAGAATTTACAAGTAATATATTTTATTGTAATTGACTCATGAGAAATTCAAGGCAAACAATCATTTTGAACAGGAAATTAAGTTCAATTCTAATTTACTAAGGATGAAGAAAAGGGAAATCTTCTCTTGTTTTCCATTCAAATGGAAGATAAATTGAAATTGGACATCAATCAAATGATTGACTGGATATACAAATTGAAAATTCAATCCAAAAAATCATAATGGTTAGAGTCATGATAATCAATTAAGATAAATCAAGAATAGTGAGAGTAGGGAAGGATTGAGAAAAAATAAATAATAGGCAACCCAAAAAATATAAAATATTTGGATGCACGCACGAGTGAATGATTATTTTTAGGAAACTCTAACTTGGTATTATTTAAACAATCCCAACATTAGACTGTGTATGCATGTTGAGTTTAGATTTGATTAGACAATTGCTTTTAGGAACATAAACCTTAGCATATATCTAAGTGAATATTATTTTTAACCATGTAACACTTTGAATACACACTTAGGTTTATAAACATGGTAATTTTTACTACTTAGGTTGTTATATAAGATTTAATTAGTCCTATATACATACGTTTAGATAATATATATGGGTTAGAAAAAGGGGCCATGGTATGTGTTATCCAAATAACTCTCCTACTAATTTGGGTAACTTACATATACATTCTAGCTCTAAGTTATTTATTGCAAGGATGCATGCACTCAAGATCACTTGGCATGTTCTCTTGGTTACAGTTTCCTTGTGCCCCTCTTTCCTTTCCTCACACGCCCTTGTGTACTTTCCTTTCTTCCTTTCCACTTCCCTTTTCCTCTTTGTCCCGCTCCTCCTTTACGCCCACATTTTGTGCATTCACCTTCTTCCTAATCGGTCTCTTCCCTGCGTGTGTCTCACACTTGCTCTAATTTAGCTAAGTCCCTAGCCCTCTCGCATGTTGCACCCATTAGTTTGTAATAGTTATGCCTTTACCATGCATTCTATACTCACCAGTTCTCCTAATGTCCCTGTGTGCACCCTCACGCTCCTTCATTCTATCTTCTTCCCATGCCTCATTCTTTCACCCGCGTGCACTTGTGTGCCCTCCTTTTCACCCTTCTATGTCAAATCATTCTCCAACATGTTTGAGTGTGCCACACATAACCTATCAAAGTGTTCCAATGGGTCACCGAATCCTTACAACAAACCAATGGGTGACACATGGTAGAAACGACAAAACATTTGCACAGTTGGCCATCTTTTCAACCAATCCAAGCATGCCACGTGTCTTTCATGCACCGAATGCTCTGAAAAACATTTGATAGATGTATCTCCTATCACAGAGCTCTGATCGCCACGTGCGTGGAATTTTCAGAGAGCTACTGACATCATCTACAGTGCTAGATATTCAAATTAAAATTCTTGGTGGATCTGGTAGGTGAGAAGTGGGAAAACATCTTTCTGAGCATTAATGAGAAGATATGATTGCTCCAACCACCTAATTCAATTTGATCTACCCTCCTTCCTTCTTCAACATTCCAAATAGACTTGGGGAAGTGCATCTGATAGATTAGCAGATGGATTTATAGGAATTGATTGCCTTTTGTTGGTGGTTGTATTTCAAAATCAGATTTTCCCTCCTTTTTCTCTTCTTTTTCCACAGATTCATCTATAAATGTAAGAGAAAGGCTCATTTTTTATGTTGGACACTCTAGATCCTTACGTATTCTTCTAAGGACTTTATATTTTCTATATTATGAATTACAGACCTCTAGATCTAGCTCTTGCATGTGGATATTAGACTCGTTCGCCATTGTAACATCTCTGTGTATTTTTGAAAGTAATAAAAGTATCATTTTGTGAATATTCTCTATCCTAACGTGTTCTCATTCCTTTTGCATGCCTTTTCTCCTACATTGTGTGTTGGTTGTGTCATTCATGTCCCTTGCAGTTCCTTATTTATTTGTGTTCCATGAAACTGATCTGGTAAATACATTTTAAGTTATGCTACACATGTCTAGCCTCCTTTCACACATTTCCTTTCATTTTCTCTCAGAACAAATAGTTTTCATCCCTATTTTCTAGTGCTATCACCTTTTAGTGTAGGTTTATTTTCATGTTATCCTTCTATCCCTGGTCCCTTGGGATTGTTAGCTTAGTTTTCCCTTCCAGCACTAGGAGTAGCAGTAGCGGTAGAAATAGATAGAGGAACATTCCTTCTCTGGAGATCCATCCCAAGCGCGCAAGGTCCCACAACTTGGGGATGGTTCCATTGTTGTCTCAAACACCTCGATCCTCTTGGATCTGAGATGTGGGTGCACATTTGAATGACCAACAGTTTCTGGCACACCTAGTGGGAGAAGAATTGAAATCTTACATTTCATATTGCTAAGTTATGGTGTGTGGACTTAGTGTTTCAGTCTTTGGAGGATCATTTAAACACATCTGAGGACTCCCAAACATTCCCAGATGTCCTATTTTAGTAGCTTTGAGAATATTTCATGAGAAGAGTACACACAAGAAAAAGCTCAACAGCTGAAGATTCCTTTGAGTACATCCAGCTATCCCCAAGGAGAGTTCATTCCATAAAGTCTGCACACACATCTCCATCTCTAGCATGTCGTGCCCATTCAACTCATCCTCAAAATAGACAACCTACATGGCCCACAATGGTGCATCAACCACCTCCTCCACTCATAAAATTTGCTAACTTCAATGGAGGAATTCCCCTGGTTCTAGTTGTGCAACATGATATGCCAAATGGTGTGCTCAAAAGTATTCCATACTTTACTGGAGATAATCAAGTCACCCCTCAGGAGCATATCCAGGATGTAGAAAATGTGTGTTCACTCTACTTGATCATGCATGATGATGTAGAACTTGAGCTACTTGCAGCTTATTTCAAAGATAAAGTGCTTCAATGGTATAAAGGCCTGAGACTTGGATCTATTACCACTTGGGACGAGCTGGGAATAGATCTATGCAATTATTTTGAAGACAAGTTAGATCACCTATCTCTAGCAGAGCAACTAACAACAATAAGGAGGGCACCCAATGAACAGATGACTGATTTCAAAATTAGATTCCAAAAGACTTGGGACAGAATCCCTCTTGTGGTAATACCTATACCCCATCATCTTTTCTTGTATTATCTGAAGGTGCTGAACAGTGACATCTCAGTCATGATTCAATCTATGGGAGGTATTACTTTACCAATTGTTTATAATATTGCAGTAAGGGAAGAAAATAGTCTCATTCAAGTAGGAAAGATAGCTCCTAGACCACCTATGCCCTTGTTCCTAGAAATTTTACAAGCACCCCATCCTTCTATGGCCCATGTTCCTACTACTGAGCATAGCACATAACTAGTTTCCTCAATGTCCTACTCTCCAGCATAATGAAAGGAAGATGAAGAGTTGAAGGCCCTGATTATAAATTTATCAAACACGTTCATATCATTAGAAAAATAATAGGCGCAATCCTATAGATTCATTTCTAATCAGGCACACATCCAAAGAAATCAACCTTGGTGGAATTAATATGGAAACCAAAGGTACGTGCCCAACTAGAAAAATGATAGATGGCGTGTTAATACACATCTACCTTTACAGGTTGTTCCTCCCACACCTTCTCTTCCAGCATCCAATGTGATTCAGCCACTTGATCCAGTTCAGAACAACAAGGCTCAAGAATCAGAATGGTGCTTTCCCTGCAACATGCCTCACAGTCAATATTACTGTGTCAATGTTGTGCATGCATAAGCCTATATGATCTAGAATGCTTCCACATGTTAGCATTCAACAAGTTCCCCTGAAGCAGATAACCTTGAAAGAACAGAAGCTCCTCCAAAAACAAGTTTGATGTTCTTTGGCGATGAAAAATTCTATGCAATCAACCAAGCTGCGAATGATACAACCAGACCATGCGCCCAAGTTGTGGACAACACAAGATATAAGAAAATAATGCTAGAGTCAGGCGTACATGTCACAATTCCATAAACACAAACATATCCTCAAAAGAAAAAGGATGTAGCCAAGGCATCAAGTATCAAAAGCACTCAAATACCTACTCAAGAGGCTCCACGCAAAGCTCCTTCTGAAGTGGCATGCACCCCTCCTTTGGTAGGGAAAGCCTCCACGCCATCTAAATCTCTTGTTTCCAAACCTAAACAATCAAGAAAGGATTTTGTTCCCTAAATGCACAAACCAGTGGGTCTTCCATTCAGCATTATGGACTAGATGAAGAGAACAAACATAAATGTCATAATGTGGGATGCCTTGACTATTCCATCCCAATGAGATCCATTGCATGAAGCTCTGGCACAACCTGCATTGACCCAACCATGTAGAAGCTACACGCTTCCATCAATATCTTCCAAGAAGAGGAGAAGTAAGTAACTAAAATTGTTAAAACCCCACCCTTCTATATTTCCTTGATCATAAGAAAACACTTAGTACATAATTGCATGATTGACTCAGGCACTAGTACCTCTGTTATGCCCAAAAAGAAAGTTGATGTCCTAGGTCTTGAGTATAACCCCTTGTCTAAAGGATTTTTGCAACTTTATGGTTCAACTGTCACTACCTTAGGAGTCATCAAGAATCTTGAGTTAACCCTCCATGTATTTCCAAACCTTACAATAACTCAAGATGTGTGTATAATTGACTTACCTCCTTTGTTTTCCATATGTCTGTCAAGGGATTTTACTACTAAAGTGGGTGGTTACTTGTCTTATTATTGGTCTCATATGTAACTCAAGACAAGGTATGGCACTTGTTTCACCATATAAGTTGAGCCTATATTTTCCTATCATGTAGAGTCATATATTCCATCCCCTATCCAAGCCAATTGTTTAATCCAAGAAGAATGAGCTTCAATTACCGAAGAGAAACCTCTTCCACCCTTTATCCCAGACCTAGTACTTGATGAATGGGTGGAGAGGAACCATAAATTTGATCCATATGCTAAAGAATTAGAATCTTATGAGATTGGGCTTGGTACTTACTGCATTCTAGAAGAAGAAGCCATGGTGCCATGCGCGCTCATGAAAGACATTGTTGAACCTAGTCTGTGGAAGTTATACTTTGATGGATCCAGAAGAAGAAATGGCGTAGGAGTAGGAGTGGTTATAATTTCCCCTAAGGATTAGAAATTATTCTTTGTGCATAGGTTGCAGTTTGTATGTTCCAACAATGTGGTAGAATATGAGGCATTGATGCATGGTCTATTGATTAATGCAAATAGGAAGGTTAAAATGTTGCAGATCTTTGGGGACACAAAATTGGTTATCCATCAAGTTACCAAAAAGTGTTAGAAAAATAATAATCTTCTCAAAGCTTATAAACATAGAGTTTGGGACCTCCTTGAGAGCTTTGATGCTCTAAATCTCTAGGTGGTGCCGCGCAAAATGAACAAGGAAGTTGATCAAATGGCAGCGCTCGGTTCACAATTCTCTCCCATGGAGGAATTTGTTAAGGGAAACACCCAGCACATCAAGATGGTGATCAAACCATCAATTCCAGACAATAACACTGGCTGACAAGGGTTTGACAGTGACGTGCAGATTGTCTAGTTCATTCAAAATGAGGCTGAGTTCTCATCCAGCATGCAAACTAACTTGCATGACAGCTATGGTTACCAAATGATACAGTTAAAGAAAAAAAACTTGCCTAAACGGCTAGTTACCTTAGAGAAAATGTTTATCCCTGATGATGAGTTCAAGGGTGAATAAAAGTACATGCACGTCGTGCAAGAAGACTACATTCTAAGTCAATATTACATGCATGGAAAGGAGTTGCTACTCAGTAAATTTTGTGCACCCAACTGAAAAGCATGCCTTCATCTCTCTCAGTCAAAAATACAATGACATATTTTTGTGGGAGTATGAAGACATCAAAGGTTTTGATCCAAGTTTTGCTCAACACTCTATTGACCTTGATCCTAATATCAAGCCCATCAGACAAGGCAATAACCAATCAATCCAAAGATAGAGCCCCTCATGAGAAAGGAGTTATCCAAACTCATCGAGGAAAATATTATTTTTCCCATAAAATACTCTACCTAGGTCAAAAATCTAGTTCAAGTATGCAAAAATAATGGTGAAATCAGACTCTGTATTGATTTCAGATATTTGAACAAGGTGTCTTTAAAGGATCATTGGCCTTCAATGGAGTAGATTTTGTAGACTATGGCTAGCGCGCAAATGTTTTCAATTCTATATGGATATTCAGGATTCAATTAGATCCTAGTCAAGGAGGAGGATTAAATCAAAACAATGTTTACAACCAAATAGGGAACATATGCATATCAGAAAATTCCCTTGGTCTGTCAAATGTAGGTGCCACATTTCAGAACACCATTGACATTGCCTTAAAGGTTACATCAATGAATTCATCTTGGTTTACCTTGATGACATAACAGTATTCTCAAAGTAAAGCGTAGATCATATGGCACATCTCAAGAAAGTATTTGAGATATGTAGAAAATATGGGGTGTCTCTTAACCCCAAGAAGTGGAATTTTGCAGTGGTGCAGGGCAAGCTTCTGGGCCATGTAGTTTCGAAGGATGGCATCACAATTGATCCTAAGTGCATCTCAACCATCCTAGCTCTTTCCTTGCTAGCGCATAAGGACTTACAGTCCTTCCTTGGAAAAATCAATTTTGTTAGGAATTTTATTCCTAAATTTACAGGACTAGTTCGGCCCATCACCCTCATGCTCAGGAAGGACACAACTTTCAGATGGACAGCAGAAGGAAAAGAAAGCTTCAACAAGATCAAGCAAGAAATTTCTTGCACGCCAATACTCATCAACCCAGATTACTCAAAGGATTTCATCCTTTATGCTTATGGCGCTGATATGAGTGTTGTTTTCCTAACACAAGAAAATGAAAAAGGGCTAGAACAACTAGTGGATTTCTTCAGTCAGATACTGAAGGATTACAAATTAAACTACAGTCACATTGAGAAATAGGTCTTTTCCATCATGCGCATGATCAAGAAATTCAAGAGTATGCTTGTCACCAACCACATCAAGGTGTTAGTATCCCACTCTTCTATCAAAGAATTCATCACGGGAGTAGAAATCAGTGAGAAAAGAGCAAGATGGGTGACCAGAATCATGGAGTATGATGTGACTATCAAAGCCACAAAGCTAGTAAGAGGTAACATGCTCTGTAAGTAGATTTCTAAGGATGCACACAATGAACCATAGGCTTCATTATTTATGGATGAGGCCCTCCCACAGGCACAACTTGAGTAGAACACAAAACCTGGCACGCGTTACTGGATGAAGGACATGATCACATTCCTTTCCAAGGGTGTATATCCTCATAGTTTAAACAAAAAAAAGAGAAGACATATAAGGTTACAATATATTCCTTATGTGTTGATTGATGGAATTCTCTTCAGGAAGAATCTTGATGGTGTGCTATTGAGGTGTATCAATGGCACACAGATTAAAAAGGTGTTAGCAGAATTTTATGATGGATTTTCTGGTGGA
This sequence comes from Taxus chinensis, assembly GCA_019776745.2. Classification (NCBI taxonomy): domain Eukaryota; kingdom Viridiplantae; phylum Streptophyta; class Pinopsida; order Cupressales; family Taxaceae; genus Taxus; species Taxus chinensis. The sequence continues at coordinate 277,076,611 of CM034155.1, forward strand.
AACTTCTCTACCAAGACTACAACAATGAAGATCATAATGGCAAGTATCTTTTGGCCAAATTTGTTTGCATATGTACACAAATGGGTCATAAAATGCAAAGAATGCACTTTCTTTTCAAGAAAGAAAATATTGGCATCCGCTTCCCCTCTGACCAATCCATACATATCATCCTTTTGCTCAATGGGGTCTTGACTTCATAGGCATGATCAATACAAATTCAAGCACTAGACACAAGTGTGTGTTGACAGCTATAGATTACTTCACCATATGGACAGAAGCTGTCGTACTCAAGGAATCAACTGATTCAGTCATCCTTGACTTTCTTGAGGGCATAGTCACAAGGTTTAGCATTCCTCAAACCATTATTTCTGATAATGCTAAAGCCTTCCTTGGGACCAAAATCACTAATTGGGCTCTAAATTTGGGCATCTGTCTAAAGACTTCTTCCAACTATTATCCCCAAGGTAATGGTTTCATAGAATCAACAAACAAAACCATGATCAGGATCATGAAGCGCACAATGAACATCAGCCAAAGACAGTGGCATAAAAAGGTCTCGTGCATGCTTTGGGAAGATAGAATCATAGTCACAAAGGCAATAGGAAATTTTCCTTACAATATTGTTTATGGAAAGGAGGCTACCCTTCCTTTGACACTGGAGTTTAACTCATTGACGCTTACCCAACAGCTGGAATTCGAAGGTGCGGAATAGAGAGAAATCAAAATGGAAAAGCTAGTTAATCTTTAAGAGTCAAGGAATTCTACCATGATCAAAATGAAATAGCATTAGCAAGCAACAAAGAAATGGTTTGACCGAAAGGCTTAGCGTCAAGATTTCAAAGTTGGGGACTTGGTTCTGAAATGGGATGTTGATAGATCTAAACCTAGGTGTCATTCAAAGTTTGATACACTTTGGACTGGCCCATACATCATCAGTTCATGCAAAGAGGCTAACTCTTTCAAGTTGACTCATCTTGATGGAGGTGCGCTACAAATCTCAGTTAATGGGATCTATCTCAAACCCTTCCATTAATTTTTCTACATCACTCTATATATATTAGAGTAGTTTCAGTTCCTCTAAGTGTGTTGTACGCACATTGTTTATTTGTATATAGTTCTTTCGTCTCACATGCCTCTTGCGTGCACTCTTCTGTTGCTCCCAGGATACAGACCTTTCAGTAGTTCAAGATTCAGAATTGAGTCAAGAAAATACCCTCCAGTGACTACAGAGACAGTATCATGATTATATAGCAGAATCCATGCCCAATGGATGCTCCAGGCTACTGGTATCTTTCATCTAGCAGGCAGATGAGCCTGAAAGTCTCCAAAACTGTTATCCAAATAACTCTCCTAATAATTTGGGTAACTTACATACTCATTCTAGATCTAAGTTATTTATTACAAGGTTACACGTGCTCAAGACCACTTTGCATGTTCTCTTGGTTCTAGTTTCCCTGCACCCCTCTTTCCTTTCCTCACGCGCCCTTACAAGCTTTATTTTCTTCCCTTCCACTTCCCTTTTCCTCTTTTTTCCACTCCTCTTTTGCACCCACATTTTGTGCATTCGCCTTCTTCCTAATCAATTTCTTCCCTACGCGTGCCTCACACTTGCTCTGATTTAGCTAAGTCCTTAGCCCTCTCATGCACCCATTACTTTGTAATAGTTGTGCCTTGATCACGCATTCTCTACTCACAAGTTTTCCTAATTTCCCTGTGCACGCTCTCGCGCATCTTCCTTCTATATTCTTCTCACGCCTCATTCTTCCACGTGCGCACTTGTTTGCCCTCCTTTACACCCTTTTGTGCCAGATCATTCTCTAACATGTTTGGATGTGCCACATGTAACCTATCAAAGCATCTTCAAATGGGGCACCGAATCCTTGCAAACAACCCTCAGTGGGTGACACATGGTAGAAACGACAAAACATTTTCACATTTGGTCATCTTTTCAACCAATCCGTGCATACCACATGTCTTTTGTGTACCAACTACTCTGAAAAAATTCTAATAGACTTATCTCCTGCCACAGAGCTCTGATCACCACACACTTGGACTTTTCAGAGATGTGTTGACATCAGCTATAGTGCTAGATATTCAAATTCAAATTCTTGTCGAATCTAGTAGGTGAGAAGTGGGAAAACATATTTCTAGGCATTGATGAGCATATCTGATTGCTCCAACCACCTGATTGGATCTCATCTGCCATCCTTCCTTCTTCAACATGCCAAATAGACTTGGGAAGTACATCTGATAGATTAGCAGGTGGATTTGTAGGCATTGATTGCCTCTTGTTGGTGGTTGTATTTAAAAATTAGATTTCCCCTCCTCCTTATCTTCTTTTTCCATGGATTCATCTATAAATGTAAGAGAAAGGCTCATTTGTTATGTTGCACACTCTGGATCCTTACGTATTCTACTAAGGACTTCATATTTTCTTTATTCTGAGTTACAAACCTTTAGATGTAGCTCTCGCATGTGGATATCAGCCTCCTTCACTATTCAAATTAACAGCTCTGTGCATTTCTAGAAGTAATAGAAGTATCGTTTTGTGACTATTATTTATCCTAACGTGTTCACATTCCTTCTGTGTGCCTTTTCTCTGATATTGTGTGTTGTTTGTGCCATTCACGTCCCTTGTAGTTCATTATTTAGTTGTGTTCCATGAAATTGATCTGGTAAATACATTTTAAGTTTTGTTACACGTGCCTAGCCTCCTTTCATGCATTTCCTTTCATTTTCACTCAAAACAGATAGTGTTCATCCCTCTTTTATGGTGTTATCACCTTTTAGTGTAGGTTTCTTTTAATGTTATCCTTCTATCCGTGGTCCCTTGGCATTGTAAGCTTAGTTTTCCCTTCCAGCACTATGAGTAGCATGTAGCAGTAGAAATAAATAGAGTTAATCAGCCTTCTCTAGAGATCCGTCCCAAGCGCGCAAGGTCCCATAACTTAGGGATGGTTCCATTATTGTCTCAAACACCTCAATCCTCCAGGATATGAGACATGGGTGGACGTTTGAATGACCAATAGTATGTATACTGTTCCACCTTATAAAACTACCTCCAAATTAACCCTTTATTATTAATTTTCAATGGGCCGCTAGAAAAAAATCAAATTGCTATAATCAAGGACGGTTGTCTCTCTGTGGGAGACCTCCTTGTAAATTAATTTTACTCTAATTTTATACTTTTTCCTCCACATTGTGAAAAACATAGGAAAAAATAATTCAAATTGCAAAATTACTCAACGAAATGGAGAATGGGCCCGGGAGAATGATTTCCACTATAAAGTAAACTTTACAAAAAATTCTATACGAGAATAAATGTGAGAGAGTTTGTTGTAGGAAAACTTGTAAGAAATATTTTAAGAAGGCATATTCATTTACCCCATGGGTTATAATTACCCATTAACCACAATGGTGGTTGAAAATTTAATAAATACATTTAACTTATTTAATTACGCATTCTCGCTGACCGGTAATATAAACTAACATATTAAATATTTATTAACCAAACATTATAACACATTTAAACATGTAATAAAATGCAGTAAAAGAAATTATACAGAGGCAATATTTAATGTGGAAAGTCCCCAACGGGTAGAAACTACAGAATAAAGATATTTTCATTAACCAGAAACAAAGAAACAATTAGAGTTTGCTAAATCTCCTTCCCTCACTTCTCTCCCAATTCACCCTAGGTGAATAGCCAATATGACCTATATCCATATTTATTTAACCACACAGGTCACAAACCATATCAAGTGACCCCGATTTAATATAAATTGATTAATTAATAACCAATTAAATATAAAAAACTAATTTTATATTAAATAATTAAAAATATAACTATTCTTAATTATTTAATCATAAACTAAGGTTTATAGGCACTTAATATTACGTTTTAATATAGGTCAAGGTGATATTGAATAATAGAGCTAGAGTTGCAGTCTTGAGTGATTTTCATTCAAACATTGTATATGTTATGGTTGAATCATTCACGAATAGTATTGATTGTGTAACCTATTGATATTGAATAAGATACTATTGTTTTTATAGTCACCAAATTTGGGTAACACTCCCCTTGGTCCCTTTTTATTAATCAAACACACCATGGCCCCATTATTAATTATTATTAATATATTCACCTTTACGTTATTAATTAATTTAATTAAATTAATTTCACCCTCACATCACCTCACTAGGACACCTCACCCTGAACCCATTCTAGGGGCATTTAACTCACAATGACTGAGTCATCACCCTTAGAACTGAATCATCACCCTCAGCATTGAGTTGTCACTGAGTTATAACTCCTAGTGCTGAGTCACTAACTTGACCTAACTAACAAATACTTCTTCCTAAACATAACTGGATCTTTTCTAAGTTCTTCCTGCTATCTCTCATGTGAATTGCACTTTCTGAAGCGGACTTAAGGAGAAATCACGCCAAATATAGGAAGATCTACCTATTTTTGGTAAACTTAGACTTTCCTGCCCTAACTAACGCTGGTTATTCCTCAACCGATGTTGGTCACCTAACCGTCATTGGTTCCTTTATATACAAATTTGTAACCTTTTACTTGGGTTGGTCATTTTCAGTTTGGAGAGTTCTATTGCATTCAAGCACAAATCAGAGACTTCTCAGCATCTAGATTATAGGATATACTCAACCACAGGCCCAAGAAAACATTTTATGCTTGTCCCAAGGCATTAGAATATTCACAGGAACACTCTGGGAATATTACCACGGCACTGAACATAAAATATCTTCACCGATCAACTACCATCCTCCTTCACCTACCAAATATGCAAATGTAAGTAAGTATACGTGATTTTCATCATATTGTGCTTTCTTAAAGTGTAGGTTCATTACCTCTTTCATTATACTTTATTTTCTTCTATATTCCTTTATCCCACCTTCTCACCAATCCATCAATCCAACCACCTACGGCCTTTTGGCTCTTCATACCTTATTCTTATGCATTCCTGAATCGTATTGGTAATATCACGAACCTAACCACTCTCCCTTCATTCTTTGTACAATCACAGAGAGCCTACAAAACCCATTTTTAATAATTTACTACCACATTTCCCTTACCAACGTCGGTTCACCTTACCGCCATCAGTCGGTAGTCCCCTCTTTACGGGCATCTAGTCACTAGACCGATATCGGTCTCTATGTTATTCTCACATTCTTCAAACTAGTAAGCTTCCTATAACATCACCCAAAATCAACCTAGACCTTCAACCAGATCAGCCCCTATGACCCTTACCTAACACCCATTTGACAAACCTATCCTAACCTGAAGAAACATACCAGTTCCTAATGTTAGATTTAGTGTTAGATTTTAATATCCAGCATAAAATTTATTATATTGATAATGTTTTGAGAAACCTAAATCATTACATTGTTAACAATACGGCTATTTATTTTCAGTTTCTTACTTTGAATTAAATTGTATCAAATACAATGGATTGATAACCATTTGAGGAAGCATCATGCTTCTCAGATCTAGCATTTCGTTAGGAAGTCCTTTGACATCTTGTTAGTTAATATTATTTGGTGGTCTTGTTGTATTTCTTATACAGGTCATTCCTCCTAGCCAAAGGGAAGCTCTTCATGATCAGCTTGGATCAAAAAGTTAGTAACACACACATTCAACCTTCAACCTACATACCACAGGTATTCCTCCCAACCTATTTCCTATTTTATTTTAACCAAATCAAATAAAAAATTAAGTGAAACATCTTGGCACACCCAATGGTACCCATAAGTGGTTCTTTGCATTGTTCATTCCTAGCAAGAAATCTTGTGTTTATATTTCCTTTTGAAAGAGTTCACATTAAATTTTCTCCCTTGGAAAAATTCTTTCTCTTCTACTGGTCTCAGTGACACTCATATTTTGGACTAAAAATAACGATTCTCTTTATTTTTTGTATTGCATTAGTGAAAGACATACTCTTGCCTATTCATCATTGCTCTCATCGAATTGCATTGTGGATTTGGGTCTAAAATATTTGCATATCATTTCTGTGTGTTGCATCTATAGCTCATTTAAAAAATTTGTAAAACCTATATGCTGGAAGTCATGACCAGCTGATGGTTGAGGAATTGAACCATAGTGTACACTTTTTCTCTACACCAAACCACTAAAAATAAATTACTCATTTTCTTAAACAACATCTTACCTAGAAGAAGTTGTCAATGATCACATGATTAGAGGATTGGCAGTGGACTCCAAGCTAGTTTCTCTATCCATTTATTATCTGAGAGAAAGAATCTACCTTGCCAAAAATTACCTGAAACTATCCTTAGTGGTTGTCTTTTTGTAGGGCACCTTTAAAACCAAAAAATCTACTCTATTCACAAGTTAGTCCTAAATGGCATAAACCAAAACATAAAATATACCACATAAGGTTTTATGTTTTTCTATCTTTTTTCTTGATCTGTGTTTTGAGGTGTGAGTCTCCATTCTTCTTTCCATTCACACTCTATAATCATAGTTGGTGTATTTCGACTCTTTCTGAGTGTGTTAGGATCAATCATTACCATACTCAGTTCCTAGGTTGGTCTTTTACTTAATATAAATCACAACCTACATTCTTTTTCGTTCTTTTTTACAAATTTTAGAGTGATCGACGTCGGTCCAGTTATCATCATCGGTTTACTCATCTCACTGACATCGGTTTACTGACCGTTGTCATTTTCATGCTATTTTTGGTAATTTTAACCAAAGTAGCATTCACCACATTGATGTTATTTCTGGGATTTCCTCAGTCACCTTACCATATCTCTGTGTCATTTACATCACTATCAAAATAAAGTTCCAGCCCATTTTCATCATTTATTACCAAATTTACAAATCTTTTTATTTTCCACAGTGACTGGTACCACTCCTCTAACTAGCATCAGTTATCCTCTATCACTGACACTGGTTACCCAACCATCGTCGGTCTATGTGTTTTAATTTTTCAATTAAAAGATAAACCATTTTTCACCTTCCAGAACCATTTTCTCCATTCCTTCCATGCTTCTTTGCCATTTACAGAGATCAGATTATAAGGTCTACTATAAGTCACATGTTTCTCACTCATAGCCAAGCCAACACCCTCATATTCCATGCTAGCCTTTAGCCACTCCCACCTAGCCCATCGCCACCTTCCATTCTATCACCTATTGATCCCAGTCAACCTATTACCATCAATACTAGTGACAAGGAGTTTTCAAGACTCCTTGATAAAAAAACCCACCGCTTTATAATATTATTTAGCCCATTCATCCACTCGTAAGTCATCTGGGCACCTTATCTATAGCATGCCAATATCCATCCCACCTACACTCGCACCCACATATCCCTCTGCTACTACTAGCATCACCCTAACTACTTCCACCTTACCACCTATTTTTTCTCATCTTGACCCTACCTCATCGATATTTTCTATATCTATGAAATCTATCACACCCACGACGTCCATCGCCCCTACGACGTCTATCATTATTACATCCACCACCTTTAGTATCAACTTGCCTATGTCTTCCACTACCCATATACCTATTGTATCCCAGTGACCTTTGGTGTTGGTAGCCTACACCACCTTCCAAAATCTAATTCTCTTCATCCCCCAGTATCTTCCACTAATCGCTACTAGGGTCTTTACATCTTCCCCATCTACATATACCTATCACCAACAACCACCTATTGTCTTATACTTATTACTATGGGTACTTTCCCTCAACCTCCATTCCCTCTCATATCCCTTCATAACAATTTTCATACACATTGCCTCCACACACTAGGATGTCATATATGTTATACCAACCTTATTTACCCCCTTATACCTCAGGGGGTGCCCCATCAGTACAACCTACCAATGACCTAATCAAAATGATGATGGAAAATATGCAGACATTGGAAGCATCTATCTTAGGCTCACATAAGTCTCTAACATATGACGATATTTGCAATGATCTCTTTCACCTATCCATTCCCATTCACCCATACCCTACATATTGAGAAATTCCAAAATTCAACCAGTTCAATAGTAAATAAGATCCGCAGAAACACTTGCAATCTTTTAAACATGTCTGCTACCTGATCATTCACGATGATGAATTTCTCCTTTAGACATTTCTAATTTCGTTGATAGGACATGCTTTGGATTAGTATAGTTATCTACCTAGACATTCTCATCCTCTCATTTTTACCACTTTTCTATCATTGTTCACCATCTTGTACAGGATTTTCACTTGACAAGGGCTTGTGCTAGACACATTTTCTTTGATAAACATCGTCAAGAAAAGTCGTAACAAAAACGTTGTATTTTAAGTCAAATGATATCTCTTCTTCTTCCAAACCCAAAATAATTATGTCTGCCAATGTAGTCATTTTGAAATCTATCACATCTAACCAATTTTTTCTAACTCGACTTTGGCGCATATACTCCCATAGGAGAACCCTAACCATTTTGGAAAAACTCACTATTACCCTTCCAATTATTTTACCCTTCTCAAACATATGGTTAATGAAAATGATTATACAATTACCATCAGTTCAAGGTCTTGTATCACTTTCAAGATTGTCCAAGAAATGTTAGATAAAGGGATATCTCATCTTGGACAATCCTAATGCACCGGCTAACCAAAACCTTCATATTTTCTGAAGCCATTCCCAAATCAAACCCCCTCATCCAACCAAACCAATGAATCCTCGGCCTGTGATGGTAATATCCATGAGGTTCATGCCATTTTCAACATCCTACCAGCTTCTTCTGCACATTTTCCTCCCACTTCATCTATCGAGGAGATTCTTTCATGAACTCCTTCATCCACGTAGGAGTCCCATCATTTTCTCCTCTACCCAAGGAGGGGTCTACCATACATACTAGTGCAACTATCCCATCTCACCCCCTACCTGATGAGAAACCTACAGTACTTACTTTACTACCTATGGAAGAGTCTGTTTTGCCTTCTCCTTCATCAAAAGAAGACCTTACCTCATCCACCTTATCTCCTCCCCAACATTCTGGAGACCCATTGGTGGTGCCCCTTTTGGTCATAGATAATTCTCCACCAACTTTCAAGGATGTGGTTAATTCATCTCTAATCTCTTTTACCCATAGAGTTAGAAGATAATCACTTCCCTAGTTCACATGTACCATATTTATTTACGAGAGTCACTACAAAATCAACCTTGGTTCGTTCTACTACCATGCCATTCTCACATTTATCAGACTTCTTAGACTATGTCGATCATTCCATGCTTTAGGGGGCACCTTAGAATGTCTATTTCAACTCAAATGCAGATGTTATCTACTGATACTTCTACCATTTACCCCAAAGTGTTTGAGACGACAAAATCCATCATACCTAAAGGTAGTTGGGGTGAAATATTTCACATCACCTTCACCCACACCTATACCTCTACCATTACTTCCACAACTACTTACGCCTAAAACTACCTACTCCTTCGTCAGTACTCAAAACTACCCATACCTTAGATGTCATGTCAAAAACAAGTCTAGTTCATCATCCTATTAAAATTGATCTAGCTACCACTTCCCAATCAGTCACCAAGAATACTCCCCCACCTAAGAGGAGAACCCAACCTCTCAGATCCCATACACAAGCATCATCTACCGCTCCTTTTTCACCTTCACCACTACCATCTATATTAGGTCCACACCCTTCAAACTTAGTTATGTAACCCTCTATTCAAGGAAGGATAACAACTCCTCAACCCACTTCTTCATCACAACTACATCTTTCTTCTGACCTAGCTACATGACACTTGCCTTCATCATTACCTAGGTCCTTTCCACCTTTTATAACAACACCCTTTCCAATTCCCTCATTATTTCCTATGATGATTCCTTCTATATTTCCTCCCACTACCTTCTTTACCACACCTCCACTATCACCTTGGTTAACATGTCCCTTTCCTCCATCTTCCTTCCCTTCTTCTTCCCACACTTCTTCTGCACCTTCACCCAAGAAGGCCCAACCCAAATCAAACATGCTCCTACCTTCCAAAAGGGTAGGAAAGACTAAACTACCTCCCACAATCAGCTCACTACCTACACCTTTACCTAAGAATGGTGCAACCGAAAAAAATAACCATCTTATCTACCACACAAGAGGCCAAACTTGTTCCCCCATCTATGTCACCATCCAAAACTACTCTCATTTTGCATTGTGATCTGTTGGCAGGATCTTACGCCAACATCATTGGCTAACCTTTTGGAAACCATTGTCATTACATTACCCCCACTTAGGCCTTATGACCCATTAAAACCTAAACCGGGATGATTTGATGATTCTAAAATTTTCACCTACCATCGTATGCCATGACATGATGTAGAAAACCTATAAGGATATTTAAGAATGTTATCCTTCACCTATGTCCTCTTGAAGAAAAATTTGACAATGATGACATTTTAGATGAGGACCCCATTCTACCTTCACCTATCTTCACACAAACTCATTCCGTACCTATTCAACAATCTCCATCTCCACCTCCACAACCCTTTTACCCTCCTCTGTAATTTGAGATCAACATGGTCTGCATTAGTGAACTAGCCAAAACCCCACCGAAATTCCAGTGTACCCAAATTATTTCACAAGATCTTATTCCTTTGCCATTCTATTACCCTTCATGCCATTACACCTTCCATGACACTTCCTCTCCCTCTCTTCCTTAGATTAACATGATCCAAGTTTCCACATGTGCAAAAAAGGAAAAAGGAAAAGAGAAGTCGTATAAACCCTCCATCGCACCACTACCTAACATTTTGTTGCCCCTTACACTGAAAATCACCATCCTTGGACCAGCATTCCTTATGTAAAATGGAGTGGCTCATCACACCATTCTCATGAAACTTCATCAATCATCTTTGAAAATGTCCCTATATGACCTTATGCAAACCTCTGAGTTCCATTGCCATGCTCTCATTGAGATCCTTAAATCTATTGAGGTTCTACCTAATGACCCTACACTATGTTTCCTCCCTTATCACCCCTCACCATGTGGCCTCTCTCACCACCTCAGCTTCTCCATCTACCCCATCTGTTACTCACCAAGTGGTTTCTCTTAGTTTCTTGGATGACGAGATTATACCCCTGCAATCGGATGATCCAGACCCTACCCTGTTAATTTCTGTGTATATTGAGAATACATGTGTATGTCGTGTTATGATTGATGGGGGTACTAGCATAAACATCATTTATTCCCATGCATATCAAAATGTGTGCATCCCTTCCAATTGTATGTACCATAACCCAGTTATGTTGCGTTCTTTTAATGATGCCATAACTTCCACCCTCGACACTATCATTCTCCACATTTGCGTGGGCACCCATACTATTCCTGAATTATTTTACATATTGGAGGGGGAATCCCAATATAATATGTTGCTTGGTCGACCATGGATTCATGTCATCGGTTGTGTCCCTTCCACCTTACATCAATGTTTAAAATTTGAACACAAAGGACACAACTATACCATTCCGGTCGATCCTTCACTATTTAAAACATGTAACATTCTCTACCAACCTAATGATGTCCTTATACCAGTTAAGGCCTCTACCACAGACACTGTTATCTCATCCATAACCTCTGATGTTGCTTCTTCAAATTCTACCTCATCTACCCCTTCTACCACTACCCCTCCCTCAATCACCTTCACTATGCCTATTGCAGCTGCAAATTCTACCATGGACCCATCAATCAACCCATCTCCAACACTACCAACAAACATTTCTCCTTCCCATGCTTCAGGAGATTATTCTATCTCCCACCACCCAAAATTCTAACTTTGGATCCCTTGGTAGATGTTTTCCAATGCCTTACCCTTAGGGGATTATCACCTCTATAACGTAAACACTTTCCTTACTCTGCAAGAGTGTGGAAGCCTCCATTGACATCCACATTACAACCCACATGTGGGTGAGACTTTTTCATATGGTCTACCTCATCTTCTTACTAATTTGACATATGGGGGACTCGAAGCTCCTTCACATATGCATGAACCACTTACCCAAACTCGTCCATTTTCATCTGATTTTTGGTACCTAACTAATCATCGATTTTCCTGCACATTCCTCCATCGTTGTGCATGGAAAGGTTTCATATATGGTCTCTATGAACAAGGGTTTCACACCGTCATTTCTTGTACCACCCGTAAATATAATGATCATCGTGGTTTGGGATTTTTGGAAGATTCATATTCTAAGAAATCCCATGACATCCTTGTAGAGGAAGAGACACTATCTCCACCTCATCTACCCATGCCATCGACTTCACCTATAGACTCTATGGATCTAGAATCCATTCCTCCAAACTTTTTTTTTTCATAAACACCATTTCCTTGGGACCTTTGACCTATCAACGTGATGACGAGGCTCCAGCTTCTATTCCCTTCCTCTATCCTGACCTGATCGATGATGATACTCCTTATATAAATGTTCATTCAATGTTGGGATGATGATTCCATTCTCACTTATTTAGGTGCGGAGGAATCTTATATCCACTGGTCGTTATCTTCTGAGATACAAACCATGTTGAATGAATCGACCATAGAGATCAACATTCACACTCAGGATGACCCTCACATTCTAAAGATAGGCCAATCTTTAGATTCCACTGAGCAGGAAGCTTTTACCTCATTCCTATGAGACTATAGCAATGATTTTTCTTGGTCTTATGCTGATATGCCTAGTATTGACCCAAATATTATGGTTCACAATATCGTAACCATCCCTGATGCCAAACCTGTAAAACAGAAACTGCAAAAAATGCATCCACGCATTTCCCTTCTTGTAAAAGAAGAAATCCAACGCCTCCTCTCTGTTTCTTTTATTCTACCCATTTATTATCCCCAATGGATTTCTAACATCATTCATGTCACTAAAGTGACAAGGAGACTCCACATATGCATGAATTTCCATGACCTCAACCTAGCCTACCCTAAAGATGATTTTCCTCTACCGAGCATTGACCAATTCATTGATCTCACTGCTAGTCATGAGATGCTATCACTCATGGATGGTTTCTCAGGTTACAACCAAATATTACTTGCACCAGAAGATCAACACAAAACTACCTTTATCACCCATTGGGGGACCTTCTATTATCGTGTTATGCCTTTCGGCCTTAAGAATGTTGGTGCTACCTACCAGCGGGCTATGACCTATATCTTCCATGAAATTATGCATAACATATTGGAAGATTATGTAGATGACCTTCTTGCCAAATCTAAATGTCAGGCTGACCACCTCATGGTCCTTAAAGTCATCTTTGATCGTCTACTCAAATACTGTGTTTGTCTTCAACCAAAGAAGTACGTTTTCGTTGTTCTCTCAGGTAATCTGCTTGGTTTCATAATCTCTTTTGTGGGGCATTGAGGTCAACCCTACTAAAATCAAGGAAATTCTCGAGATACCTCCACCTACTAACATGCATCAACTTCGTAGTTTGCAAGGAAAAGTTGTAATTTATTTTCCGTTTTATTTCCCAACTCTCTGACTATTTTCAGCCTTTTCATCACCTCCTTAAAAAGGATGTTTCCTTCAAATGGGATGAAGACTGCCATAAAGCTTTTGAAGCATTAAAAGGATACCTCCTCAAACCACCTGTGCTCATCCCTCCTAAATATGACACTCCCTTTTACCTCTATATTTCTGCCACAGACCATTCATTGGGGGCCATGCTTTCTCATCGTGATGACCAACACAGAGAGAAAACAATTTATTAAATAAGCCGTACCCTCCTAGACTATGAGACTAGATACACTCATTTCGAAAAACTCTGCCTAGCCTTAGTCTTTGTCATCGCTACCAAACTTTTCCATTACTTACTTAACCATAAAACCTTCGTCATCACCAACACTGACCCCTTGCATTATATGTAAGCTAAACCCTATAAACATCAACGTGCTACACATTGGGTTATGCTTCTTGCAGACCTCGATCTAGAATTTATCCACCAAAAATATGTCAAAGGACAAACCATTGTCGACCAACTTGCAGATGCACCTCTTTCCAAAAACCAATCTACAAACTTTGATTTTCCAGATGAATCCATTACTACCCTTTCCCTTAACGATATAGTTTATCAAATGACCTTATTTTTTGATGGTTCCAAATGTCAGTGTGGGGGTGGTGTAGGATTCATCCTCATTCCTCTGGATGGTGAGCCTATGCCCTTATCTTTCAAACTAGATTTTTATTGCACCAATAACATCACTGAATACAAAGCACTCGTATTGGGTCTTAAAACTACCATAGCCTTAAACATTAAATCCATTAATATTTTTGGTGATTCTCAACTAGTGGTCAATCAAGTTAATGGACTATACCAGTGTCGTAATGAGATACTTCAAAAGTATAAACATCATGTCGACATTCTCTTGACTACCTTTGACCATTATGAACTTCGTACTACCCTGCGTTCCACAAAACAATTTGTGGATACCATGGCCTGTCTCACTTCTCAAATACCCACTTCACCCTCAGACTCGAAGATCTTTGTCACAATACAAATATTGTGATCAACATCTTACCTATTCCTAGAGGTTAATGTTTTTGTAAAAAAATAAATTGACCCATGAGATATTTGGTATAATAAATTCACTGACTACCTTTCCCTTTCAATTCTCCCTCTACATCTTACCCACAATGGGAAATGATCCTTCCTCAAAAGTGTCTCTCGCTATGTCATCATGGGTGGTCTACTCTATAAACGTGGATTTGATGGCATCCTCTTACGTTTCCTAACTAGTTCTGAAATACCATATACTATAAAAGACATTCATGATGGAATTTTTGGAGGTCACTTCAGTGGTTTAGCTATCGTTAAGCACATTCTTCACCTTGGTTATTACTGGCCAACCTTAAACCATGATTTTTGTGACTATGTCAAGCATTGTGTGAAGTGTCAGCAACATGTTAATCTTCACCATACCCCTAGTCATGCCTTACATGTCACATGAGACCTTTGGACATTTCTCTCAATGGGGTCTGATCTTGTTGGCGAAATTAACCCTCATTCTTCCCAACGTCATCAATGGATTATTACTGCTACTGAATATTACACTAAATGGGTGGAAGTTGTACCTCTTATTTCTACCAAGGCTGAGAAAATATGTGAATTCATTAACCATCACATCATTTGTCACTTTGGTGTTCCTCACCAACTTATCACTGATAATGGTAAACAATTCAAAAACAAAACCCTACAGAAACTTTGTGACACCTTCAGCATCCAGCTTATTTTCTCTTCACCTTACTACCCCCAAGAAAATGGCCAAGCCGAATCAACCAACAAAACCCTCAATAAAATTATTTAGAAAGTGGTCGATGATACTGGCAAGGATTGGCATATGCACATTCCTTTCACCTTATGGGCTTACCACACTAGTATTCGTACCTCGATTGCTGCCACACCATTTTCTTTGGTTTATGGTACTGAGGCCATTTTACCTCTCAAATTCTAAATTCCATCTCTTTGTATCTCACTCAAAGATATGCTCACCAATGATGATTTTCACCAAGACTTTGGCACAACTTGAATTACTAGATGAGTGTCATCTCACCACTCTTGATCACCTTCAAATCTACCAAAAACATATCAAACGTGCCTATGAAAAAAATGTCTGAGAATGAACCTTCAAGGTCGGTGACCTCATCTTGAAATAAAATCAACATGTAACAAAAGTGGAGAAAAGTAAACGGGGAAAATTTTCTCCTAATTGGCTTGGACCTTATATAGTCACACATGCCTATGGATCAGGTGCTTATCATTTGTCTTCCCTCGAAGGCCAACCCAAACCTGAGCCCCTCAATGATTTGCATCTTTGACCATTCTATTGTTGAATCGAAGTGCTATATCACATTTTGTCTATTACAAACTCATCCCTTGAGTACCCACCCCTTTAATCTCACCCATTTGAAGGACCAATGACTAAACAAATATTGTGTGATTACCCATTACCTTTCCACCTTATATTAAACATGAGTACCATGACTCTACTCATGGCATGATTCTCATGGATACTTTTCATTATTTTAAGGATGGAATCCCATGGTCATTCATCACTTAAAACCTCTCTTGCATAGCTAACCTTTACGTGCTATGGTTTTTCCTTCATAAAAGAAGCCTATACTCCTCTATAGTCTCGTCCATGACCTAAAAGTCCAAAGAATTTCAAAAGTAAAATGGGATTCAACTCCTTGATTCAAACTTCTTGCAAATAGATGATCCCTCAAAAAGGACATCTACCTCTCTATCTAGCTGCTATAAATAGACTATTCCCTTAAAGGACAACTATAAAGTTAGACCTATTATACATAGTCTATCCAAAAGAAGACTATTTCTAAACAAATAAATATAAAAATATTTTGAAGCTTCCTGCATTGATCAAATTCACGGAGACCTCAAGGAGTCCTTATATTTATCCCACATAGACTTCCTGCATCGATCAATCTATAAAAATCAAAAGAAAACACAAAGAAACGTACAAATTTTTTTTCATGGACTTGCCTATTCTGGTTTTGGGTATCTTGCAGAAGAGGCATGTTGTCTCACTACAAGGTTACACTATAAAAAAACCACTTCACTCCACCTTCTTTTCTTTTGAATCTCCTACCTACTCAAGGGATGTGCCGAAAATATGACATTTTGTGATCATGTAACTTCATTCACCCTTAGAAGTTTCAACATGCAATGCCTTTAGGGTCTTACATCCATAAGCCGATCTTTTGGTCTAATAGACTCGTAATAGTCCTTACAAATTTGGTGGCATTCCACCTCTTTTTTGTTCACCTCTTTTTCTTACCTATTGATTCTATTACACAAAACTAGACCTTCGACACCTACATTTGACACCTACACTCCACCATGCCTATGACCTAAACTCCACCATGCCTAAATGACCTAAACTCCATCATGCCTAAATGACCTACCTAAATGCCATGCTGCATAATCATGCAACCTAGACTCCATCATGCCTAAATGACCTATACTCAACCATGTGTATTAAACCTCAGACTTAATCATACCCAAGTGACCTACACTCACATCACACCTAAAACCTACTGACCCATTCATCTACCTCACTATATTCTTCCCTAGCTCAAGGGATAACTACATCGGCATGAGGCCCCTATTCCTTCAGGCTATGTAGGCAGCACTCCAAGGGTAGGGGGCCCTTGGAGGTTAGCTCAGCCATTTTTCTACCCTTTTCTATCCCTTCCCCCTTCTACACCTTTTACACCTACCCATTTTCCCCCTTTTTATATTCACTTTCTACCCTAGTTAGTTTCCATTCACACCAAAAACATGGAAATTAATATACCACAACAAACATGCATTGTTTCATCACATTTACCATTTCACTACCATATCCATATTCTACCTAATTCTTTTAACATTTTCCATGATATCAAACATTTGGAAGATTAAACCACAACATACATATACATCATCATTTATTTTTCATAATACCAATAACTTGGAAATTAAATCAAACACAAAGACCATACTCGCCCATGCCTATATGACCTTGACTCAACCATGCCTATATGACCTGATTCCATCATGCCTATATGAGCTTGACTTAACCATGCCTAGATGACCTGATTCCATCATGTCTATACCTGACTCAACCATGCCTAGATGACCTGAATCTACCATGCCTAGACAACTTGACTCCATCATGCCAATAATTGACTCAACCATGCCTAGACGACCTAAATCCATCATGCCTATACTTGACTCAACCATTCCTAGACAACCTGACTCCACCATGTCTAGAAAACCTGACTCAATCATGCCTATACCTGACTCAACGATGCCTATATGACCTCGACTCCATGCCTAACTCAACTAGTTTCCATAGGATCACAATAATAATGGAAATTAAATAAAGTAAACATCATCCACTCAATAAACATCATCAACTATATAAATGGAAGAGTCTTTGTATAAATACATATATACACAGATATAAATAAATATCAGTATCTCAACAACTCTCATATACAATCTCACATCTTCGGCACGCATGTTGGTATATATATATCAAAAACCAAACTCAAAATACAATATCACATCAAGTGATCAGTCAACCCCACCTGATACCCTCCTCTCCAGTCTCATCTGTCTCCTCCTCCTCCCTACCTATCAACCTCCCTACCAACATCTCTCCACCCTCTGAGGTCCTTTTCCATGGTCTCCTCCTGGCCCTCACCTGGGCCTGGCCTCCGAGAACTAGTAACCTCTCTCTGGCCCTGTCTCTGGGCTTGACGGCCCCCTGTGCTCTCTGAACTGTGATTCCTAGGCCTAGTCCACTCACTGGCTACCTATTGGGCTTTATACTCGGCATATGAGGGAACATTAATACCAACAGTCATCAAATGATCCTAATAGTAGTGAGCCTCATTCAGGGCATCCCTGAACCTCACCATCGACACAGTCTGAGGTGGTGCCATCAGCGTGACTACTCCCTGTGAACTATGACTAGCTACAAGTGTCCCTTGTCCTGTGGCAGGTGCCTGTACTATGGGACCCTATCACTGTGCATGTGGGGGTACATGTGTAGCAACCTGGGCTTATAGGGCCGTGACCTGAGCCTGTGTTGTGGCCAAATAGCCCTGTAATCTAGCCAGCTATTCCTGTAAAGTGGTTACCTTCCCTCCATCCCCATCTCCACCCTGTGTGGGAGCCTACCCCTATGCTACATGGGCCTATAGGGCTATCACCTATGCCTACAAAGTGGCCACCTATTCCTGTGCCCCTGTCAGCTGACCCTACAACCTTGTAATATTTTCCTATAGGGTGGCCACCTTCCCCTACAATGCATCCCTCTACACTGTGATTATCGCTAGATCCAGCTACTCTGGCCTTGGAAGGTGTTTCCCGTAGCTGTGTCACCCACCATTGCATGTATGCATCAGTGACACTCACGTCATCAATGTGTCGATCTCAAACCTACTCCTCCTACCCTGTGGCATCACTCAGGTTTTGTGAAGACATGGGTTTCTCTACATCATTTATGCGGTACTATGGGAAAGGTGGGGACACGTCCTACCTCATAGTCCAAACTGTCATCTGACCCTGTCCAACAGGTATCATCTTGTGCTCATTAGGCACATGTCACCCCTGTATCCATCTCAATAGCTATAGCCCCTCTAGCTCCTCAATCATGCCCCTGTATGATGGATAACCAATATATGGCCTCTACACAATATCCACTGCTGAAGGGCCCTCCAATAGCTGCCTATAATATGAAACATCATATGTGACCCTAGTCATGCTAGGTTATCCCTCGAATGGTACCCATCATCAGAAACCCACTATGTACAATCCACCCCCGAACCAATCTTGTCGTGGTAAACTAGATGGGCACACACACACAATGTGTTTGTATGCTCAGCATTGTAACAAGTATGTATAACACATATCAAATCTCCTCAATCTCCCTTAGGCCCATAGCTCCCTATACAACTGGAACTAGGAAATTGGTTCCCAAGAGAAACATATCCACTCCTCTGATCATGTCTTGTAGTACCCCCATCCGTGCTCATGGGAATATCCCACCCTCAAAATATGGAAGAACAAAACATCCCACTACCACCATCATCAGCGTAGATAGATTCCTCTTATGTGGGTAGGCCACATACATGTCTCCATAGCTAAGACTCACACTATGATATCTCAACAAGCCCATCACATAACTGAATACTGCCACTATCAGCTCCATTGATGCCTCAGATGAAATTGAATACACTAGCTCCCCAACAATCAGAAGTCGTGGGATCCTATAAATGTCCTCCAAGGTGATGGTCATCTCACCCGTCAGTAAGTGAAAGCTATTGGTCATGGAATCCCATCATGTCAATGAGAGTGACCATCAAGCTATGATCCCAATCCATACACCTATAGCGTCATATCGCACTAAGTCCAACATCGTCCATGTGCTCCCACTCCTCCACTATCACTCTAGGTTGCATCTGTATCAGTAGGGGTGGTAATTTTTCCCTCATCATTAGCTGATCTCTTGCCTGCATCATCCAAACCAACATTGTCAAGTTGCATGAACCTCTCAAATCACCTATTACCCAAATCTCACACTCACCTCATATTTATCCCTTTTTGTACCACACAATATCCAAGCCACATCAATCATACCTACCCCTCAACTGGTTTCCAATACCTACCCCTTTACCTCATTCACCTAAATACCTATTGTCTCCATTATCATACTTACCTAATATCCTAGATTATTTCACCTACATATCCATCACACATTTCCAAAATAAAATTTTACCCTCTTCCACCTACATAATTCTTCACCTACCCCTTCCTCACTCGCTTAACTTTCCTACCTAGCCATTATTTCACCTATTTAATTTTAATTGTGACTGATGTCGGTCGCCTTGATTATAATCACTCCTCTTGACTGGTGTCAGTCACCCAAACCTTGACCGATGTTGGCCAACCAATGACCAACGTCAGTCACTATCGAAATACAACTGAAACCCCATCCCCCATTGACCAAAATTAACAAAAAAAACCTAAAAACCTACCTCTAACCCACCCAAACCTATCCTACCTTCATTTCCAACCCTATTTAAGCTACATTTGACCTTCCCACCCCCTGTTTCATTCATTTTAACCACAATTTTCAAAATTAATTTCCACCCAAATTTAACCCGCATAAACAAAACATTTTAATATTTTCAACTCAATGTGAAGGATTCAGAGTGTCTCCTACCTCTACTCGGTGCCAACTCTGCGGTGGCACGTCTAGTCGTTGTGTCGGTGGTCCATCCACTCCCTCTCCCACCTCCATCATGCCCAAAATAAACTCATCTCCTCATAACCAAATCGAATCACTCAAATCAATCTCATGGACCCACCTATCCAATGTCAATCACCTACTACATGGCTCGCTAACTCAGCTCAACACCTCGTACTATCACTTTCCACTCTTACTCTTCTCCTCTATCATTTTCTAAAAGTGGAAAGGTTAAAATGAATCCGTAAAAAGTGGATTTTTCCTTTTTTAGCCCCAAATCAACATGACCAACGTCGGTCATGTCGTGCCCTAGAAAACCGACTTAGGTTAAGCTCTAACCGACATTGGTCACCCACCATAGTTGTTTGACCCATACTATGCCCATTTTTCCTAAAAACATTATTGATCAAACAATGTTTTCCTTACCAACACCTATTACACCTTACCCACAAGCCTAAATTACCTGTACATTTCCTTAATTACATTTAGGGACATGTTATTTACCTATACCTGGCCTTACCTGTGCCCTAACCTACATACCCTGACCTGAACCACCTTTTATGAAGTTTGAATTTTTGTACTCATTATACCTTATGATGTTGTTACCCATGTTGTTTAGCCTAATGACCTTACCTTACCTAATGATGTGATGTTTATCCTGACCATACCTTTGGTGCCATGGAACAAAACCTATTACCCATTCCTACACCTGACCTAGTTGTGCTTCCAGACCATATCCTATACCTTAGATACCTAAATCACTTCACCCTTGAATGGATAAACCTATCGACCTTTGACAACATAGAGTTTTTAAGCTCTTCCACCTAGTACCGTATCGAAATCTATATATGTGCATTCGTTCGATTTCCATTACCCATTACCCAACCCGACCTTTACCCATTACCCGTAATGACCATACCCTTACCCATTTACCCTCACTTTCATCAATAACCTATTTATCAAACCACTCACCAACTACATTTCCTACCTCATCGATTCTTGGTTTGAGGGGGATCACCTTCAGCCCTACTTGGGGCAACCTAACCTCTACTTATACCTGGGACACCATCTTCCTATATTTTTTTGATTCTCTTACCAATACAAAGCTATGCAATAAAAAGGGGAAAAATGTAGACACCAAATTTGGGTCACACTCCCCTTGGTCCCTTTTAATTAATTAAGCACACCATGGCCCCATTATTAATTATTATTAATATATTCACCTTCACATTATTAATTATTTTAATTAAATTAATTTCACCCTCACACCTCCACCTCACTAGGACACCTCACCCTGGACCCATTCTACTTGGCATTTAACTCACACTGCCTCATTCATCACCCTTAGCACTGAGTCATCACCCTCAACACTGAGTCATCACTGAGTTATAACTCCTAGTGTTGAGTCACTAACTTGACCTAACTAACTAAGACTTCTTCCTAAACCTAACTGGACCTTTTCTAAGTTCTTCCTGCCTTCTCTCACATGAACTCCACTTTCCTAAGTGGACTCAATGAGAAAGCATGCCAAATCTAGGAAGATCTTCCTATTTTTGGTAAACCTAGACTTTCCTTCCTTAACCGACGTTGGTTATCCCTCAACCGAAACTGGTCACCTAACCACCATCGGTTCCTTTATATACAACTTTGCAACCTTTTACATGGGTTGGTAATTTTGCAGTTTGGAGAGTTCTATTACATTCAAGCATGAAATTAAGACCTCTCAGCATCCAAATGACATGAAATACTCAACCATAGGCCCAAGCAAGCATTCAGGCTCTCATTCCAAGGCATTAGAATATTCACGGGAACACTCTGGAGTATTGTGGCACTGAACCCAGAATCTCTTCACGGATCAACTATTAGTCTTCCTTCACCTACCAAATCTGCAAATGCAAGTAAGTATACATGATTTTAATCATATTGTGCTTTCTTAAAGTATAGATTCCATTACCTCTTTCATTATACTTTACTTCTTCTTGTATTCCTTTATCCCACCTTCTCACCAATCCATCAATCCAACCACCTGCAACCTTTTGTCACCTTTCCTACCCACCCTTTATATGTTCATGAGGCTTCTTGGTAATATTACGAATCTAACCACCCCCTTTTCACTCTCTGTGTAATCACATAGAGGCTCAAATACTGCTTTTATCAAGTTATTGCCAATTTCCCCTACCGACGTCAATTTGCTTAACTGTCATCGGTTCCACCTCTTTATCGACATTGGTCACCAAAATAATATCGGTCACTATGTTTTCTTTTAACCTTCACCAAACTACCTCTAACATCACCTAAAATCCACCCAGACCTTACCTGATACCTTTGTGACCTTTTCCCAACCAGAATAGTACCTTTCCTGATGCTAGATTAGTTTATATTTCAATATTCCTCTTAATCTAGTTTGTTGATAATGTTTTGAGATACCTAAATAAAAGTGTTAGCAATATGACCTTTATTTCTTGTATTTAATTTCATTAATTTGATAAAAATAATGGATTGACAACCATTCAAGGAAGTATCACACTTCCCGGAACTAGCTATCGCTAGGAATTCCACTCCCATTTGCTATTTAATATCATTTGGTGATCTTGTTTTGTATCTTATACATGTCATTCCTCCTAGCCAAAGGGAAGATCTCACATTCAGTCTGATCAACTTCTACAATGTGCGCATACTGTCTACATAACCATAGGTATTCCTCCTTGACCATTACCTTATCTTTTTTATTGCTTACTTTGAGGTGAAACAATTTCTTCAAATGACTTAGTACATTAATCTATTATTTAACTCTATACATGAATCAACTAAAGTTATCCTTTCACTAGAACACCTAACGATAATTCCATCATTTGGTATCATAGAAAGGACCAAGTCACACACAAATTAGGGAGGTAAAAGATATAACTAAATTATCTATCATTGTGATGTAGATAGAGAATAATTGAAGTAAGATGGACAAGAATTTTGTGTAGGTTTACATGGAGATGTTACATTAGATTGAAGTTTCTGAAGAAAATATATTTTCGAACAATAAGGTGGGGAGGTGTAGAGGCTATTTTTTTTTATCGAAAGACTAGATAAAATCATGGATTTATTGTACAAAATACACATTATATGAGATACTTTGGAAGAAAACTAAGGGGATTTAGTTCCAAGAGATGATGTAAGTGAAGAAGAAGAGACACGAATAAATCTAGTTTTTCATAGATAAATCGATTTCACTATGAAGTTGTATATATGAAGGGGAAGAGAGATTACTATAATTCATGTCAAAAATTACTTGTGGAATGTGGATTGAAGTCTCATAATTTTGCAGAGCCCTTGAATGCCAATGGATGAAGAAAAATAAGGAAAGAACTGGCGACACAAAAGAACAATCAAATAGAGGAAGAACCACTATCACAAACATTAGAGTTAACGGTGCACAATTTCAAGGAGACATTTTTTAATGCCAAGAGATTAGACATTGATCTTTTGAGACTCTTCATGTACATGAAAATGATGGAAATAACATCAATAGTTGTGCGCATACTGAATAAGCGTAAAAATAAGATGAAGACCAAATGTGTTATTAAAGTTTTTGCTAAAACTATAGTTTAACTTATATAATTTTCACATGGTAGGTTTTTTATTAAATATATAAAAACCATTAATTAAAAATACAACCACATGGTTTGGAATTTGTTTATTATCTAATTCACATGGTAAGTTTTATGAAATATATTAAAAAATCTATTAATTAGAAATATAGTCATGTGGTTTGGAATTTGTTTACCAGCCAATAGAATGTAGGATCAATATGGTTTTAGAAATAAATTCAACCAAATTATATGACTTAGAGTAGGACTTGCAAGCAATCAATATGTATTAAGCAAGTTTCACCGTAATCTATGTATGTTAATCAATGTGTACAATACACAATATATCAGAGAAATTGATGTTTTAACCTAAGTATGTTGTAACCATGGGTATTTAAATATAATTGAACCATCAAAAGAAACTAATAATAAAATTAAATCCTATATTAAATGAATCTTAGCACAATCATGTGGTCAAATGGGTAAGCACATGAAGTTGGGGGGCCAAAAAGTGGAAAAGAATCTGAAAAAAAGAAAAATGCACTCGCATTTTAATTTGTTTGGCTTGGGAATCACCGAAGCATAACGCGTACATGTTATGCCTACTATAAACAAAAAAAAGAGGCCCGAGCCTCTATCATTTTACCTCCCTCAAATGTGAGTTTCAGAGCTTGTTCATGCCCTCGCATTTTTTCATTCAGCTGGATCTCAAGCTCAAAGGATCATTTCTGGATCACCGGGAAGATCTGAATCGACGATGGCACCACGGAGAAGAGGTAAGCACAATTATTTTCTCAAAATTGCATTGAAATATGATAATTATAGATTAAAATTTGAATTGAATACATATTTTTTATTGTTACAGTTAGAGGTTGAGGGAATCAACCACAACCAAACACTGTTATTCTTGACATCCCTCCCGACACTCCCACAATTGCTCAACATCCATCGGGTAGTCAAGAAGATATAGAAACCCAAATAGTTGAAAACAAAATTGAAATTGAGGATTTGATCAAAACAATGAGGGATGCAAAATCTACAAACCCCCACCGCGCCTCTCTTGTAAACACATTAGAGGCATTACTTGTTCAAATTGACACGGCAACAGGGAAAATTGATCATTGGACAACTTACAGAGAGGGTTTTAGGGTTTCTTATTCCAACAAATTGTTATATGTGGATGTAAAGAAAAAATAAATTTCAAAAGAACTCATATGCACCTTATTCATGGACCCCCACACTAATTTTCCTGTTTCGTTGACATGTAAATGATTTCCCATCCATTGGTGCAGTAATAATTTGATTAAAAATAATTTTTGGGACCGATGGTGGATGGTGTTTGATTTTCCACCTTGTAATAACAACGAGGTGCCACTATACTTTCTGAGGAAACTCTATTGCGAGTTTATCCTCAACGAGATCCCAAATTATTTTGATTTCTGAGATTTCCAAGGCCGAGGAAAAGGATTTGCACATGATCAACCAGGTGCACAACGTGCACCTATTCAGTAGGGTAGATTCCCCGCACAGAAGCCCCCTCACCTTGAGATTGTCCCTCAAGCAGTGAAGGAGACAGTAGAGATTGATACACTCCACGCACTTCAGGGGCTATCTATGACCCTTATTCGACATACGAGGGAGATTTCTGAGCCAAATGCTCATGGAGGTACACAGAGTATTCCCTCATAGAGTACTAACATGAGGCCACATTTTTATCTCGTCATGTGGTAGCATATGTTGGGGCCCAAGGAGGACGATACTTTCATGCGTACTGATTTTGGTGCACCTGGTGCTAGGGGTGAACATGATAATGTCACTATGTTAGATGTCCTTTTGAGTGAGACATTTGGATTACATTCATCAGCATCACCTTCGCACATAAATTTTTTATGTTTTGTTATTTGTGTTATAAAAAGTTTGGAGTACCTGATTTACTTATATATGTTAAATTTTTGAAATAATTGTATTTGTACATGTACATGCATTGATATTATAGTGGCGTTGAGGTGCATCTTCATCCTGACCATAGGCGGCGAGCACCATGCATACACATACATTCACAAAGGTAATTTAGAATGTTAATTATGTAAAATTTTCACATACATGTGTGTGTTTCTGTATATATATACATATATCCTGTGTTATGACGTACAAATATATGTATGTTCTTATATTCCATCTAACTCATCTGATATACATGTAGTGATAAAAATGTTGACTTCACTAGACACCCCACCATGCTCTTGACAAGTAGATAAAGGTTGTTTCCACTGCGATTTCATCTGCGCAGCAACTCACTGAGGTATTAAATAACACGTAAATTTTGTTAAATTTCTCGTGTAATTCATGGGTTATGTTAAATTAAATGTTAGTAATAGTATTTCATTGTATAATTATTAAATTATGTTAATAATGTCCTTCATTGTGTATATGCAGGAGTTACCTGTGACAAGTAGTAGCCTTATTCATTTGATTCATAGGCGTGGCGGGGTAAAAACAATAGTTTATATTGATAAAATTAGTCAAAATATTGTCATTATGTAGATACATGTACTTAGTTCTATTTTCACTAATGCTGATGTTAGATTTTCTGATCTTATGTGTATGTAGAACTTCAACCCCCTCCATTTTGACTTTGAGGGCATTAAGGACTCCTCCATTCCTTTTCATCTTATGTACCCCCGTTGGCATATGCATAGAGCTCCCAATGACTCATCTGAGTGTGAGATGCAAAATTCGGATGATCGACAACTTGCGGTAAGTTTGTGTATTTATGTAAATACTTTCATTCTAGCATGGTTTAAATACTGATGTCGTATTCAAACACCTCCATACTAAATTAAGTTTTGACAAAGTATCCAGAGTTAACATTAAGGCTCATCTCGTGAGGTAAACAGTGGATTAAAGGTCCAACTCGAAACATGGGCTCAAACTTGTTTGGAAAAAAATCTCATGTGATCTCCATCTTGTTTGGAGGGTCAGGTACATATATCAAATGTCTTTAGAGCAAAAGGGATTAAGCTCTAGGCAAACTAGACAACTGCCTAGAGCGCGAATAGTTAGGGGTCGCTTGAATCTCGATATTTTTCTTATTGTCAGTTATTTATAGAACTTAGGATTAGTAATTGGCCCATTTATTGATATTATTATATATTGACATAAATTTCATGCATACACATAAAAAATGTAATATAATATTTTACCAAGTAAAAATAAATATGACATATTCAAGAGCTTATATGATTTTGAACTAGTATTGTTACCCATTCTCTTATGTAGCTCCAAATTATACATGTGTATAATTTTTCCTAGGAAAAGGTTTATGCATTTTCTATAATGCCACTAGGGGTAGAGACAAGTATAATTGAAGAAAATATGTATTTAATTCTCTATTCCTAAATTTTTAGGGGGAAATTTCTACTCATTTTTATGGAGGAAATGGTATGCTTGTTCTAAATACCACTCTTCAAAAAACAATGGGAGATACTTAATTACTTATGTTTCTTCATGAAAAATGGTGTTTTGTTCATGTTTGAAACCCATCACCTACTTGATATTGATAAATCGCATTTGCAAACAACCTTGTAGAAGTAAACATATTTATTACATTTTGAGATCTTCCTACAATTGATTCTATCTATCCATGGAATACTTTTCATCTTTCTATAATAATTTATAGGATATTTTAATTCTTTTTGTATGACAATTTTTCTAAATTTGTCATTTATTATGATCATGATACAAATTACATTTCTTTATTTACTTAATGAGAAAAATATTAATTCAAATTGTGAGAAGGGCATCCATTCCAATTATTTTGTAGGGTGATCCTTACCTTTAATCAAACTCTTCTTTAGAGAAGCGAGTATGTCTATATATTTTGTAGACAATGGTCAAACAGAAAGTGACATAGTTAGCCTTTATCAGAAGAGTTTGTGTGCCTCCCAATAAATTGTATGACCTTGATACCCACTAGGACTTTTGATCTTCCATATAAAATTATTGAAAACAATCAAATTAAATGTTAGCCCTACCCCGTAACGCATATTACAAATGCAAAAGTAAGAAACCTTTTGTCGAAAAAAGTATAGGTAGTGTTAATGCAAATTTTAGCCAAATTGTAGATATTGAACTTCTCATAAGAATGTGTTGTGGTATTCCTCTCTCTCACACAAAGGTTTCTTCAATAATTTGTGCTAAAAATGTGGTCATGTCTCTAATATATAATTAAATTGAAAATATCATCTCTAAGTGAAGAATCTAATACAAAAATCAAAATCCGATATAAAAAATATTCTTGATCTTTGTTCTATAGCAATTATTAAGTTAATTTTCTTTATAACAGTTCTCTGAATCATATTTGACTGCTATATAAAAAACAAGCATTTCCCATGTCTACACTGTTATAAAGAAGGATTTGGGTATTGTGGAGAAGTTGTAAGGAAAAAGTAAAATACAATCCTCTAAAAATGGTATACGAAATTGAATTATCTGATGACTATCCCATTTTTCTCATATCCCAATTTACTTACCTTCTAGACTCCAACAAATCTCTCTAACATTTTATTATGTTTGTTGCCTTCTTATCATTCAAAAAATACTTTCTATAATACTTTTATCTTTACATGGTTTTGACGTATCCTATGTGCAGTGAAATGTTTATCTTTGATGATTTCATTTTTTTTTTTTCATATTATTAATCCCAACTTATTTCTAAACTAGATTTTTCAGGAACGATTGAGGCTCAAAGTTGATTAAATTATTGCATACAAATTTTAACGCCATGTTTTTTTATTAAAAAACCAATCTTCTATGTATATTAATTAATGTATTTAGTGTTTTAGAATATGTCAAACTACTTAAGTGTTACTCTTATTTTTGTTTGCATGTCACAATATCATTAAAATACAATTAAGTTTTATCTTAATATTATGATTGCATGTTAAAAATAAACAAGGTTTTCATATTAAATATCTTCATAAACAAATGAGAAGACAGATGTGAGATGTAAAGATCAAAGTATTTCTTTGAATCTCAAATATTGCATAGTGATATATAGTTACATGTATTGAAATGTAATAACATTCACGATGAAAGTATATATCTATGTAGACACCAAATTTGTGTCTTACGACCCCTTGTGACCCACATCTCATTTCACAACCTAACCCCATCACCTAAACCTTGCACAATTATTTATTAATTACCTTGTAATTGATAAATCCACATCACCTTACCCGCCACCTCACTTTACCACCTCATCATGACCTAGCCCTAACCCTAAACTACCCTAATTAAGACCCATGACTTGGTCTAGACTCACATCCATAACTAATGCCTCCTTACTCGCACCAAAAGCCGACCTTCTAGCCACTTGACCAAGCCCGCAACTAATCTCTCGGGAGAAAAGTAGGGAAGGTGGGCTATTTTAGTAAAAATAGCCTACTTTTTCCTTACCGATGCCGGTTCCTACTCGACCGCCGTCGGTTACGCAACCGCCATCGGTTCCCTGTAAATGGGCTCCCCAAACCAAAACAATGAATCGGAATTTCATTTTGGAGATCAGTCGAAGGATTTCTGGATCAACATAGAGCATTGCGAGCGAGGAACAGAGTCCAGATCTTCATTTGACAGAGCAGAGACGAGTGGAAATACCAGAAGTGTTTACAACCAAGGAGATCAACTTGCATCTTCGTCAAAATCAGTAAGTCACATCTTGCATGTCCTTCGGTATAACATTTCTTATGCTTCTTGGATCTCAGTACTCCTAAATCCATTTCTGAATCCATTATCCAACGTACCATTGCCTCTAACCGTCATTCTTTTGCTTCTAACCATCCCATTTCCTAATACTATCCAAAAACCAGCCATTACAAACACCACAACCAGCCCAGAAGATCCTATCACCCACCGGTATCGGTTATCAGTAACCGGCATCGGTTATAGGTAACCGCCATCGGTTCCTTTGATCAAAACCAGGAAAAACAGCCTTTCCCCTACCCAGTTCAACGAAACAATTTAATTGATATTTTACTGTCTTTTGTGTTAATTCACGTTAGCAAGGAAACTAACCACCTTCGAAAGGAAGTTTTATATTTCCTGGGCCCAAGGCAGTTTCCTCATTTATTGTTTAATCAAATCTTGTGGTCTTGTGTTCTTATTTGCAGGTAGTCCTTCCCAGACAAAAAGGAGTTCTCCGCAGTCAACCTGATCTTTCTCTACGGTACGCGCACACCATCTCCACATTCAACAGGTATTCCTCCTAACCCTAACCTCATCTGTTTCTTAAAGGAATGAAAGGATAGAAGCAACTCTATTCCCAGAAGCCGAAACATTCCGAGCGAAACAGATTTTACCAAAATTCTATGTATGATTGCATTTTTAGGTGCATGTACCATTTTGCACTTGCATATGCCTCCAGATTTTTAATTGTATTTGCTAAAAATATAGAATAAACCTAAATGGATGCCCCTCTTTTAAGGCATGTGCAGAAAACATGTTTAAACATGTGGCTCAAAATAAATAGGCATGTGGGTGGAGTTGGGATGGGATGTTTGGGTTTGGGATGGGGTTTAGGGTTTAGGGTTTAGGTTTGAAGGTGGGTTGGGTAGCGTGTTGGGGTGTGGTGAAGGGTGAGGTGTGGGGTTAGATTTTGGGTGTTACAAAAGGGGGTTTAGATGGTAAAGTAGATGTTATAATAAAGAGTGGGTCTAAGAATGTGGGTTGGTTTTGCAGGCACGTCAGCAGTTGACGATGCGTGATAGGATGCCTCCACTATTGAGTCGGATGAGGCCACACATATCTGCGGCGCATTGGGCCATCATGCGCGAGGTGGGACTCGGCGGGGTCCAGAGGTACAGAGTGATAGAGAGAGATCACAGTCTGATGGTCGCCCTCATCGAGAGATGGGATCCGGCGGCCAATGTGTTCCATCTGCCGACCGGGGAGATGACCGTCACATTAGAGGATGTGTATCACATCCTGCGGCTACCGATCGAGGGAGAGGCCATTTTCCAGGTAGATTCAGAGACTTCCATGGATAGCATACTGTAGGTTTTTGGGGATGCAGCCGCGCTTCTTACGTATCATAGCGCGAGCATTGGATATGGTGATATGTACCGCGCACACAGACATGAGACACGGCTTGCCGTGTTGATGATGATAGGGATCACCTGCTTCGCCCTCCCGGATTCAGAGGGAGGCCGCTTCCCACGGGCATTGATGGGGGTGCTGCTGGAGATGGTGGAGGAGCACACTTGTTTTGCATGGGCACCAGTGTATCTGGTGCAATTATACAGGGAGTTATGGGGCTATCGCCGGAGGAGGCGATTTGGTATTTGTTCTACATTTTTGTTACACTATTGGGCATACGAGCACATCGTATGCATCAGGCCAGTAGGGCTACCCCAGCAGCCAGGGCCACAGGTCGTATACCGATATGGCTTTCAGAGGTGGTTGGGGGTCGTGGGCCAGCCACGAGCAGTTGTTGCAGGTCGGGATGTGGTCTATTATAGACACTTGCTAGAGGGCCTTACAGCAGTAGACATTGTATGGAGACCCTACAGAGGTCACCAGCTTGGCAGAGGAGCCCGCGTACAGCTGCGCCTGATCCAGTATACATTCTGGATAGCAGGACGGAGGCCGGGAGAGTACGAGCGGATACCCCTAGAGAGGGTACGCAGGCAGATGGGGCTGCGACAGGACGAGCCACCTCCCTTCCCTCAGTACAGGAGGGATGATGTAGAGGCCCCACTGCCAGCGCCACAGCCTTGGGATCCAGACTGGGTAGCGGAGAGACCAGCAGGTGAGGGTGTGGATGATGCCGGGTGCACGGGAGCATACAGGGTATGGTGGGCTGGGCAGAGAGCAGCGAGGATAGTACCGCCTGCGCAACCAGACTTGGCTGCAGTTACGGCAGAGAGAGATCAGCTCCGGGGGCAGGTGCAGCTATTACAGGGACAGTTGGCTACTGCACAGGCACAGATAGGGGTCTTACAGGGGCAGCTAGCCCAGGCTCAGGTACAGGCACAGGCAGCACCACCACCAGCAGCACAGCCACAGGTGCAGGTACAGGTACAGGCAGCCGTACCAGCAACAGCACAGCCACAGCCCCAGATACCACCACGGCCACAGGTGTAGGTACAGGCACAGGCAGCACCTCCACCAGCACCATAGCCACAGGTGCAGGTACAGGCTCAGGGGATATTGGTGTTAGGTGCCAGGGGACCAGCCCCAGTTCCTTCAGTGGCGCGAGATCGCTATATGGAGGTTAGAGCAGAGGCCCGTTATTATCAGGATATTCTTGATAGTACCGGAGTCGAGTATCAGGCGTATGCAGCGCATAGGGCAGAGACCTCGCACAGCCAGAGATCTCAGGGAGGGGCAGCCACAGCTGGCGTGTCCGTGATGGGCAGGAGGCGAGAGGCACCACAGGGACCAGCGGGGAGAGGTGCCGAGGGCGGTGGGGAGAGCTGATAGATCCCCGACATGGTTTTGTATAGGGACACGGGGCACCGGTCTGCGAACCGGTTGTATTGATAGAGGCCTGCGTGCCTACACTTATTCATTGCATTGATTCATTTATTTATTATATACCGGCCTGCGAGCCGAGTACGGGTTGTATATTTGATACTGGCCTGCGAGCCGAGTATATTTTTGATATGAGAGACCGGCCTGCGAGCCGAGTCGAGATTTTTGGTAGGTATTGCGGCCTGCGTGTCGGCTTTGGTATGTTATGAGATCACAGAGGCCCCGATGTAGGGCACATTGTATTTGTGAAAATTTGTATATATATAGAGACGATGTTTTGATCCACATGCTGTGTTTAAAATGTGTTGAAATATTTGGTTAATGGCTGGTAATATATAGAATGTGTGATGAGTTTAATTGACATGTTGATAGATGGATGATGCTGATGTTTTTGTTTTTTTTTTTTTTTTTTTTTGTACGTATATATGAATGTCCGGTTATGTGATGAATTGGTGGTTTTGTGACATTGTGATATATGTAACTGATGAGTTGGATCCAAATGATGTATAAATTGATAGTTTCTTGATATCCGTAGTTGATGGTTTGTGTATTTGTATAAAATAAATGATGTTAATGAAATTGTGGTGCTATGTGTGGTGGATGAATAAATGTGGTAAATTGTGTTTGTGGATGCAGGCAAAGAGGCGGGCGCGACAAAAATTTAGATGAGAAATGAAGAAAAGAACCCTGTTTCAAAAAGGGCAGGTATGTAACCGGTATCGGTTTGGTAACCGATGTCGGTAGCTATATGACTGATATCGGTTGCATGACCGATACCGGTTATTTAGGTATGAGCTTTTCTAAAAATAGAAAAGCTAGGGTGGCAACTTCAGTTTTAATTTTAGAGCCATGCAAGAGGTTAAATACGCGTACGCGACGCTTTTTGACGACTGAGATAGGTATTTGCATGAGAGATTTGGGTGAGAAGGAGGAAAGAGACAAGGAAAGTGAATGTGATCCGAGATTTAGAAGGCAGAAAGACAAAGTTAAAAAGGGTGGTGATCATGGCAGAACGAGGAGAAGCATCCAGCAGGCAAGGACAGGAGGGCAGACAAGGGCCACCTCAAGCTGCTGCAACCCAAGAGGTATCATTTTGTTTGTGATTTAACTACTGCATGTTTTGTGAATAAGATGGGGGAGAGTAGGTGGGTAGATATGAGAAAGAAAATATGATAACAAGGGTTGCAGGTGAGGTAAGTGTTACAGGGTAGGCAATCAGGGGTTACGGATATGTTTGTATGTATAAAAAGGAATAAACGAGAAAATTATTGTCGTAGGCGGTTGTTTTTAGGGAAGGTGTATATAATTGACAGTGACCGGTAGTGGTTATGGAGAACCGGTATCGGTTATACAACCGATATCGGTTATGTATAACCGGTACCGGTTACTGGAGGAATTTCCATAATGTTTGAAAAAAACTGACGGATTGAATGGTTGTTTGTTGTTTTGGTGTATGCAGGCAGAGGCAGGATTGAGGATGAATGATAGTGTGCCAGCGCTGTTGTCACGAATCCGAGCGGATGTAACACCAGTGGAATGGACATTGATAAATCGTTTGGGGTTAAGTGGAATCCGTTATTATTCACGAATCGCCCGTAACCATGGTATGTTACAGGCGTTGATTGAGAGATGGAATCCCAAGACAAATACCTTCTATCTGCCAACAGGTGAAATGACAGTAACATTGGAAGATGTGTTTTGGATTTTGAGACTCCCTATTATAGGAGAACCAGTATATCAGGCACTACCTAGCACGGCACGGGGAGCGATAACAGCAGTATTTGGTCCATACGCACGAAATTTGACACAGCGAGGTTTATCGTTTACATATGGGGTAATGTATGCAGCACACCCTGAGGAGACAAGGTTAGCAGTGATATTAATGATAGCAGTAGGGTATTATGCATTACCGAGGGCGGAAGGGGGAAGATTTCCAAAGGCATTGATGTGTGTTATCTGGGAGATGGTAGAAAGGAACGTTACGTTTGCATGGGCACCTGCATATTTGGCAGAGCTATACAGGGGTTTATGGGCTTGTAGGTGAAATCACAGGACAACGTTGGATTGCTCATACTTATTACACTGTTGGGCCTATGAGCACATTGTTTGTGTGCGACCAATAGGCCGATCCATCCAGGCAGGAGAGACCGGAGTACAGAGGTTGGGATTCCGACGATGGGTCCAGACAGAACAAGAGGCAAGATCTCAGGCCGTGCCGGGTGACATTGAGTATTACAGGCAGGTATGGGAGAGGTTGACGGTTGCAGATATCTGTTGGAGGCCATACGGAAACTATATGGTAACAGAGAACATAGCTGAGGAGTTGAGGGGTGTTGAGCGATTGAGGTGGGTCGCAGGGCACAGGCCGGGTGAGTATGAGAGGATTCCTATAGATCGCGTGCGGCGACAATTTGGATTTGTGCAGGACATACCACAGGCTTATAGACCATATATGAGGATCGATGCCGAGGCAGCATTCTCACCTCCCCGGCCAACACCTCCAGAAGGGCCTGAAGAGGTAGCAGCCGATCACAGGGTAATGGATGCGGGAACGACAGAGGCCTATAGATTATGGTGGGTAGCAGAACGGCGAGGTGTGTGTGAGCGCCCTGACATAGAGGTGATTATAGCAGAGAGGGATCGTCTGTAGCGTTTGGTTCAGTAGCTCCAAACGCAAGTGAATGAGACAAGGGGATTGTTAGTGGTTGCAGAGTCACGGGCGGGGAGACTAGAGGCTGAAGTCCTCCATGCGAGCGGGCGTATTCATATGTTACAGGAGAGATTGGTAGATCAGTGGGCGGTACCCATAGCCGTGGTACCTTTGAGGACAGAGAGGCCCAGCGAGAGGGGTCGACGATCACGATCATCACCTAGTTCGGGATGAGTTGTGATGGTCTGAGTACATGTTAGCAAGGTATAAGAATAAATAAGGATTCCGACCTGCGTGTCGATGATAGAGAAGATGTATTTGTTTAACATCTAAATAAAACTGAATATGTATGTTGATTTGAGTTATGATAATAATAAGATTGTTGGTGTTTTGATTTTCGGTGTTTCGAAAAAGGATAAAGAGAAATGTGATTAAATAAAAATGCACACAAAAAAAATATTCATATTTACCACACATGATAAGTTATGGTAGGGGATGGTCGAGCTAACCTTGGGAGACCCCATGTCTCTAAAGTGCTGCCTACATAGCCCATTGCACAAAGCAAGGAAGGGCCTCAGACCGATGTAGTTCTCCCTTAGGACCAGGGAAAGGTGAATTCAGGTAATTTGGGTATGGTTAGGCAGTTTGTTGGTTGATAAGATTTTGATGTTGATAGGGTAATGTTGTTGGTGTTGGTAAGGTATGGGCGATGTTGATGTAGGTATAGGTAAAGCGACAGTTAGCTTACCCAAAGAGAAGGGAACCATGTCCTGATTAAGATCAACACACAATCCTAGATGCAAGGCAAAGAGGAAAGAGTGTCCCGTAGTTGAGAAGAGCTAAACAAACCACATATTAACATAGGATGAGCTTGAATCCCTAGGTACCTTACATAGGCGAGAAGTCGATAGGTGAAAAGAGTTGTATAATCACAATATATCGGATATACGTCACGTCCCTTGAGTTGAAACAAATGGTGAGATGAGGTGGATGATATAGCGGAGGCTCAAAGAACTTGTTACAACGAAAGAGAACCTATCCTAAATAGACAAGTCCATGACCCAAAAAGTTCTTTTGAATGAGGCTTTTATTTTATTGAATATAGACTGATCGATGCGGGAAGTCTACAAGGGATATTGATTGTTTTATTCTTGAGGTCTTCACGAAGCTGATCAATGCGAGAAGCTTCTGATAAAGGCTGACTGTGTATAGCTGTCCTTCGAGGGAGCAGTCTATTTATAGTAGCAGAGATGATTTTAGTGCATAGCTGTCCTTCAGGGGAGCAGTCTATTTATAGTAGCAGCAATAGTTTGGCATATAGCTGTCCTTCGTGGGAGCAGTCTATATTTAATTTTAGATGACTAGATGTTCATTTGGCGTGAAGCATCTAGTTAGTAGGAAGTTTGACTCAAGAAAATTCTAGAAGAATACGGCTTATTTTAATACTTTGAAGTCATGGACTAGACTAAAAAGGGGAAGACATCATCAAGGGGAGGTGAGGATCAAACTATGTGAGCCTGATTGTTATTATGAAGTGTAGGAAACAGGGTGTATGTAGTGGTAAGTGAGCTCAAGGGACGAGCGACAGGTAGATAAGAAGTGATATAATACTAATTTCAACAGTAGAATGGTCGAAGATGCAAGGCATTAAGGGGTTCAGGCTCAGGTTTACCATTAAGCGAAGCTAAACGATAAGTACCAGATCCATAGGTATGAGTGATTATATAAGGCCCGATCCAATTGGGAGCAAATTTTCCACGTTTGCTCTTTTCTAGTTTGGTTACATGTTTATTCTCTTTGAGAACAAGATCACCAACCTTAAAGGTACGCTCATGAAGTCGCTTATCATAAGCACGTTTAATGCGTTTTTGATAGATTTGAAGGTGATCAAGAGCTGTAAGACGGCATTCGTCAAGAAGCTCCAATTGGGCTAACCGCTCTTGGCGGAAATCATCGTTGGTGAGAATATCCTGAAGAGATATTCTAAGGGAGGGTATTTGTATTTCGAGAGGCAAAACAGCCTCGGTACCATATACCAAAGAAAAAGGTGTGGCATTAGTAGAAGTACGAATGCTAGTATGATAAGCCCAAAGGGCAAAGGGAATGTGATCGTGCCAATTTCTTCCAGATTCATTGACAACTTTCATGAGGATTTTGGTTAGTGTTTTATTAGAAGACTCAGCTTGCCCATTGGCTTGTGGATAGTAAGGTGATGAGAAACTAAGTTTGATACCAAAGTTGTCAAAAAGGTCTTGCAACAACTTGTTTGTGAAAGATTTTCCATTATCTGTTATCAGGCGGTGAGGAACACCAAAACGACAGATAATGTGGTGGTTAATGAACTCGACAATTTTTTCTTTTTTGATTGAAATGAGTGGAATAGCCTCCACCCATTTTGTGTAATATTCGGTCGCTGTGAGTATCCAACGGTGACGTTGTGAAGAGGTTGGGTGAATCTCACCAATAAGGTCTAAACCCCATTGTGAGAAAGGCCAAAGATCTCGAGCGATCTGGAGCGGGTGGCTAGGAGTATGTTGAAGGTTGGCATGTTGCTGACACATAACACAACGCTTAACATATTCGTAGCAGTCGTTATTGAGAGTAGGCCAATAATAACCGAGGCGAAGGATTCGTTTGGCCACGGCAAGGCCGCTAAAATGTCCACCACAAATACCGTCATGGACCTGTTGGATGGTATGAGTGGCCTCCATGCCAGTTAGACAGCGAAGGAGGATACCATCAAAGCCACGTTTATAGAGGAGTCCCCCCATGACAACATAACGCGAAACACTTTTAAGAAAAGCACGTTTGCCGTTACTAGTAAGGTCAGGTGGGAGGACAGAGATTGTAAGGTAGTCGTGAAATTGGTGGTACCAGGTATCCTGTGAATTAGTAGACACAGTATTTATCATACAAACTACCGGGGTTGAATAAGATGGGGCAAAAAGTTGTTGGACCATGACGAATAATTCAGAGTCAGTTGGCGCGGCGGGAATTTGCGAGGCTAAGCAGGCCATAGTATCCGCAAATTTGTTAGTGGAGCGGGGAATGGTTTGTATAGAATAGTGGGTAAATAAAGCTAGAAGTGAATCCACGTAGTGTTTGTATTTTTGAAGTTCCTCATTTTTGCATTGGTAGACGCCCATAACTTGATTGACTACCAATTGAGAGTCGCCAAAAATGTTGATAGATTTGATACCTAAGTGTAACGCAACTTGGAGACCTAGAACAAGGGCCTCGTATTCCGTTGTATTATTAGTGCAAGGGAAATCAAGTCGGAATGAAAGAGGCATAGGTTCAGCGTTGAGAGGAATGAGAACAACTCCGGCTCCTCCGCCGCGCTGGCATTTAGATCCATCGAAGAAGAGGGTCATTGGGTACGACTCCTCTGTGAGGGAAAGAGTAGCGATGAGTTCGTCGGGAAATGTGAAATTGGTAAATTGTTCCCCCGGTACAGGAGCGTCCGCAAGTTGGTCTGCGATGGTTTGTCCTTTGATTGATTTCTGGTGGATAAACTCAAGGTCGAGGTCGGCGAGAAGCATGAGCCATCTAGCAATGCGTTGGTTCAGATGAGGTTTGGCATACATGTAATGGATGGGGTCTGTATTGGTGATGACGAAAGTCTTGTGATTTAGAAGGTAGTGTCAGAGTTTGGTGGCGACGAATGATAGGGCTAGGCACAATTTTTCTACATGTGTGTACCTAGTCTCATAGTCCACCAAAGTACGACTTATATAATAAACAGCTTGTTCGTGATTCTCAGAGTCACGATGTGCAAGCATGGCTCCTACAGCGTGGTCGGTGGCGGAAAGGTAAAGGTAGAAAGGGCGGTTGTCTTGGGGTGGGATAAGCACGGGTGGCTGTAAGAGATAAGATTTGAGAGCTTCGAAGGCTTGGTGACATTCTTCGCTCCATTGGAATGCAATATCCTTTTTAAGGAGGTGATGGAAAGGTTGACACCGATCCGAGAGTTGGGAGATGAAACGTCGGATAGATTGGAGCTTACCTTGTAAACTACGCAATTGTTTGAGATTTTTGGGTGGGGGCATTTCTAGGATAGCTTTGAATTTCGATGGATCGACCTCAATGCCACGCAAAGAGATGATAAAACCAAGAAGTTTTCCCGAAAGAACACCAAAGACACATTTCTTCGGTTGAAGGCGGACAGAATATTGTAACAGGCGATCAAAAATAATGGTTAAAACATCGAGATGTTCACTACGATGTTTAGACTTGCCGAGAAGATCGTCGACATAGTCTTCAAGGATAGTGTGCATAATGTCATGAAAAATGTAGGTCATAGCCCGCTGATAGGTAGCACCAGCATTCTTAAGGCCAAATGGCATGACACGATAACAGAAGGTTCCCCAAGGAGTTATGAAGGCAGTTTTGTGTTGATCGGCAGGGGCAACCAAAATTTGGTCGTATCCTGAAAAACCATCCATGAGAGAAAGCATTTCATGGCCCGCAGTAAGATCAACAAGTTGATCAATACTTGGGAGGGGGAAGTCATCCTTGGGGCAAGCAAGGTTAAGATCCCGGAAATCTGTGCATATCCGAAGTCCCCCTGTCGCTTTAGTGACAGGTACGATGTTAGAAATCCATTGAGGATAGTCAATAGGCAAGATGAAGGAAACATAAAGGAGTCGTTGGAGCTCCTCTTTGACCAAGAGAGCAATGCGTGGATGCATTTTTCTCAATTTCTGTTTGACTGGTTTGGAATCGGGGTTTAGGGTGATGTTATGGACGGCGATAGTAGGATCAATTCCTGGCATGTCAGCGTAAGACCATGCGAAAGCTTGGTTGCGAGCACGGAGAAAGGTAGTAAAGGCGGCTTGTTCTGATGTGTTAAGGGATTGTCCGATCTTTACTATGTGAGGATCTTCCTCCGTGTGGATGTTGATTTCTATAGTAGATTCGTTCAGCATGGTTTGAGTTTCAGATGGTAAGGCACGTTGAAGATAGGAGTCGTCCGCCCCAAGGTAAGTGAGGATGGAGTCGTCATCCTGGCACTCAACAACATTAATCGAAGGCGAATCTTCTTCGATCATGTCTGGATATAGAAGGGGAATGGAAGATGGGTCCTCATTATCGCGTTGATAAGTGAGAGGACCTATGAAGATGGTATTTATGAAAAAAAAAAGTTAGGAGGGATAGATTCAGGGTCCATCGATTCTGTGGGTGATGATGGCAAAGTGGGTGATGATGGTTCGGTGGGGGCAACGTCTTCTTCTTCCAGGATACAGCTGATAGGAGGTGTCTCCTGTGTAGGTGTTTCGGAAAAACCGAGACCACTTCGATCATTATGTTTGCGTGTAGTCACGGGAATGAGTGTATGTCGGCCTTGTTCGTAAAGGCCAAAACCAAAGCCTTTCCACGCACAGCGAGTCAAGAAGGTGAGAGCGAAGCGACGATTTGTCAGGTATTGAAAATCGGATTGGAAGGGAACCACCCCAAGAGGAGGTTCAGGGGTAATGGAGGATGCGTCAACACCCCCATACGTTAGGTTAGTGCGACAATGGGGTGGTCCGTAAGAGATTACCTCCCCCACGCAACGGTCGTAGGTGGGATGTGCATGTAATTGTCCGTACTCCTGCGGGGTAGGGAAAGAACTAACGTTATATAGGCGGTACTCCCCCAGCGTGAGGCGATGAAAAACATCTACTAAGGGGTCGGAGGTTGGGATGTTAGCTGCGGGAAGAGAAGTGGTTTGTGCGACGGTGGTTTCATCAGTTGAAGGCGTAGGTGCAGTTGAGGTGGATGGTTGAGGTACATTTGAAGAGGATGGTTGGGTTGAATGTATGGGTGTCTTAATTGGTATAAGCACATCGTTTGGGCGGTATAACATATTGCAAGTTTTGAAGGGGGGAGGATCAGCTTTTACAGTGTAGGACTTCCCCTCGTACTCAAATTTTATGCATCGATGTAATGTTGAAGGAACGCATCCCATGGCTCGAATCCAAGGACGACCCAGCAATATATTATATTGGAACTCTCCTTTAAGGACATAGAAGAGTTCGGGTAAAGTACGTGGGCCTACGCGAATGTTGAGGATCACGGTGCCTAAGGTAGAAGTAATAGCGTCATTGAATGACCGTAACATGATGGGGTTGGCACACATGCAACTAGAAGGGATGTTCATTTGTTGGAAGGCTTTTGAAGAGATGATGTTTAGGCTAGCGCCCCCGTCAATCATAACCCGACGTACTCGAATGTCTCGGACGTAAGCGGAAATGAAAAGGGCAGGGTCAGGGTCTTCTGCACCAAAGTCGATAATTTCATCTTCCGAGAAACTAACTGCAGCGGCTTGTTGTTTTGAGACAGAAGTGGTGGGGGAGATGGATTGTTTGGTGAGAGAGGCAACGTGATTGGGTGTTAGAATGGAGGCAACGGGCAGGATTCGTTGGGTAAAACCTCTATCCCTTGAAGGATCTCAACGAGAGCTTGTCGATGAGATTCAGAAGTCTGAATGAGATCATATAGTGTCATTTTTACGGGCGATTGATGAAGCTGTTTGATCATGGTTCGGTGGGCAACTCCATTAGAGACGGGATAGGCGGGGTCCGCGAATAACCACTTTAGGTGGTGGTGTAATCGGGATGGTTGAAGGAGAAAGAGATGCCGCAGGTGTGTTTTCTTTCGCTTTCCCATTGTTTTTCTGTCCTCGAGTAGCAACACTAATCATATTAATCTCGTAGATCTGAGATGAGGAAGATGGTTGGGATAATTCATGGTCTTCAAGAGGTGGGGTTGTAATAATGATAGATCTTGGTGAGGCAGGGATAGATGATATAGTAGAGGGAATTGACGCTAGAGGTCTCTCCCTTCGTAAGTTGTCTTTCTTAATCTTTCTATCCGGGAGAGGTGACTGACGAAGGATGGTTTTTAGAGCTTTGCATCCCTCCACATCATGTCCTGGTGTACGGTGATAAGCGCAGATTTTAGACTCATCGTAACCCATAGGTCGGGGTTTAGACGGGTCATAAGGTCTAAGTGGAGGTAGGGAAATGGTCGCATTCCTCCACCAACATAGCAAGGATTTTGGCGTAAGATCCTTTGAGGGGGTCAAAATCGGATGAGGGTGTTGGTTGTGCGGGTTTTGGTAATGTTTGGGCGTGGTTGGTTCGTACAGGTGGTGGTCTAGCCGAGGGGTGCTGAAACATGTTTTTCACTAAACGTGGTTTCTTTGACACAGAAGTGACGTTCGGGTGGTTAGATGATGAGGCTACAGATGGCGTGGTAGCGGAAAACAACCACGGAGAAAGGGGAGTGACAGAAAATAAATCCTTTGATGATGGGATTGGTTTAGGGTTGATAGGTGGACCGGATACGCGGGGTAACGATGTTGTGATACCCTTTGATCTCTGTATAGGTGTAGAAGGCGTAGATCGTTTTGAAGAAACAAAGGAGGTATGATATATTGGTTGTAAGGTGGAGGGATGAGGTCCCAATATGGAAGGTGGGTGTGACGATGAGGGTTTTAATTGTGATAGAGGCACGGATTGCGTTCGTCTTCTAGGTGGCGGGGCGGGTTTATTTTTGGATAAATCGAGTCGCTTAGGCGGGTGTGTTAGACTGGGCATTGGTGAGGTCCCAAGCGTAGGAGAAGATTTGGCTAAGTTAATAGAAGTGGAAGGGGCATTCGGTAGAGGTGAGGGGGGGTGAAGGTGAGAACATGGGCATTTTAAGCTTTTGTAGGCACTTCGGGTATATGGTGGAGGCATCGGGATTGGTCATTTGCATTTGAGTAGAACATGGCCTGCTCAAACGTTCCCATAGGGCCTGTCTATCTTCTGCGGAATGACAGTCCTCACGTGTGAATATGAACTTTGGTATGGAAGAAAGGTGGGTTGTGATTCCAGTCCACTGTGGGAGTGATACAGGGGGTAGATGAGGCACTGTATCCATAGATGTTAAGAGGTCGACTGGTCGTTGAAAAGATTTAGGTGATGAGGGACTAATAGGCAGAAGGGCATGTTGGAGAGGGTCTGTCATGGCTAAAGAATTTAGTGATGTCAGTGTAAGAGATTTCTCGTCTAAGGATGTCAAAAGGAGTGGTG
This sequence comes from Taxus chinensis, assembly GCA_019776745.2. Taxonomy (NCBI): domain Eukaryota; kingdom Viridiplantae; phylum Streptophyta; class Pinopsida; order Cupressales; family Taxaceae; genus Taxus; species Taxus chinensis. The sequence continues at coordinate 277,120,223 of CM034155.1, forward strand.
AGCCTTCCTCTTGTGTAGCAAGAGTGGTAGAAGGGGACGTTTGGGAAATAGATAAATTAGATAGCATCCGCTCACAGTCTTGTAGGGATGTGGTGTAAGAAGACTCGTTGATGAGAAGAGAAGTCCGGGCAGTTAACTCTTCTATGGGTAAAGGAATAATTTCACTTTAGCTTGATGGTGGTGAAGGAGATTCAAACTCCTGTGTTGGTGGAGAGGCTTGATTTAAAAATTTTTCAATAGAGGCTTTTGGCTGAGAATCGAAGACTGCATGGATCTCATGAACACTCTCCTCAGCTAAGATATCTTGGTTCACGTTGCTACTGGACGAGTGATTTGGGAATGGCTTGTTGAAAATTTTCAGATTTCGGTTAGCAGGGGCGTTAGGATTATCGAGTGTTATATCCCCTACGTCAACCATTTCCTGCACTATGTTTTTCAACATCTTGCAGTTTTCATGACTATGTCCTTTTACGCGGTGAAAGTCACAAAAGTCATTTTCTTTGTACCAGGAAGGTATTGCGCGGGTGGAGTCAAACCCAGAGTGAGGTTTAACAGGGGGCAAGGTGATAGCCCCAGCTTTGAGCAATTTCTCCAATATCACACCATAGGTTTCTCCCAAGGGAGTGTAGTTGATGGGCTCAGCTTTGTATTTATAAGTGGTTTTTGGTGGAGTATTGGACGGTGGTTGGGATTTGACCATCACCGCGTGGACAGCTCCTTTTGATTTAGAAGAGGTGGACGCGTGAGGAGTGGTGGTATTTGGTTTATTGGTAGAATCAGGAGTTCTGAAAGTGGAGTTCTTGTTGCGCAACCGCAATTTCTCTTCCTCTAAGGCTCGAATTTCTAGTTTTCGAGCCATAGTAAAGGCCTCGTCGAATGTACGGAAAGTTTGAATTTGGAGGGTAGGGGAGATGTGCTTAGCACAAGCCCGCGTAAATAGTTCGATAAGTTCGGTTTGAGGCAAGGCATATGTAAGTTGGTTGATAAGGCCGCGCCATCATCCCACGAAATCTGTGATAGATTCGTCTTCGAATTGTCGGATGGCATAAAGGTCGGTGATAGATACTTTCTTAGCAATGTTAATGGAGAAATGATCTAAGAAAGATTGGGCTAGTTGGTTAAAAGAGAAGATCGAGTGCTGGGTTAAAGCACTGTACCACTCCAAGGCGGGTCCTGATAAGGACATAGGGAAGGTGCGGAGTAACAAGGCGTCATTATGGGCAATCAAATAACAAGCATGTCTAAATGATCGCAAGTGTTGTTGAGGATCCTCCTTACTATTAAAACGAGTAAATTTCGGCAACTCCCATTGAGGAGGATATGAATGAAGGGGGACAGAAGGGTGAATGGGCTCCTGACAAACTTGTTCGTATGTCAAGGCGCTACGACTTCCCGAAACCGAAGCCTCCAGATTTTGCATTTTATCCATCATTTGTTTGATGAAATCAGTGGTTGGATGAGATGATGGTGCACCAGAATAGGGATGTCCCATATAAGGTGTTGAGGTCACTGGATACGTGTATGGGAATGAAAGGTAGGCGGAGCTTGAGAAGGAAAGCTCGTGTGGATAGGTGGCAGAGAGCAAGTCATGAATGGAGCAGTCTGCAAAAGAGATGAGGTAGGGGCAGTTGGTGGTAACGATACGTGGGGTCCAAGATTAACAAAAGGAAAGCTAATCGGGGTGGTATGAACCTCTGCAGCTGTCAGATTGGGAGACGGGGCTAGAGATGCAGGAAGCAAGGCATTGTTATCAGGAGTAGTGGGAGCTAAATGAGCAGCTATACTAATAGGCATGCCCATAAGGAGCTGACCATCAGGCGTATGGTCAAGAGTATGAGACAAATAGTATTGTACAGCGCTGGGATTAGCATCCAGAAATTTGGCAAAGTCCTTGTCTCCTACAGGAATTTGGGGGATCTCACTGGTGTCCGTAGGGTTCCCTATAGAATGTGAAGGGGGTGATTCAGGCAAAGACACAGAGCAGGCATGTGAAACCATGGCGGCGGCTTGTTTCCGAGTGATGACAACCATAGACCAGAACACACAGGAAAGTTTTAATCTATTAAGAACAAAAACAACCTCTGAATGGTGAATTTGGCAAGCTGCTGGTTTGTCAGGGGCTGATGAAGACAGTAACCGATATCGGTTTAGCAACCGGTGTCGGTCACAGATCAAACGACGTCGGTCCCTTAACCGATGCCGGTGTCAAAAGTCTAGGATAAGAAGATATAAAAGGCTGCTGATTTGATTTTTAGCAACGTTGAGTATATTTATCAACTTATTGATCACAAAAGACAGAGTATGACAGAGAAAACAAAACAGCAAACAAGCAAGATGCACACGCAAATCCAGAGATTAACCCTAGGGTTAATTTTAATTATTGTGGGCTTATGCCTTTAGACGTAGAATGATGTCAGAATCCTAAACAACAAGACTTAGGGGAAATGTCAAGTTTGTTTTGGCTTATAAGGTTACCTCAATCGGGCGGAGGAATACCACGGAAAAGGGGGGATGTTTGAGCTGTTGTGTTAATTGTGAAGTGATTCGGTATGTGTTGTGCAGTGAATGTAAGATTAATTTCCTCTCAATACCGTGGATATCACCCCCACGTGTACGACCTGTTACTTAATCTATGTTCACTAGAATTGAAAAACAACAGGCAGGAATGCAATGCATGTGTTTTAAAACCCAAATCGAAAGTGATATTCGATGAAGCAAAAGAGATGACTTTTACTAATGCAAGATGCAAAAACAAAGCAAGTTCTTTTACCAGAATAATAAAATACCTTGTGAATATCTTTAGAAGAAGAAAACAGCAAGTATGCTCCCTATATGAAAGCAAGCGAGAAGTAAAGAAAAACCCAAAATGGGTCCCACCAGGCGTGCCAAAATGTTTCACTCGGAAAATGCTTCGTTCCTTATAGAAACAGATAAGGTTAGGGTTAGGAGGAATACCTGTAGAATGTCGAGATGATGTGCGCGTACCGTAGAGAAAGATCAGGTTGACTGCGGAGAACTCCTTTTTGTCTGGGAAGGACTACCTGCAAATAAGAACACAAGACCACAAGATTTGATTAAACAATAAATGAGGAAACTGCCTTGGGCCCAGGAAATATAAAACTTCCTTTCAAAGGTGGTCAGTTTCCCTGCTAATGTGAATTAACACAAAAGACAGTAAAATATCAATTAAATTGCTTGGCTGAACTGGGTGGGGGAAAGGCTGTTTTTCTTGGTTTTGATCAAGAGAACCAATGGCGGTTACCTATAACCGATGCCGGTTATTGATAACCGATACCGGTGGGTTCTAGGATCTTCTGGGCTGGTTGTGGTGTTTGTAATGGCTGGTTTTTGGATAGTATTAGGAAATGGGATGGTTAGAAGCTAAAGAATGATAGTTAGAGGCAATGGTATGTTGGATAATGGATTCAGTAATGGATTTAGGAGCACTGAGATCCAAGAAGCATAAGAAATGTTATGATGGAGGACATGCAAGATGTAACTTACTGGTTTTGATGAAGGTGCAAGTTGATCTCCTTTGCTGTAAACACGTCTAATATTTTCACTCGTCTCTGCTTGGTCAAGTGAAGATCTGGACTCTGTTCCTCGTTCGCAATGCCCTCGCTTGATCCAGAAATCCTTTGACTGATCTCTCAAAATGAAATTCCGATCCGTTGTTTTGGTTTGGGGAGCCCATTTACAGGGAAACGATGGCGGTTGCATAACCGACGACGGTCAAGTAGGAACCGGCATCGGTAAGGAAAAAGTAGGCTATTTTTACTAAAATAGCCCACCTTCCCTGCTTTTCTCCCGAGAGATCAGTTGCGGGCTTGGTCAAGTGGCTAGAAGGTCGGCTTTTGGTGCGAGTAAGGAGGCATTAGTTATGGATGTGAGTCTAGACCAAGTTATGGGTCTTAATTAGGTTAGTTTAGGGTTAGGGCTAGGTCATGATGAGGTGGCAAAGTGAGGTGGCGGGTAAGGTGATGTGGATTTATCAATTACAAGGTAATTAACAAATAATTGTGTAAAGTTTAGGTAATGAGGTTAGGTTGCGAAATGGGATGCGGGTCACAAGGGGTCGTGAGACACGAATTTGGTGTCTACATTAGCCCCTTATTGTCGTGTAGCTTGTTCTGTAAAGCTGCGCGGACAATAATATGAAGTGGTTTCTCATGTTAAGGATATAGGTAATCCCCCTCAAATCTATCACAGATTGAGTGAACGGGAAATCAGGGATAGGGTTGATAAAGGGTATATGTGGTAGAGAGGATGGTAAGGTGGTGGGGTAGGTCTAAGGAAGCAGACGTATGTTGAAATGCAATAGTACGACTAGGGTACATGATTTGACTAGCAAACCAGCAATGCATAGGCAAAGGTCGATAGTTTATCCAAACAAGGGTGATATAATCCTGGTATCCAAGGCATAGGAAGTAGCTCCAGGGTATATAACAGGTAAGGTATAGGAACGTTTAGGCATGTTCGGCAGTACCAAATGGTTGTTTGGTTGAGATAAACGTCACGGTCTAGGTCTAAGGCAAAGTTGGGTCGACAGATCAAGTCAAGGACCCTAATCGTGCTAACACACGAACAGGTGAGCTCGAGTGAACCAAAAAACTACCGGATGGGTGGATAAAGTGTATGGTGTTGATTTTGGGTAAGGTATGGGAAGTGGTACAGTCTGTGGGGTTGGGGCCAAGTTGTTGGGTGGCGGCATTTGATCGGTCAAATAGCGAGGGCAAGGCCTTGGGTCGGGCCAAATGGGGTAGGTTGAGGCCTTGGGTCGGGCCGAATAGTAGGTTGAGGCCTTAGGTCGGGCCAATTGGTAGTTGAGGCCTTAGGTCGGGCCAATTGGTAGGTGGAAGGCCTAGGTCGGGGCCAATTGGTAGGTTGAGGCCTTGAGTCGGGCCGAATAGGTAGGTGGAGGCCTTAGGTCGGGCCAATTGGTAGGTGGAGGCCTTAGGTCGGGCCAATTGGTAGGTGGAGGCCTTAGGTCGGGCCAATTGGTAGGTGGAGGCCTTGGGTTCGGCCGAATAGGTAGGTGGAGGCCTTAGGTCGGGCCAAATAGGTAGGTGGAGGCCTTAGGTCGGGCCAATTGGTAGGTTGAGGGCCTTAGGTCGGGCCATTGGTAGGTGGAGGCCTTAGGGTCGGGCCAATTGGTAGGTGAGGCCTTAGGTCAGAGGCTGGAACCAGTGAACAAATGTTGCGCAGCCAAGGTGGATAGAGGCGATATTGGTGAAAAAGAGGCAAGGAGAAAATAAGGGCAAAGAATGGGGTGAAAGTTGGGTATAAAACCGATGTCGATTCTGCGTGACCGGTATCCTTAACATGAGAAACCACTTCATATTATTGTCCGCGCAGCTTTATAGAACAAGCTACACGACAATAAGGGGCTAATGTAGACACCAAATTCGTGTCTCACGACCCCTTGTGACCCGCATCCCATTTCGCAACCTAACCTCATTACCTAAACTTTACACAAGTATTTGTTAATTACCTTGTAATTGATAAATCCACCTCACCTTACCCGCCACCGTCACTTTGCCACCTCATCATTGACCTAGCCCTAACCTAAACTAACCTAATTAAGACCCATGACTTGGTCAGACTCACATCCATAACTAATGCCTCCTTACTCGCACCAAAAGCCGACCTTCTATGGCCACTTGACCAAGCCCGCAACTGATCTCTCGGGAGAAAAGCAGGGAAGGTGGGCTATTTTAGTAAAAATAGCCTACTTTTTCCTTACCGATGCCGTTCCTACTCGACCGCCGTCGGTTATGCAACCGCCATCGTTTCCCTGTAAATGGGCTCCCCAAACCAAAACAACGGATCGGAATTTCATTTTGAGAGATCAGTCAAAGGATTTCTGGATCAAGCGAGGGCATTGCGAACGAGGAACAGAGTCCAGATCTTCACTTGACCAAGCAGAGACGAGTGAAAATATTAGACGTATTTACAGCAAAGGAGATCAACTTGCACCTTCATCAAAACCAGTAAGTTACATCTTGCATGTCCTCCATCATAACATTTCTTATGCTTCTTGGATCTCAGTGCTCCTAAATCCATTACTGAATCCATTATCCAACGTACCATTGCCTCTAACTATCATTCTTTAGGCTTCTAACCATCCCATTTCCTATACTATCCAAAAACCAGCCATTACAACACCACAACTAGCCCAGAAGATCCTAGAACCCACCGGTATCGGTTATCAATAACCGGCATCGGTTATAGGTAACCGCCATCGGTTCTCTTGATCAAAACCAAGAAAAACCAGCCGTTCCCCACCCGTTCAGCCAGAATTTTGGTTGAGATAAACGTCACGTCTAGTCTAGGCAAAGTTTGTCGACAGATCAAAGTCAAGGACCCGAATCGGGCTAAACACGAACAGGTGAGCTCGATTGAACCAAAAACGACCACCGGATTGGGTGATCACAGTGTATGGTGTTGATTTTGGGTAAGGTATGGAAGTGGTTACATCGTGGGTTTTGGGCCAGTTGTTGGGGGTGGCGGCATTGATCGATCGGTCAAATATCGAGGGCAAGGCCTTGGTTCGGGCCAATGGTTATGTTGGGCTTGGGTCGGGCCGAATAGGTAGGTGAGGCCTTAGGGGTCCGGGCCAATTGGTAGGTTGATGCCTTAGGTCGGCCAATTTGGAGGTGGATTCCTTAAGTCGGGCCATTGGTAGGTTGATGCCTTGAGTCGGGCCGAATAGTAGTGGAGGCCTTAGGTCGGGCCATTTGGTAGGTGGAGGCCTTAGGTCCGGGCCAATTGTAGGTGGAGGCCTAGGTCGGGCCAATTGGTAGGTGGAGGCCTTGGGTTCGGCCGAATAGTGTAGGGTGGATGCCTTGGTCCGGCCAAATAGTTAGGTGGAGGCCTTAGGTCGGGCCATTGGTAGGGTTGAGGCCCTGTAGGTCGGGCCAATTGTAGGTGGAGGCCTTAGGTCGGCCAATTGTGGGTGGAGGCCTTAGGTCAGGCTGGACCACGTGAACAATGTTGCGCAGCAAGGTGGATAGAGGCGATATTGGTGAAAAAGAGGCAAGGAGAAAATAAGGGCAAAGAATGGGGTGAAAGTTGGGTATAAAACCGATGTCGATTCTGCGTGACCGGTATCCTTAACATGAGAAACCACTTCATATTATTGTCCGCGCAGCTTTATAGAACAAGCTACACGACAATAAGGGGCTAATGTAGACACCAAATTCGTGTCTCACGACCCCTTGTGACCCGCATCCCATTTCGCACCCTAACCTCATACCTAAACTTTACACAATTATTTGTTAATTACCTTGTAATTGATAAATCCACCTCACCTTACCCGCCACCTCACTTTGCCACCTCATCATGACCTAGCCCTAACCCTAAACTAACCTAATTAAGACCCATGACTTGGTCTAGACTCACATCCATAACTAATGCCTCCTTACTCGCACCAAAAGCCGACCTTCTAGCCACTTGACCAAGCCCGCAACTGATCTCTCGGGAGAGAAAAGCAGGGAAGGTGGCTATTTTAGTAAAAATAGCCTACTTTTTCCTTACCGATGCCGGTTCCTACTCGACCGCCGTCGGTTATGCAAACCGCCATCGTTTCCCTGTAAATGGGCTCCCCAAACCAAACAACGGATCGGAATTTCATTTTGAGAGATCAGTCAAAGGATTTCTGGATCAAGCGAGGGCATTGCGAACGAGGAACAGAGTCCAGATCTTCACTTGACCAAGCAGAGACGAGTGAAAATATTAGACGTATTTACAGCAAAGGAGATCAACTTGCACCTTCATCAAAACCAGTAAGTTACATCTTGCATGTCCTCCATCATAACATTTCTTATGCTTCTTGGATCTCAGTGCTCCTAAATCCATTACTGAATCCATTATCCAACGTACCATTGCCTCTAACTATCATTCTTTAGCTTCTAACCATCCCATTTCCTAATACTATCCAAAAACCAGCCATTACAAACACCACAACTAGCCCAGAAGATCCTAGAACCCACCGGTATCGGTTATCAATAACCGGCATCGGTTATAGGTAACCGCCATCGGTTCTCTTGATCAAAACCAAGAAAAACAGCCTTTCCCCCACCCAGTTCAGCCAAGCAATTTAATTGATATTTTACTGTCTTTTGTGTTAATTCACGTTAGCAGGGAAACTGACCACCTTTGAAAGGAAGTTTTATATTTCCTGGGCCCAAGGCAGTTTCCTCATTTATTGTTTAATCAAATCTTGTGGTCTTGTGTTCTTATTTGCAGGTAGTCCTTCCCAGACAAAAAGGAGTTCTCCGCAGTCAACCTGATCTTTCTCTACGGTACGCGCACATCATCTCGACATTCTACAGATATTCCTCCTAACCCTAACCTTATCTGTTTCTATAAGGAACGAAGCATTTTCCGAGTGAAACAGGTGTGTTTGGGCCTCAAGGCTTTTAAGGGACTACGCCCAGACGGGGTGGCCCGAAAGCATGGGGAGAATAGGAAACCAAAAATAATCCTCCACTAGCATTTAGCATGCCACCCTGATTTTTTGGCATATTTGGTTTAGTCCCATGAGCTTCTGTTTGCAAACTACAGCCTCTAGCAGCCGTACACTGAATCAAACTACACTATTTCGCGTGTTTACAAACAATAGCACAACGAGAGAACCAGATGAAGATGGAGAAAACCGTGAGAGAATTTTTTAGAGGGACCTGATGTGGAGGTATCAAATCTCATGAGATGTCTCTAGGTGCCACAGAGTCTGAGAAATCACCCATCGAAGATATGGCATGATTGAGCCTCAGGGCTCTTAACTGAATACGCCCGGACGGGGTAACCTGAAAGCACAGGGAGCATAGGGAACCAAAAAAAAGCTTCCACTAGTGTTCACCTTGCCACCCCAATGTGTTGGTATAATTGGTTTGGTCCCACGAGCTTCTGTTTGTAAACTGCAACGTCTGGCAGCCCTACACTGACTCAAACTGCACTATTACGTGTGTTTGCAAACAATAGCACAACAAGAGAACCGGATGGAGATGGAGAAAACTGCAAGAGGCTTTCGTAGAGGGCCTAGACATGGAGGTCTAAAATTTAACAAGACATCTCTAGGTGCCACATTGTTCGAGAAATCACCCGTCAAAGATATGGCGTATTTGGGCCTCAGGGATCTTAAACGACTACACCTGAACGGGGTAGCCCAAAAGCACGGGAAGCATAGGGAACCAAAATGAAGCCTCCACTAGCATTTATTAGGCCACCCCAACATGTTGGTCTAGTTGGTTTAGTCCCACAAGCTTCCGTTTGCAAACTACAGCCTCTGCTAGCCCTACACTGACTCAGACTGCACTATTTTGCGCTCTTGCAAACAATAGCACAACGAGAGAACTAGATGGAGATGGAGAAAACTGTGAGAGAATATTTATAGAGGGCCCCGACATGGAGGTCTCAGATTTGATGAGACGTCTCTAGGTGCCACAAAGTCTAAGAAATCACCCGTCTAAGATATGGCGTGTTTGGGCCTCATGGCTCTTAAGGGGACTAAGCACGGACAAGGTTTCCCAAAAGCATGGGGAGCGTAGGGAACCAAAACGAAGCCTCCACTAGTGTTCACCAGGCCACCCCGATGTGTTGGCGTAGTTAGTTCGGTCCCACGAGCTCCTGTTTGCAAACTACAACCTCTGGCATCCGTACACTAACTCAAACTGCACTATTTCGCACGTTTGCAAACAATAGCAGATCAAGAGAACTGGATGGAGATGGAGAAAACTGCGAGAGGCTTTCATAGACTACATAAATCTAACCTAAATAGTTAGAGTAATAGACTAAATCAGCATTCTATTTCTCACATATAAAATGAATTTCTACCTTCAAAAAAATAAACTATGGGTGAATGCTCAATCAAAAAATAAATTACAATTCTAAATGAGTTTTAGGTTCAATTATCAATACTTCATTGCAGTTTTTCTTGCTAGTATGCTACTTTTGGAAGTATCTAGTTTGATTTGTGAAGTTGAAGTTGTTGGGATTAATAAAAATAATCAACTTGGCATGTTGTCCTTAAGATTATCCATGATTCTATCGACAATATCACATAGATCTTCCATTTCAGTTAAGTTGTGATCCTTCCACACTTCCCATTTTTCCTTTTATTACACACGTATCTTCTCTTTAAGTTCTTCCAGATGTTTTTGGGTAATCAAATTGACTCTTTATGACTTTTAGGAGGCATTTCTTCTTGAATCATAGTGACATCTTCACCTAATTGTTTTTCTTCATGATGTTCATTGTCATCTAAAGTTGAAGACTGGATATTTATATGGCCTTCGGCTTCTTTTTGGGCACAAACAACCTTTTGTAATGTCCAAAAAAATTCAGGCTCTTCATTTTATGTTTGATTGAATATATTCATTCTTTCAAAATGAACAGTTGGAACATTGGTGGTCTCTCCAACAAAACTAAGTTCATAGTCTACATAGTTGCATCCTATGGAAAAATCATTGAACATTGGTGGTTTCCTCCACCCATGCTTTCAGGCTACCCTGTCCGGGCATAGTCGCTTAAGAGCCCTGAGGCCAATCATGTCATATCTTCGATGGGTGATTTCTCAGACTCCGTGGCACCTAGAGACATCTCGTCAGATATAATACCTCCACATTGGGGACCTCTACAAAAGCCTCTCACATTTTTCTCTGTCTCCATCTGGTTATCTCACTGTGCTATTGTTTGCAAACGTGCGAAATAGTGCAGTCTAAGTCAGTGTAGGGCTGTTAGATGTTGTAGTTTGCAAACAAAATCTCATGGGACCGAACCAACTACGCCAACATGTCGGGGTGGCTAGGTGAACACTAGTGGAGACTTCATTTTGGTTCCCTACACTCCCCATGCTTTTGGGCTACCCCGTCCGGGCCTAGTCGCTTAAGAGCCCTGAGGGCCAAACATGCCATATCTTCGACAAGTTATTTCTCAAACTCCATGGCACCTAGAGATAGCTCGTTAGATCTAAGACCTCCACATCTGGGCTTTCTATGAAACCCTCTCACAGTTTTCTCCATCTCCATCCGGTTCTCTCGATGTTCTATTGTTTGCAAATGCGTGAAATAGTGCAGTTTGAGTCAGTGTAGGGTTGCCAAAGGCTGTAGTTTGTAAACGGAAGCTCGTGGGACCGAACCAGCTACGTAAACACATTAGGGTTGCCTAGTGGAGACTTTTTTTTGGTTCCCTACTCTCCTCGTGCTTTCGGGCTACCCCATCCGAGTGTAGTCGCTTAACAGCCCTGAGGCCCAATCACGCCATATCTTTGACGGGTTATTTCTCAGAATCCATGGTACCTAGAGACATATCATCAGATCTGAGACCTCCATGTTGGGGACCTATACAAAATCCTCTCACTGTTTTCTCCATCTCCATCCGGTTCTCTCGCTGTGCTATTGTTTGCAAACGCGTGAAATAGTGCAGTCTGAGTCAGTATAGGGTTGTCAGACGCTGTAGTTTGCAAACGGAAGCTCGTGGGACCAAACCAACTACGCCAACATGTCGCAGTAGCTTGGTGAACACTAGTGGAGGCTTCATTTTGGTTCCCTACACTCCCTGTGTTTTCAGGCTACTGGACTACCCCGTCCGGGCATAGTCGCTTAAGAGCCCTGAGGCCCAAACACGCCATATCTTTGACGGGTGATTTCTCGGATCCGTGGCACCTAGAGATGTCTTGTTAGATCTAAGACCTCTATGTCAGGGCCCTCTACAAAATCCTCTCACGGTTTTCACTGTCTCCATCCAATTCTCTTGTTGTGCTATTGTTTACAAATGCGTAAAATAGTGAAGTTTGAATCAGTGTAGGGCTGCCAGAGGCCGTAGTTTACAAACAAAAGCTCGTGGGACCAAACAAACTACGTCAACATGTTGAGGTGGCCTAGTGAACACTAATGGAGGCTTTGTTTTGGTTCCCTAAGCTCCCTGTTCTTTCAGGCTACCCTGTCCGGGCGTAGTCACTTAAGAGCCCTGAGGCCCAATCACGCCATATCTTTGATGAGTGCTTTCTCGAAATCCATGGCACCTAGAGACATATCATTAGATCTAAGACCTCCATGTTAGGGCCCTCTACGAAAGCCTCTCACAATTTTCTCCGTCTCCATCCGGTTCTCTATGTGCTATTGTTTGCAAACACACGAAATAGTACAGTTTGAGTCAGTGTAGGGTTGTTAGAGGTTGTATTTTACAAATGGAAGCTCATGGGACCAAACCAACGACACCAACACATCAAGATGGAATGCTGAATGCTATTGGAGGCTTCATTTTGGTTCCCTACACTCCCTATGCTTTCAGGCTACCCCATCCGGTCATAGTAGCTTAAGAGCCTTGAGGCCCAAACATGTCATATCTTTGACAGGTGATTTCTCAGACTTCGTAACACCTAGAGACATCTCATCAGATCTGAGACCTCCATGTCAGGGCCCTCTATGAAATCCTCTCGTGGTTTTCTCTTTCTCCATTTGGTTCTCTCATTGTGTTATTGTTTGCAAACGTGTGAAATAGTGCAGTCTGAGTCAGTGTAGGGCTGTCAGAGGTTGTAGTTTGCAAACGGAAGCTCGTGGGACCAAACAAACTACGAAAACACATTGGGGTGGCCTGTTAAACACTATTGGAGGATTCGTTTTGGTTCCCTACACTCCATGTGCTTTCAGGCTACCTCGTCTGGGCGTAGTCGTTTAAGAGCCCTGAGGCCAAAACACGCCATATCTTCGACGGGGTGATTTCTCATAATCCATGGCACCTAGAGACGTCTCGTCAGATCCAAGACCTCAATAGTCAGAGCCCTCTATGAAATTACTCTCATAGTTTTCTCCATTTCCATCTGGTTCTCTCGCTGTGTTTTTTGTTTGCAAACACATGAAATAGTGCAGTTTGAGTCAGTATAGGGCTGCTAGACACTGTTAGTTTGTAAACGGAAGCTCGTGGGACCGAGCCAACTAGGCCAACATGTCGAGGTGTCCAGATGAATGACTATTAGAGGCATTCTTTTTGGTTCCCTATGCTCCCCATGCTTTCAGTCTACCTCATCTAGGTGTAGTCCCATAAGATCCCTGAGGCCCCAAACATGCCATATCTTCGACAGGTGATTTATCAGACTCCGTGGCACCTAAAGACATCTCGTCAAATCTAAGACCTCCACATGTTGGGGCCCTGTATGAAAACCTCTCTTTCTTTTATCTGTATCCATTTAGAATGAGTCAATGTAAGGTTGTCCATTTCCAATCACCTGAATAATATAGGGGGTTCATACACTATAGGTGGTGAAATGAGAATTTTAATAAGATATTTTTACAATATAGGTGGTGAAATGAGGATTTCTGTTTGTTGTTCTGTTCTAATATTTAATTTCTCTTAGCTTCACTTGGCTTCGAAAATAATAAATTATCTACTGATAATGCCAACCACGTCAAGGTGGAAGCCTTTTTTGGTACCACTAACCTATATATAAAGCATGTTAGTAAGCAATTAAATAGAATTTTAAATCATACAAAATTTAAACAAAATAATTTAAGTTAATATTCAAATTAAATTCATGAAGAACATACCTTTGCAAATGTCAATCCAATGAACCACAAGGATCAACTCTATTCTTAACAGTAGCAAGAATTTCTTCATGATCTGATTCATGAACCTTCCACAAGTTCTTGTTTGATGGCCAACCTCGATATTTGATTAATTTAATATTTGTTGCAAGGACCAAATGTGAATAGTGAAGTATCTTCTGAAGTACTTCATATTCTTCAAACAACAAAATGTTTGATTTTTTAATAGAATATCATTGAAACCAAGTTACAGTGACTACCACTAATCCAATGGGATACTCAAGGTCTTTACCATCAATGAGTGTGGCAGTCAATTTTTTTCCCTTCGACACAACAAGATAAGAAGTAGTTTGTTCCCTCTTCGTTAACTTCCGTCACAATAACTATAAAAACGTGCCCTATGTATCAAAAATTAAAATTGTTCGGTCAATTTATAAATACATTAAGAGTTGACCATTTAATAATTTATAAATCTAAAACATGGCATGTACATATATGTATGTACCTTATTGCACTAAATCAAAGACTTGGTCAAAGTCAGGTGATGTTGTCATTTGAGATGAAGACCCTGGAATTTGTAATGCTTGTGGAACTTAATATGTGCGTTGAGTGGAATTAGAGGTATACAAGTCCATTCATCCACCCACTACTGTGACTCACATTCATTCCATGTAAAATCAATGCATGATATACAAAAACATGTCATACACCTAGTATAAATAGTCCAATAATTTGTATTTGAAATACATAATGAGTGCATATCACTTGATCCTGCAACTGTCATACAATCTTCAAGGTTTATCTAGACGTTGTTCCTCTATCAACCAAAAATATCTATGAACTATTTATTTCTCTTGAGATTCATAGACCATATTCTTAACACACCAATCAACAATATTTTTTTGCATCTGTAAATTTAGCACCATCTTTAAACTTTAACTCTTCTTTTACAAGTGCTATTTTCACACATGCTCTTGCACCATCATGCTCTCCTTTTCCATGCCCTACCTTAATAAAACTCTAGATATGCTGTACATTTGTTTCTTTGTGCATCCTACTTAGCCAATAAAACATTCGTGCATTCTTGAATTATGATGTGTAGTTGTCTGACCAAATGTAATATTGATCAAAACTAATATTCCTCTGATTCAAGTTTGCATAAAACCCCTAGAAACACTCTTGTAAATATTCTTTAGAATGTTTCCAATCATCAATGATGTAGAAATTATACTCTCTTAATATTTTTTGATGTTTCTCAGTGCTTTCAGGAGAGTGCATGAATGTTATATACACGAAAATATAAACTTACACTGAGTTATAATATTGATACTGAACCTCCATTTGTGGGTGCAATGTGTAATTCTATGCAAATTCAACTACTAAAACAATATTACCAAGTGGAAATGTCACCTTGTTTAACTTGAATTTTTCATCCAACCATCGAGCTCTATATGTGTGCCTTGCATACTCATACAAATTTTCCTCTTTGAATTTTACCTTATATTTTGATACAGGTAATTGTTTTCTAACAAGCTCACACCTCTTATTTTAGTTTCCATCTTTTAATTGATATGCCACCAATTTATATTTGGTGAAATCAACTAATTATTTTCCCATTGAATGTGTAATCTCCTTTTGGATACAACTTTTCAGATTTGGCAAGCCACTGCATACATTGCACGTTCCAACCAAACATGATTTGTTCTAAACAAAATTTGTCTTGTTGATTTTTCACAAAATATTCTCGGAATAAATTCCCTTGAATATTTTTTTGGGACATTTATTCCACACTCCTACAACGTGATGTAAGTATGCAAAACACGACGTATTTGACAAAAAAACATCATAATGCATTGAAAGTTCAACATGATGCCTGTAACAATAAGTGGTGCGTGAGTGATTGATTTTCACAAAAAAGGGTTTGTTCATTTCAAATAATATTTGGTTGATGTTAATTCATGTGTATTTTCATTTTTAAACTTAGAGAACAATTCTGTTTGAGTCATATATAAGAAATGTTTTGGCACACGATTCACGATTACAAGAACCTATTCTTATTTTTACTGTATCTCTTTTATTCGGTGACACCCTTGTGTTCTCATTCCAAAATTTTACAATTAATTCTTATAGATTATCATATGTATTCTTATCTTTTTGTGGAAGTCTGCTAGAGAAAGGCCAATAGTCAATTTTATTGACTAACTCAAGATGTTTACATCTCTCTATTGCTTTTATTAGTGTTTTTATATTTAGCTTTAAAGCACTTCTTGTTTTTATAATCAAGTGTTTATTAATTATTTTATCACTTACTATACAATTAGTTAGTGCATGCCATGTAGCATTACTATCTTTGGTGTGCATCTTTTGCCACCTACATTATGGTATGCTTTATGTATATTTTCAATAATTGACGCATTTTGACCAACAAAATTAGATGTTCTTAACCCTAGGGTATTCATTATAAGTCTCATCTTCATTAATTTCATTAATGAAACAAATAATTGACATATTTTTGTTTCATTTAAATTCTCATTAAATTCTCAAAGTAAATATCTCAAATTCCACTAGCTTTTCTTCTCGCATTTCTTTCAGACATTTTGTTAGGCATTGGTTTTATAATGTTTTCATCAATTTCAATTAAGTGAATTAGTTTTCTTCGCAAAATGGAATGAGGCATTCTTAGAGGTTAAGATTCATTTACAAGTTTATTTTCTTCATTCAGTTTTTTCATACAAATTTCAGGGTTAACATCTGGATTATCAAGTAAGGGTTCAACAATTGGATTCATATCAATTTCTTCATCCATTCCAACATTATTACTCAATTCAATATCATTATTCATTGCAAAATCATTATTATCTACATTTTCATTATGTATTTCATCCCAATTTTCTAATACATTAGTTACATTTAATATAGCAGATGTACCTTGCCCTGCTCAAATTTTTTGCATTCTCTTCAAATTTATTTATTCTCTTCTCTTCCAATTACTCCGGTGTCTTATTCTTGACTTTCCTCTTGTCCTTAGCTCAACGTTTATCACACATGACTAGAAATAATCAACTACTGGGGTAGGGGACAAAATTAAATTCTAAAAAATTGTGCAAGAATGTAGAGAATATTGTAGACAAAACAGAATGTTTGCAAAATTCCCATGAAAGAGATGAAAGGAACGTTGGGGGGCCACAATATATAAAACAAAGAAAAATACGTACGTGTTATGTAACACATATGCGTTGCATAACACGTATGCATTTTGTGTTTTCTCTTTTCCCAAGCCATGCCTCAAGGCTTGGGATCCGGTTTGGATCCCCAAGCTTAAGGCATGGACCTGCATAAACATAGAAAACAACGTGTTTTTAAAAGAAAATTTAAAAATGGCACTTCCTCTATGATAAATCAAAATAAAACAATCAATTCATTTTAAAAAACTTATACCACGACGTAGAGCAGAGTCTCTTCTTTCTAAAAATATAATTTTTCAAATTTTCTGACTAATATAAGGTTTCCATATTATTTATTTTCTAACTATGACTTTTTATAGCTATTTTTTAAAGTGTAAATATGTCTATCTTTCATGGTGTATCTTTTTATTTTGGTGATCGAAATTAAAAAAAATATACTATCCCAAACTAGGCATAATTCTATACATATTAACAAAAAAAAAATTGATTTTCGATATTTTTTTGAGGTAGTTAGTGGGGGGGCACGATCAAAACTCCGTTATTTTTCAAAACATAAAATTTCTATACTAGAAAAATCATAAATAAAAACATGTTATTTAAATTTTTTTTTTAAAAAATAGAACCCAAACTAGATGCTCCTAGCTCTCTTTCTACCAAAGGGTTTTCAAAACTACTAAATAGTGCTCAAAAAGTGGTGGGGGGCACGAAAGTCACTCTATTATGTTTTTTAACAAAAATATGAGAATTTGTTCGTATTTTAGTTGTTTGACCCACTTAAACCTATCCGTTTTCAATAAAATTTTGTATCTTATAAACTAGACTCAAAATGCTACGATTCATATTTCTATAACATCTTCCAATTTTGAGTGTAACTATTTCAAAAAACTCGTACAAGTTGAAGTTTTTTTTTTCAGAAAAATGCGTCCACTTAAGACCCCATTTTGGCCCCCCAACTTGGTGCACTTACCCAAATATCATTTTTCAAATATAGGTACTACTAAAAAATGGTTTCCTTTTATGTATTGTTAGATGTAAATCTTCAACTCCTCCAAAATTATAGGCAATTTTCAAAAAAATGAATGTTTGTTCTCCATATCTAATGAGAGTAGCTTTGAGACATTGCACTTCACTAAAGAACCTTTATTAAAAACCTAGCAGAGCTATGGTGTAGCATTGTTACAAGTAATTTTGACCAAAATAGATGGAAACAAAACTATTGGTAGTGCATGGCATTCTTCCAGTACTCTACGATTAGGATATTGGATCAAGTTAGGGATGTACAATACATCTCGATTAAGTTTCCTAAATTCGAAATGCCTAGTTTTTTTTAAAACAATTCCATGCATGACATACCTAAAGATATATGGATGCATCTTATAGGCTTTTGTAGACAAAAGGTGGGCTAACATATGGTTTAAAATAATTTCTAATTGTTATATTTTGATAACTTTAATGACTATTGGAGTTATTCAATTCATCTTTTGTATTTAGGAATGATAGAGCTACTCATATAAACTTAAGCTCTATAAATTATTTTTCCTATCCATGAAAGTCTATATTTTACAATTCTTTTTGATGTCATACATTTTGCACTGGTAAAAGATATACCAAAATCAAATTGCATTAATACAATTTTTTGACCGTCAATACTAATCTTCATCATATTTCGTACGCAATAAAATATTGAAGCCAATAACAAGACACTAGCAAGAAGAGGGGAGGAGCATGTTTTGTATGATATGAAAAAGAGGGGAACATGAAAATTGGATGACCCCTACAACAAGAAACAAAGAAGGAAGATATTTTCACTATAAATATGGGACGGGCAAATAAACATTTTCAAAAGCAATATATACATTGAAAAACACAACACCATATACAATAACATAGCTTAATTAGTTTATATTTATTTTTAGTCACAAATTTAATTTCAAAATTAAAAAAAACATATTATGTATTAATAATTTGTTAATTTTTTTATTCAATTTCAAAAGTTAAGTTATCTTGGTTCATTACATTAAGGTGTTGGTGGTATTGGAAAATAGTGAATCACATTTATATATTCATTTGAGATATACTAGTATGAACTTCTACACATTTTCTACAATCAAAGTAGGAAACAATTTAGTTTTATTGAACGTTATTATAATTTCTTTATAAATATTCTATAAAATGTCAGTTCGGGTTCATCTCCCCAATCTTCCTCTTCCCTTTTGGCATCCTGCGGTTTGTGCTGCTATTGGTTATTCTCTTGGTAGATTTATCAAGATGGATGATGAGCGGTCTAAGCAAGGACTGTTCACATAAGCTCGTATCTGCATTGAGGTGGATTTCAACAAAGGTCTTCCGAACAAGTTTGAGTTAATGTATGATGGCTTCAAGTGGGTTCAAACTCTCCATTATGAGAACACGGTCTTTCGGTGTCGGTTATGCCATTGAATTGGGCACCTTTAGGAGGCTTGCCCGTTGTCACTCAATCAGAGTAAACATAAGAAGAACAAAGGGGTTTCTCCACAGCCTAAAGGCTAACAACCATTTTCAACACCAAAAGTCAACCACTGCTCTCATCCCAAAAATTCAGAAAATATGAATGTTGAGATTCCCCCTATTGGCAGTGGTACCAAGCGGTCGTATGTTTCTGAGTCTTTTGGTTTTGACTCGAGTTGGGATAGTCCTCACATAGTCCTTCCACGTGCATTGGCTCCCCTGCAGGGACCCTGTGGACTGTTGACACAAAATATAGACTAGTGTGCTTGTGGCTTTGGGGCGTGGTCTCATACCACCCACTTTTTTTGTTGAGAGAATATTGTATCATGTTGCATTTAATAACATATAAGATCTTTTTCATCAAAAATATATTACATATTTTACATAATTTTTAAGCTTTAAATATTTTCATATGTCAAACTTTGGTGTATGCTTAAGAAATCAGGAGGCTCACTTTCATGGAATCGTCTTTATCTAAGAGTGGTGTGATCGAGGTCTCCCTGCCTACTTATGCTCATGTTTATGCAGATCTGCCCGCTACTTGGCCGTCAGTAAAAGGTACCTAGGCTAAGTCCCTGTGTAAAAATGCAGGCAAAGTTTCGGTGTTCTCGCTCCAAGGAAATGGATATGTAGAATCAAGACCGACAGTGTCTATTTTGATGAAGAGTTTGCAGCAGTTCGACTTGCCAACTTTTGTAATGATTACGGAAGAAGCTCTGCTTTGGATGGAGATCAAAATGTTAATTATGGAATCAATTATTACAAGGCAGATGACTTTCACATGCAGCCCGCGGGCTTCAGATTTCTCGGGAGCGACTTTTGATTCTTGCCGAGCTGCTGATTTTTTCAGCGGGGTGTTTCATTCTATACAATTTTTTAGTCAATTTTGTTCTTCCAACCCATGTATTTTCTTTCCCCTTCATTCGCTGTGAAGTAATAATCCCAGTGGTGGAGTGGAGATGGAAATGAAGAGGCATTCGAGGCGGTGTCACTCATTATATTTCCTCCATACATGTTTTTTAAAAGAGATAACGACAGCTACTCGACCTGTTTTTTGCACTGAAAGATTTGAAATCGGAGATTTACACACGACTTGGAACTTTATTTCCCACACATACAATATTTATTTACCCTGACATTCATTGTTATATGAGGAGGATGCCAAAGAATTGGAGCAAAGTATTAACTTGGTCAAGGCTTCTCTTCTCATGTAAGAAGATCATAGCCTTACCTTGCCAAATAGCAAAATAGAGAAGAAGAAAGTTAAAGTTTCATATGTTTAAGCAACAGAAAGAACAGTCAGAGGAAGAGTAATGTGTGTGTCAATTGGATCTATTTGTTTTTCTCTGGCTACGGCCATATGTAGGTTTTATATTTATAATTTTAGGCTACGATTGTATGTACAAAGCAGCTTTCTCATTGTTGAAGACAAAAAATGTTCATCCCTAGTCTTATATTAGACCTGTCTGTGCACAACTGAAAAGGTTTCATTTTTATGCAATATTTTGGTGGATGTTGTATGTGGAATTTAGTTTTGTAGCATGTATTTTACACTTTACATTTTCATGTGATGTCAAAATATTGGGCAGTAACATTTGACAATGAAATGTAAAAGTAACATTATGATATAAATGTTTTCATCAAATTCTAATTATGTCGGTTCTCTATCTATATTATAACGCCTTCATCTATATGGAAAGAAGCGGCTTGTGTAATGAAGGGCAGCGGAGGACATGCAGAAAATATCTTGAAGAGAGATCCAGATTCAGTTCCAGAATGGATTCATGGGTGCCTTCCCCTCCAATTTCAACCAGATAACAGAAGACATGAACATCCTCACTAAGTATTGACATTGTTTTGCCAAATACATCCAACAGGTTTCCCTTCTGAACTTTCAACCTTCGCTAGCATACTCCCGGCTTGTGCCAAAATAAGAGTTTTGAAACAGGGTGTGAACATCCTCCATAGCATTATGGAGAAGATAGCTTTGTTAAATGCTTTAGTTGCGAGTGCCCTGGCATATATGTATACAAATGTGGAAGCATGTGAACTGTTTGACATAATGTTTGGATAAAATGTGGAACGAATTTGGATTTTCTTTTATCAAATTACTTGTTTACACAATCTACTCGTTCAAAGTAAAAAAGTAGGGAGTAAAAGCAGAATCGTGATGTTTTATAGCAGAATTAATTTCCAATGGAAGTGGAAAACTGTAATTTTTAAAACAAAAACACCAAAATTTTCTAACATAAACAGATCGCACTGAAAATCCACGCAATACCTTTAATACCTTTGAATTGTTAGGCATTTAAGCATGAAGATTTGAGCAGTATTGTTTTAGTTTGACCCTCTTGTTTTTCTCGGGTATCATTTACCCAAACACCAATTCTTGTTCTGAAACCCTGATTTTAGATGTCTGCCATTACTTTTCTTCCCAGGCATGGTAGGAACAGTTACGCTAATCTTTGACTCTCTAATTTTCTCATTTCCTCAACTTTTCCGAGAAGACTGAAACATCTCTTGAACAAAATCTGTCCAGATTTGATCGCAAACCTCGCAAAAACTGATATGATCTCTATATCTCTAAGGGGTATTATGGTTGCAACACTTTGCCTTTGCCGCATCCATTGACACTAGCACTATCCCATTTTGAATCCTACTCAACGTGGAAAAGTACCCTCCAAAAATCAAGTGTGCATTTAAGATCTAATTCTTAATTTTTTTTAAAAACAAAAAGCTATTAGATTACGGCAATTTATCGTTATTGCTGACACCCAAAGGTTGCATAGTGTAACCAAAAAAAACTCTCTAGGGCACACACTCGAACTCAAAGAAATCTTATTGGTACCAAGCACAGATCTCCCTCCACAATTGTACAATAACTAGCAATTGCAAATGAGTTGCAAGTTATGCCGGAGAGGGAATGAGATTTGTGTATACAATATAGTATGGGTACAAAGTGAAGGTGGTTTGTGTTTGTATTGCATTACAAGTGGCGTTTGCGTATATATATGTACAACTCTTAACTGATTTACTGTTGGAGTTTACCAATGGATCCTAGATCAGGGTATTGTTTTGTGCGCATGATGGGGGAAGGAGTATTTCCATGCCTTGTACGCCGTGTGACAATGATGTGTTGCAAAGTCTTTTCTCCTCCTCCTTGCGTGGTTTTACGTTCTTGGTATATCTCATTCGTGCGTAGCGTTCAAACGTAAAAGCTGGTTGGATTTGTAGATCGTTGATGGCACGAACTCTTGACATTGATGTGAATGTTAGTCCTTGACGGTCAACGTTTCCGATGTCTACTGTGGCCTTGTCAAGAGTTAGGCCCTGTGATTTGTGGATGGTAAGGCCCCAAGACATTTTTAGTGGGATTTGGCGACGATTTCCCACGTGTGACAGGAGGTAGGGGCAAGTGTGTTTGGGCTGAGTATGTCCCATGGGGGCCCTTGGTAGTGTTTGAAGTTGACAACAACAAAGGGAGTTTGCGTTAGATCAATTTTTTTTTCATTGCATTAGTGGTTGTTAACATTGCTTGCAGGCTTGATAGCTGAAGGGAGGACATATATTGTATAATTGTTGCTGCAGTGGAGAAGGTGAGCGGTTTACCTAGCTGCGAGGAGGATTTGATGCCTGCAATATCAGTTTTCTCAATTTTTCCAATACTCACTTAAGGGTATACAGTTGTAGAGGGGAGCGAAGTAAACCATGCATGAGCCTCAGTTATATCAGGATCTATGAAGATTTGTGTATTAAGGCCTATGGCCAATGTTGTTCCTTTGAAAGTTGTAGTTTTTGCTCTCTTAATTGCAAGAACTGGTTGGATTGATGTCTGTGTAGCACATAATTCACTTATAATTTTTCCCTCATTGTCACTAAAAGCGCCCCATAATGTTGCCTCAATACATAGTGCCGAGTTATCACTTAGTACGACTGTGTGTTTGTGGCTGAAAGTACTATCACTTTTCCTGATAGTGGAGGGGGCGGTAATGGATAGTGCAATAACTAGTAGGTCAATGGTGGATTTGGCGGGGGTGGAGTTGATTTCTGCTATTGTTTTGAAGCGGAAAAGATATTGCGGTATGTTTACAGACTGGTTTGTACTAAGCTTTACAGAGGAGTCCAAGTCTAGGATGATCTCCCAAGGAGTTGTGGAGTTGTTGTAATCTTTTTTTGCAGGCCGCAAGGTGCCTCCTTTGATTGTGTATGTTTTACCTAGTTATATTTGGTTGTAGTAAGAAGTTGCAGCTAGGTCAAAAGAAGTCACCACTATATCTAAGTTGCTTTTGTCGATAATGTCGAAGCTGAAAACCTGCCCTATGCGTTTTTTTTGGATGACCCTGCCTTCAATAGTCCAAATGCTTTGGTAGGGATTTAATGATTTAATTGGTGTGAGTTGCATGCAGTGTGCAGGGCGGCCTTCACGAGTAGCCGGTGCCAAAGTATCTGTGTGGGATGTCGGCATGTGTACGGCCAGTTGGGGAGGAACAACGTTGGGGGCAATGGAGTCTGCGATGCTGGTGGTTCCTAAACAATAAAATAAAATGGAAATGAATTAGCAAATGGGGTAATGTTAAGTACGAGGGAGCATGCGCTAAACCATAAAGTGGGGAAACCAAGTTATGGCCCACGTAAAGTGTTTTTTTAGAGAATAAGCACGTAAA
The DNA here is from genome assembly GCA_019776745.2 of Taxus chinensis. NCBI lineage: Eukaryota > Viridiplantae > Streptophyta > Pinopsida > Cupressales > Taxaceae > Taxus > Taxus chinensis. The sequence goes on from CM034155.1 coordinate 277,144,100, forward strand.
GATATGTACAGAGGGGAAGATGTTTATATAACACAATAGTTTATACGCTCATTCTTTAAGTAAAGTATGAAACATATGTACAACAACTCTATTGTATATATCGTAATTGGAATTATACAAACTTTTGACGACGGTTTCAAATGGAACATGTACACCATATTTATGCAAGTATAGGTTTATCAAGTTAGACCTTCAAAAAGAGGTTACTGTGGGGTAGGATGAAAGATGTGGGCATATGTATGAGCAGTGCAAAGTCGTAGTAGGGGTGAGGTAGGGACTTAAATTAAAGGGATGCAAGATAAGCTTTGAATGCAGCTCTGATGGAGTGTTCCTCACCGCCAGAGTAGTACTGGTCGTAGCTGAGCGAACAAAGGAAAGTGTACAATGCGTCAAGCCTAAGGTACGTTGCATCTACCTTTTGCATCATGTCTAAGACAGTGGTTAAATCACTATCGAGAATCATTGCTGATGGGATGAGGGACTCTGATATTCTACCAGAAATGGTCGAGCATGTAGCTGCAACAGAGGTAGCCAAAGTATGGACAGAAGTCGCAAGCGGTGGCTGGACACTTTGTATTGAGCTTTCGTTGGTGGTTGCTTGGGTTGCATATGACTGAGGTGTCCCATTTGAAGCGACCAGTTCAATTGAAGGGCTCCTGACAATGGCACCAGAGGTATCATCTGATATTGTGATAATGGATGGGCTTCCACTTGGAGTGGCCATAATACCTGGAAAAAGCAACCAACTTTGTTAGTATAAATTTAGCTTCTACTGACAAGTACAGAAATATATATACATTGCAAAATACATTGGCTCGCTGAAACTGAAATTGCAACTACATCCATAAATCATATATCATATATTTCATCCATAATTCTCTGTATGTAACTATGGAAATGTCAGATATGCTCATTGTAGTTTTCAGCAGAGCTTACTTAAAGATTATCACTAACAGATTAAGAGCCTTTGAACTATCAGCAGCAAAACATATTCCAATACAATTACTCTACCCGAGATGATTAAACAGCTACTGTCCACTTACAGGAGAAACTATTTCATGATTATTATGTGCTTATTTCTAGTATGTATCCATAGTACATTTCTTAAGATAACATGCTAATCCCAATCACGGGAGCATCTATTTCTATTACACAGAATTGGAGGTCCCAACAATTACCAAAAACAATAAAAAAACTGAAACAAAAAAATTAAATAGGTTCAACTCCATGCAATAATTGTTCGACTAAACAGTATAATCACATAGATGGCCAGCTAAAGTGGCTTTTCCATACACAAGATTCACTATGACATCTGTGTAAATAATTAATCAACTCTGCAACTGCATATTTCAGTACAAGCTCGATTTCACATCCGGACATCAAATCTTTGATCAAATTTATTTTGTTTAATACTGATCAGCTAGAAGCATTCCCAAACCAAGTTCAAGTTTCAGTCCAAGCTCAAATCCGCATTTATAAATTAAAATTCGCCTCATATTTATACCATTTACCACTGATACGTTAATAACATTGAGAATCCAGATCAAAGACATGAGTTTTTCAACCAAATTGAGATAAAAAAACCACAAATTTGGTAGTTTTGTAATAATTAAAGCTCTTTATACCGATCATCTAGAAACATTTCTGAGAGCGGTTCAATGTGATTATAAGTTGCTTTTCAAATTTTATTGCTCAGTACCTGTTATTTCTTTCTATTCTTGCAATTTGAAGCGATTGGAGCTGTTGCCTTGATGTTGGCTTCACTGATAAAGCTTACCATTCAACACATCTAATGGCGGATAGCCCCCTATGCATTCGAGTAATATATTTGCTTGAAGGAACGTGGCAATATGATCTAAACTTCTGCATATTGCCTTGTAGTCATTAAACTTTTAGTTTTTCTGTAATGACACGCTGGGCTCCATTCATACCATTGGATTATCATTATTCATTTCTCCTAAAGGATTCTGCCATATCTAGCTGTCTAGTATATTGATTGGAAAGAGAATCAATGCAAATCAAATCCAGAAGTTAGTTTTTGTATTTGATGTACATACTGTCAACCTTTCAAAGATTTCATCCATCCAAACAATTAAAGATACAGAGGAAATTTGTACTTGAATATAACATGAAATTGCTCTATTTAATTTTGGGTATTGACCAACTATGAAATAGAACTGTGAAATACAAAATATTTATTTTATTATTTCAAAAATGCCCTTTCCTACCCATAGCTTTGATTTTTATCAAATAACATGTACATATGACATTCCTTCCCTTTTCCTATCCTTATCTAATATCTTATGTTCTCCTTCCCTTTTCCTGTTCTTATCTAATATCTTATGTTCTCAAGACATATTCTTGCACAGCGCTTACGCTTTCTGCTATATTTACCTGTCTTACCTCAATTTGCTAGTAAATCACTTCTATTGCTTATTCTACTGTATCTATCTGGACATAACCAAGTACCCTGTTGAAAGCTTGAATTCTATGGTAAAAACTAAAAACTTTATGTTACTTTAGCTCTTTATAGCTTATATTTAGTAACTGACTTTGAAACATTTTACTGGCAGACAAAGAAAAGGCTAGTAGCTAACCATATGGAAGAGGTCCAGGAGGACATAAATCCTAGCATGCGAGGAATCCTAGTCGACTGGCTGGTGGAGGTGAACATTATATTTTCCTTCTTTTGTTTGTATAATTGTTTTCAGCTTTCAATTTGTAACATTAGTATTAAAACAAGCTAAAGTGTCTTTACATTTTATCAATCAGTAAATACAGAGAAAGAAAGAAATGCTGCTAAAAACTGATCCGGAAGAAGTTGGCATAGCAACAAAACAATACTTTGCAAACCTATTATATCTCTGAACTGTGGCGTATATGAGGTGAGAGGGTGTTGCAAGCGCTGGCAATAACAATCAAGCGGGGAGATGGTGCAGGATGTAAATTTAAAAGAGCAGGGGTGTATTTATAGAGAGATATAGTTGAAGCAGCCTGTAAGAGGAGGACAACAGGTACATAGCAATGACTGACTCTGTAACAAATGCAATTACTCCTCTAAATATCGCACCAGCACACTGTGTCTGACATGAGTTTCGCACTGTTACAGAGGTGCACATATATTTTATTGACAAGCTTTTATTCGCCCACTACGCATACACAGTGTGCAATTTCCAGCGGGAGTTATGGCGAAGCGGTGGACACGGCGACAGGAACTGATAAAAAGCGTCATGTAGCATGCAATTATTTTGCTATCTTTTTCCTCCCGCCCACTACGCAGTCTGTTCTTCTGAGCGGGCCATATTATCAAAAGCAGTATCTTATTAATGCCTTCAATAATGTCTCACACTGTTCCAACCACACGTCGGGTATTCTGCCTACCTAACACTTTTTGTCTGACAGCTTGTTATTCCGAAATTCACTGGTTGCTGAAAGGTGGATCAATTAATAATACATAATATTATATGGCTACTTATATAAAGGAATATGTGATAGGCAAATTAAGAACTAAAATCGAACCGTTTCGAATCCAATAATCAAAATCTGACAAGACTCCAATACTTTTGAGTCTCCTTACATAAGGAAACCACTCACCACGGCAACAATTTTGAAGGGGGAGATTAAGCCGAGTTCGTCAATATTTAAGGATGCTTAAATCTAATGTTTTTTGTCATTGTCAATTATTTTTACAATTAACATACATTTCACACACACAATAAAGGTTATTATAATTTGTTTGTTGCAAGTAAAAACAAATATGACATATTGTATAGTTATAATTTTGTTTGTATTGTTACCTATTATCATATGTATGCCCACATGTTCTTGATGTGTAAGTTTTTGTAGGGTATTGTTCATGTAAAAGAGCAAAGTGGGTAGCCGGAAAGGTTAGGCCGGAAAATGTTGCCGGAATTTGACACTTTCCAGCAAAGCCTACTTCAAAGTAAACGCCTCCGGCGAAATATATATTTCTTTTTTCTTCTTTTTCCTGTAGAGAATTTCAGACTAAGGCAGGGGTCTCATGTAGGGGGCAATTGTAATGGAAATTTACGGTTAGGTAGCCCCGTGTATTTTTAATTTTATAGCTAGTGCATAAAATAGAATCTCACTCTTTAAATGTGGAGCGGCAAGGCAAAAAAAACTCTGTTTCAGGGATGGGAATTGGTGGGGGCTTGAAAATTTGCACACGTGCATGCCACTTTTTTTGGCCAGCTGTTAACAAACCTCCAATCCAAATCTACTTCCTCCAAAAAATTGTTCCCACAACAACAAATATTATTGTAGAAAATATAATTTAATATTCTCTACAACAAATACTAGAGCTACATGGGACCGCAAGGCTGCTAATTTTTTCCTAAAAATTCTCTAGAGCTCTTGCTAACAATCCATTACAAATAGTGATGAAAAGACACTGACAATATTTTACCAAATGCAACAATTAAATATTCAACTTGGAAGCAACGCTTCACTGTTGTTTGGGCCATTCCTATAGAGCCCAAAGTTGCGCACTTTCTTTGGAGCATTCTTCATCAAGGGCTTCCTATGGGCAAGCGCCTTGTTCTTCTGGGAGCTCCCCCGCCGCGCTGCCCTTTCTGCAACCACATTGAGACTCTTCTTCATCTCTTTTGGTTATGTCCTCATGCTCAGTCTGCCTGGTGCTGGATTCATACCCTTTTTCAACCTCTTTTGCCCACCTTCTTTACGTGGAAAATGGTTCTTCTGGGGGATCCGGCCTTTATTCCTGCAAAATTTTACAACATTTGGCATTCTTTCAGAGCGGCTATTTTATATCACATATGGAAATCTAGAAATGTTGTTATTTTTAATAAGGAGACAGTGGATAAAAATTTTATTATTTCTAACAAGCTTGTTATCATCTCCAATGTTTTGCTTCAGATCCCGGTGCAGGTGGAGAAAGTCCGCATTGAAGTTGAGAACTTGCAAACTCTTATGGACCATTGGGGGAGTGCCCCTTGTGTTGTTAGTTGCGTTCCGCTAGATTCCCCTCGCCGCCGCTCCCGCTCACAAGGTCGCCGCTCTCATGGGCGGCGTAACTTCGACCGGGGTCCGGCTCGTGGGTGGAGTAGTGCCTCTCCTAGCTGGCGGGTCCCTTCTCCGCCTCCTTCTTGGACTCTACCCACTTCCGGGGTGTTTGGTCGGCTGGGCTCTGGCAATGGTGGTTACGGGTGGCAAGCACCCAACCAATCAAAGTTTTCGCGGCTCTCTTTGGCTATCTCGCCCTCCCGGCGGGGAAACGAGGAGGAGCAGCACCAGGCAGATGGCTGGGAGCCGCCTGATAACACCCCCAACACTACTCTTGGCGGTTGGGGTGGTGACCGTCCAAAGAGCCCACCGCCACCGCCACCATCTTCCATGTTTGTTGTTGCTGCCTAACTCCATGTTTGGAGTTTTCTCTGGTTCTCTGCACTTTGTTTAATCTTTTTTGATTGAAAATGCTACTGTTGATATGACACTTTGCTACTCATAGCCTCTTTATGGCTACTTTGATCCTGCTTATGGGGTGTGATCTTTCCCACCTGATTTTGTATGATTAGCATTGTACTTCTTATGTCATCTTTAATATATGGTTATGCTTTTCAATCAAAAATAAATAAATAAATCTTCAACTTGGCCAATTAGCCTTTCCCATTCTACCTCTATCTCATTTTTAAAAAAAAATTTGATCAAAATGGAAATTTATATGGGCATAATTGAAATCCGCCTCTTTTTTTGGATAGCGAGGAGAGAAGATATTGCCACACCATCACCCCCTTAACCACACCTTTTTCTTATCCAAAGATGGATGTAAATGAACCACAACTTTTTTTTATCCGCATATGGATGTAAACATGTCTATTTATGACGAAGGTGTTCCCCCTATGGGAAAGCCATTTCCGGTCATTCACGTTACTATCTTAAATTTGACGAGCATGTAAACGTTTTTCCTGTTTCTAACCCTAAAAATTCATATTTCGAGTGTAAAGTTTTCAGGAAAATCATATTTTGCTTTTGCTAGGGTTCATTTTTAGGTTGAGAGGAGGCATCGATCTGTATTATGTATCTGTGCATGCCACTGTGCATGCCACTATGCTAGTTCACGGTGAATTTGGGGGACTCAATTTTCCATTTCCCCTAATTTTGTAGGCATTACTGCATTGACAAAGCCCACAAATATTGTATTCACGAGCCTGCAAAATATGGCATCTTGTCTCATGAAGTGGAATCACATGGTTTAAGAGAGCGCGATTACTGAGATGGACGTGATCTTGATCGCCTTGCCATAAACCCTTCATTGCATCTTCGGTAACACAATCAAAACCACTGTCATGATCTTTGCTCAAGGAATCAAGGCTTTGCACAGTTGAAGTTGTTGCTTATTCTCCCAAGAAAGAGCTTGTCCAGATCAAGGGCCTTAGTGATGCCAAGGTTGATAAAATTATTGAAGCAAGTATGATACTTGTAATCCCGCGAGACCCAATTTTTCCAGCTGCTCTATTGTATTTTCTGTTTTGTTTCACGATTGCTTTGTTAGGAAATAAGAGATAAAATATGCCGAATAATTCCTCACAGAATCGCAACAGTAGAAACTAATATGCAGAAAATATTACAGATCTCAAATAAAAGTGCAGAATAAATAACACAACACAAAGAGACAAGATTTAACGTGGTTCACCCAATTTGGGCTACATCCACCAAGAATCACTTGCTCAGATTTTATTACAAGCCTCCACTCTCTCAATACAATACCCAGATCCGTTTGGAGCTATGCTCAACAAAATCTACAGAATTCACACCCGAATTCAAAATACATCTGTAATACATTTTCTTGTGTATCTATCATATGCATAAGACCATATAAATCGACAACTGCTTAAGCAGTTTGATATAAAACCATGGGTATCAAAACAATGGGCAAAAACAAAAACCATCCCATAAACCTATGGGTAGCTGAAGAGGTGGTTTTACAAAACAATGGGTACCGAAAAAACCATGGGCCCAAAAACAGCCCATAACGGTTACCCATTACCCATGGGTTAATAAACCACCCATGAAAATTTGCTTTGGGGGCTTCGCCCCCGAACCCCCCTGACCCGCTCACCGGCGAGCGGGACCGCGGTAAAAATACTCGAGTGTAACACATAGAAGGTGTACCACACTCTAACATGAAAATAGGCTCCACAAACATAACATGCTTTGTATCTATATTTGAGTGTTGTTCTTTGTAGCTTCCAAATTGGTCCCAATGGGCTTCACCAGTGCTAGCCAGATGCACGCTTAGTGACTTAAAATTATACATATTAGTTATGGGTCAAGAGATCTTGACAAGATACTAGAAGGTACCCTGAATTGATTGAATTTTATCATCATTCTTTTCCCCTTTATTTTTGGGGGGATTTAGTTGATATTGCGGCCCTTTCATATTTGAAGTGTGTATTGAAGTAATTTTAGCAAAAAAAATTGGTCACTTTGACCTCATTTATTTAAATTTGGACACGAATTGTAAACTATATCATTCAAGGCATCAGTTTAGGACAAAAGAATTGAAATCTATCATTTGTGTTCTTTTCTTCATAATAGTTGCTTTGAGCAATTGTTTTTGTAATGTTAGCCAGCTTTAAGGTTTATAGTTGTGAAATTCTTTGTGCAGATAGGGTTTTTGGCCCATCTTGTCCAACAGAGCGCGTGTACGAGGAAGGAACCAAAGATGTGGCTTTATCTTCTTTGAACAACATCAATAGTTTGTATTCTTTGCTCTATTATTCTTTTATAATATCCATTTAGCATTAGGTTTTCAATCCACTTTTCTTCAATTTCATGGTCCAGTGTTGGTTGTCACTGCACATGAATGTGTAAATTAAACTAAATTGTAATGTACTTGCATCTGGTGTATATGATGCTTTGAGATTCTCTAGATGCTTTGTTTCCTTCGAGTTTGTTTTCTTCTTTTGTTTCTATGCAACCACTATTTTTGTATTTATTTGTAACATGTTGAGAAGCAACAAATAAGATGCCTTTGTAAGCCATCCTCAATGATGCCTTTGTATTTATCTGTAAGATGCCTCTAGCTTCCTCAACAAGATGCCTCTGTAAGCCATCCTTAATGACCAGCCCACAATGTGGTTCCCTCAGGCCAAGATAAAACTACCTTAGCACTTAAAATATGCCTCTATTGAACCAAATCTTTGCATCAAAATCACCTTTTAGGGATGGATTTATCCAAATAAAATCAACTACTTCATTTATAATAAAATTCTACTAAGCAGATTTTTTTTCCTCTGAATTCTCCTCATCATAGTCTTCAGATTTCAATTATTTTTTCAACTTGTACTTTGTCCATAAGAAATTTGTAGTTGCTCTGAACTTTTTGTGTAACTGTTTCATTGTGACACAAAACACAACCATCTGATTGAGAAGCATCCACCATAATAATGATATTCAAACACAAGGAGCAGTTAAATGAAGAATGATGGTTGTTGAGGTGTTTATTTAGGAGGAACAAATTATACGATGTATAATCTGAATCTTTATATATTTTAATGCAGGCTGATGTTGCACAATTAGCCAAACATATACTTTCTTATATAGATTTTCAATTGAAGGGATCATAACTTAACATTGTATGGCATGCAATTTTCATTGTGGGTATTGAAAACTTAGACAGAACTCTTCCTTTGAAAACTATAGAAATTTCGATGGGGGGTGGGGGATTGTCTCTTTTGTTCATTTACTCTGAAATTTTATATAGTTGCATCTCATTTTTTCATTCATGTGAATTACTTAAATGCATATTTTTTGCTAGTTGTATCATTAGATGGTAAATGTTTTAGGGATCCAATTTCTTCAGTTTCATGGTGTGTTCTTGGCTTGTAGTTGGTATTAATGTGTAAATTAAATTAAATTACAATGTACTTGTATCTGGTGCATCTAATTCCTTGATCTCATTGTTTCCTCCGAGCCTGATTGTTTTCCTTTTATTTTAATGTAGCTACTATATTTGCGTATGGAAAAACTTCTAGCGGGAAGACCTTTAACATGAGAGGGATCACTGCACAGGAAATCAATGATATCTACAAACACATACAAAATGTACAAAACATCATCTCCAATCCTTTATGTGCAATGCATGTCTGTTGATATGATCTTTGATAGAAAGATACTCGGGAATTTTTGCTAGGGGCAAGTTGATTGTGGTTTGACCTTATATTTCTGCAAAATCTAGATAAAGACTTTGTCTTGAAAATATTTGCTTTGGAGATTTATAATGAGGTTGTTAAAGATCTTCTGAATCCAGAAAGTGTTCCACTTCATCTCCTGGATGATCCTGAGGTAACAATATCCTTTTGTTACATAATGCTTTTGTATAAGATTGGGTATATAATGTTTTGCTTCTCACTACCAATTCCATTGATATGGACAAGAAAGGTACTATTGTAGAAAAGTTGGTTGAATAATCTGTAACAAACAGGCAACACCTTCAAAAAAGGGCTCATTTGAGAAAAGTTCGTATATGTAGGGCTCTTGAGTTGGTAACTTGCCTTTTTGCGTGAAATTTTTATAGGCTTGGATTATTTTTCCACCGCCGCTGTTGTTTATGCTTGTTTCATTATAATGGTGAGGGGATATAATGAGGAAGTAGTGATCATGACATGTCTTTCCTGTAAAGACCAATATAGTATATCTTCATCTGGAACTTGTAGAGAATGTTATGAAGAGGCAAGTGAAACTGAAGAAGAGCTCCAGAAAGAGATTCAAGAATTGAAGGCGAAAATCTCTTTTCTGTAAACATGGGCACCTGAAATCATGCTCGATGACCCTACTGACATTTCTCTTGAAGTTAAAGATGGTTCCCAAATAAAAGCTCACAAAATTGTGTTGGTATGTAGTACTTAAGAACTCAATAGTATCTATGTCTTGTTCTTTGGAAATGTTTAGAAAGATAAACAATTTTTAGAAGGGAGAAGCAAGCAAGATAACATTTAATGACATTATTTAGTTTTTGAGATTTAATCATAATGATAGCTACAAATGTATGTGAAAATTGGATGAAAACACATATATATTAGAAACATACCACACAATAGGATTAGAAGAAAAGGTTATCTATACATTATTTGTAAAAAAAATGTCGTGGTTGAGGGATCATTCTGCCAAAGTTGACTATGACAGTGTTAATTTCACCAATCTAATCCTTTTTATTTACATTCTATTCGGGTAACGTAGGCCTCAACTAGAAAGGGACATTATAGAATTATGTTGAACTCTCTTTTTGGACAACTACAGGCTGGGGTAAGAGGAATATGTAAAGGAAAATTATTGTTAATAGTTTTCACTTCATGGTGGAGCAGTTTTTTTAAATATTGTGTACTGTTTAAACACAGTTTTATGTATTGTGCTATATGCACCTTAAGAATGTGTTTTTCATTCTAATTTGGAATAAAAAATGCGGATTTTTCATTGGAAATAAAAATGTTAACTTCAGCAATTGGAAATTATATTTTAACTATATTCCACATTTTGGCTTTGAAATAAAAAAATGATTGAAGAAGATTAAATATTGTATTTACAAATGTTATAAGTGGATTAGATTCATTAAAACAAAGAAACTTCATTCTCTCTAGTGAACATATGTGCCAAAAATTATGGTTCTTATATCACTGACTAATGGTATCCTCCCACTAAGAGCATAAAGAAAACAACATAAATTTATGAAAAAAAAACATAGGTAAAAAATTGAATAATTGAGAAATATTCCATCTCTCTAAGATACAACCATTAGTGTGGAAAGTGAAATGGTTGTTGAGCTTGATCTTTTTGATCAAGATGTTTCAAAAAAAATTACCATGATTGATGAAGAAATTTTGGCTTTGGTACCTGTTAACCTTTAAATTTTACCTTGAAATGAAGATGTTAAAGTCAATTCAAAAAAAATCTTCTGAAATCTTCCTCCTGAAAGTGTTTTAAAATGTGGTAAAAGTTCTCCAAAGTCTGAAATTCTGAAATTTTGGGCTTCGGATTTCGAAGGTTTTCCTTTTCGAGGATTTTAGTGCTAAAATCGGAATTTGATTCCGGAGTTCCGAACTCCGAAAGCTCAAAACTACGAGATTTTGGAGTTTCAGACTTTTGGAATTCAAAGGTCTCTTTTGGTAATTTGTGATTTTTTCAGCTTGGAGTTCCGAAGTCCGAAACTCTGAAGTTCCAAAATTTCTGAACTTCGGACTTTCGGGTTTTGGAAGTCTATGTTGTCATTTTGAGAAATTTCGTCTCGAAGTTCCAAAGTTCGAAAATATGAAGTTCTGAAATTTCGGAACTTCAAACTTTCAGGTTTCAGAAGTCTCCCATCTACTTTTCGATATTTTTACTTTCAGAGTTCTGAAGTTCGAAACTACGAAGTTACGAAATTTTGGAACTTCGGACTTTCAAGTTTCGGATTCTTCCATTACCTTTTCACAATCTTCGTCTCTCGAGTTCTGAAGTCTGAAACTCCTAAGTTCTGAAATTTCGGAACTTCAGAATTTCAAGGTTTCAGATTTCGGGGTTCTATGCGCATTTAATTCTCACCAACCTTCACACGTGTCGGATTAAGAGCATTAATTTTAGGTTTTTCTATATAAACTCAAGTTTTTACCTGTCATTTTCACCTGACTTTTTGCTCTGACAATCTGATTTTTACTGCATTTTTTGTACTTTCGAGGTGTTGTTTTCAAGGTAATTTTGTTTGGGTTATTTCTTCTTGGTTTATGATCTTTTGGGTTTTTCTTCCTTGTTTATTTTCTTTTGTTCTTCCCTTTTTCCATTTTGAAAATGGAACCCTTGTTGTCCACTATGGTTTCCTTGAAAGTGTTTCCTGATATCCACAATTGCAAAATCCAACATGTGTAGGTATCCAGCTCAAATTGCACCATAGTTTTTCAAGATCTTCACAAGTGTTTGACTTGATTTTTGTGCCCTTTGGCGAATTTCACAGTTCACAATTTATTTCAGAGTTCGCAAGTCTATTGTTTCGAAGGCTTCTTGCTTTTGGAGCTCAGAATTTTGTTGTTTTGGAACTCTGCCTTTTCGGAGTTTGGAGGTCTGCATTTTCAAAGTTCGGAGGTTTGCATTTTCAGAGTTCAGAGGTTTTCCTTTTTTTGGACTTTCAGAAGTTCCATTTTCGAAGGTTCAGGGCTTTTAATTTTTAGAGTTTCGAACATCTGTTGTTTCAAGTTTTTGTACTTCAGAACTAGAATTTTTTCAAACTTTCAGACTTTAGTATTTCGGGACTTTTACAATATTTGTTACAAATTTCCAGAGGCCCTTTAGGATTTTGAAACACGAACTTAATGTCAATCTCTTTAGAAAAAGGAAAAGAAAAGATGAAATATACATTCCTAGGAGTCACTCCTCACTCTTGTCTCTCTTCAAACTTAGGGAATATAGGAGATATCAATCTTGGGCAGGTTGATTTTCCATATTTCTGGGCAAAGGTAAAAGCTCCTAACAAAAATCCTAGATACAAGGTATATATGACAATGGGCTTGTTCTTGCTGCCGGTTTTCTTGCATCCATGCATTGTCCTAAATTCGTCTTGACTACAGCAGCCCACTTTGATGAGGATTCCAGGTTGGTAAAAGATGTTGATGGAAAAGTTGTAATTCGATTGGACCTTGATTTCTTTGAAGATTTGTTCAAACTCTCAAAAATTAAGGACCACGCCACAATTTCACCAGAAGCAGTAGTTGAACATTGGGACAAAGAAATCAAGTTATGTATAAAGGTTATGATGAAAAGCTACTTGGCCAAGAGTGTTGCCAAGTTTCCTAAGATAATGTATCGATCAGATTTCATCTAGGAAGTAAATGATATTATTGTGTTGCTGAGTGGAGTTTCAGGCCTTTCCTTTGCAAAAGAATTTCAAGAATGGATGTTCTTATACATTGCCACCATTAAGAAAAAAAAGGAATTCATATGATGGGGAGAGCATATCAGCAGCTCCATTTGTTTCAATTAAGTAAGGTTTTGTCTTCAAAAAACTTTAACATGATGTCTTTTTTGGTCTATGTTGTAGATGTTATGGGATATTTCACTTGTTGAACACTAAAGGTGTTAGAAGTGCATCACAAATTTACAATTTTTATCCTCATATTACAATGGATGAGGGAAGCAGGCACTTTCGCAGGATCAATGATGCCTTCTTCGTTGTTATCCTTTATCATTTTGATAAGGATTTGTATAATCGAAGGATTCTGGATGATGCTTTCAAAGAATTACGCGAGTGGGGAGCTATTTAATTGTAGTTTCCTACATTTACATACATTTGGATTCTTGGTTTTGTAGGTGCTCCCAACAAGCTGCCAAGATGCCCTACTGAGAAATGCATTTTTCTGGAGTTGATTCAGAAATTGTTGGACTACCATAAAATCCATAACAAACGACACAAGGTGGGAGTCTAGTTTCCCATTTCAATTGGCAGATATACTTGTGTGAATATTTATAAGGTGAAGAATGTGGATGCATAAAATGTCAAAAGTGACTTTGTGAACCTTTCATCCCCGAACCAATTTCGACTATTGAGGAAAATTCAATGAAATAGGTTTATCAATTTCTCGTGTACCCCAGTTAGAATACATTTGGATTCATTTTCAGGATGATTTCATTATCTGGCAACGAGAATATGAAAGGTTGACTCTGTATGAGGTTTGAAAATTTGGTATCGCAAAGATTCCAAAGGAGATGGAGGATGAGGAAGAAGTATTGGATGTAGCTTACAATGATAACAATGTCGCCAATCAACCATTACCATGGATTGATTGGTATGTAGAAGAATTTTGCAATACTAAGGAGAGGGTGGGGCCCATTATGCAAAGAACATATAATTAGTTGGCTACCTTGGGAATTTCACCCAAAGGGTTAGAACAACCTATAAGAGTAGAAGCCCAACAAACAATGAGTCTTCAACCACCTACAAAAGGGAAAATGTTTATCTAAAGGGCTCATATAGTCCCTGAGAATATTTCATTCGTTGTTGGAAGTTCCTCTCTCTCCAAGGCTCCTGCTTCCAAGGTTGTGTCTCCAGTAATACCAGTATCAGAAATTGTTGAATTTATTAATTCTCCAAGTGTGTCATAAGATTTTTCATCTCTTCCTTCCCTACCATTATCACTTCCTCTGTCATTTCCCTCTGCTTCTAAACCCATTTCTTCTTTTCCATCCCCATCCATGGCCCAAGTATTTTCATCTCTTCATGTTCTCTCAGTAGGGGATATGATCGGGTATCCAGTTTCCACTTCACTTCCTCTCTTGTAAATATCCATGATTTAATCAAAATAAAAAAACAAAACATTGCACAATAAAATAATAAAACCAGAGATATTGTAATTCATTCGGGAAAAATTCCCAATGGAGAGATTACATATAAATAGCTCAATGAACTCCTATAAAAGAGTCAAGGCTAATCTCTAAGTCCTCTTAATATCCCAAATATCTCTCAACTATGAGTTGTGCATTACAATTGTTTTTCACACTCATATATTATTTTATAAATATTAAAAACTATTACTACCAAATAACCGAAACCACTCCTAAGTGTTCACACTATGAACAATATTTATGTAACAGTCGCTCCCTTAGTGTGAACATGGGGAACGCTATCTCATGTACCTTCTCATGATCTACAAAGAAATGAAGGTTTTCAATGAGTACCAACAACTCAAACAATATGAGGTTTTCAAAGAGAACCTCCAACTCAGAAAATGGTTTTCTAGTGGAACCAACCACTACATAGTAGCGTACATTATTTTTCTCACATCATTGTTTCTAACTTAGAAGGATTAAAAAATAGAAATTATGCTCATGCAGGAGCTTTAAACAGGAATGTTACTTCTGTTCATTATTACAACATAAAGTAAACACACCACACAACAAAAATAAAAGGTCACCAATACCATGAAACAATCTCTTTGTTGGTGACTAAAAAGAGATGTCAATTTGCCTCCATCCTCCATCACACACTACTTAGTATAGGTAGTCATCTTCATCCTCCTTGTGTTCAGGTTCATATTCTTCTTCATTCTCTGACTCTTCTTTAACAATTGCATTAGCTTCATCCATTTTCAGCTTTCCTTTAATGATTTCCTAAGCATGAGTAATACAAAAAGAAGATTTATGTCCTTTTTTCTTACAATAAAAGCATTCTAATTCCTCTTTGTTTTTGAAAAAAATAGTATGCTTCTTTTTAATATAAAGACCAGTTTCTTTCTCAATATCTTCTTTTGTTCTTTTTTGTTCAGCTAGTAATGTAGAAATCATACCTTCAAGTGAATGAGAAGGCATTTGACCAAGAGTAAAAACTACATTACTGTATTTTGGAGGTAAACTATTTAATAAAATAGCATTTACATCTTCATCATCTACTTGAGCACTTACTTCTGTCAGCTATCTTAGAAGAGATCTAAGATCGCTAATATGACTTGACATAGTTGCACCCTCATTCATTTTTAACTTGAATAACTGCAACTTCAGTGAGAATTTAGCATTCACAGCCTTTGCACCATGTCTGACATAGAAAATCCCATATATCTTTATACTTTTTTTCTAACTTATATAATGCCACTCAGTATTTGATAACGCAAGCCCAATAATGGATTTTTCTTTGTCATCCCTGGTTTGCCATTCAAGCAATTTTGTAGCATCTGTTGGTTTTGGTTCTTTTCCACTCACAATTCCCCAAAGGTTCTTGCTCATTAATTGCATTTGTATTTTCACCTTCCACGTGTGAAAATTTAATCCATTGAATTTATCTAATGGATTTTCCATGATAGGTGTTGAACTCAGTCGAAAATGCACCCTTACAATAAAATTTAAACACTGAAAGTAAATTTTTTTGACATATTTTCCAAAAATGGGAAAAAAATATTTTTTTTCCAGCAACAAAAAACACAAGATCAATGTGTAGAGATAAAAATAATACACATTTAAAAAAAAATGGCACATTAATCTGAGTTACCAACTGAAAGTTATGGCAATTTTAAGTTATAACTCCAAGATCTTCCCGGACCCTTTCCAAATTTGGCAAATTTCTTTTCTTTCTATTTTTTTCATCTACGTCCAAAAAAAGAAAGAAACGCAATACCGTTGTCACTGTGGATCTGGATATTGCAAGAATTCACATCGCAACCAAGTATGGATTCACCTGAGTGAAGTGTCACCGCTGTTTGGTAGATAAACATGCAGGTCACATATTTGATTCCAATGAAACACGCAAGTCAAAGATTTGATTCCAATGAAACAAATTTGTTCCAGATCTAAACGCCTCACAAACTCCTACAAGTTATCATTGCGGTCTAGCCCGCTCTGATACCAAATCTTGTAAATATCCATGAATTAATCAAAATAATTAAATAAAACATTGCATGATAAAATAATAAAACCAGAGATATTGTAATTCATTTGGGACAAATTCCCAATGGAGAGATTACATATAAATATCTCGATGAACTCCTATAAGTAAGGAGTCAAAACTAATCTCTAAGTCCTCTCAATATCCCAAATATCTCTCAACTATGAGTTGTGCATTAAAATTGTTTTGCACACTAATATATTATTTTATAAATATTAAAAACTATTACTACCAAATAACCCAAACCACTCCTAAGTGTTCACACTATGAACAATATTTCTGTAACATCCTCTACAAATTTCATTTCCTTCCATCTCAACTTCTAGCCTCGTTGTATTCACCCTTGTGGCTATTCTCACTTCCACCCCATCTATCATTACCACCTCTATTCTAGTGCCAACTAATATTACTAGTGTTATTGTGTTGTCTAGTGCTCCAGGTACCAAATCATTCGTTCCACTTGTAGACACCAAATTTGGGTCTTACGACGCCCTGTGCCCTGCATCTCGTCTCGCAACCGAACCCTACCTCACCACCTAAACCTTACACACCTAATGATTTATTAATTACCTTATAATTAATAAATCCACATCTCCAACCCTGCCACCTCACCTCACCACCTCACCATGACCTAGCCCTAACCCTAAACTAACCTAATTAAGACCTATAACTTGGTCTACACCCACACCCATGACTCATCACCCCTCACTCATACCAAAACGAGCCTAATAATGACTTGACCAAGCCCACAACTAATCCCTCGGGAGAAAAGGAGGGAAATTTGGCTATTTTACTAAAAATAGCCCACTTTGACCTAACCGGCATCGGTTCCTACTCGACTGCCATCGGTTATGTAACCGCCATCGGTTCCCTATAAATGACCTCCCTCAACCAAAAACAAAGGATCGAATTTCATTTGAAGCATCCGGAATTCATTTGCAAGACAAAGACAAGTGAAGAAAAGAGAAGAGTTTGCAGAGAAGGACGTCGAGCCCAAGATTGCAACTAAGTAACTGGATCACCTTCACACTCGTCCAAGCATTGGAAAAGTCAGAGGATAACTTCATCAGCTCACTTTTGATTGTTGAATCATCCCACCTGAATTTGGCATTCGTCACTACATTCCTCAGACCTGAATCTTCATCAAGAATGAGTAAGTAGTGTCTTGTATGTTTCTAAACACCATTTCTTGAACTTTTGATTCATAGTAATTATAAGCTCACTCCTAGATCTACCACCTGCCAGCACCCTGCACCTAACCTTCATCCATACAACCTTGTATTGCCCAGAAGATAGTTTTATCACTCTCTGAGTCTTCCCCATCATCTCACTATTCCCCTCAACCATCCACCAGTCTTAAAAACCCCACAATCACCCTACAATCAATCTCTACCCAGAAGCACCTAGATTACTGACCCTACCGGTGTCGGTTATCCCCTACCGGTAGCGGTTCTCTAACCACGGTCGGTTATCCAGTGACCGGCATCGGTCACTGTGACTCATACCCAAAACCATCCTTTCACCCATTTGTCTCCTAACAACCTCAGATCCATCCTAGTCTATCCCCGTAACTTGACCTGAACGTATCAATAACCAGTGACCAAACAAACAACATTGACATACTATTATTGGTAGTCTAGTCTCTATTGCTTTTAAGTAACGAGATACCTAAATCGTGAGTTCGCAATAGCTTCTTTATTACCATTTGCATCAATTTGTATTGAAAGGGAGCTGACCACCTTTGAAAGGGAGTTTAATACTTCCTGGGCCCAAGGCAGTTCCCTCATTTATTGTCTAACTAAAATCTGGTGGTCTTGCATTCTTATTCACAGGTAGTCCTTCCCAGACAAAAAGGAGTTCTTCGCGATCAATCTGATCTCTCTACGGTACGCGCACACCTTCCCAACACTCCACAAGTATTCCTCCTAGCCCTAACCCTTATCTGTTTCTCAAGAGAATGAAAAGATAGAATTAACTCTATTCTAGAACGGAAACATTATGTGCGAAACACCACTTCCATCGGCATCTGTTATACCAGAATGGTTGTTTTGCCAGACTCCAAAATAGAAGAATAAAGTGCCTTTGGTGGATTTTATATATCTAAGTGTGTTGGAACCTACTCCAAGGAGATAGAACGAGTGGCCAAAGATCGTCTCCAGCCTATCAGTAAACCCATCAGGAGAGAGGGTCGTGGAAATTGCTACTCCCGTTGATGGAAAAAACAAAGAAACTATTACAACAGTTGACTACCAAATTTCCAAATTTATAAGTTTAAGTTTTAGATTACATGTTTAGTTGAAGTATTGATGAAAAATCAATCAATCATGATCTAATCTATGCATAATCACCATGCTAGAAATCATACAAAGAATAATGGAATTATAATGATATCACAGGGATCTCATAATAGTGGTTACACCCAAATGTTGGTTACACTCATCAAGAAAATAAAAAGAGAAAGGAGGGGTATAAATAGCTTACGGAAGACCAATATCCCCTTTCTTTATTGATTCTACTAAAGGGGGTTTCCACTAAAGGTGGCCTTCAAAAATGATGATAGCACATGTGAGGTGAATATGAATATATTCAAAATTCACAAGACATATGCACAAACTAAATCCAATTAGTGGAATAACTAACTTCCTAAGTAAGATTAACCCTCTTGCATAGAAATAATGCACACACCCCCTCCGCCTCCCCCTCCCACCCCGCACCCCTACTCTTAAGTGAAACTTAGGGAGGTATATATACAAAAAAGGTTAATAATACTTTTTAAAAAGGGCCCCAAAATCCATCTTTGATGAAGTACCTGTTAGTGCAAAATCACAGCACCCCTGGATATTGATCAGTTTTCCAGGTTGATCATATTAATATCCAGTGTGATAGCATAACATTGAATCCTTTCTCCAAGTGTGGGACTTGAAGAGTGAGAAAGGAATCTCCAGAGAAAGGCTGGTTCCTATTCCTCTGTTCAGGTGCACACAAAATATGCAGAGGGTTTTCTCAAAATCTAATCTAGTCTGCCAAGGAGACAAGGTAAGAAGATGCATAAAATAAATCTAAGCTAATAGAGGTGATGCACCGAGGAATGAAGAACATATGCTTTGCCACATTAAACACAGACCATGTAGATATAACACAACACCATGCACAGATAGCAAAAATGCAATGAAAGATCAAGAATGACAGTAATAAATATGTAAGAGGGTTTAGAAGTAACCACAGACACATATATATTGCTCAAGGGTCGATTCAATACATTGCAATAGCCAGAAGGAAAAAAACAGTGTTACAGTCTATATGGGAGGTTTGAAAACTCCACAAATCGTCTTATGAACAGGAGAGAAGGGAGGGTGCAAAGCAGAAAATGTCCAACTACAGAAAGAAACCCCTCCTTACAATATATAGGAAGAATGGGAGAGAATAGAGAGAGGAAATCGAAATCTTCCCCAACCACCTCTAGGTTGCATTTAATTCATCCATCATGGCAGAAGCGGTGGGTTCTGGCAAAGCGGTGGTTTGCCTAACAGAAGCGGCGAATTGTCTGTTGCATTAAAGTGGTTGGTTGAGCATCACTTCTGCTTATTATTTCGTGCCAGAGGTGTCTTCTGATTTCCTTTCTTCAAACTGAACCAAAATGCAAGATTGATCCTGGAAACATGTAGAGAATCTCACAAGCTTTCCATTGATATCAAGAACGTGTAAATCTGAGCTCTGGATCGAAATATATGTCAATCTGAAGGTTTAGGACACGGAACAGGTGAAAACGGATTTTTGAATTTCTTCCCGCGCTCTGCCACTTGGATGACACGTGGCGCGCTCTGATTCGCTGAATAATTCTCTCTCCTCTGCTTTTCGGCGGGCTGTCTCTTGAATTTTGACTTTTCCTCGTGGGTTCTTAAATGGGACACATGGCACGATCCTATTTGTTCGGCTCGGTGCTCGAAAATTCGCCCTTTGACTTTTCTGACCTTTACTCCTATGAGGACACGTGGCAATTTCTCAATGGTTCTCGGGCCTGCCGGGTCTTCCGCGTACTTCACGTCCATTCGTCCCGGATGTCCCAGTGCTGCTTGGGACAAAAACCTCCGATCCGCCCGAAATGGGCTTCCTTGTCCCTCATTTGGCCAAAGACACGTGGCACCTTTTGATTGGCTTTCGGCTTCTTCACGTATTTCGGGTCTTTTTGTCCCGGACGTCCTATTTCGATTTTGGACCTCTTGGGACAATTTCGTCCGGTTCGGGTATTTCTGGCCCGCTATGTCCCAATTGATTTTGGGCTGACTTGTCTCTTTTGGGACAATTTCGGCCGGTTCGGGTATTTCTGGCCCGCTTGTCCCAATTGCTTTTGGGCTGACTTGTGCTGATTTTGCGCGAACCGGCCGGTTCGGGCCCTTCTGTCCCAAACGTCCCGACTGCTCCCTCTAGAAGGACTTAGCCAATTTTTTCACTTTTTCCTGGATCAATCCTATTTGCCTTTTTGCAACCTTTCGCACTTTCTCAAAGCTTGCTCCTTCCTTCATCAGCCTGGGGAGTTTAGAAAGATTCCTGAAGGGACCCTAGAAACCTGATTTTGCTCTGAATCAGTCATTTTTCTTGGAATTTGGACATCCTGATGCATGTTATCAAATTTACCCTGGGGGGTGAATTTTAGATAACAATTTGGCGACTCAGCGGGATCATCTGCCTGCTAGATGAAAAGGCCAGTAGCCTGAAGCAATCCATTGGGCATAGAGTTAAGCATTAACCTGAAACAAGCCTGATACTGCAACTTCCCTTCCAGCAACACTCAGAACTGTAGAAAACAACCTGAGAGCAGCAAAACATGTGCCAAAGCACTTAGGGAAAACAAAACTAATCTACAGCAAAACAATTTGCACAAGCACTTGGAGGAAAGAAAATCTAAACTAGTATTTACAGATGTAGTGAACCTGCCTCTAGAAGCAACGCTTGAGATAGATTCCATTTACTGGAATCTGCAGTTCTTCACCATCTAATGAGGCCAATTGGAAAGCATTGTTGTTCTTGCACTTTGTGACCATGTATGGGCCACTCCAAATGGCATCAAATTTTGAATGCCTTCCTAGTTTTGCTCTGTCCACATCCCATTTCAATACTAGATCTCCTATTTGAAAAGATCTATCTTTGGCCTTCTTATCAAAGGTCTTCTTGATCAAAGCCTGATCCTTTTCCATTGCTTGGAATGCCTGATCTCTGATTTCTTGCAGCTCCATCAATTCTGCATATCTCACCTCCATGGGCCCAAACTCTAGCAACTCCAGCTGTTTCATGAGTTCCAACGTTGGCAACTCAAGTGACATGGGCAAGACTGCCTCTCTTCCGTAGACAAGCCTAAATGGAGAGTTACCTGTGGATCTTTTGGGAGTTATCCTATCTGCCCATAAGGCTGATTTCAGTTTGGTATGCCAAGCCTTCTGATTCTCATCAAGAGTCCTCCTAATGATCCTCATCAAGTTTTTGTTTGTAGACTCGGCCTGGCCATTACCTTGAGGGTAATAGTTTGATGAAGTGCTCAGGTAGATTCCGTTCTTGACAGCCCACTCAGTAACTTTAGATCCAATAAATGCCAATGCATTATCAGAGACTATTGTAGCAGGTACACCAAATCTGGTAGTTATTCCCTCGTAAAAGTCCAAGATGCTAGACTCATTCACCTCTTTGACTGCTACTGCTTCTGTCCATCTAGTGAAGTAGTCTGTGGTTGTCAAAATCCATTTGTGCCCTTGGCTCGAATTGGGATTGATGACTCCAATGAAGTCCAGACCCCATTGCATGAATGGCTGGTCAACTGAGATTGGATGTAATGGGAGGGCTGCAAGTTTCTCTTTTCCTGTGAAAAATGCACAATTCTTACACCTCTTGATCCATGCATAGCAATCACTGAATATTTTAGGCCAATAATAACCAGCCTTCATGATTTTCAGAGCTGTCACTCTTGGTGCAAAATGGCCACCGGCTAGTCCATCATGAAACTCTTTTAATACCCTCTGGATCTGACCTATGTTAATGCATCTCAGCAGCACTTCATTCAGGTCCTTTTTGAACAAAACTCCATCAATGATGGTATATGGAATTGCCTGCAACCTGAAGTGTCTTCTTTTTTCTTTGCTCATTTCTAGAGGGCACATACCCGTTTGTAGGAAATGTATCATATTCTGAGTCCAACAGGGAGTGGACACATCATCATTTTCCTATTTTTTATCATCTTGTAATAGCAGGACAGCGTCCTCTTCATCTTCTGGGCTGTCTGGTCGTTTGGAAGCGAGTTGCTCGCACAAACATTTGCCTCTTACCAGCTTGGTGATTTTGATCTCAATGTCATACTCCATGACACAGGTGATCCATCCTGCCCTTTTCTCATTCAAATCCTTGTTGAGGAGGAAGTCCTTAACCCCAGCATGTGAGACCAACAACTGGACCTTGTTGTTTGAGACCAAATGCTTGAATTTCTTCAAGCTCCTGATTACTGCAAGCACATGTTTTTCAATAAAAGAGTATCTCAATTCGCAGTCATTTAGGCTTTGGCTGAAGAAGGCAATCGGCTGCTCATCATTATCTTTATTCTGTTGCACCAAAATGGCAGAAATAGTGTCATCACCCCCAAATGCATAGAGGATGAAATCCTTGGAAAATTCCAGGTTGATGAGAGTGGGTGCCTGGGAGATGGCTTCTTTGATTGCTTCAAAGCTCTCCTTGCCTTCTTCCGTCCATTTGAAAGCCATGCTTTTCCTTAACATTTTGGTGATGGGCTTGACAAGGGCTGCAAAGTTTGGGACAAACCTTCGAACAAAGTTTATCCTTCCCAGGAAACTCTGAAGAGCTTTCTTGTGACTTGGCAATGGTAGAGCCCTTATGGCTTCAACCCTCTCTGGATCAATTGCTAATCCTTCCTTGGAGACAATGTGGCCAAGGAGTTTCCCTTCATGTGCAAGAAAGATGCACTTCTTAGGATTTAAAGACACTCCAAATTTTCTACATCTCTGAAACACTTGCCTGAGGTGAAAGAGATGGTCTGCAGCATTTTTTGAGAAGACAGTGATATCATCTAGGTATATCAGTACTGTCTTGTTGATCAAGCCTTTGAATGCCATATCCATAGCTCGCTGGAATGTTGCTCCGGCGTTTGACAGTCCAAATGGCATCTTCTTGTAAGCATACATGCCCCATTTGGTTGTGAAGGCTGTCTTGAATTGGTCTTCCTCCTTCACCATAATTTGATTGAAGCCTGAGTAACCATCAAGTAGCGAAAACCTTTCTGACCCAGCTACGACCTGCAATATTTACTCCATGGAAGGGAGTGGATAATGGTCCTTGAGAGATGCCCTATTGAGGTCTCGGAAATCAACACATAGCCTGATCTCTCCACTTTTCTTTCTGACCAGAACCAAGTTCACAACCCAGCTTGAGTGCTTGATAGGGAATATAATTGCTGACTCAATCAGCTTGTCCAGCTCCTTTCTCATGAGAGGCTCCATGTGTGGATTGACTGGTCTCTGTTTCTACCTGACAGGCTTAGTATTTGGATCCAACTCGATGGTATGCTGAGCTAAGTTGGGATTGAAGCCCTTCAAGTCTTCATAGCTCCAAGCAAACACGTCAGGGAATTCTTGACAAAGCTACATGAACTCATATCTCTCTTGCTCAGTTGTCATTTTTCCAATTTGCAATGGCTTGTTCTCTTTTACCAAGATGGATACTGAATCTTCCCTCTTGACCTGAATATTTGCTTTCTCTTTTCTAAACTGATCATTGGGGTTAAAAATGGACTCCAAGGTGACAAGTCCCTTGGGCATCTTGTCAGTTCTCAGCTGTATCACCTGGTCACCATATTGCTGTTCCAACTTCTCTTGATTCTTAGCTGAGAACTCATCTTCTTCTTGCAAGAAGTGGATGATTTTCCGGTCATTCTCAAATACTTGCCAATTGACATTGTTATCTGGCACTGAAGGCCTCACAATCACGTGGATGTTTGGCTGTACCTTATCTTGTTGAATGTTTTCTACAATGTCAAAGGCTGCCCCTACTGCTGCAAGCCTGTCAGCAGCTTGATTCTCTTTTTTGGGAATGGCCTTGATGCCGAAACCTTCAAAATCCTCCATGAGGTCCCACACCCTGTTCTTGTAGCATCTGAGTAGATCATTTTTGGCAGCATGCTGTCCCTTGACCTGATTTACAATCAGCTCACTGTCCCCAAAAACTTGCAAGTTCTTTATTTTTCTTTTTATTGCCCAATGCATCCCCTGCACCAAGGCTTCATATTCAGCAGTGTTATTGGAGCATGCAAATTGAAATCTAAAAGTTGAATAATACTTTACTCCTTGCGGTGAAATAAGCATGGCTCCTCCTCCTGCGCCTTGTCTACTCCTTGATCCATCAAAAAACAGTTGCCATACCTCGTTGTCATCCTTGTGGTTTGGCTTGGTGATGCTAGGAATAGGTTGACTTTCTTAGTGTATACAATAGACCTCCAGCTCAGATTCTTCTACTTCTTGATAAGGATCAAAAGCATGCACCTTGCTTGCCCATTCATCAAGAGTCAAATCTGGGATATTTCCAACCTTAGTGTCAGCTTCATCAGTGCCGAGGTGATCTTCTTGATCAAATGCTGAGCAATTGGTATTAATATGACTTGGAGTATAGGGTTCAATGTGGAAATCTGCAATAGGTTCTGACCTAATTGTAGCTTTAGTTCCATACCTCGTTCTGAATAGCATGTGTGACCAATCAGCGGACAAATATCCCCCAATCCTGGCAGTAAAGTCCCTTGACAAGCATAGGGCAAAGAGTGGTGGAAGGTCTATGACTGAGACGTCTTGCAAAACAACCACGTTGGGACATGCATGCAAGGTAAGACTCAAGTTTTTTATAACTCCAACTATGGCTACTGCTGTCCCATCTAATTGCACTACTCCCTTAGTTGTTATTTCATACTGGAGCCCCAGCTGATCAGCTATCTGTTTAGGCATTACTGAACTACTTGCCCCAGAGTCAATCATGCAATTATGTACCAACTTGTCTCCTATGATCAATGAAACATAAAATGGAGGGGGCTTCAGCATTTTACCTTGTTGTGCTCCATGATTTCCTTCAGGCTGGGCAGAATTTGTAAGCACTTTGTCTTGCCTCTGAACCTGCTGATTCGAAATTGGCCAGTCCTTCATAGCAGCTTGCAGCAGATCTCTTTGGCCTGGGATGGATAGGGATTCCCACATAGATATATTGACGTTTGTTTTCTTCATCTGATCAATGATACTGAATGGTGATGAAGGATCTCTCTGTTGTCCCTTGATTTGCACATTTGCTCCTTGAATATGGGCAGCAACAGCTGGCATTTGATTTGGCCAAGGGGCTGTTCTTGGCTGCCCTCGTGCATTTGAAACTGGGTTTTGCTTGCCAATCATTTGTGGAGCTGTGGAAGGTTGTGGATTGGCTGGGGCTAACGGTTGTTCCTCACCCAAATTTCTCCTTTTTGACCTTGTGTTGGCTGCAACACCTTGAGAGACTGCCTGATTCATACCACAGAAATCCTCTGCCTGCCAATTTACCAATGTGGTGTCATTTGGGGCAGGTTGTTGTTGGAATGTTTCTTGTTGTTGGTTGTTTTCTTGACTACTTTCACCCTCCACACCAGCACTTGTTACCATTAAAGCTTGGGTTAAAGCACCATTATAGCACATGGATTGATTATGGGGTTCATTACATGGAAAACACCATTCATACTCCTGGGCAATATTGTTTTGTGCTGGTACTAATGCCTTAGAGGCAGATATGGCATTTGGATTATAGGGCTGGAATGGTCTATTGACAGGAGGCCTTGTTTGATTCATATTTGCAGCTGGATTAGGTGGCCTTTGAGGCTGATATGGCTGCCTATTAGGTTGAGCTTGAGGCTGATACGAAGGTCTAAAACCTTGAGTTTGCTGTCTCTTGAGTGTGACCAGCTCATTACCTAAATTTTGCAGTTGCTTCATGACTTCTTGAAGCTCATTTGGGGCACTTGGAGATGAAGTGGAAGCTTCATTTGAACTCTGATTTCTAGGAGTGGGAGAAGGAGCTAAGATAGGTGCCTGACTAGTACTTGGGCTCTCTAAACTTGGATATAATGGCATTGGAGGCCTAGGAGCTAGCTTGCCAGCTTGAATCAGACAATTTTCAGCTCTAATGGCAATACTATAAGCAGCAGGGATAGTTGTGCCTCCCATGGATTGAATCAACATAGAAATATCAGAATTTAAAGCTTTAAGGTAGTATAGAAAAGCACCTTCTGCTGTTGGTCTGACTGCTACTGGAATTCTATCCCAAGATCTTTGAAATCTGAAGTTGAAGTCAGTTAGCTGCTCATTGGAAGCTCTCTTGATGGTTGTCAGCTGTTCCAAAAGAGACAAGTTGTCTCCCTTCCCTCCAAATTGATTATGAAGTGCAATACACAGCTGATTCCAGTTCGTGATAGAAGCAGCTTCAAGGCTCCTAAACCATTGCAATGCTTTTCCCTTGAATGAAGATGCCAGCAATTTGACAGCTACTTGCATCTCATTAATCTCATGGATTGCACAAATGTTAGCAATGTCCTTGACATGATCACCAGGAGTGGTCTGGTTTTCTCCAGTAAAATATGGAATGTTCTTCAATGCTGCAACTGGGATTGGATTTTGTGCATTGAGAGCAAGTGGGCTGCTGCCTGTGAAGTTGACATAGGGGTTTACTGGTTGCGCCATTCTGAGTGGTCTTAAAACCCTTATATATTGAAAGAAAGGCCTGTCAGGTGGAGGAGTTGAGAGAGTTCTGTTTGGTGGAGATGGAGACCTTTGAATCCTTCTTCCTCTTTGCCTTCTTCTTGGAGATAGTTGCAGGTATTCGAACGGCACTTCCTCTTCTCCAGCTCTTGACCTTGTGATTCTTCTCATAAGCTTTTAGGCCTGACTGCTGAAACTTAGTTGATTCTTCCCTTTGGAGTCACTAGATATGCAAATAATAGCTCTTCTTAAGCAAGAAAATTGCAGTAGATGCACATCAACCTTGCTGCAATAAAAATGAGACCTCTAGTCCCACCGGGCGTGCCAAAACTGTTAGTGCAAAATCACAGCACCCCTGGATATTGATCAGTTTTCCAGGTTGATCATATTAATATCCAGTGTGATAGCATAACATTGAATCCTTTCTCCAAGTGTGGGACTTGAAGAGTGAGAAAGGAATCTCCAGAGAAAGGCTGGTTCCTATTCCTCTGTTCAGGTGCACACAAAATATGCAGAGGGTTTTCTCAAAATCTAATCTAATCTGCCAAGGAGACAAGGTAAGAAGATGCATAAAATAAATCTAAGCTAATAGAGGTGATGCACCGAGGAATGAAGAACATATGCTTTGCCACATTAAACACAGACCATGTAGATATAACACAACACCATGCACAGATAGCAAAAATGCAATGAAAGATCAAGAATGACAGTAATAAATATGTAAGAGGGTTTAGAAGCAACCACAGACACATATATATTGCTCAAGGATCGATTCAATACATTGCAATGGCAAAAAGCAAGAAACGGTGTTACAGTCTATATGGGAGGTTTGAAAACTCCACAAATCTTCTTATGAACAGGAGAGAAGGGAGGGTGCAAAGCAGAAAATGTCCAACTATAGAAAGAAACCCCTCCTTACAATATATAGGAAGAATGGGAGAGAAAAGAGAGAGGAATTTGAACTGCCCCAACCACCTCTAGGTTGCATTTAATTCATCCATCATGGCAGAAGCGGCGGGTTCTGGCAAAGCGGCGGTTTGCCTAACAGAAGCGGCGGGTTGTCTGCTGCATTAAAGTTGTTAGTTGAGCATCACTTCTACTTATTATTTCGTGCCAGAGGCGTCTTCTGATTTTCTTTCTTCAAACTGAACCAAAATGCAAGATTGACCCTGGAAACATGTAGAGAATCTCACAAGCTTTCCGTTGATATCAAGAACGTGTAAATCTGAGCTCTGGATCGAAAGATATGTCAATCTGAAGATTTAGGACATGGAACAGGCGAAAACGGATTTTTGAATTTCTTCCCACGCTCTGCCACTTGGATGACACGTGGCGCGCTCTGATTCGTTGAATAATTCTCTCTCCTCTGCTTTTCGGCGGGACTTCCTTTGAATTTTTCTCGTGGGTTCTTAAATGGGATACGTGGCACGATCCTATTTGTTCGGCTCGGTGCTCGAAAATTCACCCTTTGACTTTTCTGACCTTTACTCCTATGAGGACACGTGGCAATTTCTCAATGGTCCTCGGGCCTGCCGGGTCTTCCGCGTACTTCGCGTCCATTCGTCCCGGATGTCCCAGTGCTGCTTGGGACAAAAACCTCCGATCCGCCCGAAATGGGCTTCCTTGTCCCTCATTTGGCCAAATACACGTGGCACCTTTTGATTGGCTTTCGGCTTCTTCACGTATTTCGGGTCTTTTTGTCCCGGACGTCCTATTTTGATTTTGGACCTTTTGGGACAATTTCGGCCGGTTCGGGTATTTCTGGCCCGCTTGTCCCAATTGCTTTTGGGCTGACTTGTCTCTTTTCGGCCGGTTCGGCCGGTTTGGGTATTTCTGGCCCGCTTGTCCCAATTGCTTTTGGGCTGACTTGTGCTGATTTCGCGTGAACCGGCCGGTTCGGGCCCTTCTGTCCCAAACGTCCCGACTGCTCCCTCTAGAAGGACTTAGCCAATTTTTTCACTTTTTCCTGGATCAATCCTATTTGCCTTTCTGTAACTTTTCGCACTTTCTCAAAGCTTGCTCCTTCCTTCTTCGGCCTGGGGAGTTTAGAAAGATTCCTGAAGGGACCCTAGAAACCTGATTTTGCTCTGAATCAGTCATTTTTCTTGGAATTTGGACATCCTGATGCATGTTATCAAATTTACCCTGGGGGGTGAATTTTGGATAACAGTACCCATGTATAGTAAATATGATACCTCGTAAAGTAGAGAAAGGGGAGAAAACATGTAGGGAAAAATCCTCCCCAAAAGAGATATACAATGAATGAAACAAGAAAAAATGATTCACCACAAGGTTTATTAAAAAACTAGAGATAAAAAAGTGTATAAAGGTTTTAAGGTATACTACAAGGAATCACAAGAAACATTACAACACACAAGTAGTACGACAATGTCAAAATAGGCACATTGGATGGAATGTAAGCCATCCAACAAAGTCAAAAGAGACACATTAGATGGAATGTAAGCCATCCCATAAAATTTACTAGGTGGACTACAGTATAAAGAAGACACACTAGATGAGGTGAAAGAAATCACTAAAGATGTAATGGATGAGATGAAATTCACTACTAAAGATGCACTGGATAGGATGAAAGTAATTAGTGAATAAATTTCAAGATGTACTACAAACTTAGATGGCAGAAAAGGTGAAAAATGAAAAACTATATGAGTGGAATGAATCCACTAATCACACACTAATAGAGATACACTATATTCACCAGGATAAATCCATTTAATGGGACTACCAATCTATCAAATAAGTGTAAAAAATACAATATTCCAGCATATAACTTCCTGAAGTAGGTGCACGAGACACTCAACACCTGCAAAATGAATCCCTATAGTAAATGTAAGGGACACTCACCATACACCAAATGAAAGTAGTATCTCACCACATACCCCCCATAGTGATGAATGGGTGGAGAGGAGGTAAATATATGTATTCGTAGAGTGAATTGACTACGTGACCGTGGATAAGATGACACTATAAGAAACAAAATAGATCCTTACAAAAATAAGAATGTTATTTTCTCAAAATAAGTAGGAGAATACATATAAAATATATCTCTCAAGAAGAACAAAAGAGCTTTTAATAACTTATAAATAAAATAGCTCAAACAACAAAGGAGAATCACAATGCAGAAAGAGGAGTGAGAGGATGAAGAATCTAAATGATGCAAGTTTCATGCTTATAGTTCCATCTTAATGAATTATTACACTTCAACCACAAGTGATTAGAGATCCATCCCAAATGAACATGGATGGCTGAGGATGATCCTTTCATATAATTTGGTACAAAATGAACTACCAATGCATGTAAGGAAACATCATAATATGTTTCAGGATGATCATTTCTAATACCTAAAATCGAGTTCTCATTCATGAGTGAAGGTACACTAGAGATCATGTGTTTCTCAATATCCTCACGAATATTGGAGTGAACAACAACATGAGATTTTTCATCAAGTGATCACAATGAAGTACCTATGACAAAACCACTTCTATGGAGAGGATTCCACTTAACAAGATGGATAGGGGAAACAATACCCTATGAATGTGTGTCAATACCTCTACCAATAATCCCATGGAATGGATCATGTGAGAACCAAATTCGGTAGTAATCTTCTCAAACGAGTCAGGAAAGTACATATGAGGAGGAAAAGTGGGATATGTAGAGTGTGAAATGACAATAGGCACATACATATAAGTAGAATTTGTAGCAATAATAATAATAGACATATTAACAAAAGCTCTAATAGGAGCATTAAGAGCATGAGAAGGATCAAGTATTGATAAATCATGGCTAGTACATACAAGAGAATTGACTGATTATGGGCTAGGAGTAGGTTTCTAAATGTACATAGTATGAGGAGGATGCTGCAAGAAAATAAATTTCTATTGTAGGGAGTGTATGAGGTCATGCTTACCATGAATGAGAGTGTGTAGAAGAGAGTTGAGACATACAAGGAGTGGGTGTCCAACAAAGGATGACCACAAACCTCATAGACCTTAGAATGGGAATAAAGAAATACTTAACCTAAATATTTATACATTAAAATTTGATAAAATGAACACATACTTAAACAAAAACAAATCTTTGATATATCTTATTCAAATAAATAAAAACATCATATTGATCACCAAATTCAACATTTTAAAAAACATTAATATTCTCTATCAAGTCAAATAACTTAAATCTAAACATCTCATACATCATCATAATTTACTGAGAAATTTGGTGTCCCCAAATTTGAAATCTGGGACTACCCATTCAAAAAAAATTCGTTCTTTTAAAATAATGGGTATTTTTATGTTTTTATTGCCAGAAGATATTTGTATTACGTTAAGATATTCCCAATGAATCATATGAGCCAATTTTGACAAATACCCGGATGCCAAAACTCATTTTATCCCTCCGCCAAGTTTTGTCTGCAGGAAATTTTTATTTAATTATTTATTAAATAAATAATGCCTTGTTTGAGGTAAATTGTGCTTCGGTTGAATCCTGTTGGAGTTTTTCATGCCAGTATTCACACTTCTCAATAGGGTTTTCACTAGGAATGAATTCAGAGCTCTTTCTGTGACTTCTGGTTACGTTTTTTGTTTTTATTTATTTCTGTTGCATTTTTCTCCGGTTTTCCCCGTGGTCTTTCTGTTTAATTCCCCTGGGTCCGTTATTTGTCCTGTATTGTCTGTGTAATTACTTGGAACATCTAGAGATCATTTACAACCACTACACCAGAAGGAATCAGCCTCAGAAAGCAAACTTCTGACCAAAAAAGATGAAGTCAATCACAAAAAGCCTCTCCTAGGAAAGTCACACTTTTTGGGATGGATAGATCTAAGGTGCAATGGGATTTTTGGAGGTCGCAATCAGGCGGGAATTTCTTAACTACCTTGCAGAGTAATTTTTCTCATGAAGTCGAAGTCACTTAAGCTGCAATGGAAATATTAGAGGTGGCAGGCAGGCGAGAATTTCTTACCTGCCTTGCAAGGTACAAATCCCCATTATAAAAGAAAAACCACTTAAAGCACCGGCGGGAATTTCTTACCTACCTTGCAAGGTAAAAATTTCCATTATGAAAATCAAATCACTTAAGTTGAAGAGCGGATTTTTGGAGCTGCAGTGAAGGGTGGAAATTCCCATCAAGTTGACTTCTTATTTTTAGCAATTCCTCTTGCCAAAAAGTGCGACCCACCTTGGGTGAATAACAATGCATTGAAATATTAGAGGTGGCAGGCAAGTGAGAATTTCTTACCTGCCTTGCAAGGTACAAATCCCCATTATAAAAGAAAAACCACTTAAAGCACCGGCGGGAATTTCTTACCTACCTTGCAAGGTAAAAATTTCCATTATGAAAATCAAATCACTTAAGTTGAAGAGCGGATTTTTGGAGCCGCAGTGAAGGGTGGAAATTCCCATCAAGTTGACTTCTTATTTTTAGCAATTCCTCTTGCCAAAAAGTGCGACCCACCTTGGGTGAATAACAATGCATTGAAATATTAGAGGTGGCAGGCAAGTGAGAATTTCTTACCTGCCTTGCAAGGTACAAATCCCCATTATAAAAGAAAAACCACTTAAAGCACCGGCGGGAATTTCTTACCTACCTTGCAAGGTAAAAATTTCCATTATGAAAATCAAATCACTTAAGTTGAAGAGCGGATTTTTGGAGCCGCAGTGAAGGGTGGAAATTCCCATCAAGTTGACTTCTTATTTTTAGCAATTCCTCTTGCCAAAAAGTGTGACCCACCTTGGGTGAATAACAATGCATTTAATAATTATTATTAATGGTTTATTCACCCAATTTTGGCGCCATAAATAGAAGGAAATTCAATGCAAGTGGAAGAGCCAAAGAGAACTGAAGTTTGCATGCTAAAAATAAATAAAATAAATTTATTTAAAAGCAACCGACATCATGCACAATTGGGCACCCAATTTGGATGAATAAACATGATTGTTTATTAATTAAATTGCCAGAAATAGGAAGGGCAATTATTAAAAATAATATGCTGAGGGTTGTATAAGCATGAGCTGCCATAATGAAGAAGTAATTAATTCTTTTTGCTAGGGATTGCAGCCTGGACAGGTTTTTGCGCCAAAAGGAGGAGGTTGCATTAATAAATATTTTTCACTGTCAGGAAGCTTCAAGGTGCTCATATAAGTGAAAGGGAGTTCAAATCAATGTTAGGTACATTGAATATATCTTCCAAATTTGAAGAAATTTCTAGATCTGCACAGATTGATCCAATTGCAAGGAATTCCTGTAGGATTAAAAGAAAAAGAGCTTAGGCAAAGGTTGCTCAGACAAAGATTGCTCCCACCATGATGAAGCAGGATGAAAGAGAAGGATCAACAGAATCATGCATAGCTTCTAGAATTGCTGAAGTCAATGATACAGAAAAAGGCCCTGAACCTATCACCGATTTAATTGACATTTCTAGATCTCATAATTGCAAAGGCTTCTAGAAAAATTTCATCCTCTTGTTTCTATCACAGCCCGTGTGGAAGTTAGTGCATGGAAAATTCCTTTCAAGAGCTTGTGCATGTGCTCCCAATCTTCCAGTTGAAGCCTTCATTGAATTTACTTGTACTTTCCTTCACCCGGAGTGCTTTCCAGAATTTTTAATTGCTCATATGCAATTAAAATAAAAATGATGAGTTTTGTTTAAATTATTTATAGAAAATATTGCACTGGTGCGTGTACTGGAGAAGAACTACAAAAACTTCAAGGATAAGAGGGAGGACAATTCAAAGGCAATACCCGCAAGAAAATCACAGTCAGCTGCTTCCAGATCTAGTTTGGTGAGAATCAAAGGCAAAAGAGTCAACTGCATGCAGAATATGAAAAAAGAACAAGACTGGAAGTGTTGCAACTTTCTTCTAATTTCTTTTCCTCTTTCTCTTATTTTCTCCGACAAAGTAATTGAGAAATCAATTAAATTATAAAACTTAAGTGACTGGTTTAAAAGCCATTACTTGAAGAAGTCAATTACTTGGAGATAGGTGGTAGACATGTAAAATAGAAGGTTTTATTTTCAGTTATAAATCATGCATGTCATGCAAAGAGGAATTCTAGGAGGGATATTTCTAGTTGTTTCCTTTACAACTTCCACATGTGCTAGTTTAGTTATAGTTTCCTATTTGTAATTTCCCCTCCATGCACTATAAATGAAGGAAGAACCTATGGGTTAAAGGAGTAGAATTTGTACTCAACATTCTTGTGTTCCAGACTTTGAGCTGAAACCATTGATAGCTTTTTGAAAGCCAAGGAATAGAGAGGAGGTAGATTTCCAGAGAACTTTATGTCAACGATGCATTTTGTTTCTTATTTCTTTCTAGATATATTCATAAACTGTGTTATTCTAGATCTAGATTTGAAACTTTCCCTTGCTTTGAATTCTATATTTCATGGTCTATTTGTTTTAATCTATGTGCATGCGATCAAATCTGTAAACTATTGATTGGGTTTCACATCTTCTCTCATTTCTTCCCGTTTCCTGTTATTTTCCTCTTCTGTAGATATTTCCTTTTTCTTACAACTGCTTACTTGTTGTAAAATTGTCTAGCTATGGTTCATGAGTTACATAGTTAAAGTAATACCAACAAATAGATACTAGAAAATATAATTGGTAAAATCTTACACGGGAGCCTCACCGATAAATGAGGAATATTTATCTCATGACTGCCTAGGTTTTCAGCTGT
This sequence comes from Taxus chinensis, assembly GCA_019776745.2. Classification (NCBI taxonomy): domain Eukaryota; kingdom Viridiplantae; phylum Streptophyta; class Pinopsida; order Cupressales; family Taxaceae; genus Taxus; species Taxus chinensis. The sequence continues at coordinate 277,178,930 of CM034155.1, forward strand.
GCAGAAAATCTAGCCAAAAAAATTATTACCTCTCATGTTAAAAACCTTTCATTCTTTCTATTCAAAGTGATCCTTAAGCTCAAATTTCTACTCTACCCCTAAGCATACCCCATTCTTTCTCAAACATGAACTACTCAACTAAGAAAATTAGATCTACTTATATATTCACTCATGCCACCTTGTAAGACTCATAATATGGGTAGCTTATCAAGAGCATTAATACCATCATATTCATTATATGAATAGTTTATCAAGATAAATTAACATATTCATCACATTTCTCTCCAACTTTTTCATCAAGAGCATTAATACCATCATATGGTTAATTAAACTCCTCTTTGTTGCAAACATCTAACCTAGGTCCATTATGTGGTACCCAACACATACCTAGAAGGGAACCAAACCAAGACCCATGTTGGGATCCCCCATAGAGGTGCATATCCAATAACATAGAATTTATAAATGAGTTCCATTACAACTTGATGATTGATATTATAAAGGTGGTTGTAGCTTATATGTATAGTCATTGAGTTTTAAATGACATGTGTAGTTGTGAAATCTCGCTTATGGATTACTCTAGAGAAAAAGATAAATGACTCATCACTCTTTCCATTTAGATTGAGGAGGATGCAAACATAGTTTCAACATTGTGAAGAAAATATTGATGAGAGAACTAGCAAAAGGATAAAAATCATCATAGGACAACCATAAATGGAAATCACGTGAGGAAAAATTACTTCAAAGGGCCTATGTACAAAGATGGGGGGCCAAAAAGCGGACACAAATCTGATTTTAATAAAAACACGAGCGCATTTGGTTAAAGGATGAGTGTGTTCTAAATTATTAGGTTTGGTTATTACCAATCCTAAAACGTGAGCATGTTATAGCGCGCTCACATTCCTGTGTGCTATGTAGTATATGTGGTTGAGGCATGCTTCTATTTACAAAAATAAATTTTTTGGGGCCTTTTGGATGGGTTTAATGATATTTGTAGGAGTTTTAGATGTGTTATTGATTGGTCATTGATATTTCTAGGAGTTTTAGGATTCCATCATGTTCTCAGACAACTAAACCACCTATTTCACTCATCTAGTTTCTCAACATTCATCCAAAGACTCGTCTCACTTACCTTTACCAAAATTGCCCTTACATTACACAAGAGCAAGGTTCATTGGTCACTTCTTGGTTTTTCTACATTGCAAACTCTTCAAGCAAGCTAAAAGCATCCTTAAACACCCTTCTCAATCTCAAGGAGGTATGACAAGTTTGGTTAACATATATCCACTTGTATGGGGTTTTGTTGGAGAGGTATTCGTAATTATGGGAGGCTTTAAGAAGTTGCATCAATCGTGCCACAATAATAATTGTATTCTCATGAATAAACCTAACAGTGATTGGGTAATCTCAGAAACCCACTTATCAAAATAATGGAAAATTAATCCAACTAATAACAATTAATCATCAATAAGCAAATATGTGGAAGGACAATTAGTGTCTACCATGTGCCACCTCCAAATTCCAAATTTCATTTCATTTAAATTCACTTCAAGAAAGGTTGGGGGAAATTAACTCACCATTTTCTTCACGCTTTTAGAGGTCTAGAATGTCAATTCGACCCAAATTTGGCAAATATGGAGAACTTGGAAAGCCAAACTGCATTTATAAAGATAAGCTCAAAGCAAACGAATGCATTTCGTATGTAATTCCAATCAAAATTATTTTCTTTTTTCTGTTAATACTAGCTAAAACTAGCCTTGTTATTGCATCTTGATAAATACAAGTTCTCGGGAGCCGAGGGAGCTTTTAAACTTATCACACAAACATGGGGAGTTCTCTTCGGTAATACTAGAAAGGATACCAATGACGCCATGAGAAAAAACCAACAAGGGCACAACCCCACCTTCCACCAACCGAATTCCATAGGCACTGCCATTGCCATTAGCATTTCCAACAATCTAAATGGGAATAATTATTCAAGTGTGGATTCCTTTCCTGAAACTTCCATATCTAATGACCACAACCAGAACCAGAAATTGAAATAGAAACAGGACCAGGAACATGACTTAGACCAAGACATAGACTGGCAATTTGAGAGGATTTATGAGGTTTAATTTTATTTTCGAGGATGCATTAATCTAATGTTTGAGAATGTTTCTCCATATGCAACGACATTCTGATTTAGACACTCGATGATTCCTGAATGTCCAATCCTGCCACAGACCCCAGTAGTCCTTGATCTTTGGATAGAGGGAGACACCTGTACTTGGATTCCATTTATAACGATAGAGATATTTGTAAATTCGTGTTATGACCTCTAAATCTGTTTGTATTTCAAGTTGTTTGGAAATCCCATCACTCCCTTCACTAGGATTGATGACTACCCCTATCTTTTTGAAGGCACTTTTGAAAGCATCCATGGGTTTATCATAGAAGGAATTATAAATGAATAGAATGTCACTAAGCCATAGGCCAGATGACTCCCACTTAGAACTAAACAAGAAATATTTACTAGGCGGTTGATAACCCCTATGTGTTCTTAGCTATTCCCATGTTGTTATGCTTATTTTCTACAAGCAGACTCAATGATGGTTCTAGGCATGAAACTAGGAAATATGGTCCTAACATTGCCATGCCTTCCTAGTCGAGTAGTCGGAAGCCATATTAGACTTGTTGATACTTAGTACTAATTACCCATGAAATATAATTCTCCATATTTCATTTGCTTTTCTCATCTTCCATGTCATATTGAATAATCAATTTGACATGGGAGTTTCCCTCTTCGACGGTGATACATCGAATATGAATATGATCTTGGAGAGTCAACCCTCATACAACCATAATACCAGTATGAAATCCTTTGTTGGTAATGTTGCACGGTTAAGGGTTGAGTGTTTAGGGTTAAGGGTTGAGGATTTAGGGTTTAAGGTTTAGGGTTTAGGGTTTAGTGTTTAGGGTTCATGGTTTAAGGTTAAGGACTCAATAATTAGGGTTTAGGGTTTACAGTTTAGGGTTTAGAGCCTAGGGTTTAAGGTTTAGGTTTAGGTTTTAGGGTTAAGGGATTAATGTTTAGGGTTTAGGGTTTAGAGCCTATGGTTTAAGGTTTAGGTTTTAGGGTTCAAGGTTTAGGGTCCATGATTTAGGGTTTAGGGCGTAGGGGTTAGGGTTTAGGATTTAGGGTTTAATGTTTAGGAAACAAACACTCTAATGGTATTGATCTTCTGCACTTGATCTTCAGTATACAGTAGTGATTACAAAGCGAAAACTGCTCTTGATCTTCTACACTATAAGGATCGACAAACCTTATATATTACACATCTCTGCCAAACATGTTTCTCCCCACATATACTTTTACTATTGAATGTTTCTTGATCTTCTACATATAATTGCACTATTTATAACACTCTTGGAGTTCCAAATATTTCACAAGCTATGGAAAAAAGGAGATAGATGTATTGGGTAACATTTCTTTGTACCAAATTAATCTTAGATATCTGGCATTTCCCTCCTTCAAAATATTAGCAGATGAAAGACATCAAATTGTGATGACTCTCTTTGAATGTTATTCCTATGAAGCAGATGAACCCTTTTCAGTTGAATGCTCTCTGTCAATACTAATAAGAATGGGTAAGACACAGAACATTGCAGTGAGTGAAATAGTTCCCATGCGATGTGAAAACGAAGATAGCTCTATTGGGTAACATTTCTTTGTGCAAGCTTCCCGCAGGGAAGGGGTTGCTTAGAAAAGGGTTGTACCAAATTTTTCTTGGATATCTGAAATTTCCCTCCTTCAAAATTTTTGTACCAATTTCAATCATTCTCATTAGTATATTTTTTTAAAAGTCTTTCCAACAATTATTTTTAGTGTTCAAGGTTTACAATTTTTGGTTTAGGGTTTAAGGTTTAAGGTTCAGGGTTTAGGGTTTACAGTTTAGGATTTAGGGCTCAGGTTTAGGGTTCAAGGTTTAGGGTTTAAGGTTTAGGGCTTAGGGCTTAAGGTTGAGTGTTTAGGGTATAGGTCTCGAGGTTTAGGGTTTATGGATCAAATTTTGGTAATTAGGGTTTAGGTTTTAGTGTTTAGGGTTAAGGGTTTAGGGTTTAGATTTAGGAATCAGGGTTTAGGGTTCACAGTTTAGGGTTTAGGGTTTAGGGCTCCGAGTTAAGGGTTGTTGGAGGAAATGAACTCGCCATTTTCTTCACGCCTTCAGAGGTCCAGAATGTCAATTCGCCCCAAATTTGGTAAATATGGAGAACTTGGAAAGTTGGATTGTATTTATAAAGATAAGCTCGAAGCAAAGGAATGCATTTTGTAAGTAATTCTAGTCAATTTTTTTTTTCTTTTTTTTTGTAGATACTTGCTACAAGACCAGGAACACGACCTAAACTGGAAATTTGAGAGGATTTCTAAGGTTTAATTTTATTTTCCAAGATGCATTACTCCAATGTTTGAGAATGTTTCTCCAGATGCAACGACATTTTGATTCAGACGCTCGATGATTCCTGAATGTACAATCCTACCACAGACCCCAATAGTCCTCGATCCTTGGATAAAAGGAGACATCGTTACTAAGACAAACCAGGGACTTTCAAGGAAGAAAAGGTTCTTGTGAATATATAGTTTTGACACATCACATCACAACCTTCATTAGGCTTGATGACTACCCCTATATTTTTGAAGGCACTTTTGAAAGCATCCATGGGTTTATCATAGAAGGAATTATCAATGAATGGAAGGTCACCAAGCCATAGGCCAACTGACTCCTATTCATAACTAAACAAGAAAGATTTACTAGGCGATTGATAACTCCTTTGTGTTCTTTGCCATACCCCTATCACTATGTTTATTTTGCACAAGCAGACTCAATGATGGTTCTAGGCATGAGACTAGGAAATATGGTCCTAATATTGTCATGGCCTCCTAATCGAGTAGTCGGAAGCCATAGTAGTCTTGTTAATACTTAATACTAATTACCAATGAAATCTAATTCTCTAGCTTTCATTTTCTTTACTCATCTTCCACGTCATATTGAATAACCAATTTGACAGGGGAGCTTCCCTCTTCGATGGCGATACATTGAATATGAATATGATCCTTAAGAGGGGAGCTGCGCCTGGAAAGGTATCGTTAAACCCTGAGCCCTAAACCCTAACCCTTAAACCCTAAATCCTAAACCCTAACCCTTAAACCCTAAATCCTAAACCCTTAACCTTACACCCTAAACCCTAAACACTAAATCTTGTGCCCTAAACCCTAAATTGTAAACCTTAAACCTAAAACCCAAAACCCAAAACCCTCAACCCTAAACCCTAAACCCTAATCCCTAAACCTTGAGCCCTGAGCCCTAAACATTTATTTTTGTACATAAAAGCATGCCACAAACACATATACCCCATAACACTTTGAAATGCGAGCGCGTTATAACACGCTCGTGTTTCATTTTTTTTGGGTTTGAAATTCCCAATCCATAGGCTTGGATTTGCCTTAGATTACCAAACCAAAGGTTTGGGTTGTTTTTGCGTGATTAAAACTGTGTTTGACAAAAAAAAAATCAAATTTTCACGTGTGCACCCCAATATCTCGTGCATTAAAACATAATATTCAAAAATCAATTCTACTACGATGTCAAGCTTGGTTTTACCTTGATGACGATATAATTCTTTCTAAAATCTGATTAGTTTAAGGCTTTCATCCATATTTTCTTTTACTAGTGCCTTGTTTTCTTGCAAAAACCTATGTATACATTTTGGTGCACAATTTACGATTTTCTCATCTAAATTAAAAAAAAAAAAGTGATTTTTTTTAAACTCCATTCTACACGCACTAAAAAATAACTAAAAAATGATTTTTTTTCTCAAAATTATAGGGGTGCACACAAATATTTCATTTTTAGGGCATGTGGACTTTGAAAATTAATAAAAAAATTATACATTCATCCAAAATTTATGAAAAATTAATGGGACCTCCTACATGATCTTAGCTTTTGACCATTGCCATACAGTATTCACCCGTTATAAGCAACTCCATTGACAATTGCCATAACAATGTGGGCATGCACTACTCAAACAACCAGTCTTCCTTCTCGTTCTTGAAACATTTAATTTATACAGCCACATCATATGTTACTATGCCCGCAGCTTGAGCATGTATACTTCTTTTGCTGAATTCTTATATGTAGAAAAACTAGAATTTCACTGAGTTCGCACCGACTGGAAATTACTACAGAGAACGTGCTAGGCTGCTGCAACAGGGTTTTGTCTGAGCTATTTCTTTGTCGACTGAATCGCGATTTACTATTGAAGGCCGTCTTTTTCATTTGATCGAGTTGTGTCACACACCCAAGTATAATGTCTTTTTTCTACAACAGGACTTTGTTGGCTGCATCTCTGTGTCAACATCCACTTCCTCTGTACCACTGTCATTGCAACAAACAGATAATAGAAACCCATACAACCACTTTTGAGAACGAGGAAGATGGCTGTGTTTGATTGTTATTGTGCTAGAAGTAGATTGCCTGACATTGCTCATTTTCAGCGCTTCAATTATAATCATACAATGCCGATGTCATCCACTTCGGATCTCAATCTCAGTCTCACAACACTATGTAGAGAAGGTTTGTTGAAAGAGGCGCTACACATTCTGCGTACTACGCACAACTCCTCTCTTAACTCTAACACATATTTCCACCTATTGCAGACCTGCATTTCCGAGAAAGCCCTGTCACAGGGTAAGCAAATTCACTCCCACATCACTCAGAGGGAGTTTAAGTTTGCAACACAAAAACTATTACAAAGTACCCTTGTACGAATGTATGACAAATGCGGACGTATAGTAGATGCTCGCAAAGTGTTTAACCAAATGACTGAACGAGACCTCTTCTCATGGAATATCATAATTACAGCTTACAGAAACCAAGGGCATCCTCTGGAAGCATTGAAACTGTTTCAACAAATGCATCCTACAGGTGTCCAACCTGATCAGTTCACCTTTTCTAGCATACTCCCAGCCTGTGCCGAAATAGGAGCTTTGAAACAGGGGATGTGCATCCACCAATGTATAATGGAGAAGAGACTTTTGTCAGATGTTGTAGTTGCAAGTGCCTTGGTAGATATGTATGCAAAATGTGGAAGCATTAACAAGGCACGTGAACTGTTTGATAAAATGACTGAAAGAAATGTGGTCTCATGGACTGCAATGATTGCAGGATACGTACAAAACAGGCTTATGAAAAAGGCCTTGGAAATTTTTAAGCAAATGCAACTGGCAGGTGTTAGACCAAAGTCCACAACCTTTGCCAGCATCCTCCCAGCCTGTGCAAAAATGGGAACTGTAGAACATGGTATGAACATCCATCAAAATATAATGGAAATGGGGATTTTGTCAGATGTTGTAGTGGCAAATGCCCTGGTAGACATGTATGCAAAATGTGGAAGCATATACAAGGCGTCTAAACTGTTTGACAAAATGCCTGAAAGAAATGTGGTCACATGGACTGGAATTATTGCAGGATATACAAAAAATGGGTTTGTTGAAAAGGCCCTGGAAACTTATAAACAAATGCAACTGGCAGGTGTCATGCCAAATTCCGCAACCTTTGCCAGCATCCTCCCAGCTTGTGCCAAAATGGGAGCCATAGAACATGGTATGGACATACATCAAAACATAATCGAAATGGGAATTTTGCCAGATATTGTAGTTGCAAGTGCCCTGGTAGATATGTATGCTAAATGTGGAAGCATTAACAAGGCACGTGAACTCTTTGACAAAATGTCTCAAAGAGATGTAGTCTCATGGACTGCAATGATTGCAGCATATGCACAAAATGGGTTTGTTGAAAAGGCCTTGGAAACTTATAAACAAATGCAGTTGGCAGTTGTCAAGCCAAATTCCACAACTTTTTCCACTATCCTCCCAGTCTGTGCCAAAATGGGGGCTTTAAAACAAGGTATGGACATCCATCGAAGCATAATGGAAAGTGGATTTTGGTCAAATGTTGTAGTTGCAAATGCCCTGGTAGATATGTATGCAAAATGTGGAAGCATGTGCAAGGCACACAAACTGTGCCACAAAATATCTCAAAGAGATATGGTCTCATGGAATGCCATGATTGTAGGATATGCACAAAATGGGTTTGTTGAAATGGCTGTTGAAGCTTTTAAGCAAATGCAATTATCAGGTGTAAAGCCAGACACCACAACCTTTGCCAGCGTCCTCTCAGCCTGTGCAAAAATGGGAGCTTTAGAACAGGGTATGGACATCCATCGAAGCATGATCGAAAATGGATGTTTGTCAGATGTTGCTGGTGTCAATGCCCTGGCTGATATGTATGCAAAATGTGGAAGTATACACAAGGCACGTGAACTGTTTGACAAACTGCCTCAAAAAAATGTGATCTCGTGGACTATCATGATTGCAGGATATGCACAAAACGGGTTTTGCAAAGATGCACTCAAACTCTTTGAAATTATGAAGCACTCTGAAACATGCCCAGACCATGTAATATTTTCTTGTGTTTTATTAGCATGCAGCCATGCAGGTTTAGTGGATGAGGGCTGTAAATACTTCAATGGCATGAATGGCTCTTTTTGCATTATGCCTACAATCGATCATTATGTGTGCATGGCTGACCTTCTCGGCCGTGCTGGTTATCTTGAGGAAACTTTAAACTTTATCATCAAAATGCCAATCAAACCTGTTGTCATTGTGTGGATGTGTTTGCTTGGTGTATGTAGAGCACATAAGAATATAAACTTAGGATTACTTACAGCAACTCTTCTTTTTGAGCTGGATTTTCAAAATGCTGCAACTTATGTTCTTCTGTCAAACATCCATGCAGAAGTGGGCAGGTGGGATGATGTTGAAATGGTAAGGAGATTGATGAAAGATAGAGGAATTAAAAAGATGCCTGGATGTAGTTGGATTGAAGGCCATAAAATGGTACATAGTTTTTGTGTAGGAGACAAATTACTCCCATAGACACGGGATATGAAAGCAAAGTTGGAAAAATTGTCTTGGAAGATGAAGGCAGCGGGATGTTTTTCAGATTGAAAAGATGAACCAAGTGATGTGGACAAAGAGGAAAAATAATTATTCCTCTGTCACCATAGTGAGAAGTTGGCGATAGCATTTGGATTGTTAAACCTGCCCTTTTATCTTCAAGATAGTTGCAAGACAAATTATGAAAGATCATTTCAAAGTACAAGAGCAATGTTCTTGTGGACATTATTGGAAATGCTATGTGAAGCAGTCTGTAAAACAAGGTGGATGGCGTCAGACCTGCAGTGATAAAGAAGGGACTGGGTTTTATTTCCAGTTTCTAGAAAAATGGTTTTTTCCAACTGTTTGGAGATCTAGACCATGCTGTTGGCTTCATCTAAACAGATGTGTAGTATGCAATGTGCATTGCTGCTGAACATACTGATAGGGTATTCTATAAGACCCTGCTTTATGCTATCATGCAGGTGGCATGACATTGAACTATTTTTAAGGAAACTTGCGCTTGCCTGGGATGATAAGCTGGAGGAGAAGGTAGAGAATAGGAAGACGAAAAATGAGAGGTTCACTTGAAGGAGATGAAAAGATGCTCTGCAACAAGGAAATGTGAGAGAAGGGCTTAAGTCTTCCAATCAATCCAGTGCTTGGAGATGGCAGCAGAAGCATCTCTTGATGAGTTTTTACACCAAGCTTTGACATCTGTATGGTCAATTTGACTGGAGTAACTGTATAATATTGTGCTTATGTTAGATTTGTCATTTGGGATTGAATTACAGATACCAAATTATCTATACAAATTTAGATATATTCTTGTGGGTTTTGTTCCACTTATGCTAAAAGATTTCTATTGTTGCTTCACATCCCTTTCTAGGAGAGCTAATATATTTATTAACTCGGTCTTTTTAGTTCAAATTTAATTTGATTATGTTGTATGTTATTAATTTAGGAGAAAATTATTAGAAGTAAAATTATAATTTTTATTACATTGTAATTGGTATTACATGTATGCTTTTAAGTTCTTGAAAAACTTACATAATAAGGTTTGTGAACTCGGTCTTTTTATTCTAAATTTAATATGATTTTGTTTGTATGCTTTTAATTTAAGAGTAAATTATTGGAATTAATATTTACATAAGCAAAATTATAATTTTTGTTACATTGAAATTGATACACATGTATGGTGCTTAGAAAACTTACATAATAAGGTGTACAAATTAATGTTAGAGAAGAAAATAGAATCTCTAAATGAAGTAAAATCACAATTTATATTACATTGTACTTGTATGTAAATGTTAAATATTTGGCATAATGTGGTTTATCAATTGATACTAAGAAGGGAGGGTTGAATAGTTATCTAGATAGCGCTAAATAGGCCATGGTCCTTCCTAATGATCCTAATTTGGCTACGAACAACAAAGGGATGCACATGATTTGTAGTTAGGGTTGATTGAATAGTGAAATGAAAGTAATTGCAGTTACTGTGGGTTTGAAACATGAGGAACACAGTCAATTGAGAACCATAAGAATTTTTTAGGAATGTTATGGAAGACATCCATATGAGCGAGAGGAACATTGTAAATTATATATCACAATATGATCAAATTGAATACTTTCTCCATGCGCAACAAATCTAACAAACACTAGTAAAGATTCCATTCCTCGTGACAAAATGGATATATTTTTAATTAGTTGCATAGGTCTAGCAAATGCTAGTGAAGATTGAATTCTATACATGAATGAAGACCGAATTTGACATATATGTAGGGGAAATATCTATCTCCAAGGCATACTAAAGTATTTATTGTATTTTATAATACTTTATATTACATGAAGCTCATTCTATAATTGGGTGAGTTCCCTACTTCTCCAATTTTAGAAAGTTCACTTGTTTCCCTAGCAATTGACATGCTAGTGTGGTTGATTTTAATTGAAATGCTAATGTGGGTGATTATGTCCTCGTGAATAGTAAGAAAAATACTCACATTTATGATTTTCAACTCTCTTTAGTTCCCCCTTTTCTATCATGTTTTTTTATGTCTTCATTCCCTTTGTATCTTCCTAGTGCTCATTACTCCTTCCCACAAGATTCCTCAACACACATTACAAATTCGTCATCATGTTCATCAATGAGGCAACCCTAACACAAAAATATAAGATTGAAATGATTTGGAAGAAGTTGGAAACTTCAAGTCCTAGTTTTGGATGCTCTCATTTTCCAATAGTTGGAATATTGTAGGTTTTGATAAAGGAGGTGGGCAAGAGATTTTGTCACAATTAGGGGTTTAAGTGTAGGGATGTCATAGATTGTCCAACATTTGCGAGCAACACACTTACATTACAAAGTTATAACAATAACCAAATTCTTATTCGAAGAATACAAAAATACTTTTTAGTTACTTGAGGAAGCGCTTACGCATTACATGGTAAAACACACTATTGATTTGATACCAAGATCACCTGTTCCTAATTTATATTTTTACTATAGATGATTTTTGGAGATTGTTGGTCTGAAAAACTGTCGGTTAGGCAGGTCGTGGGGAAACAAGCCAACAGTGTGCAGGGCATAGCCCCTCTTTGAGACAACAAAGTGAAACTGGTTTATTGTTAATATATCAAGCAGAAATCTGTGCAAATCTACACTATTCTGAACTTCAGGGGGTTTGGGATCTCATCCCAGTAGAGGTAGTTCCAACTACGAACAGAAAGGTAGGAGAGAAGGAACAGAGGAGGGTAGATCTGAAGGAAGAAAAGAAAATAATTCCAAGACAGAAAGGTCAGAAGGTTTATGCTTTGGGTTGGTAGTAAACAAAGCCAAACTTACTTGCATAAACAATTAAAGCAATACTGATGAACATATGACAATAGTAGGAATGAATCCAATAGAATAAAAACATAGATCTAACTTAAGAAAGATCTGATGCAAATAACACATACAGTAATCACAAAGTCTGAACATATGTATTAATATTTCTTCTGTTATAAGAAAACACAAAGTCTTTCTCTCCTCACTTCTCCTTTCATACAAAAATGTCCAAGACAGAAAGGTCAGAAGGTTTATGCTTTGGGTTGGTAGTAAACAAAGCCAAACTTACTTGCATAAACAATTAAAGCAATACTGATGAACATATGACAATAGTAGGAATGAATCCAACAGAATAAAAACATAGATCTAACTTAAGAAAGATCTGATGCAAATAACACATACAGTAATCACAAAGTCTGAACATATGTATTAATATTTCTTCTGTTATAAGAAAACACAAAGTCTTTCTCTCCTCACTTCTCCTTTCATACAAAAATGTCCACCTTGAATACAACAAGTATTCAAGTATTTATAGAAGGAGAGGAGGAAAGAAGACAAAAACAAACCAATAACTACAAAATATCTTACAAGATATTTACAAAATATCTAAAAAGTCAATAGTTGACTTTGGGCAAGTTTTTGGATGGCAACATCCCATGGTGCAACATGGATGATGTCATCGTGTATGCCAACATGCTTTTTAAATATTTTACAAAAGAGATCAACTCATCCCAGAAAGAAGAAACTATTCTTCCCCTTTGTAAAGTGGCGCAACTTTCGGTACGTCGACACAGAAAAAATTCTCCTTTGGCGCAACTTTTGGCATGTCGACACAAAAAAAATTCCCCTTTCGCGTAACTTTCGACATGTCGACACGGAAAAAATTTCCCTTTGGCGCAACTTTCGGCACGTCGACATGGAAAAAATTTCCCTTTGGCGCAACTTTCGGCACATCGACACAGAAAAAATTTCCCTTTGGCGCAACTTTCGGCACGTCGACACAGAAAAAATTCCCCTTTGACACAACTTTCGGCACGTCGACACGGAAAAAAATCCCCTTTGGCGCAACTTTCGGCACGTTGACACAGAAAAAATTTCCCCTTTGGTGCAACTTTTGGCACGTCGACACAAAAAAAATTCCCCTTTGGCGTAACTTTCGGCACGTCGACATGGAAAAAATTCCCCTCTGGCACAACTTTCGGCACGTCGACACAGAAAAAATTCCCCTTTGGCGCAACTTTCGGCACGTCGACACAGAAATTTCTCCCCAAAGGAAAATGGCTAAAAATGGCTAAGTCTTGAAACAACTTGATTTTTTGAAAGGGAGTTTTGGGCTATTACGAACGTTGTCAAACTTCCTTGGGGCCAAAACAAATTTTTTGGTTTGGTTACCTAAAAATTGCCCTTGTCAATTTTGTAGGATAATAGCCAGCTCTTTCTGGGGACTATCTTTGAGTGAAACTTAAGGGTAGAGAATCCCAAATTTTTCATGTGCCTATCCATTGGGTTACAGAGAGTCAAAAACAAGGGCGATGAAAAAAGAAAAAAGGAAGGGACACGCAACAAACAGAAAGTAAACACACAACAAAAGCAAATTGTACAAAGAAGAGAGCAAGCTCTACTTCCTGAAGATCTTCAGGTGCTGCCCATTATAGGGAAGCGGGAGCTCGGTTCCATCCAGATATGAGAGATAGAAACTATTCTCTCCATTGAGTTGCTTGATCTTGTATGGCCCTCTCCAAAGAGAGTCAAACTTCCCATGCATACCTTTCGGTTCTCTTCGTTTGTCCCACAGAAGAACAAGATCTCTTACTTGGAAATCTCTCTGCTTAGCTTTCTTGTCGAACAACCTCTTAACTTGATTCTGATGCTCAGTGATCTTATCGACCACTTTCATTCGTTTTTCTTCAAGTTCCGTTATGTACATAATCCTCTTTTCAAGAGAATTCTGAAAAGTTTCATCTTCAATTGCACGAGCCAAGCATAGAGCAGGAAGTTCTGTGGAGATAGGGATTTCGGCATCGATTCCATATAACACCTGGAAAGGTGACATGCCGAGAGACCTCTTTAGAGTGATATGATCTGCCCACAAAGCATCATACAGTGATTTGTGCTAGGACCGCTTGTTTTCATCAACTAGATTCTGTGTGATAGTCACCAAGTTCTTGTTGCTGGATTCTGCCTGACCATTTCCTTGAGGATAATAATCGGAAGCATGAGCCAAGATTATTCCGTATCCATAACAAAAAGTAATAACTTCCCGTGAAGAGAATATGGAAGCATTGTCAACAACGATTTTGTGTGGAATACCAAATCTCACAATAATATTCTCTTTGATGAAGTTACAAACAACTTTAGAAGTGGCATGCTTGACAGGTATGGCCTCCACCCATTTCGTGAAGTAATCCATTGCTGTTAGGACGTAACTATGTCCAGAACTCGACTAAGGATTGAGTGCTCCAATGAAATCAATTCCCCATTGCCTGAATGGTTTGTCAATAATGACGGGCCTAAGGGGAAATGCAACCAGCTTTGGTTTGCCAACGAACTGTTGGCAAAGTTCACATTTCGCTACCGAGGTGGCTACATCTTGAAATAGCATTGGCCAGTAGTACCTGGCCTGAATGATTTTATGTGCTGTCACGGATGAGGAGAAGTGACCACTGTAGGCTGAGTCGTGAAAACTCTCCAATAATTTTACCTGCTGTGGCTGTCAACACATTGTAGAAAAATACCGTCAATTCTGTGTTTGTACAATCTATCATCCCATATGACATATCTTGCGGTTCTGAGCTTTACTGTCCACTTTTCCTTTGTGGTTAGGTGAGTTGGTCACTCGCCATAGGTGAGAAAGAAAGCGATGTCAGAATACCATTCGTCGTTGGTCGCAATAAACAGAACTATGGGCAAAGAATTCACTTTCTCCAATTCATTTTGTTTTCCATCAATATGATCAGCTTTCTCTTCAGGTACCTCTAAGTCTTTATTTTCAGCCATTAGCTGACACAGGCCTTTACCTCTTACCAACTTGATTGTTTTGATGTCTAGATCGTATTCTTGGACCTTCGCGATCCAATTCCCTCATAAGCTCCCTAACTCCTGTTGAGTTAGGATAGACTTAACAGCTGTGTCTGGAGCAAGCACTACTATATGAGAATTCAGAATGTAGCAGAAATTTTTTTTGACTGCTTTTACCATAGCGAAGGCATGCTTTTCCAATTGCGACATCTTGAGTTCATGAGGCTTGAGAGGAGAGCTCATGAAAGCAATTGGGGATTCAATATCCTCGGAGTTCTTTTGCATCAAGATAGCTGATACAGTATGCGCAGACACATAACTGTACATGATGAAGTCTTTGTTGAAGTTAGGGCACACCAGAACAGGAGCATGAGTGACAAAGGTTTTTATGTCTTCGAATGATTTTATGCCTTCCTCACTCCATTGGAATGTTTGAGACCCTTTCATCATATTAGATATATGACGAGTCTTCTCAGCAAAATCAGGAACAAAGTGTCTAAGAAAATTTACCTTTCCGAAGAAAGAGTGAATGCCAGTCTTTCTTGTAGGTAAAGTAAGGCTCTGAATAGCCTTGACCCTTTCGACATCTATCTTAGTTCCTTCTCTTTTGACGGAATGTCCTAGCAGCTTTCCTTCGGTGACCCCAAAAATTGACTTCTTGGGATTTAGCGAAATCCCGTGCTCTTGACATCTGATCAAGACGTGTTCCAAATGATTGCAGTGATCACCTCAATTTTTGGAGAACACGGTTAGGTCATCTAGGTAAACTACGATGACCTTTCCCATCATACCTTTGAATGCAAAGTCTGTTGCTCGTTGGAAGGTAGCACCGGCGTTGTTTAAACTGAACGACATTCTGCTGTAGGTGAAGGTACCCCAAGGAGTGGTGAACGCTATTTTGAACTGATCTTCAGGCGTGACTTGAATTTGATTATAACCTGAAAAACCGTCAAGCATAGACAACATTTCTGAACTGGTTACTACTTGTAGCACTTGATCCATTATCGGCAGTGGCTATTTATCTTTTAAGGATGACTGGTTCAAGTTGCGAAAATCTACGCATATGCGTATCTCGCCATTCTTCTTCCGCACAGGCACAATATTTGCAACCCAGGTACTGTGATGAATTGGAAAAATGATTCTTGCGTCCATCATCTTTTGAATTTCAATCTGGATGGTACCTAAGATTTTGGGGTTGTAGTGTCTTTACTTTTGACGGAAAGGCTTGACGTTGTCTTTAAGCGAGATGTCGTGCCAAATGTCCTTTGGCTTGAAAGATTTTAGATCAGCATAAGACCATGCTAACACATCCATGTACTTTTTCAGCAACTTAAAGAATTTTTTGTTTTTCTTCGAGCTTACAAAACTTTCCGAATATTCATGGAACAAGGATGTTCCGCAATACCCAGATTGACGATTCAGTTTCTAGAGAAGAGGAAGGATCATCCTATCGCTTTTTCTTGACAAAACGGTCATGATTATCAAATAATCGTTCTAAGGAAACCCAACCTTTCGAAATCTTATTTCCCTTGAGCTGTATTACTACATCTTTTTTAGATTCGTGCGCTTGATCGGTAAGAGACTTACGGCATGCAGAAGTTGATCCATCGAAATGGAGTTCTTTGAAATTGTCAGCTTTCTCCAAAAAAGTGATAAGTTGGTTGTCATCATTGAACACTTGCCAGTACTATGAATTATTTGGTACACTTGGGTGAAAAACCACTTCAATGGTATATGTATCCATTTTTAACCCTGGGTGAGGGAGCATGAGAGATGCTGAGATGGCCAATGAATTAGCCATGTCATTTTGAGCTCGCGGGACTGCTTTGTTGAGAAAGCATCAAACTCTTCAATGCTATCCCATACTGCATTGCGGTAGTGTCTGAGCAGGTCATTTTTTACTTGATATATCCCCTTTACCTGATTGACAATTAGCTCAGCATCACCTTGTACTTTTAGATTCTTGATTCCCTTCTCTTTTGCAGCTTGCATGCCAAGTAACAAGGATTCATACTCGGCAGTATTATTTGTATTAAAGAACTACAATTTGAAAGATATTAGAACAGCCCCAGCACCGCATCCACTTGTTACACAACTACCATCAAACTACAATGTCCATACTTTGTTAAGATCCTCCTTTTAGACGAGGACGTCCATTCTATCTAAGTCAGTGGATAGGAAATAGTTTCCCATCCCTGATGATTCGAAAAGAATATGAGCCTCGGGGTCATCAGAGTTGGTGACCAGATATTTCTTTTGTATCTCTGGTTCAACGTCTACATCACTCCTTTGACAGGAATCCTGGCTTTGGACTAGTCCATATGAATTTTCCCACCAACCTCTTTACAAAAGCTCCTCCCTAGCAATATCCCATATGCTACTGGGATATCAGCTACGAGAATAGTCATTTTTACCCTTTTATCAGGAAATGCCGCGAATGCGAACTGCACATCCTTGACCTGACCAATCAATGGCACCTGCTTGGTTTCCATGGAGTAGCATCTACCAAAAGGTTTAGTAAGTGTGAGGCCCAAAGCATGGTTGACCTTTGTTGGCATAACATTGTCAGAAGCTTCATAATCAATTATATAGTTACTTAGTTTATGACCATTGATTAGGAGAGACAGGTAAAAAGGTTCAATTTTCCCCGACGTGGAAGTCAAGGCAACGTTTACGTGAGACGTAGGAGGGGTGGGAAGAATTCCTTTTGGGGGAATGGGAGGAGAGACGACAGCCTGACTTTGGATATACTTAGTTAATCTTATAAGATGCTCTGGGTTAGACTGACGTTACTCAACTTCAGACATCTGGATCTTGGTCTTTTTGGCATGATTAATTATATTGAATGCGACCAAGGGTTGAGCTAACGAAAGAATGAGTCATTCGTTTCACGTTTGTGGAGGAGGATTACTAGTCTTTATGGGACTGGAGGAAGGTTGAATTGGAGGAGAAATAGGAGGAAAAGATTTCTTTACAAAAGGTTTAACAGGAGGTTGAGTAGGAAGGGGATTACCTCTTTTAGCGATCGTTGGAGGAGGAGTTACCGCAGCCTTTTCCTTTTTTTTTCAGTAGCAATATTTTCTTCTTTTCCTTGTGAGTGAGTGAAAACTGTGTATGATTTTCCGCTCATGTACCCTTGGGTACCCTCTTCTTCATCAAATTTCTCGTCTTCAAATTCCATATACCCAATAGTAGAGTTGTCAGTCGGTTCACCGACATCTTGATCATCTTCGCCTTGCGACGAAGGTTCTTCGTAATCTGGATCATCTTCTTCGATTTCAACCAAAGCATTAACCAGAGGGGCTTCAATTGCTAACCTTGGAGAAGCAGCAAGAAAAAACGACCTTTGGGGGGCATTGTTGGGAGTAAAGTTCCTGTGTGGGATATCCCGATACAGAGTAGTAGACGATGTTTGAGCCAATTGCTTCTTTAATGAGAGAAAGTCATTTGCCATCTTCTGGAATGCTGGATCTGATGAGGTAGCCTGAGAAGAAGTTGAAGCCTTTGATTTTGATGGCTCTCGTCTTAACTCACCAGATATAAGGAGGTTATCTTCTATCCAAATGGCCATAGCCTGGGCAAGGACCAAGGTGGGTATCTATTCCTATAAAAGTAAGAAACTTACTTTCGAACTCATGGCATTCAAGAAGAAACACTTTTGATTCTCTAATGTTGGCATCATAGCAAGCGGCACACGGTTGATTAGTGAATTGAATCGGGTGATAAAATCACGCATGGTTTCATGGGCCTCTTTCATGTGAGTGATTTGTGACAATAACGTGAATGCGTCTTCTGAAGGTTTGTATCTGTCCTCAAATGTAGTCCGTAACGTGGCCCAACTGGTGATGGATCCGGTTGGTAAATGCTGGAACCATTTTGATATAGGCCCTTGCAAGGTCTCAAGAAAGAGACGTACCGATACGTCTTCATGAGTCACGTCCAGAATGCTGCATGACATAATAAACACAGCTATATGCGCATCTGTGCTTTGATTTCCGCCCCCATCAAATTTCAGGAAATTATTGCGATTTTTGCTGGGGAGGGGGTGGACTGGATGCGGTAGTGCTAGAGGACCCATGGCATTTCCCCATGGTACAAGCAGATTAACTGCCATTTGAAAAGTGGGAAAAATAACACGAGCAGGGAGTGTGGTTCCACTTAGCAAAAGAGCACTGCAAGTCAATGTCAAGGCACCCTGTGAAATCTGGCTCTTTCGTGGAGGCGAGACACTTCTTGCTGATTGATCCGTTGAGTTCAGAGATGTGAATCATGCTGGAGTGACACTGAAATTGTGCCTTCGAAGTAGATCAAAAATTGGATCAAATTCCCTATGAGCTCTTCTGCTACGAGTAAATGTTCGTCCGCTACGTACCCGTTCAGATCTGCAACAATCAGGAGCAAATTTACAACAATATTTTTGTTTATACTTGCTGATTTTTTGATTTTTCTGGCAAAAATCAGTAGCATGTACTTTTTCAATAGTAACCGATTGTGGTTTTCTGACAAAGATTAACAAGGATAAAAAATGGGTTAATTTAGAAAGCTGATTTTTGGATCTTTGACCTGAATTTTGCAAGGTTTTGAAAATATCATGAAATGACAGAATCTCAGATCTACTAAAATATACAAGTTTGTTTTTTAAAAACTCAACAAACTAAAAGCTCTTATCTGGTCCAGATCTATGGATTTGTATAAGGAAATTTTCAATTTTGATCACTTCTGCAAAAAATTAATTTTTAACAAAGAGTTAAAATTTGCAATCTGGTAGTGATTTTTACAACTTTTTAATTATTTCCTTAGTTTGATCCCCAATGGAATCGCCAAAAACTGTTGAGCCAAAAAACTTTTAGTTAGGCAGGTCATGGGGAAACAGGCCAATAGTGTGCAGGGCATAGCCCCTCTTGGAGACATCAAATCGAAACTAGTTTATTGGTAATCTATCAAACATGATTCTATGTAAATATACACTATTCTAACTTCAGGGGGTTTGGGATCTCATCCCAGTAGAGGTAGTTCCAACTACGAACAGAAAGGTAGGAGAGAAGGAACGGAGGAGGGTAGATCTGAAGGAAGAAAATAAAATAATTCCAAGATAGAAAGGTCAGAAGGTTTATGCTTTGGGCTGGTAGTTGTTGGTGTGTGTTATTTTCCACATCATTAGGTGAGACATCTCACTTAGGTTAGATTGTAGGTCCACGTGTCATTTAGGGGTCATTATGAAATTCCCTTACACGTCAGTGTGTCAGCACATCAGTGCATCAGTGCGTCATATGCGTTATTGGGAGTTACACTTCTATTCTAGGAATGTAACTCTCCCTCTCTACTTGAGTTGTCATGATTGCAGCACTGGGGGTTACTCAACACCTCCTATATGTACACCTATTTGATCTATGAGATAGAGGAGAGTTTTATGGCTTAACCAGGTTCTGCTCATGTTTCAAATCTTTGCATGCACATTCGGTTGATGCTCGCTCCTCCCGAGATTCTTCACACTGCCGTTTGCACGTCCGTTGATGTGCACGTCGTCCCTTGTGATCCTCGCTTGCGGGTTCTAAACCCTCTTTCATGGTATCAAAGCAGATCTTGTGGATCCATGCACCCTTCGACATTTTTGTGCATGTTTTCCAGCTTCCAGCGTGATATTCAGATCTCTTTCAGCGTGTGTCGTAATGGATATTCCGACCGTGCTCTACTTGCACTGATTTCGAGGCATTTATACCTCTGTTTGGGCTTGATTGTGGTTTGTTGGGTTGTTGTTCGAGTTTCTGGTGTTTTTTGGGTTTAGTGTCTTCGATCGCTCGATTCTCTGGGTTTGCATGTGACTTTGGAGGTGTTTTCATGAAGTGTATTGTGTTTCAAGGTGCAGACTTGGGTTTTTCCTTTGCTATTCCATGTTTAAACGTGGTTTACATTGGTCTTCGACTCACTAGCTCGTACCTCGTTAAACACTTGCTATTGCCACCCAGCATCCGACTCGTGCATTGATCTACTGACTTGTGCGTTGGTTTTTTGGGCTCCTGTTGCTTCACTCAGCACGTTTTTCTCTTGCTGCACGGGCATTTTACATTGACATCTGACCTCCTGCCTCGCTCTGCTTCATAGTACAAGTTTGTTTCGGCCCTGCTCGGCCTGGTTTGACTCGGTTTCACCATTGTGCTTCACTGTACCAGTTTGTTTCGGCCCTGCTCAGCCTGGTTTGACTTGATTTCAGTTTCATCAGCGCAACACCTCTCTAGCATAGCTCCTGGCACGACCCCTCCAACGGCTCCCTCAACCTCTGCTCTATTGGCCCACTGTTACCTGTTTCTTCTGGCACGTGGAATCTGCACTTGAACACGTTAGAAAATGTTTTGGCTCCATGACCTCTCATTCTGGCATCAGCCATTTCTCTCTCTGCTCATTCTGGTATTGTTTGGCCTTCACCGTTTGGCTATGCAGTCGACCGTTTCTTCTTCTCTCCATCGTCCTCGACAAGTGTTCTTCAAACTGCTTCATTGCCATTCAACATTGAACCACTATCTGACATACTGTCACCATGTGGCGTTGAATCCTTGGATAGTTACACCTCTGTAGGCTCAAATGTGTTCATGGAAGCTCGGTCAACTTCCCAACTTGCCAACGAGGTCCATTTCCAGCTGCTCAACACATGGCTTGACAACTCATCTCAGGCCCACTTCCTTTTAAAATTGTTTGTAGGTCAAAACAATTCCTCTTTTTTAATGTTTTGAGGCAAAACATTTATTAAATGGCATGTAATAAGTTTTACGCTGTTTTTGGCTTGTAATTTAATCCCTTCCTACGTGTGTTGAAGACGGAGGGTGAGGTCCGGGGTTGGCAGGAGGCTAACCCCCCCCTCGCAGTCAAAACAAACCCCTACTAAAATTCCGTGCCATTTCCAACGAGTACCCACATGATACCCTTTGCACCCATCTCGTGTACTTTTTTAATGCGTTTGCAACATCTAGTGTATTTTTCCATCAGTTGTGGGAATCATTTTAATGCTATAACTTTTGACTCGCTGCTCGTTTTTTAGCGCTTATTTATTAAAAGTTGCATGATTTTTTGCACTTTACGTGATGGAATTATATATTTTGTAAATGCACTATTTTTATAAAGTGCCGCATTCTGGGGGGTTGCTTGTACTCTTGGGTTTTCGCACGCAGACACATTATCGGCCAAGTCCGACGTCTTGCTTTTGTGCATCTTGCATTTTTCATCATGGAGAGTTCTCTTTCCAGACTTGAGTTTTGTAGGATCACCTTACAGCCTCCGCCACTTCTCATCGGGAGAGGGAACTATTCAGCTTGGCATGCTTCCATGGAACGTTACTTTGCCCACGAGGGTCTTTTACCCTTCTTGCTTGGGCCAGTTCCTACACCCGCTGATCATCATCATCTAGAGGAATTCCTTGACACTTGTGACCATGTATTTGGTCACATGATGATGCATGTCTCTTGATCTCTCTGGTTTCATGTGGCAGACTCAGATCCACCTCATCGTGTCTGGAGCATTCTTTAGTCCCTCTAGGGAGACCCTTCACATATTGCAGTCATTGTTCCTGCTACTGATTCAGTTGTCTCCTCTTCTTCGTGTGATGAAAATTCCACTGACATAGAATCGCTTGATTCTACTTCTGATGATGAGGATTGTGCACCCTGTTCTGATGTCAAGAGTACTACAGAGGACTCTTCTTGTCTTTCTCTCACTATTCCAGACATTGTTGTCACCTCCCACATCTCATTAGATATTGAGCAGTCTCCTACTCAGTCTCACACCATCATTACACCAGCCTCCTTTCCACTTCCAGTGTGCGAGGCCCATTCCACTCCTCTACCTTCATTGGATGACTCATACCTATTTGACATCGCTCTTCTGTTTGTTGAGCCCCCTCATTAGGACGAGTATCTACCTGACCTTAGCCATCTTTTCGCAGAATCTACTTGTGATGCTCTACAAGTCCCTCATCCATCTACAGGTGTTTCAGAGGAGTTTATCATCTCTGTTGTTGGGAGTGCCCCTTCCGGGAATCATGTCACTTCCACATTTCCAGATACCTTCATTGATCCACCCTAAGTTGTGGATCTCTTTTTTGTTGTGGAGGATGTTTTGTTCCCTTCACATCACTTGGACATCCTTTCTGCTGGTGTTCCTCTTCACTCTGACAGTTCTACGCACATGGCATTACCTTCAGTTCCTTGGCACTCACTCGCTAGACCTATGTCACACTTCCGTGCACCAGACTCAAAGTTCTTCATGTTGCTGCCTTCAGTTTCCTTTGCGGAGTGGGCAGACTTTCAACATGTCATTTCTATCCTTCCTAAGGGCAGGCACACAGTTCATTGCGGGTGGCTCTTCTTCAGTCCAGAGGTAGAGGATCTCGTCATCGACATTCTTCTGGAGACTTCTTAGAGCTACAAAGTTCAGATCCGTCCATGGCATCTTCTGCATTCCTCTCATCTACATCTTCTCTCTTCTTCTTCTTTCCGAGAGATTGCCTCTTTGTACATGGGTACTATCGACATTAAAATTTTCCTCCGTAATTTCTATTTTATTAATGTATGTATTAGGAATAGGATGTTGTTAAGTATAATTAGTAGTGGCATCCAATAGAAGATAACGGCGCCGTCAGTACAGTGCCACCAATAATGTAGAGTACGGTAACATTCAAAGTACAATAGGAATATTATAAAAAGTAAATATTTGTCGTAAGTGGTCCGGTAATGTTAAAATGTCAAAGTTGGGATAAGTAGAGAAGTAGGGTCTACATGATTAGGAATTAAAAATATTATATTTGTAATAAGGAAAAAAGAGTGATGTCATAAATATTTTATGTATTTTATTTGTGGAAAAGTCTAAAAAGGTGGAACCCGTGTGAGATGATAAGGTTTATCTTATCTTAGAAGATAAGCCTACATGTAAAGGCAAGAGTTTAGGCATGGAATATGATTGGCCGGAAGAGATTTCCTATCCTATTTTAGAGATAGTGTGGATAAACCTGAATTCCTATAAATAAAGAGGCCACCCCCCTCATTTGGCATAGAAGGAAGTAGTGAGAAATATTGTATGAGTAAGTGTGTTAAAGAAGCCATTAAGAGGTGTAATTGTGAAGTTTCTCCCATAGTTATTGTTGGAAGGCAAGTGAAGTTAATAATATTTGAAGAACTTCATGGGTGAGATTGCAACAATTTCATGTTGATATTATAATTTACACTTATATTTTAGATTTTTCATCATTCCTTCGTATCATAGTCTATGGTATTCTTGTGTTATGTTTGTTGTTGTGTTTCTAGATTACATCCACCAAACTAAAGGCTGTGCATTAGTAAATAATCATAGCACGAGGAGTTCTCGGTGGAGAATTATCATAGTGCCGGATTGGTGATAACATTTTGGTTCCGTTGCTGGGACCATTCCTTGTTGGTGGATTTTCTGGAGAGATATTTCCACTTAGTAAGAAAACATTTGGAGGGTAACCTTGTTTTTACTGTGTATAGTGGTTACCATGGTAAAGTCACTTTTTACCGTGAATAGTATTTACCGCAGTAAAGTCACTTTTTACAGTGAATAGTATTTACAACAGTAACTTCACTTTTTACTGTGAATAGTGTTTACCGCAGTAAAGTCATTTTTTACCGCAGTAAGTCAAGTTTTACCATAGTTTACCTTGGTCATTTCTATTTTACTGTAGAAAGGTGTAAAGTCACTTTCTATTATAGTGATTCCAATTATTTGTGCACATAAGTCTTGTTGATTGTACTTGTGGGTTGGTATTTCACTGTGGTTATTTTTGAAAATGGAGAAGATTCCTGTTTTTTCAGCCCAATCTAATAAAGATGCTTCCTCTTTCATTCAAGAGTTTAAATGATCTTGCATTTGTAATGGCCTCATAAGAAGGGAACAATGGACTGATTTTTTTCCTTTAGCACTTAGGTGGTTTGAAACACTAGGTGATAATGTGAAAAACTCATGGGATTTATTAACTGAAAGTTTTCTTGAAGAATTTGGTGAACAACAGAAATATGCAGATCTCATGATCGAGATCAAAAAGCTAGCCCAAGGAGAGAAGGAGAAGATAAGAGATTATCATGCTCGTGTTCTAGAGCTAAGGAGGAAGCTTGATGCCCAGATCCGGAAGGAAGGATTAGCGGATGGGTTGATGAATGGCATGGATAATCTCCTCTGTAAGCACTTCATTCTTGGGATGAAGCCAAAGATCAGACAACGAGTGAAGTATGACCACCTAGCTACCATTGAACAAGCAAAGGAGATTGCAAGAAGGCAAGAAGAAAGCATGGAAGAGGAGCCCAAAGAAATTGTTGCTAAAGTAGAGCCTACACCAGCACCTTTGGTCCAGAATCCACAACCACTCTCAGTGAGCAAAAATCTTTCTCCTAGTACATCTACTGAGTATGAAGATCTGCTCAGGAAAATGAGCCAGTTAACTATTAATCTTCTTCAAGGAAAGGAATTTAGTTCTCAGGGAGGAGATAGAGGTTCAAAAAGAAATATTTCTAAAGTTGTATGCTATGGTTGTTATAAAAAGGGTCATTATAAGTATAATTGTCCAGATAGAGCTTCTACATCTGGTACAAGAGATAATGATAAAGGAAAAACACCTGTGAATTCTTTTGATGTAGTAAATAAGAGCATAAATAATGAAGCAGATGTGTTTGTAACAAAAAGAAAGAAGGAAAAAGATAACCAAGATGGAAATGATCCTAAGAAGATGAAATGAGAAACTAGTAAGAAACATAGGAGAAGAAAGTTGGGTGTGCAGGATTTTTTGATTTCACAGGGACAAGGACCATACTCCATCTTAGAAGATCTGTCCAAAAGGCCTGCAAATATTACATATGGTCAACTCTTGGCTATGTCTTCTGAAAAGAGGAGGGAGCTGCGAAGTGGACTCAATGCTCGACAAATTAAGGAGGTTGAGGTACCTGTTTTGGAGGCAGAGGCAGATCCCTACGCTCCACAAGCTGAGGTATTATGTAATGGTATTTCAATTCATGATGTCTTAGTTGATGGAGGTGCTGCAGTTAATGTAATGACTGAGTCTGTAATGAATATGTTGGGTTTAAAAATTGATCGCCCCTCAACACTTATGTTAAGGTCATTAAATAAGGGAAAAACTAAACCAGAAGGTGTTGTTTCAAATGTGGCAATATCTGTTATGGGTGTTGTATGTGTGGTAGACTTTCAGGTGATGAAAAATGGTACTGTTGCGTACCCAATGTTGTTGGGAAGACCATGGCTAAGGAGAGTTCATGCAAGAAACTACTGGAATGAAGGCTTCATGACACTTGGATGTGGCAGAGAGAGGGTGAAGATAAACGTGATTCCTCGGCATCATAAGACAGAACCGGTGGATTCAAGTGATGAAACTGATGATTGGACATCCTCTGATTACTTTAGTACTAGTGAAGTGGACATAGAAGATGAAGAAAGTGAGGTTGATGTTTCGGTCATGGATATCCTTCTAGTCACACTGACTCATGAACCCATAAAATTATCTGAAGAAGAAATTGATGATCGTCTCCAACAAATAAAGATTGGTGATGCTGTGATGGAGAGTGAGAAGGAATCCTACCTCCAGCTCTTTCGAAAGTACATACACCTATTCAATTTTGATTACAAGGAACTCCATCAAGTAAGTTGGGTAGAACATTCTATTGAGCTGGTAGATGGTGCTAAGCCCATAAAGCAAATGCCATATAGAATGAATCTTAATTTTTCCAAGACTGTAAAAGAAAAAGTAGATAAGTTGTTTGATGTAAGATTCATATTTGCTGTGGAGAATTCATAATAGGTTTCTCCCATTGTGATCTCAATAAAAAAGAATGGGAAACTACGCATTTGTGTTGATTATAGGAAGCTCAACAAGGCAACAAAGAAGGATCATTACCCTCTTCCATTCTCAGATCAAATCTTGGACAAAGTAGCTGGCCAGGAGTGCTATAGTTTTGCTAATAGATATAGCGGATACAACCAAGTTCATATAGCAGAGAAAGATCAGCTAAAGACCACGTTCACCACTCCTTGGGGAATGTTTGCTTATAGAGTTATGCCTTTTGGGTTGTGTAATGCTCTGGAAACGTTCCAACGTTTGATGAATAGGGTGTTTGAACCCTACATTGGGAACTTCATCAGAGTATTTCTGGATGATTTTTGCATCTATGGGAGCAAGATGGACCACCTGCACTAGATGGAGACAACATTTCAAAGGTTAGATGAAGCACAAGCCTCACTAAACCCTACAAAGTGTGTCTTTGGATGTTCTAAAGGCGTTTTGTTAGGGCATGTTGTATCCAGAGATGGTATTGGTACTGATCCTGATAAAGTTTCAAAAATCAAAGAGTTACCATTTCCTATGAATAAAAGTAAGTTGAGATCATTTTTAGGCCATGTGGGTTACTATAGAAGGTTCATCAAGAATTTCTCAAAGATTGCACAGCCACTAACCTAGTTCTTGAAGAAGGATGTTACTTATGAACCAGGAAATAAGGCGCATGAAGCTTTTGAACAACTGAAGGAAGCCCTGGTGTCTTCACCTGTTTTAAAGAATCTAGATTGGAGCAAGCCATTCATTGTGTATACTGATGCCTCAGATGCAGCACTAGGAAGTACTCTGAGCCAAAAGGATGAAAATGGGAATGATCATCCAGTTTACTTTGGGAGCAGACAAATGAGCAGTGCTGAGGTAAATTATACTGTAACTGAAAAAGAGGCTCTAGCTATCATTTTTGTTGTAAAGAAGTTTAGAAATTACTTGCTAGGGTAGAAATTTATAGTTGTAACAGATCATCAAGCTCTAAAATATATTGTAAATAAGCCTAACCCATCAGGGAGGATAGCAAGATGGATAATTTTGCTACAAGAATTTGAATTTGATATTATAGATAGGCCAAGAAAGAAGCATGTCAATGCAGATGCACTCTCTTGAGCCTATGATGGTTTAGGTTCATCTTGTGATGATGATGATTTCCCAGATGCAACATTGTTATCCCTTGACACAATCCCTAGTGAATACATAGATATTTGGAATTATCTGAATGAATTCAAGTTTCCTGATGGTGCCAATGCAAAGACTAAGAGGAAGATTACTCAAGCCAGTCGTCCATATTCTATTCTGCATGGAGTATTATTTCGAATAGGACCTGATGGACAGTACAAGAGAGTAGTTGGACGTGATCAAGGGAAGGAGTTGATAGAAGAATTCCACAATGGTACATGTGGAGGACACTTCTCTGGACAACTTACAACAAGAAGGATCTTGGATGCAGGTTATCACTGGCCCACTCTTTTTAGAGATTGTTATAATTATTGTAAGACATGTGATATTTGTCAAACACATGGTAACTGTAAGACTTCATCAGCTCCATTATGCCCTATTCTTCCACTTGGTCCCTTTGAAAAGTGGGGAATAGACATTGTAGGTCCACTTCCAACTACCCCATGACAAAATAAGTATATTGTAGTTGCCACAGATTATTTAACCAAGTGGGTTGAAGCTAGGCCATTGAAAACGACTTCCATGGATGAAGTGGAAAGGTTCATATATGAACACATTGTCACCAGATTTGGTTGCCCATTAGAAATTGTAACAGATCAAGGAAGCCACTTCATTAATGAGGTGGTAGAAGCCCTAGTCAATAAATTTTATATTAAGCACAAGAAGGCAAACAACATACAAGCCAAGCACAAATGGACAGGTGGAACGAACAAATTTTGTGTTGTGTCAAATTCTAGCAAAAGATGCAGCCTTGCAGGTACATAAGTGGGATAAAAGGATTCATGCAGCATTGTGGGCATATAGGGCAACATCAAAGTCAGCAACAGGATACTCCCCATTTCAGTTGGCTTATGGCATTGATCCAGTTCTTCCTATTGAGTTTGATATTCCCACTGTGAGAGTTATGAAAAATGAAAGGATGGATGAAAGTGATTCAGTAAAAGAAAGGTTGGTACATCTTCATTTGCTAGAGGAAATGAGGGAAATAGCGAAGGATACAAGCTATAAGAAGAAAATGAAGCAGAAGGAATACTTTGATCAAAAGATCCGTTGGTCTCCATTTCATGTGAATGACTTGGTTCTAGTATATGATTCCAGATACAAAAAAAGAAGGTAGAGAAAATTTCTTCCCAAATGGATGGGGCCCTACAAAATAGTAGCTGTGCATGAAAATGGTACATACCGACTAGAGGAATTGGATGGTACTCCCATTACGAAATGGGTCAACCATGACAAGTTAAAGATTTTCCAAGCACCAGGTTCAGAATGTCTATAAGAGTCTACTCCAAGGACGGAGTAGAAGCTAGGAAGGGGGAAGATGTCGACACTAAAATTTTCCTCCGTAATTTCTATTTTATTAATGTATGTATTAGGAATAGGATGTTGTTAAGTATAATTAGTAGTAGGTGTCCAATAGAAGATAACGACGCTACGTCAGTACGGCGCCGCCAATAATGTATAGTACGGTAATAGTCAAAAGTATAATAGGAATGTTGCGGTAAAAAGTAAATATTTGTCGTAAGTGGTCCGGTAATGTTAAAATGTCAAAGTTGGGGTAAGTAGAGAAGTAGGGTCTACATGATTAGGAATTAGAAATATTATATTTGTAATAAGGACAAAGAGTGATGTCATAAATATTTTGTGTATTTTATTTGTGGAAAAGTCTAAAAATGTGGAACCCATGTGAAATGATAAGGTTTATCTTATCTTAAAAGATAAGCCTACATGTACAGATAAGAGTTAAGGTATGGAATATGATTCGCCGGAAGAGATTTCTTATCCTATCTTAGAGATAGGGTGGATAAGCCTGAATTCCTATAAATAAAGAGACCACCCCCCTCATTTAGCATAGAAGGAAGTAGTGAGAAATATTGTATGAGTAAGTGTGTAAAGGAAGCCATCATTTTGAAGGTGTGTTAAAGAAGCCATTAAGAGGTGTAATTGTGAAGTTTCTCCCATAGTTATTGTTGGAAGGCAAGTGAAGTTAGTAACACTTGAAGTACCTCATGGGTGAGATTGTAACAATTTCATGTTGATATTATAATTTACACTTATATTTCAGATTTATCATCATTCCTTCTTATCATAGTCTATGGTATTCTTGTGTTATGTTTGTTGTTGTGTTTCTAGATTACATCCACCAAACTAAAGGCTGTGCATTAGTAAATAATCATAGCACGAGGAGTTCCAGGTGGAGAATTATCATAGTGCCGGATTGGTGATGAAAGTACCCTTTCAGGCTTGTCTATGGCCGGGATCCATATTTGGCATCTTTCTTAGATTAGAGAGTGTTTTGTTCTCTTGTGGTGGATGTTTTTCCAACTGGGTTTTCCTTCACTGCTTGGGAACAAGAAGTTTCTTCTTGTACATGGGTACCTCATCATTAGCTTTGTGCCGGGACCCAATTCTCATTTCTAACTCTCCGCCTCATCCTAAGTTATGATGAAGGGAAGGTGTTGGTGTGTCCTTATTTTGTACAAATCATTAGGTGAGTCATCTCAAACTTAGGTGAAGATATAGGTCCACATGATCATTTAGGGGTCATAATACTGATGATTCCCTTCACGCGTAAGTGCGTTGAGAAAGCGACACATTGATGCATCCTTGTGAAACATTAGGAAAAAAGTGATAGATCTGGTCTGGGTTTCAAAGAGGAATGTAACTTCCCATCTACATTAGCTCAAGAAGACATGATGCACCACAACGAGCTTAGGTGAACAGCAACTCTAGGAAGGAAAACAAGCTCTTTCGATCAAGTAAAATGTCAGACTAAGCCTATTGAGAGTTTTAACTTAACCAGCTCTCAAGTTACTCGTGTTTCAAAACTTACGCAGTGGATATTCAGTTATAGCTCACTCCTGCAGGTCATAGGCTTTTCAAGACCCTGTCCATTCGCATCGTCTGTATAGATGATGCACGTCATCCACATGGAGAGACCTCGCTTGCGTGAGAATTCTAAAACATCTTTATAGTGTAAAGTATAGAGGTAAACTTACTTGCATAAAAAAATTTCATTGAATGATAAGGGGATCATAGTCTATGGTAAAACTTATATATGGAGTTGTTCATGTTTCAAGGGACTTATCATGGTTTTTCGAGACTAAATCAGAGCAGTTAGTAAAGCCATAGAGTAGCACTTGGGGTTCTTTTAGGTGAGAGAATCCATCATACTGCAAAGAAGAATTGGGAACCTAGAAAGATCATGGTGCCTTTCAAGAGCTGAGTTGATGGACAGGATGATGCATATTTCATCTTTCTTAGATCAGAGCAAGAAGTTTTGTAGTCTTGTTCAAGTGCTTTCCAACTTGGGTTGGGACCTTCACTGCATTGTCATTCCTTCTTTTTCTGTACATGGGTATTCAAGCTTTGTGCCGGGACCACATATCTCATTTCGTAAGGTATTCAGCCTCATCCTGAAGCATTGAGAGTGAGGGGGAGACTGTCTAGGTATGTGTTATGTAACACACTGTCATAATGTGAGATACTTATAAAGTCACTTAGGGTGGTTATCGTATGATCTTCTCATGGTCATTTATTGGTTACAGGTCATTATGATGAGTCAAGATCTACATCTTGTCAGTTCTTTAGCGCATCAGCATATGTCTGTGCTTCTTGTGTCATTAGGAGTTTCACAATTTATTCATAGTGAATTTGTCAGTCATGGAAGATTACTCAGAGTTGTCATACTTGAGCATGCATGGTGTCACCAAATACAGCCTCCTATTGCACCATGTCTTCTGATCTATGAGAAATAACTATACATCATGTTGTTCTTATGGTCTGTTACTTCACATATTATTATCTTGTTTACACTTCTTTGTTATGCCACATTCAAGGAGTAAAATGCTAATTCCAGTCATCTTGTCAGGACTGTCATCTCGCACGAGTCTGTGTGTCTACCAGTATTGTATGGTCCCTCGTGATCCTCGCTTAAAAGTTCACTCACACCTCTCTTTTCATGTGATTAAGACATAGAAATATATTCTTCCACAGCAAGTCAAGCATCATGGTCAATATAGGGATGTCTGGAGACTAAATGTCAAATGACTTTCGTCTGTTAGTATGAAGTTCCTATCATGATGTAAGGTGTTCTAATGCCTTGAAAATAAGATTTGAATATGTAATGTGTCATCAAGTATGAAGAATTGATCTGACACATCTACTTCAAAAGTGGTTTCAGTGGAAGTGATGTGATCAAAGGTAAGGTGTGCTTCAAGTACCCTTTCAAGCTTGTGAGATGGCCAGGTAGGCAAATGATTTTCATCCTTTTCCAGATCCTGAAAAAAATTTCTTAGTGTATGTTAGGATGACCCCTCTTATCCCATCAAACATGGGTTTTCCTTCACTGCTTGGGATCTTTTTCAATGTACATGGGGTACCTCATCAAGCTTTTTGCCGGGGACCCATTTCTGAGGCCCTTTCTAACTTTCCGCCTCATCCTAAGTTATGATGAAATGGGGGTGTTGGTGTGTGTTATTTTCTACATCATTAGGTGAGTCATCTTCACTTAGGTGAGATCTTTTAGGTCCACATGTCATTTAGGGGTCATTATGAGATTCCCTTACGCGTCAGTGCGTTAGCGCGTCAGCACATTAGTGCATCATATGTGTCATTAGGAGTTACACTTCTATTATAGGAATGTAACTCCCCCTCTCTACTCGAGTTGTCATGATTGCAGCACTTGGGGTTACTCAGCACCTCCTATATGTACACGTCTTTTGATCTATGAGATAGAGGAGAGTTTTATGGCTTAACCAGGTTCTTCTCGTGTTTCAAATCTTTGCATGCACATTCAGTTGATGCTCGCTCCTCCAGAGATCTTTTCACGCTGTCATTCGCACGTCTGTTGATGTGCACGTCGTCCCTCGTGATCCTCGCTTGCGGGTTCTAAACCCTCTTTCAGTAGTAAACATAGCCAAACTTACTTGCATAAAAACATGTCATTCCTTCGTATCATAGTCTATGGTATTCTTATGTTATGTTTGTTGTTGTGTTTCTAGATTACATCCATCAAACTAAAGGCTGTGCATTAGTAAATAATCATAGCACGAGGAGTTCCAGGTGGAGAATTATCATAGTGCCGGATTGGTGATGAAAGTACCCTTTCAGGCTCGTCTATGGCCGAGATCCATATTTGGCATCTTTCTTAGATTAGAGAGTGTTTTGTTCTCTTGTGGTGGATGTTTTTCCAACTGGGTTTTCCTTCACTGCTTGGGATCTTTTTCTTGTACATGGGTACCTCATCAAGCTTTGTGCCGGGACCCATTTCTCATTTCTAACTTTCCGCCTCATCCTAAGTTATGATGAAGGGGGGGTGTTGGTGTGTGTTATTTTCCACATCATTAGGTGAGTCATCTCACTTAGGTGAGATCGTAGGTCCACATGTCATTTAGGGGTCATTATGAGATTCCCTTACGCGTCAGTGCGTCAGCGCGTCAGCACATCAGTGCGTCATATGTGTCATTAGGAGTTACAATTCTATTCTAGGAATGTAACTCCCCCTCTCTACTCGAGTTGTCATGATTGCAGCACTGGGGGTTACTCAGCGCCTCCTATATGTACACGTCTTTTGATCTATGAGATAGAGGAGAGTTTTATGTCTTAACCAGGTTCTTCTCGTGTTTCAAATCTTTGCATGCACATTCGGTTGATGCTCACTCCTCCAGAGATCTTTTCACACTGTCATTCGCACGTCTGTTGATGTGCACGTCATCCCTCGTGATCCTCGCTTGCGGGTTCTAAACCCTCTTTCAGTAGTAAACATAGCCAAACTTACTTGCATAAAAAATTAAAGCAATACTGATGAACATATGACAATATTAGAAATGAATCCAACAGAATAAAAACATAGATCTAACTTAAGAAATATCTGATGCAAATAACCAATACATTAAGCACAAAGTCTAAACATATGCATTAATATTTCTTCTGTTACAAGAAAATAAAAAGTCTTTCTCTCCTCACTTCTCCTTTTATACAAAAATGTTCATCTT
Source organism: Taxus chinensis (assembly GCA_019776745.2). Lineage (NCBI taxonomy): Eukaryota > Viridiplantae > Streptophyta > Pinopsida > Cupressales > Taxaceae > Taxus > Taxus chinensis. The sequence continues at coordinate 277,212,745 of CM034155.1, forward strand.
GAATACAACAAGTATTCAAGTATTTATAGAAGGAGAGGAGGAAAGAAGACAAAATCAAACCAACTACTACAAAATATCTTACAAGATATTTACAAAATATCTAAAAAGTCAATAGTTGACTTTGGGCAAGTTTTTGGATGGCAACATCCCATGGTGCAACATGGATGATGTCATCATGTATGCTAATATGCTTTTTAAATATTTTACAAAAGAGATCAACTCATCCCAGAAAGAAGAAATTATTCTTCCCCTTTGTAAAGTGGCGCAACTTTTAGCACGTCGACACAGAAAAAATTCCCCTTTGGCACAACTTTTGGCACGTTGACACAGAAAAAATTCCCCTTTGGCGCAACTTTCAGCATGTCAACATGGAAAAAATTCCCCTTTGGCGCAACTTTCGGAACGTCGACACAGAAAAAATTTCCCTTTGGCCCAACTTTTGGCACATCGACACATAAAAAATTCCCCTTCGTGTAACTTTCGGCACGTCGACACGGAAAAAATTCCCCTTTGGCGCAACTTTCGGCACGTCGACACAGAAAAAATTCCCCTTTGGCGCAACTTTGGGCATGTCAACACATAAATTTCTCCCTAAAGGAAAATGGCTAAAAATGGCTAAGTCTTGAAACAACTTAATTTTTTGAAAGGGAGTTTTGGGCTATTACGAATGTTGTCAAAATTCCTTGGGGCCAAAACAAATTTTTTGATATGGTTACCTACAAATTTCCCTTGTCAATTTTACAGGATAATAGAGATTTAAGACATCAAACAACATACCCATGTGCACTCCTATACACGGGACATATGAAGTCTAATTTATTGCCTTGTGGTAGACCAATTGTGCTCATGCCAAAGAAAAATTCATACAAATGAAGGTTATGCATTGAATACTGAGATCTCAACAAAATCACAATGAAGAATCATTAGCCTCTTCCCATGATTGAGCTTGTATTAGACCGAATCCTCATGTTATGATCCTCATGTGCAGATTTCACTAACACATCAAGGTTTTGGTGTAATGGTTTGTTACATATGGTATCGTAGCAACCACCTAGGTTCGAGTCTCGGCATGGGTGGCTGCGTTGGCATTACAGTGTTCACCAGGGGCTCGTATAGGTTAGGGAGTGGTCCTACTATACGGGTGCAAATCTAGCCTAGGGTCTGGGTTGCGGAAACGTGGTAGGATGTTATGATCCTTATGTGTGGATTTCACTAACGCCTTAAGGTTTTGGTGTAACGGTTCATTACACCTCAGTGTCAAGTTCTTCACAATAATTGATCTTAAGTTTGGGTATAATCATATTCAAGTTGAACCTCTATATGTCTAGAAGACATCCTTTGAATACAATGAAGGTTTGTTTGAGTGGTTAGTTATTCCCTTTGGTTTGATTAACGCACCCATGACATTAAGATGATGAATGTCACTCTATGGCATTTCACATATTTGTTTGGTGTATTCTACCTTGATGACATCATAATCATTTGCAAACACATGGGATGAAAACTTTTTCCATATTCAACAAGTTCTTTGCGCTTTGCGATAGTGTAAACTATATGCTAACATGGAGGAATTTGGTTTTCCCTTATAGGAGATACAATATATGGGATACATAATAGATGCACAAGGAGCCCATGTGGACCCAATTGAGATACATGTCATATAAGAATGGCCTACACCAACTAATCTCATAGATCCCCATACATTCTTGGGATTATAAAATTTCTACATGAGGTTTGTAGTTGGTTTCTCTCACATCACCTAGCTGTTGAATCTGGTTGACAAAGGTGACACTGAAGAAGTGTTTTTTTTGTTAGCTACACAAGAGAAAACCTTCAAAGAATTGAAGTGTCAAATCTTTCAACACCATTACTTGTGTTACTTGATCTTCAAAACACATTTGAGATAGAAGCTAACACATCTGATAATGCATTCAGAGCCTTCTTAACTCAACATGGTCACTTGGTTTCATACCACAATGAAACACTCAATGTTTTGCTAGAAAACTACCCAACATATAATCGTGATCTTTATGCTATTGTTAAGGATTGTGCACACAATGTATTGGGAAAGTAGATTGTGACCACACTGATCACAAACAACTTCAATTTCTACAAACACATAACAAGTTACAAAAAGAGTGACATAAAAAATGGTCTTTTAATCTTTAATAGTCCCACCTAAACCTCAATCATAAAAAGGGAAGTGACAATCTAGTAGCTGATTTCTTGAGATGACCTATAGTTCAAGTTCTCCTCAAAGTGCTTTATGGTTGTGAACATGAAGTAGACACTTGGTTAGAATCATACCCTTTGGATCCAAACTTTGCATAAATTCATCACAACTTACTCAATGGTAAGTTAGTTCCAAATTTTTTCTTGCACAATTGAGTTATAGGAGGAGGGAAAGAGGTACAAACTAATATGGGACTCCCATTTTAATAAGGTTAGAGGGAACTTTGGGGTAGAAAAAACTCTTATGGTGTAACATAAACATTTCTTGTAGACACACAACAAGGCAAATTCCACCAATCACCTCATGTTTTTGTATTGCTTATGCAGTCACAAAATTGTTCGATAAAAAGCACGGTACGTACACACCTTTTCCAATTCCAATGAGAATGTGAGATTTTTTTCCATGGATTACCTCTCAGTAAACCATTCTACTAATCATGATAATGATTTTGTTTATGTATTAGTTGATAGATTCTCCAAGAAGATAATTGTTATACCTTGTAAGAAAATATTTCACTCTAAAAACTATTAAATTATACTATGAACGTATCTGGGTTCATTTTGGATAATGGGTAAGTGCACCAAGTTGGGGGACCAAAAGGGGGTCTTAAGTGGACACATTTTTCTGAAAAATAAAAATCTTCAACTTCTACGAGTTATTTGAAATAGTTACACTGAAAATTGGAAGATGTTATAAGAACATGAATTGTAGCGTTTTGAGTCTAGTTTCTAAGCTACTATTTTTTTAAGTGGGCCAAATAACAAAAATACCAACAGGTGCTCTGTTAAAAAACATAGTAGATAGTCTTTCGTGCCCCTGCCACTTTTTGAGCACTATTTAGTATTTTTGAAAACCCTTTTGTAAAAAGATAGATAGGAGAATCTAGTTTGGGCTAGGATTTTTTTTAGATTTTTTTACCGAGTATTTTTATTATGATTTTTCTAGTACATAAATTGTAAATTTTGAAAAATAATGGAGCTGTGACCATGTCCCCCATAACTACCTCAAAAAATATCAAAAACTAGTTTTTTCTAATATGTCTAGAATTAGTCCTGGTTTGGGCCTAATTTTTTTTATTCAATTTCGATGAGTTGAAAAAAAGATATGCGAAGAAAGATAGATGTGTATAAACTCCAAAAAAATAGCTACAAAAAGGCATAGTTAGAAAATAATTAGTATGGAAACCTTATATTAGTCAATTTTTTTGGAAAAATCATATTTTTAGAAAGAATAAAGTCTGATCGACCTCATAGTCATATTTTTATTAAACCGGTTGATCATTTTAATTTGATTTATTGTACGGAATAGGTATTTTACCATTTTTCTGTAAAAACATGCGGTCTGTTGTGTTTTTACAGGTCCATGCCTCGAGCTTGGGGATCCAAACCGGATCTAAGCCTAGAGGCATGCCTTAGAAAAAGAAAACACACAAAATGCGTACGCATTCCACATACTATAAACATTATATGTCTTTTTGGCATGCTTCTATTTAGAAAAATAAATGTTTAAATTTTTCATTTATTATTATTTATATTTTATTATTTCTTATACTTTAAATTTATTTTAGTAAATATAAGAAATTAGGGTCACTCTGCACCTTATGGAACTACTCTCACATGTCCATGAGTCACAGTTTAGGAGATAGCTTTTTATAATCTAATCTGGTCAGTACATAGGTAATTTTCAGGATTTCAACATTCATCCTAAAGCTTTTAGCTTTTAAATGCTACAATCGATGTCTATTTTAACAATGAATATATTAATTGTTTAGGTTTTGGGGCCTTTTGGATTGTTTACTGACATTTGTAGGAGTGTTATATGTGTCAAAATTAGATTTTACAAACCTCATAACTCTCAAAGGAAACATTAGCTACTCAAATATATGCACTCATGAAATGCCAAGTTATAATACATAACAAATCAAAACACATATGTTGGATATAATGTCATTGGTGTTGTCATTGATGTCAAGTTGTATTGATGGAAAAGGGTGTTTAGGTGGCATAGGAGTCAACATGAGGTGTCAATCATCAAGAAGCATGAAGGTTGATTAGTAGTGCCTTATTTTGGTGTTATGAAGTGTTGCATTGGTGAAATGTTGCTTTGGAACCAAAAAGGGCATCTTCACTATTTTGAAATTCTTCATGACACCTTCAAGCCTTAGAGAAAAATGGATATCTCCAACATGTAGAGGATTTATGTAGCTTTCCAATGACTATTTTTTCTCTTCTAACTCCTTATGTAGAGCTCCTGGAATCTTTCAGAGAAGTTAGATTTCACCATTAGAGTGTTTGTTCTTTGCATCTAGAAAACCCGATGTTGAGAAGATAGTCCTTGAATCATCAAACCTTTCCGAAATCCTCCTAAATTACTTTCAAAACTTCCAAGATTCTCTGACATCACCTATGGATGCTCAAGATCTTTCCTAAACTCTCCCTTAGGGTGTTTTAATATCTCTTTAATGGAAACAATAACTAGCATCTAGAAATTAAAAATTTGAAACATGACAATTAAGCCCTTAATTGAAAATAATGCTTCTCAGTAACTATGCATACTTTATCTGGTGATGTAAGAGCATCCTGTTAATAATCAATTTTTACTTTCTTAGGTTCCTAGTGGTATCTTGGGTCCACTTGAGATGGTCATAGCTTGTAATATTCCATTTGGAATCCATAAGAAAGAATAGGGAGTTTCCATCCAAATGCATAATTTTAATATTTGAACCATATTTAGGTATGTTATCGGCTTAGGTGTTAAGTGATACAATCCTCTCAGACTGAGATATAAGATTTGGAGGTTAGAGACTATTTTACAAGCATTTTAACAAGTAAATATATTGTTTTGGATTGTCTTCTTATCTATAATGGTGTTCAAGGCTTCATGGAACCCTCACAGTGTCCAGGGAATGGAAAATAGGCAACAAGACTTACTAAGACAAGACTATACCATGTTTTATAAGTTTAGTAGCATGAATGTAATGTTTTAATGGAATCCTTGAGTCTATTTCAAGGCATTGATAATAAGGGCTTAGTGTTGCAAAAGTCAAGAAAAGGTAATAAGTCATCTAAAGGAACATTTCTTAAATTAAATTTACTTTCACAATCCTAATTGTGTATGCCCATTCTTAAGGGCATAGAGTAGAACATTCATTGTAAAATTTAATACTTATGCATAATAGAGTCCTTGATAAGTGTGGAGGAAGGTAATAATAAGACCAAGAGTTTCAAAATCCTTAGTATAGGTTGGAATAAGAATAAAATAAAAGGAATGTGCAGATACAGTCTAGCAATGTTAATTCTCAGTTTGAGGGCTAGGAGAGATGTACTTTTAGAAAAATAGTATTTATTCCATGTGTTTGAAGTTGGCAAAGCCTCTAACAAGATGGAGGAAGTCCTAAGGGAATTAAGGACTCATAAAATCAGGTCATAAGAATAGAGTATTGAGTGGTTAGTAGGTAAAGGAAGCAATATACAATCATGTTTATTTCTTGTGATTGTCAAGGCCAACCTTGAGAAATAGTTATCTTAGGAAAGAAATTCATAAGGAAGTTGAATCTATCATTGAGGGAGTGGTGTTATATTATTTTGAATCCTTGAGGAACATGAGAAAATCATTTTACAAATTTAATTAAGAAGACCTATTGATTGTCGTGTATAGTTCCATAAAGAAGCCTAGAGAGAGTAATGGTTGTATGAAAAGACTTAAGTGAAAGAGGAAGAGTTGAGTGATTTTCGTTAGTGATTAGGAGAGAGGTATCAAAGAGGGATTCACGAGAACCGATGTCAAAAAGTGATGCACCACAAAAAAGTTGCACTCCGATGGTAACGTCAAGCCAACACAATACGCAAGATTTGAAACAATGGAAAGAAGATTGCAAGTAAGAAGAATGGGTCTGCTCATACTTATAGATCGAAAAATAGGAAGTACAAATATGGGTGCTATATAACCCCCATGTCTAAACATGGAAAGAAATCAATGACGCCACTGATGCATATGACGCCACTAGAAGAGGAGTTACAATTCCAAATAAGGAATGTAACTCCTATGACGTATTGACGCAAATGACAATGTCAGATTCTATGACAGAATTTGACACTTGTCATTTGACTTCCTAAGACCTATGAGTCTCGCAAGGTGAGATGACTCACCTAGGTGATGTGGATGATGACTGGATAGTCACACACACCAACACCCCCCCTTCATCGAAGTCGCTGAAGAGGACAAGGTAAGCCATAACAGAAAAAGAAGACCCCCTAAACAACTAAGAAAGATGTGTCAATGGGCCTCGGCAACTAAAGGCCTGATAAGGTGCCCATGTACAAACAACATCTTTCTAGAAAGAAGAAGAGGAGAAGAAGGAGGACTATATAGCCCGAAGAAGATGGGCGGCTGCAGCAGACCTCACCCCAAGAAGAGACCGCAAGTGAAAAAACTTCACCTCAGTGAAGGGCTTGGTGAAAATGTCTGCAACCTGATCAACTGTCTGAACATACTGTATGTCGATGATGTTTTCATGTATCAGCTCCCGTATGAAGTGCATATGAATCTTGATGTGCTTCATCCACTGATGCTGAACTGGATTTCTACAAATCGAGATAGTGCTCATGTTGTCACAGTAGATAATGGTAGGCTGCCGAAAGTGGATGCCAAACTCTGTCATAATACCCTGTAACCAAACAACTTTTGTGGCAGCGTTAACTACTCCTCTGTATTCTGCTTCTGTTGATGATATGGAAATGGTGTTCTGTTTCTTGCTGGACCAACTGACAGGACCTGAACCAAGAGTGAAATTGTAGCCTGAGGTAGACTTCCGATGATCTAGATCACCGGCCCAATCTGAGTCTGTAAATCCAACCAAGTCAATCTCAGTCCCTCCTAAATAATGAATACCATCTGTGTGAGTGCCATGAACATAGTGAAGGATCCGCTTTGCTACTTTTAAGTGCAGCTCATGAGGCTCCTATATAAATCTGGACACAATCCCGATGGCATACGATAGATCTGGCTGAGTGTGAGTAAGGTAGATCAAGCTTCCCACCAACTGTCGATAAAGGGTACCGTCAACCAAGGGGGAAGAGCAATCAGAAACCAACTTAATCCTGGAAAGAAAAGGAGTAGGTGAGGACTTGCAGTCAAACATGTGAAACAGAGAAAGCAAATCAAGAGAGTACTTAGGCTGCGAGATCATAATTCTTGAGTCAGATTATGAAATCTGGATCCCAAGAAAGTAATGAAGCAATCCTAAGTCAGACATGGAGAACTTGTTGGCCAAGGAGATCTTCACAGAATCAATGATAGAGGAAGAGCTACCGGTGATCAACAAGTCATCAACATAGAGAACAAGAATAAGCATGGAGTCATCATGTCGTAGAATATACACATTTGGGTCAGAGTGACACTGAGTGAACCCTGATGTAAGTAAAAAGGAGTCCATCTTGGCATACCAAGCCCGAGGGGCTTGTTTAAGGCCGTAGAGAGACTTCTTTAATTTACAAACGAGGGATGGATCATGGACATAACCCAAAGGTTGTTCCATATAGATCTCCTCCTCTAGGTCCCCATGAAGGAAGGCACTCTTAATGTCCATCTGGTGGACTTCCCATCTGTTAGCGGCAGCGATGGCAAGGGTCAGTCAAATGGAAGTCATCTTCGCAACCAGAACAAAGTTTTCTAAGTAATCAACCCCAGCTACCTGGGAGAAACCCTTAGCTACAAGTCGCACTTTATACTTCTCAACTTCTCCATCAGCTCCATACTTTGTTCGATATACCCACCTACACCAAATGATTTTTCTTCCTTTCGGAAGAAGGGTAAGATCCCAAGTGTCATTCTTTATGAGTGAGGAATACTCCTCATCCATGGCAGAATCCCACTCAGGAATCCCAGAAGCTTCCTGGAAAGATGGTGGATCAGAAGCAGAGGTGAAGAAGGAGTGGGGTCCAGTGAAGTTTGAGCGAGTACGTCTCTCATCCAAAGGATCTCCAACTAAATCTCTAGCACTCTGTAAAGTTTTCCTAGCCCAAAGAGGTCCAAAGGGCTTAGGCTCCGAGTCGGAAGATTCTTCACTTGAGTGAGAAGGGACATAGTCCTCATCATCACTACTATCAGAATCAGAAGACTCAGAATTTTGAGGATCGGGAGGAGCAGGGAGAGGTGGAACTCACTCAACAACATCATCATCTGAAGAGTTAGAATCTGAATCAGTGGGCAAAATGACCTCAGTGGAAGTTGAAGTCAAGGATGACTCATCAAACTTCACACTCCTCTCAATATAAAGCTCATGGGTGGTAGGGTTCAACAATCGATATCCCTTCACGCCATCAAGATACCTGAAAAAGATACAAGGTTTGGATTGTGGATCCAATGCCTTGCGTTTCTTTTTGGGAATCCAAGCCATAGCCTTGGATCCGAAGACTCGAAAGTGCTCAACATCAGGCTCTTAGAGCAGCAACAGATTAACATAGGAAATATAAATTGATATTGTATTTGCCATATATTGAATTACAATCACAGGCTATTATATAGCCATATCAATAGGAAAACTGACTTCCTATAAAATAGGAAACTACAACACACCCGAATATATATTGTTATATATTTGTTATAACAATATATATAAAACTAACTAACCATACAATTATTTACCACAATGTAAATACTAATTCCTAACATTCCCCCCCTTAGTGTTTACATGGTAGAAAAACATCCACACTCTCAACTGCAGTATGCTCACCCCTGTGGCATGTCCAACTCTGTGACTCATGACCTTGATCCAAAAGAAAGGCTCACTCCTTCCATGGTTTTAAACAGGCTTACCACAAACCTTGACGTGACAGGAACCTCATCAACTGTCCACCTCGTGTGGTTTTCTGGATCCTCCCACAAACCCTTTCAAGATCCATGAACTGACTTACTCTGGTGCTACTGTTCACCACTATGCTTATACATCAGGGAATTATATAGGAAACACAACTTGCATATTACAAAACTTCACAATAGAAGAAATACTGAAAATATTTCACATTACTTCCTATAAGAATCGTAATGTTCTTAATTGTAGTCTCTGTCATTGATCGCTGCCACTCGATCTCGAACATCATAGAAAACTGCCACTGCCACTGGAAGCTTTCCTTGACTAAGTCATTTTGGGTGCATAATGGGAATGGAACATTGGTATGTATTCCCCCCCACAATGTGAAATTCCAAATAAGAAATCAGAAAGGGAAAAATGTATTGTGTTGTATCATACTAACTGGATCTTGTTGTCTTGATCTTGTTGCACATGATCACCATTGCCAATGAACGTATTCATTGACCGATCATCTTCCAACGAAGTATGGCAGTCAGAGGATCTCTGCAGTCAGAGGATCTCCGTAGTTTTCTACTCTCTTATACAATTCTTTTCCAGTATTAACAATAAATCACACCACTCAAAGCAACAGGAACACTGCAAACTGAAGCACACTGAGAAAATGGAAACCACACTGAAAATCATATACTCACACCATACATATGCCACCACAGGTTCTGCACAGCCCTGTCGTTGGTGACTGACGAGAGGTTGATGTTTGACCTCCTTCCTCCGATGCCTCCTTCCTCCATCGCCATGCTGCTAGTTCAACTGGATGTGATCATGAAGCTCAAAATACCTTCAATAATTTGGACGTTGCGTACAAGCGAAAATGCGTCCAAAATTGAAATGTGAGCAATTTTTTTTTTTTTTTTTTTTTTTTACAATTATATGACTTTTGATGACAATTCACACATTTAAAAACAACAATTTTGACTTTATATGACATAATACTTAGAAAATGACTATTAAAAAACCTAAAATCACCTATATGACATTGACTACCTATTATTCACCTAAACACAATTTAACAATGTTGACAATACAACTTTTGTTTTTTCAATGTAACGATTTGACATAGACAAATTAATACTTTTGGCAATAAAAAGACTATACCACTGAGACTATAACATACATGGGTTTTATTGATCTAAGACAACAATAAATACCTATGACTAATGAATATTATGCCACCAACTAAACATAGCCTAAATACATACATGGATTTCTCACTTATGAAGGAAACGATATATATATTACAAGACTATTAACTAAATACGATTAAAGAGTCAATAACTTAACTGACATACAAAACCAAAAAAACATTGACCCACCAATAAAACTAATGACTATTAAATGACTAACATAAATTTGATCCCACGTGGCTGTTGCATGCACAAATAACTGTGAATAGCATTTTTATGGCTCCAAGATCAAACTTTACAGATCTACACATGGATCTTGGACGACTCTATGTAACAGGTTTGACACGATGTGTTTGAAATATTTTTAATGCTACTCAATGAAAATTGTGATGCTCAATCAATAACACAAGTGACAATGCGTTGATATCTACTTCAATATAGCTGTGCTGGTAAATTCAGAGGAACCTTCCAAATAAATGAAGCCGAATTGTACACATATATTTCACCTTTACGTGCTCTCACCAAGAGGAATTTAATTCCATATTAGTTGTAGCATGAAAATATTTTTAAATGAATCTGTATTTGTAAACTTTTGCAAAGACAAGTTAACACACCTCTTTGTATTTAAAGTCGATTGTATGACTTCAGAGGTAAAAATGTGTCGGCTTTTGCATTCGTTCCAATGTATATCAACTCTCTCTGTAGATTGACAAATATATAAATGCCTTGAAAATCAATCATGCAACTGCGTTGAATGGAAGATGAGTGATAGGGATTTCAACTAAATCTGCATGAAGGCAATAACACATGCAACTATCTAATCCATAAAATCCTGACAGAACTGGAAATGGTAGAGAATTCAGATATTTGATGCGCATGAAGATAGTGTTAACCAAGATCCGATGCACATGGATTGACAGAAATGAAACCACAATACAGTTACCATGCACAGGGGCAATGAAGAACATAAGGCTGCCCCCAATCAAATCAATTATATTGCCATTACATGGATCAGACACTGATTTGATACCAAATCTTAGAGCAGCAACAGATTAACACAAGAAATATAAATTGATATTGTATTCGACATATATTGAATTATAATCACAGGCTATTATATAGCCATATCAATAGGAAAACTGACTTCCTATAAAATAGGAAACTACAACACACCCGAATATATATTGTTATATATTTGTTATAACAATATATATAAAACTAACTAACCATACAATTATTTACCACAATGTAAATACTAATTCCTAACACAAGCTTGTGTCCAAACCAGGCTTCAAAGGGTGTCATCCCTCTTACTGCCTTGTGTGGGACACGGTTCTGAATATAACAAGCAAAATTCACTACTTCAGCCCAATACTGTGGAGGAAGAGATTTCGAGTGAACCATACAAGTAGCCATCTCCTTTAAAGTTCGGTTCTTTCTTTCTGCAACTCCATTTTGGGAAGGGCTGTAAGCAACTATACACTGCAAAGCAATCCCCTTAGAAGTGCAGAAATCCTCAAACCTGTTGCTCACATACTCACCTCCATTGTTGGTTCGAAGAACCTTGATAGACCGTTCCTCTTGTTTCTCAGCAAGAGCCTTAAAGTTTTGAAAATGCTCAAAAACTTTAGACTTAAGCTTAAGAAAATATACCCAAGTATAATGTGAAAAGTCCATCAATGAAGGTTAGTATATAGAGAGCTCTAGTAAAAGAAGGAAACGGAAAAGGGCCAGAAACGTCACTATGAACAAGATCCAAGGGACGAGTAGTTCGCCAAGATTTTCCCTTGTCAAATCTTTTTTCAGGGTGCTTTCTAAGGGTACAACCCTCACAAATACCCTTAGAAAACTTAACTCGGGGTAGCCCATTGACCATTTTGTTTTGGCTCAATTGTTCAAGGTAACGATAATTTAGATGCCCAAAATGCTCATGCCATAACTTGCTAACCTCATTTGCATGAGTGAGCAAGGCATTGGGTGTCGAATCAGAAGAGAAGTGGGAAAAGGTATACAACCGTGAATGGTGATCTGCCTTTCCCTCAGCCACAGTGTAGTCAGAGTTAAGCTCATAAATAATCACTGAGTTAGGACCAAATTCCACTCACATTCCTTCACCAAGGTGGGTGATTTGGTAAACCGATAGGAGATTGGTAGAGAGATTGGGAAAACGCCTGGAAGGGAGAAAACACTCAGAAAAGCCCAAAATAATGCCTGGGACAGGTTTGAACGTGGGAAATAGTGCAAAAACGTGAGAGGTTTTGCGAAAAACGTGAGAGACCAGGCAAAAACGTAAGAGGTTTGCAAAAAAACGTGAGAGACTAGGCAAAAACGTGAGTATTTTGTAAAAAACGTGAGAGACCAGACAAAAACGTGAGTATTTTGCAAAAAAATGTGAGTATCCAGGCAAAAATGTGAGAGGTTTTCAACAGGCTCGCAAAAACGTTTTGAGACCAAGCAGAGGTAACTTTGAGACATCAAGGGACCACAGCGATGAGGGAAAAGGCTCGGAATAGTCTGAGTATACACTGGTGAAGAAAAAACAAAGATCCCAACCAGTAATCACAGGTCCACGCCAAAAAATGAGCTCTTATTTTACCCTGCAGGCATTGAATTTGAACACAACCAGCAAGAAACACACAAACAACCCAGAAACAACAGCCACAAAGATCTAGAAATATCCAAATATGAACTCAGCTGATAAACAAACCAACCAAATACCTTAACTTGCAACTGTTGAAACCTCAATACGAGGTGAGCAATAATTCCAAAATGATAATCGAAAAAAACTTACACACGAGGAAATAAGAAGAAACCAGAAGTAATAAACAACTGAGAAATGAAGAGTGCACGTTTACCAAAACCAGCTCTGATACCATGAAAGAGGGATTCGCGAGAACCGATGTCAAAAAGTGATGCACCACAACGAAGTTGCACTCCAATGGTAACGTCAAGCCAATGCAATACGCAAGATTCGAAACAATGGAAAGAAGATTGCAAGTAAGAAGAATGGGTCTGCTCATACTCATAGATCGAAAAATAGGAAGTACAAATAGGGGTGCTGTGTAACCCCCATGCCTAAACATGGAAAGAACTCAATGACGCCACTGACGCATATGACGTTGACTGATGCATATGATGCCACTAGAAGAGGAGTTACAATTCCAAATATGGAATTGTAACTCATATGATGCATTGACGCAAATGACAATGTCAGATTCTATGATAGAATCTGACACTTGTCATTTGACTTCCTAAGACCTATGACTCTCGCAAGGTGAGATGACTCACCTAGGTGATGTGGACGATGACTGGATAGTCACACACACCAACAAGGTAAGCATAGTGAGATGAGTGAAAATAATATTGAGTAAAATTCAAGGTGAAGGTGAAAAACAAAGTTGAGAAGATTGTTTAGAGCTTGACCAAACAAGGAGTCTTAAAAATCTAAAAGTTGAAAATCTAGCAAGATGATGGATAAATGAGTAATGGAGCATTGTGGTGTGCTTGAGTGAGGTGTATGGATGTGTTGAAAGGTGGATTTAAGGATGAAATAGGTGGTAATCCGTTAAACCCTTAATTTTTCTTACTTGAAACAAGAGAAAAGGAGAAAGTTAAATTGGGGAAGTTATATTTTGAGTTGAAGTTATATAAAGAGGATTGTAGGGTACTCTGTATCATCCAGATAGCTTGTCATCAGTTCAACATTTACCCTGGCTCAAAGGAAATTCCTAATAATATCATTTGGTGTGTTTCATTGTGTAGGGAATAGTGTCTAAGGTGATTGATCAACTCATTTAGTTTTGATGAGAGACAACTTCTTCCGAAGGCCTTAAAAGGCCATTTTTGCCATTTTGTAGCTAATTAAACACCGTTAAGAAGTTTTTAGAGAAAATATAAAGAATATTAGGGTTATTTCATAGTGAATTTAAGATTTCTAAGTAAATTTAGGAAATTTTAGGAAATAAAATCTCATTCAGGAGCAATCTGTTTAAGACCGGGTTTTCAAGTGCAGGGAATGAAAGCTAAAACAGTGAAAGTTGAATTTTCTAGATGATTCCAAGATTTCTGGAAGGCGTTAGGATGAAAAAAATAGGCATTTGAAGTCTATTAGAATACTCTACAAGTTGGAATAATTAACATTTATTCAAGGCTTAAATATTTCATTAGGTACTGCAAAATTCTTTAACTGTCCCTCCTAGTTTAAAATGAAATATGACCTAAATTTTGAGTTACATGAAGAATTATATTTTTAGAATAGTTTCATTGATCGTAAAATGTGATTTATAGTGTTTCTGTAAAGTATTGAGGTCAAGAACATGTAACTCATCCTAAAATTCCATTCAAGGATTCATCCCCTATCCGGAGGAGGAAACCCATTTCCATGAGGAGTAACTTGAGAAAAAAGGTGTCCATGTACCATAAGCATGCTTACACCCAGGTTTCATCTTGGTCAATAAATTGAATTGTGAAGGAGTAATCATGTTTAAAGGTGAAATGTGGAGCTTAAGCAGTGACTTGATGATCATCATATCCTGACTTTGTCATTGTACCCAAATCTCTCCAAAAAAAAGCTAAAATGAGCTAGTCATGTCACTGAGGTATCTCGGACCATCATGTGTGAAGTATTAAGACATCATCTATCACAAGAAAAAAGACATGAGAAAATAAACATATGAGAATTGTGAATTTGATTCCATGAAAGGATTTTTTAGAGCCAGGAAAGGTGAGGGGGTGATCTTTATATGGAGCACCCTGTTTCTAAGAATGAGTAATCATATTAGTTCACTTGATGCAATTCACTTGGTACTATTCGTAAAAACTCACTCAACACTTGGTAGTGTGATCACACCTTAAGGAGGAGCCACATTATAATCACTTCATTTTTTCCATAGGACAAGAATGCCATTCAAGGAGAAATCCTCTATCTACAAAGTGAGGATCTCATTTTAGTAAGAAGTAGACAAACACCGTAGAGTTGATTCGTGGTCACTAAAGTGAATTATGGACCAAATTTCAAAATTGGTACCAATTCAAATAGTTGTAGGGCCAAAATCCAATCCATATGGTAAAAAAACCTACAAAACAACTATATGTATTCCTGAAACAAAGATCGACTACAATATATGCCCTGAAAGTTTTAGGTCCTTGTTAAAAGATTGAAAATGAGTAAGTACTGACCATATTAGATTTTGAAAAGCTATCTTCTATATTATAACTTTTGGAGCTACGGGGCCACTTCCATCAGGTGCAGAGTGACCCTAGTTTCTTATATTTACTAAAATAAATTTAAAGTATAAGATTTCTTTTATTATTTATTATTTCTTTATGCTTTTATAATTTCTTATAAAAGTATAAAGAAATAATAAATAATAAAATAAATATTATACTTAACATTTATTTTAGTAAGTATGGCTCCTTCAGGCCCTTCTAAATTTCATACCACTCAAAACGTGTATATGTTTCATAGCATTAAAAACGTGCATGCGTTATAGATTTGGGGATTTCCAAACCAAAGAAAACAAAACGTGTATGTGTTTCACTTATTTTCAGATTTGTGTCCACTTTTTGGCCCCCCACATTAGTGCACTTACCCTAATCATAAACTATCATCTCTAACATGGACACAATGTTTTTGGGTATCTTCTAGCAAGTGTAGAAAAAACATTATGAACTTATTACTATTACATTGCACTTTTAGTATGTTGTTATATGAATGATCCATAAGTAAGAAAACTAGACATTGAAAACACTTGTTTCGCTTTACATTGACATTGTTTTTATCTTTCCATGCTTTCATCCTCTATTTTTATAGAATTTTCCCATTACATTTGGACATCACATAGTGTGCTACTCAGCTAAATATTTCCTCATTTATTCTTGGAGATTTTTAGACATAAGCACCCAGTAAGAGACATTAGTAGCTGACATTACTGTACCCTGTGGGTGCTTCTGTCCTTTCGCTAGGTTCTTATATTTAAAAAATGACCCATCACTTGTTTATATTTTCTAAGTTTGTATTGATTTCTTTGGAATGGATTCTAGTGTTGTTAATGTTGAAATTCAAGCAAATGAATCATATATGTACACAACCTACAAACTATTCTAAGGGCCATCTGGGTTACTATTTTCTATTTACTACTTGGGAAACATAAATAAATTAAGTACTGTATTTGGGTTGTATTATTCACTACATAGGAAGGGAGATTTATGAATTCCATAACACACATCATCTTGGGGGAAAAGTAGTGGTATCCCGCTATCTTGGTGCAACTTACACAAAGGAAACCTAACTTTTCTATCACACACACATGACATAACTACATTGAGTCTGAAATATAGTACAACATTCAGTGACAATCAGATTGGAGTGACCGCTGAGGTCAATCTGACTAAATTATTTACATATTTTATTCAGTCTAATGTGTGCTTGAGTCTTGTACATGTAGTTATGGTTTGTTTTGTAGGTACATGTGCGAAAAGAGAACCCTACATCGAATTATATGCAACATAGAGAAAACTGAAGGAAAAATTATCATAAATTAAAAAAACAAGATCTACACTCATTATTTGGACAATAGTGCCCAACATCACACACTAGTGCCTAGGAGATCTTATCTCCTTCTAGGTGGTAGTGTCCAAAATAATTTCCAGATCATGGTTTTCCAAAAAAATCATACACAGTACAGATTGAACATGTTCTACCATCAATCCAGCCCAGATTCAGTCTAGGAATCCAAATATTATCTAAGCCACTCTTATCCTCTTGTTAGTTGTACATTTTTATCATTGAACTTTGGTATATTACATGTTCTTGATTTAGTCCAATTCTCTGATAAGATTTAATTTCTCTTATATCATTTGGTGAACTAGACTCTTGCATGCTCTTTATCAGATCTATTCTTCTCCAAGAACAAACCCTTGTTTCCTTTGGGTTCATATATGCATCTTATCTTCATATTCACAACTAATTTTTGTCTATCATCTGCAATAAATTTGACTTATTAAAAATTTCCTAGGGTTTTGTTATCTAATTTTTCACATAGGGAAAAATTGGACAATGAGGTCCTATTACGATCAAATTATGACATTGGTCCTAAAGGCCCATTTCTGGTCATCATAGGATAACATGATCAAAATAATTACTAAATTACATAGGTGAGATCACCTAACATTAAACAGGGTCAAATTGAGTTCAACTCAGTGACAACTCAGTGTTGGCTCAGTTTCGGTCGTTTATCATTTGAACTCAACTCGACGAGTCGACTGAGCTCAACATTGAAAGGATTCGGTCGAGTCAAGAAAATACAAGAAATTTTTCCAAAGAATGGAAAGAGGTTACAAAATAGGCCAAGGGCCATCGAGTAAAAAATTATCTCGCCGAGTAGCTCGGTGAGCTAGTCAGGTCGTAAAAGCATTAAGTCAATATGGGAGCTTGGTTCAGGGAGTCGAGATAAATAACGAGCCATAATAGTTAAAGCATATGTGGCATATCGGAAAGCTTGAAGGGAGTGGCTTGAACTAGGGATCAACTCAGTATCAGGATGAGTTATAATGAGCTCAATCAAGGCAGCCATGTGAAGCATAAAACATTGCAAGGATCTTGACTAGATGAGTTAAGGGTTGGAGCTTGTAGTGCCCACATTTTCTAGCCTCTATTATCTACTGAATTCTTAAACCACAGTTATGACTTAACATGGATTTTGACATATTTTGGACATGATGATATGTTGGTTTTCCTTCATGGACATGTATGGCAATTTGGGGTGCGTAGCACCAATTTAAATAGATTAGTAGATTGACACATTTTATTTGAGGTTGTGGATACTAACACTTTTCTATGTGATATGGGCATAATTGATATATGTTGGATAATTAGTTTAGTCACATATCTTGATTTTATAAAGTATTTGATTTGTTGATGAGGATACATGATGGCATTGTGGTATGACATTTCTATGTATTACAATACCTAACATATGACGAATTGTGAGAGATTGTTGCATTCCACATTGATGTTGTGATATTCTTAATTTACATGTTTGAACTAATTCACTTGTTGAGTAGTTAGTTTACTCTTGTATTGGACAGGTGCGTTTAATGTGTGCAATGAGTGTGTAGGTGACAGGTCACAGGAGAATGTGGGTTTCAGGGTGGCTACAAAAATTGTGCACAAGCAGACCACGGGGTTAAGTCCTAACCATGTTAATTTTTTGAGGCCGTATAGTTTGATTGTATTTTGGGCACCATGAGTGACCCTCATATGTGATGTAATATGTCATGTAAAATTTTATTTTGTTTAGAATATTTTATTATTGTTAAATAAATTAGGTTTGGGGGCTTAATAGTCCCCACTTGCATTAAGTTTTGGGTTCGGTTTATTTTGTATTAATTAGAGGGGATTAGGGACACATGTGAACCCTTTGGTGGGCCCCACATCCTCTACACTTGTGCCCATAAGTGCCAAACTCAAAATCGGGTTATTTATGGCATTTTAAGTGACCCCTTTTTAGTTTGGGAGTTCACTTAGCATGAAAATAAGCCTTGGACCCTACCTAATAGGTAGGGGGCTTAAATTCAAGGCATAATGGGAGTTTCCCTCCCATTTGCCTCTCTTTGGTCACCATCCATGTAGGATGGATTGGTATGTGTGTTTTGTAGAAAGTTGCACAATCTTGTTTTATTTTCATTTTGGGTATTTTGGGAAGGGAGTGTTAAAAGTGAATTTATCTTTTCTTCTTTTTATTTTAGAATCTTTGACTTGGAGGGAAGAGATGGGTGACACATGTCAGCCCCTCATTGGAAGGGAAAATTATTGGCTTCTATTCAAATTCTCCATCATGAAGGAGAAAAAAACGTTTTGGTTCTTTTTTTGGAGGATTGGCTTAGTGCTTGAGGGTTTTGGAGCTAGGGAATTGCTTGAGGAAGAAAGTTAGAAATCTTGTTTTGGAGAGCTCTTGGAGATAGGCTCTTTGAGCTCATTTTATGTTTTATGTTATTGCTAGATCTTAACTTGCTTATAGTTGGAATGTATGTTTCAGTTGCTTGTAGGGTTATTGCTTAAGTATGTTGTTGTTATTTTATTCCATCCATCATATGGTTTGATGGATGTTGGAGTTCTTTGGGGGAAGAGAGAGGGATTTTTCGTCTCAAACCTCATGGCTTGATGGGAAAGCCATGTAGGTTCATTTTACTCCCCTCATATGGTTTGAGGTGGGTAAGGTGGTTCATATGGTTTGAACCCCTTCATCATTCTTGGAGAGGAAACCCAATGGGTTTGAAAATCCTCCCAAGAAGGATTTTGGTGAATGGGTGGAGCAATAGGGAGGGTTTTGTTGATTTAGAGGAATAAGGAGGTTGAGAATAATCTTGTGTGTATCCAATGGTTGGATCACACCTTATGGCACTTTTGGGTATATCATCTACTCTTCCCCATTTATGAGGATGAATATGGTTTTCTCCTCCTTTATTTTATGTACTAAATGTTGTGCTGTTCTTAGTGCATGGGTTGTCTTGTTTGTGAGTGTATTGTGGTGTTTTCCTCCCTAAAATATTGTGCATGAAATGTGGAAGTTAGCTCTCTCTCCCATGGGCTTGGGGGAGGCTATCATGTCTTACAACCTTGGAAAGGAATGTAATGATGCCTAAAGGTTGGGTGGTTAAACAAGACTTGTTCTCTTGGAGTTGGAGCTCAAGCGGGTAGTTTGGTTGGAGTCTCTTGTAATTTTGGTTTTCTCTTGTGTCCTTCTTCCTTTGTGTGGATATTAATCTCATTGTAAGCTCTTGAATGTGGCTATTTGGAAAGTTCCTTTTCTTCGAAATATCTTCTTTGAGATTGGAAATTTACTTCTAACCTTGAGTAACATTTGTAGTTGTGACCTTGCTTCATTCTTGGAATGAGAACTTGAATGTTGAACTCTTATGTATTATAAACATTTTGAAATCATGGTGTGATTGTGACCTCTAGCTACTTCAAAGCATTATGTTGTAAAATGAATGATCCATTTAATATGAATGTGATGGAAGTCCATTTTATAAAGAAAGATTGTTTAGTGGAAATATGTTAAAAAAAAAGATGATACTTTATTGATTATCTCTCGTGTGGAAAAAAAACCTGAAATATAGGGGAGAGGAGCCAATCATGGTGCATTACCCAGTAGTGGTGAGGGTAGTGGGAGTATTTGCTGTCAGCTTTTGCACAGTAAAATATTAATAATGGAATGAATATTATCCTATAAATGTACAAAGTATCCTCAAAAACTGATGTGTCTGTCACTTTTCATGTACAGCCATGAATCTGTCAACAGTAGAATAGTCAGTGTGGCTTTTTAACATATAATAACATATATTACACTTCAAAAATTGCCAGATTTAAAGTCAACATGTATTTAATACAAGGATATATTATTGTATTTCATCCCTATACAAAATAGATATGACATCATCATATCAATTTGATGTCAAATTTCACATAATTTAAGTTCCCAGTTTACTGTGTAAAAGGTCTTGTCATTCACACACTTTAGGCCAGGTTCTCACAAGCAGCAGTCCAAAGTGCACCATTTTCAGATACAAGTTGTCTTTCAAGCATTAACTTTGTCACCATTTTCCATCCCAGCTACTCCCATAAATTATGTACCTGCATATTTTGAACAAATGTGAGGCTCAAGAAACAAACATTGAATTGAAATGAGAAATCAAATCAAATTGAACTTCACATATGAGTATTGAAATAAAATATCATAAATCTTGATCCACCCCTATCAGTTTCACCCAATCAAAAACAAGCACAAGGATCAACCAATTTTACCCAATCAAAAAAAAGCACAGGGATCACTCAACTACAACACTTTCCATATCTCCTATAAATCTAGTTCCTCAACTGCTGTGAAATTTTATTCAGTTAGAGCTATTTTGCTAGTGCATGACAATTACAGTTCCAAGCTGCCATAATCAACTGTTATTCCACATCATAGTGCCACATACAGTAAGTTCTTAACTCTGTTCTTATATTGATGCACATTCATTTAATTTTAATTTTTTTTATTGTCCATCTCCATATGGGAAAAAACCTGATGATCCCAAAAATCTGTCAAAAGAAGCGCTTGAGAATTCTGTACAGCCCAATCTACTTTGCAAACTAATTCATGTAAGATGTATATTAACAAGTAATTCCAGTCTAAATTAATGAAAACTGTATTTCACATTTATACAGTCAAAGTATGTATCCCCTTGCTGGTGCATACTTTATGCTGCCTTTTCATGTAGACGTATATTAACAAGTTATTCCAGTCTAAATTAATTAAATCTGCCTTTTCATATTTACGAGTAGATGTATGTTCCACCTGCTGGTGCATACTTTATGCTGCCTTTTCATGTAACATGTATATTAATAAGTAATTCCAGACTAAATACATGAAATCTGTATTTCATATTTACAAGAAGCTGTATGTTCTGTAGACGTATATTTACAAGAAATTCCAGGCTAAATTACGGAAAGGCTCTATGGCAGGGGAGGCAGTCATGGTGCACCCACACTTTGGCGGATTATAGTGGACATTAAAAAAAACATTGTAATCACAAAAATCCGTCAAAAGAAGTGCGCGAGAATTCTCTACAGCCCCATCTCCTTTGCCAACACATTTGACACGCAGATCACCATACACATGAACTGGAGTGTGAGGTGTCTCAAATTCTGAATTTTCATGGTGCGTACCAGTAGCTGTTAGTAGAACCCCCCACAGTTTACTGTATTCGCTGCCACTTATCACTAAAACAATCACTGTTTCCGAGGACAGCGAAATCCACACATAGGTATATGGTAGTAATAAACAACCAGTAATTTTCATGTAGATGTTTATTAACAAGTAATTCCAGACTAAATTAATGAAACCTGTATTTCATATTTACAAGTAGCCGTGTGTTCTGTAGACGTATATTTACAAGAAATTCCAGGCTGAATTACGGAAAGGCTCTGTATTTGCAAATAGATATATAAGAAATATACATCTACTTGTAAAGATACATCTACAGAATACACATCTGGATCTAAATATACATCTACAGAATATACAACGACAAAAAAAGGCAGCATAAATAATACAGCTACGTGAAAATGAAGCATTAAATATACAACTACATGAAAAGGCAGCATAAAATATCTGTGTAACATGTAATTTTTTGTAAGCATATATATATACATATTTCTTCAATTTAGCCTGGAATTACTTGTAAATATAAATCTAATAGTACACATACATCTGCAGGTTTCATTACTTTAGACTGGAATTACTTGTTGATATACATCTTACATGAATTAGTTTGCAAAGTAGATTGGGCTGTAGAGAATTACTTGGCCAGCATAAAGTATACAGTTTCAATAATTTAGCTCACAATTACTTTTGAATATTCATCTACATTTAGAGGCAGCATAAAGTATACAGTTTCATTAATTTAGCTCAGAATTACTTGTGAATATTCATCTACCTTTGATTTTTGAAGTATCCATTGCTCAGAACATAGGCACTCATATCAAATGGCTGCACTTGAGAATTACGTTTGATGATTCAATATGCTGAATATCTCATTGTTGTAAGTTACATCGGTTTGTTGAATTTAACTATATTAGCAGGTTTTTATTGACATCATGAGGAGAAGGCAGCTTCCAAAAAGAGTAAGACCTGCATGTGCCAAAATTAGGGGAGCAAGATTTCCGCCAAGTGAAGAACGTGAAGAAGAGGCTATCAATACCCCACCTCAAGATGCCAATGACACACCACATGAAGAAGTAAATGTCCAAGCAATAAGAGTGAGCCCTTCAACACAAAATGTGTCAAAGCCAAGATCTGATTGGAACAAGTCTGATATGAATAATGCCATGAAAGATGTTGAAGATTATGGATACTCTACACGCGCTGCTGCAAAAAAATGGGGTATACCAGCAACCACCCTTACTTCATGGCTAATGGGCATTACCACCACTAAAAGAAAGGGTCCACCAACAATTCTAACAGAAGAAGAAGAGATGGAGATAGTGAGTTGGTGTCATGAAATGGCTGACATGGGACATGGGTTAGAAATTATACAACTTAAGACATGTGTGGCACAAATCTGCGAAACAAGGTCTAACCCATTCACGGATGGTTTTCCGGGTAAGTCATGGTGGGCAGGTTTTAAAAAAAGACACCCGGATCTAACATTAAGGACAGCTGAAGGGCTTGATAAGGATCGAGCAGTGTGTTTGAGGCCATCAATTGTCAGTTCCTTCTACATTAATTTGTCTAAAGCTTATGAGGCCAACCCATATGGACCAAACCGAATATGGAATTGTGATGAAACTGGATTACAAGCAGGGAGGAACTGCGGTATGAGAGTGCTTGCTAAAAGGGGTAGTAGGAGTGTGCCATATATCATCCCAAAAAGCAGAGAATGGATTACCATTTTGTGTTGTGTAAATGCTGCTGGACAAAGTATTCCAGGATTCTATCTTTTTAAGGGGAAGAGCCATTTAGAAAATTATATTGCAGGTTGCGAGCCTGGAGCTTGCATGGCAACACAATCACATGCATGGATGACAAAAGATTTATTCATGAATTGGTTACATCACTTTGCATCATCTATACCTGGTGGAGTGTCTCCTACCAATAGGCATTTACTAATTTTTGATGGCCATGGTTCACATGTTGCTTTGGGGACAATTCAAGAAGCCAGGAGTTTGGGGATTGATTTATTAACATTGCCTGCACACACCTCTCATAAATTACAGCCATTGGATGTGAGTGTCTTTGCTCCATTCAAAACATACTTCAAGGAGGAGAGACGCAAATGGATAGTTGCAAACCATGGGATAGATGTGAAAAGGGCTGAATTAGCAGAGTTAGGGAGCAAAGCATTCAGAATGGCTCTTACACCTAGCAACATTAAATCAGGATTCAAAAGAACAGGGATATGGCCTCTTAATCCCAATGCCTTGGATGAAGACATGGCACCAAGCAGAACATTTGACACATCTTTTCAAGATGATGCTGGTGCAGCAGAAAATATGCTTCATCTATCTAGGGTTGATTTAGAGGGAAGTGAAGATGTTCAGATGGTCCCTAACACACAATTGGAGAAAGAATCAGAACCTCAGCAGATGGAGATAAATATAAATGAATGTGTTGCTCAACAATTGGAAACTCCAAACAGAATTAATCAAATCGATGAATCACTATCTTTGCCCACAGAAGAAAGCCCACCCGATTGGATGAAAGAAGCAGCTCTTAATCTTGGTGTCAACTTGAACTTCAATAATGAAGAGGTCAGCCTCTCTTTACCCTCTCAACCAGCAGTACTTCATGACTCAGATTTGGTGCACTACTATGTTGGCAGTCAACCTGAAGATAATGATGCAGATTCACAGTTAGAGGTAGCAGGGGTATTAGGGGCAGATTCGAACCAAACTTGTGAGGCAAACCAGGGACAGAAAACTCTTGGTAGATTCTTGAAACTCCCTGTGGAAAAGGTTAGAGAATCATCAAGGTAAAATAGTGCTTCTGGTATAAGATTGAGCAGGGAATCTCTACTAATTACAGCAGATCAGTACATGGAGCTTCTGGTTGAGAAAGAGAACAGAAAAAAAGAAATAGATGAATTAAAGCAAAGAAAAAAGGAACAAATCCAAGAGAAGAAGGCTGAACGAATTGTTGAAAGGGAGAGGAAGGAGCAGGAAAAGATTGAAAAAGAATATAGAAGGAAAACAAAGGAGCACCAAAAGTTGATTCAAAGGCAGGAAAGGGAACAGAAAAAGGAACAGGAAAGGATTCAAAGGGATCAAGAGATAAAGGAGAAGGAGTTTGAGAAGGCAAGAAGAGAGTTAGAAAGGAAAAGGAGATTGAGCAGTCCAATTAATCCTTTTCCTGATCAACACCCAATGCTAAGAGAATTAATGGGCATACATTGCCCTTTATCAGTTTCAACACATAATACTGCAGTCGGAGTGAATGCTTCTCCAAGTTCTGATCCATTTCCAACTACGCCTACGAGGGATGTCAACATTGGGAGGCAATTGCAAAGTAACACCCCAGCTTCAACCTCAACTGCAGATTCAACGCCGCCCTTCCTCGGATTTTGGAAATAATATTTTCGAAAGTTAATATTTAATTTTGAGGGCTGAATTTTTGATGTGTGGAATTGGCCTTTCGATTTAAAAAGTACAATATAGTAGTAGTAGTTATATGGCCCAAGTATATTGTATGGCCATGTTTTTGTAATGGACAATGGAATGTTTACTGAATGAATATATATGTCTTCCAAGTTATGTGATAACCTTTTTGAAAGATTTAAACTCCTATTGTTTCTGAAAATTACACTGAGTAACAATCAATGGTAAATGTCATTAAAGTAACACACAGAAGCCAATAACCCAATCTACAAGTAGAAAAGAGAAATACGCAATAGTTTCTATCACTGCCTCAATGAGGGTAAAAACCTCACCTACTGGAAGCATATGGACTGTAGATATTCAAAGAGAATCAAACAATTGCCAAACTAAAAAATGTGTTGATAACAACAAGCATATGCACTTCCATTATCAGTCACTCCAACAAGCATAACAACACCAGTGCAAGACAAGTACAAATTATATTATCAGATTTTAATATGTAAAATCACCAAATTATACGAATCAGTTACTAATAATAGGGGTTGCCATGTCCTTTGACAAATCAGCCTCTTCGACTTTCTTGTAACATTCGAAGGCTTTTATCAACTATGATTGAAATATATTCAGTTATAAATCATATCCGATTATAAATCACATGCATACCAGTGTAGTTTGAATCAAACAACTCCATTTTGACTATTGCTCAAGGAGCCTAACCCCTTGATTACCTTTAAATATGAACAATTTTCCAATCTTCACATTAAAACGACTAAGGAGGGTTACCATAAAAGAAGTAAATGGCTAAGAACAGAACAGTGTACAGAACGAAACCTCTTTTGAAGCATCCACGGCAAGATTCAAATGACTATTTCTAGTTTTGAAGGAAGCAAAGTTAAAATATCACTTCAAGTAGATATTATTGCTGAAGAAAGAAAACAGAAGTACACTCAGAAGTATGACTAGCTCCCAACACAGAGGTGGTCAGTGTAAACACCCACACACAAAAATCTCAGGCCGAAACATTAGGCAGCTTTGTTGTTAAACTTACCATATCCCTATGCGTGGATTTCACAGTTGTCGAAAACAGCGAAGGAGATGGGGCTGTAGAGAATTCTCACGCGCTTCTTTTGACAGATTTTTGTGATTACGTGGTGATTTTAAATGTTCAGTTTAGTGTCCCAAAGTTTGGGTGCACCGGGACTGGATCCCCTCTCATACAGTAATGTCTTTAAAAGAATGGAAGCGTCCGTGTACATAGCTACAACAATGGAAACGTGAGAGAGACAAAAATCACACTTTGAGCACGCTCAGTTGAGCACAATCGAATGCTACAACGATACAATGATACAATACTCACGCGCTTAGTTTGACATATTTTATATAAATTCAACAAGTAAAAAGATTCAACTCTCACGCACTTCTTTTGACACATTTTTTGGATCACCCAGCTTTTTTTAATGTTCAGTATATTGTAATTTTCAGAAACAATAGGAGTTTAAGTCTTTGCGAGAAGGAATCACGTAACTAGGAAGACATATAACACAATCTACCAGTACAGAAGAAGTAATAGTAATTGTTTCTATCACTGCCTCAGTGAGGGTTAAAACCTCACCTAATAGAACCGAATCGACTGTTAATATTCGAAGAGAATCAAACAATTTCCAAGCTCTTTTGATGTGTTGATAAACACATTTGAAGGAATGTGTCTGCATCTGCGTGGATCATTCTCCGTCAACCGAACGAGCTCCTCCCCACCACTGCAAGACGCGTACAGAAAAAACAGTCAGTTTTTCATATGTAAAACCACCAAATCAAATTGAACTTCACTTTAAAACGACTAAGGAGGGTTTGTCTAAAAGAAGTAAATGACACAGAACAGAACCGAACGAAACCTGTCTTGAAGCATCCACGACAAGATTGAAGATGGCAGATCAGAAGGATTGTAACTGAAACATTGAGTTATTGCTGAAGAAAGAAGTCACAAGTATGAGTAGCTCCCAACACCGTAGCCGTAAGCACGAACACGTGAAGTCGCAAGAAGAAAATTATCACGCCACGACTGTAAACATTCCCCTCCTGGTCCGATGGCTTCCAAAGTTAGGGTGCATGCTTTGTTGGTTCGAGCGGTATACAGTCTGTGTGCTGGAGGCGGTTTGGGAGTAGGTGGCGCCATGAAGAGCTTGCATTGAATCTGCGCGGAGGTAGTCTTCATGCCGTTTGCTTCCCTGACACGGCGCCTTTCACATTTACTACGACCATATCCCTATGCGTGGATTTCGCTGTCCACAATATACAGTGCGTTAATGTGCCTTAAATGGCATAAAAAATCTCAACCGGTGGGGGTTTACATGCACGGGATTTGGTCAAGCGCGTGAAAACACGTTTTTTTGGACACCTCACACTCCAGCTTAGGCGTACGGAGGTCTACGTGTCTGTTGAGCTGGCAAATGACATGGTCGTGTAGAGAATTTTCGCGCGCTTCTTTTGACGGATTTTTGTGATTCGTCTGGTTTTTGTGCTGTTGCAAATAGTCACCCAAAGTTACGGTGCACCGTGACTGGCTCCCCTCCCATTATACATATATTTATGCATATAAGTAGATTTATAAATATAATATTTAATTTTAATTAAACCCGAAATAAATTTTATTGCAAGATTTTTGGTGGAAAACAAATAAAGTTTTTTTGTTTTAAAAAAAATTAAAAGTAAAGCAAATGGGGGAGGTTCGAACCCCTCCCCCCATCCACGTACCCACCACCGCTTCACCCTTTACCTACTTGCGTATATCTCCCCACACTTGCGCAACCTACACCATGCCCACTACGCTGCCCCCAACTCCTTCCCCCATCACATGCACCTCTCCCACTCCCTACGCAGCCCTCTCCCCCTTCTCCACCCCCATCACGTGGATCCCTTCACCCGTATGCCAATGTCCTTTCACTCCACATAGACCTCTCTCCCTCCAGAGAGTTCCCCCTTCGACAAAGATTTGCAGCCAATAACATAGCGCCGCCTCGTTTTACATAAAAAAAGAGGGGTGAATCCTTCATTCAGGTTTTCAATACCATTATTGTTAAAATAAAATAAAATACATAATACAAATGGGTAGTTTGATCATCCATGACTCCATTTCTTCCATGGCCCTTCAATCCACCTACACAAGCACAAACAAGAAAGGAAAAGAAACTAAATGAAAACCAAAAGGAGAGAAAGAGGAGATAAATATGTGCTAGGGAAAGTTTAGGGCAAAATTAGATCAAGGGTCGAGATCTATTTGATCCTAGGGTCCACAATTAACCCTACATACTTTTGAGCCATGGGTATTTTAAATGTGAATAGGAAATAAAGGTAGTTCCCGCCATCCAAGTTACATGTTTCGGTAGGAATCGGTAGTTTAACCATAGTAACAAAGACCGAAGATTAAAAGCATGTACAAGATAAAACAAAATAGCAGTTGTTGACATATATAAGAGAAATCTGTTGCAAGTGCATTGTTTTGATCAAAGTATCATGATCGAAAATAGTCGATATATGGAAAAACTTATAAAACAAAGCTACATATTGTTACATATGTGGAAAGGCATATGATGCCATTCAAAAATTGACAAAAACTAGTAGTGTTTATTAAAGCTATGTGTATATTATAGATCGAGTTTCAGTCACTTTCAGCTAAATGTAGAGACCAGGTGCTCTATGAGTCAACACTTTGCAAAATGTCTATGATAAAATAGTAGAGCTTTTTATTATTATTGCATGGGCAAGGACATTACATGCCTAGCAGGTCGGCATTTAGTGAAACAGTTAACACGCTTTCTGTATCCTCTCACACTTTCCATACATGTCTACTATAGAACTCTGATAAAAATCCGCTTTCCATTATGCTTGGGTGGATGGCTATGTCCTGCTCTACAGCGCCCAGTACGACACAGGCTGCAAGTAACGTGGAAAAGGTTTTGGAGTCTAGCTTTACACGTGTCAATTGCATTTGCATGAAAGTTTCCAAGTCCTTTTCAACAATGTGTGCATATGTTGTAATCATTACAGTCCACAAGTCAAATAAGGGGTTAGAATAAGGGGCATAATTCAATCTCGTATGGCAACAATAGGTAGCAATGAAATTATCAAATGTAGGATACAAAGTTAATAAGGAAAAATTGCAGGATCTTTCATCAAATCATGAACATCTTCAAGAAATCAACAAACTTCTTTGAATAAAACAATGCATCTTGTATCATCGAAACAAAAGAGCAGCGAGCATAAAATTACAATTAAGATTCGTTATTATGTTGCAGGTATTTTTGTATGAAAACTTGAGAGGATGGAACTATTATATTGAGACTTTAGCTAAGGTCCGACTCCTCAGGTACATTTTAGACTTGTAATCGACAAAAAGGCTCAGCGTGTTTCAGAAAATTAATAAACTTTAAATTTACTACATAAATGCAAATAATGTATAGTTCTAAGGGCCCTTAAAAGCAAAAATTGAATCAAGGGAATCTATATCTAAACTTGAAAATCAAATTCCGAAAAATAGATAGCTTAGCTCCACCGATTTAGAATGTTTGTTGTAGAAGTCTACAAAATTTAGTTTTCCAAAAAGTCCTCAAAACTAAAATATAAAAAACGCATATAAGACTTCAAGTCAATAGTTTTTTTGTACTTTTATATTTGAACCTTCTAGCCCATAACACCATTAGAATAGTCAATTTAATATGTAAGATTTATTAGCGTAAAAGTCAATATTTTTTAAAAATTAAATGAACTAGCTTTTAATATTTTTATAATATTATATTAATTATTCAACATAATTTGAAAGGCAATGCTTAAAAAAATGTCATATAAATAGCCGTCTAATTTAAAGCCAATTTAATAATCTTTTCTATAATCACACCCTAAATAAGAAAATATAATATAATCTTAAAATAGTTTAAATATAAAATCCTTAACTTTTCAAAAAAATATATTGGTACGTATTTAAATTATTTGATGATAATTATCTTAAAATAACTTAAATAGTTATATGAATTGACTGACTGACAGGCATTAATAAATGCCAAGCCACTTGGCTATTTCTTATTTTTTGGTTTAATAAAAAAGAAAACCCTATATCTCAATAAGGGTAAAAATTAGTCAAATCAAACTTTCTCACCAATCAAAATAACAAAAAATGTAATTTACCAAAAAATATATTCATGTAATTGTGTCAATTCAAAGTTTACACATTAGAAATCTTGGCATAGCAGAAAAATTCTTGTATATTATTGGCTCACAGCGACATAAATAATTAAATGAGGTGAAAGGTATAGTATTCCTGCCTTGGCAGGAACTAATAAAAGGGGGGAAATCTAATTAATTTAAAAGGGGTGTAGACTCTTATTAGGGTGTCCTTAGTAAACTTAATAGAAATTAAATAAATAAAATTGTTTGGGGCTAGTAATTAAGTAATTGGGTAAATAAATTTAGTTTAAAATAATTATTTTTGGGAATCAGATTTGTATTGTTAGTATTTACTTTCAAAAAAAAATTACGCAAATTTTTAGATACTTATTTGTTTGGTTTCCCTGTGTCCTGAGGTGGGGCACTACAAAGCTCGGTTTGTGGTCACTTGATGAGTTAAGGGTTGGAGCTCGGGTGGTGGTCGGTTGACATAAAATGATGCGACGAGCCATGAATATATAGATCTTGGAGCATATCTAGATTTGATCTCAGGTAAAGGAACCTTGTCAACTCAATGAGTTGGGAACGCGTTCGAAGCATTTCCAACATCAAAATGATAAGCCACACACTGACATGGTCAATGATGGGGATTTTCAGGATTTTGTAGCCATGGTGGAGATAATGTATTACTAAGCCAAGTTGGTAATTCCGTGTGGGGAAATTTGAGGAACTAATTTCCAAGTGGAGACAATGCCACAACAAACCATCACAGAATTTCCACTTCATGGAGATCGTGAGAAACATTACCGCATGGGGATAATAACTTAACATGCTAAGGGATAAGTTCCATAAATTAAATGTGTAACTAGAAGCCCAAGTCTATGGTCGAGATTCAAGAAAATTATCAAGTTGTGCACCGGATTGACAGGATAGTTGGCAGTGTGAGTGAGTCGTGGCATAAAACACCACTTTCAGAGAAGCTAGTTTTGGGCTTGTGAATACGAAGCATGAAGAGTTCACCATAAAACTACTGCAATGCAATGGAGCCAAGGTGAGTAATCCAAAATGATGGATGAGAGAATCAAATTTGGATCTCGTTGTTGAAGATATCGACCTCGGTGAAGAAGTGGATGTCAAAGGACTCATAGGACACTGACATAGGTTGAGAGATCGTTCCCCTGAGTTGAGCCGAGACAAAAGGAGTGAAATATTAGGCTAATGGGATAGGTGAGTTAATTTTTGAGGATTCATTGGTAGGAACTCAGTTGAGCTTGATGGTTTTAACTCGTGAAGGGTTCGGTGTTGAGTTTAGGTGATGGTGCGACTCATGAAATCATTCGCGTAGAGGAGATGGTGAGGGGCATTGTTTTTAGGAGTTCATGACTCAAAATCCAAAAGGAAAATGTGGTAGCTCAACTTGGTGAGGAATTTTCTCGTGGTGATGTGATTTCAAAAGATCTTATGGCACATGGGTTGGCTCAATAGGAAAAACAAGTCGGGACTAAACTAAAAACAACTTAGAGTTATATGAAGTAGGAACGCAGACTAATCTGCCATTAAGTGGCTCAAGAACAAACAAGGTGGCAAGCTTGCAAGAAGATTTTGGGGGGTGAGTTGAGGGCCAAGTCAGACTTAACTGAAACATAACAGATGACAAAATCGTATGGCACATAAGCATAACTCCTAAGTCAGATATTGTAAAGGTAAATGAGCACATTTAGTACAAGAGTAACACGTAGTGTCATAGGGCATAATACAGGGGATTCAGTCTATGAGAAGAGTCTGAGTGAACCATAACTATAGCTTGTCGCAGAGGTAGAGATAATGAAACCTTAGGCTGTGCTCGATCATGGGAAGGTAACTCTCAGAGAATGAGCATGGCGGGCTCGAGGTGGTCCAGATCATAGATGACATTGTAGAGTCGAACACGGGGAACATCGGGAAATAGGTAGGGGAAGTGTTTTTCAAATGAAATTAAGCATGGACATGGAACCAGAAGGCTTTGTGCTAAGGTATGAGCTTATTTTGAATTAGGTTAACATCTAAAATATTTTAATTTTAACTTTCTGCAAAGAAGAAATCATCGAGTGGCGAGCTGAGAAGTATGGCTTGACAATAAAATCATGTAAAGAGAAATATCTTGTTTTTGACTCAACATTTTTAATGCATCTTCGATGAGTTGGATGAATCCAAGGAAAATCCTTGTTAAATCAGACATGGAGGTGATGAAACGGCTCACAGATATGAGCTATACAATGCCATGTGCAAATGTGATGGATATATTGAGATTCACTGGGGCATGGAGATGATCCCACCATATTTGAATGTAAGGGCCCATGGGGACCATACTTAGAGACAAGTTCAACATTGAGCGAATCGACTCGATTAGACCATGCTTCGGAGTGTTTAGGAGGTTGTGTGCATTGGGGGACACCAAGTCAGTTCAGAGCCACCAAGGTGAATGCTGAGTTGGGACCACTTAGGATTTGAGCTATGTTGCAACGGAGTTAAACCATGCATTAAGGTGGGCAAGCTCCAAGGGTAACACTCACACGAGGATCCTAACTAGCTCAACATGCTCATGGAATGCAGCTAGTTGGAGGAGATTAAGAGAGCTTGGAATGGGTTTGTTGGCTGAATTAGGACCAAACGAGTTTGGTCAATGCATGATGAGCTCGAAAGTAGATCTCATCGAGTTGAGCCAAAGGGAGAAGCTCTACATGAACGGAGTGTATATGAGATCAACTCGCTGAGTCGAACCAGATCAATGCGTTAGTGGCTCAGTGGCTTCAAGGGGGAGCTTGATGGTCGGGCGATGCTGAGAACTCAGACTGATACGAGGTGATGTATCAGTGGTGAGCCAGGATGAGAGGCAAAGTTAGTAGATAGAACTCTGGAGTTGGAGGAGAGATCATTTTGGGTTTTATGTGGAAGAAGTAAGAGCTCGGCTATGTGAATCAACTTGCTCAATGAGTCAACGGGTAATGGGGAGTGGAGGTTGATAATCTCGGCGTCAAAAAAAGGAGCTCGGTGGTGAGTTCGAAAGGTGCGAGCAAGTTCGGTAAAAGAGTGTGCGAAGTGGAACATACTCGGTGGTTAGCTCAAACAGAGGAGCTCGGTGCAACAGAGGATCTCGGACCCAACTCGGTGATTTGGCTTAGCGAGCCAACCACCGAGTTGGGCTCTTTTTTTCCCTTCTCCTCATAATTTTTCCCTTCAGCACAAACTAGTTAACATGGGGGCCCACATGATAGTAATTAAGTTAATATTTTTATTTTAAATGTTTTAGTAATAATATTTATTATTATTATTTAAATATTCTTTTAATTAATTGAGAAGATTAGGTCAACCAGGCATTAATGGCACATGATGGAAGATTCTCAAAGTGGTTCAACTAACTATAATAAATACATCATGTGCCTTCTATTTAGGAAGGGAATTTATGACTCCTCTCCTCGCTCTCAATTTCTTTTAGAAATGTAAGTTGGAAATTCATTCCAAAGGGTTCCAATAGGTCAGACAAGTGAAACAGTTAGACATCTTAGGCAAGTGTGTGTTTTTCAAGAATCCTCTTTCTTCCACAATTTTTTCTTGTATGTTAAGGGAAATTTCAAGCCTCCTTTCAAGACTGTAATTACAACCATTTCCTATTATGAATGTATGATGCATTATGCATGTTATTGAAGAAATACAAGTGTGTGTTTTGTGACTAATCTTGGTCCTTTCATCCTTCTGTGCTTCTTTGTGTCTTTCTCATGCTTGCAGGTACACTGTGCAAGTTTAAGTTTCTATTCTAGGTTCTTAGAGTTTTGTGCTTATCAAGTGGTGGAGTATTACATGCATTTGAGTTGTGGTGCTTGTTTTCCCTTCTCAAGTTCATCCTTCTTCAATGGAAGATTGATAGATTGTTTTTCCTGATCGAGTTTAACAAAGGGAACACATGCTTCCTAGTTTGTGGTATCTCATACCCTCTCTGAGTTGCAGTAGGTGAAGTTGACTTGAGGTGCGCACACCCTCTTCGAATCAACCCTTCCTGAGTCTGGAAACACCCTTTATTTGGTGCATCACCATCACTAGTATAGTTTTATTTCTTACAAATCTCTTTCCCTAAAACCCACGAAAATGTTGGCATAGGACTAGATAACCATTTTATTACACTAGGAGTAGTACAACACTTAGTTTAGGAAGAGGAATCTAGCCTTCTTCGGAGGTTCACCTTGAGCCCAAGTCCCACAACTTGAGAGGTGATCCCATGTTTTGCAATCACACCAAACACCCTATCCACATTCTAGCCATTCGGAGGGTGCAATGATTTAGTGACAATAATTTTTGGCACGCCCAGTGGGAGAAAGAGTTGGTACTTCTCTTCTCAGTTGCATAAGTCAAAGTACCTAGTGAATATATATCTCTAGATTCCAAATCTCAGTGCGTTAACTTAAGTGAAGAATTAAGACAAAAGCTTCTTCAAATCAAGGAAATTATCAGCATATCAAACTTTCCTTGTCTCCTTCAAAGAGAAGAAGGAGATACGTTTCAATATCACCAGTTACAGCTCTACCTCGTAGGGGTCATTCAACTCCTCCGTACAAAAGGTTTCCTCTACCAAGGAACAATCAACCTCTTTTTGTTATGGCACGAAACCAAGTTTTCCCCCCTTTCAATGCAAGCACTCCTCTTCTATTGGCTCAGCATGACCCTATACCTCTTGTGGCACTCAAAAGTTTACCCTTTCACACAGGGGAAACTCACGTTACTCCAGTGGAACATATTCTTGATGTAGTAAAAATTTGTGCTATACATAATATCACGGAGGAAAACATTGCTGTTAGACTTCTTACTACCTCTTTCAAGGGCAAAACACTTCAATGGTTTTGGGGTTTAAGTGTTGGCAATATAACCACTTGGGATGAGTTAGGAGAAATGATCTGTAAATAGTTTGAAGACAAGAGTGATCACCTATCACTTTTGGAACAAATCACTACCATGAAGAGAGCTGCCCAAAAATACATGAGTGATTTCAACTTCTGATTCCATAGGACCTGGAATAGGATTCCGACACTTATAAAGCTTTCTTCACATAATGCATTCTTGTACTATTTACGAACCTTGAATAACGATGTAGCAGTTATGATCCAATCCATGGGAGGGGCTACATTACTTGATGCCTACGACATTTCCATAAGAGTGGAAAAATCCTTGATTCAGGCTGGAAAGATAGCTCAACGACCGCCAATTCTGTTGTCTCCTGATGTTACGAACAATCAGCCTATCATCACTCCTATTCCAACAACCTCTTATCAACTAGCTCAGGCTACCCCTTCCTCTTCAAATGATCTATTTGAAGTCAAGTCACTGCTGCAAACTTTTTGAAACGAGCTCGTTACACTCAAGAGGCAATAGTTTCAATGCAATCATCCATATCAGCCACAAAATCAGTAGTATCAAGCTAACCGTCCTCCTTTTCAAGGAAAAAATCAACCACAAAATCAAGCTATAAATTAAGTTGTGAATTTCAGGCTTTTGAACTTCCATAACCCTCTTACGGCTAGCTCATCTAGATCCATATTACCTGTTCATAATAATCTATTTCAAGATTAAGAATGGTGTTATCCTTGTTCTCAACCCCACAATCAAAATATTTGTCCTAATGGAGTTATTATCTAGGCCCTTATGGTTCAAAGTGTATCTGCCCCTTCAGAGTTAACAAAAAATTCATCTATGCAAGAAACAGTAGATCAACCACAGGCACCTGAAGAAACAACTTTGCTAAACTGGCAAGCAGAAGATTTATGTGGGTTGAATATAGATTCCTCATTGGTGGTGGAAAACACTCGTTCTAAGAAGAGAGAAATGGAACCTCAACCTCTAAAAGCTGATCAAGTATCCACCTCATAGCCTTAGTCACAAGTGACGGTTGATAAAGATACAAGAAAGAAACAACCATAAACACCTGCTAACTAAGCCACAAGGAAATAAGGTTCTTCAAACATCACAGTACCCAACAAGCATTTTCCAAAGGAGGACCCCAATACCCAAAGAAGTGTCAAAAAGTAGGAGTAATTCCCTTCAACATAGTAGAACAAATGAAGAAAACCAAGGTGAGTGTTAATATGTGGGACACACTCTCAATCCCTTCTCAAAGAAACTTGTTGCGAGAGGCTTTGAATAGTTTTGGTAAAACTGACAGATTATCAGCTCATGGAGCAACAACTGCTACAATTTTTTGTCAACCAAAAGGGAAAATTATTCCTAAGGCTAAAAAATTGCCACCATTCTATATTTCCCTGATCATTGGTGACCACCTGGTAAATAATTGCATGATCGATTCTAGTGTCAGTAGCTTAGTCATACCCAAACAAATTACAGATGTACTAGGCATACAATATGCACCGGTTACAAAGGGATTTGTTCAGCTAGATGGTAAAACTGTTAAGACTGTTGGAGTAATAGAAGGACTTCAACTTACCATTCATGCATACCTAATTTTGTCCTTCAAGCAAGATATATCAGTCATTGATCTCCCTCCCCTCTAATGCCAATATGGGCGGTTATCTATCATCTGATTGGTCTCATGATTCTAAAGACTCGATACGGAAGAAAAGTAACTATAAGGGTGGAACCAATATGCCTTAATCATGTATAACCCTACACTACTAGTCCCATAAATGGAAATTACACCATCGGTGATCCAGAAGAAGAAGATACTGATCATGAACCGACTACTCTTGTTGAAGGCGTCGCTAATACTGTGCTGGATGATGTAAGTAGAGATCATCAGTATGATCCCTACACTAATGTATTGGTAGAAGAAGTAGTTGGTTTGCCACTGTTATAAGAAATAAGATTAGGTACCTACTATATTCATGAAAAAGATACGATCATACCTCAACTTGTCAAGACACCAAGTGATTCTGAAGGATTATGGTGATTGTTATTTGATTGCAGGGTTCATTTTAAGAGACCTCCAAAAAATTGATCTAGAAGTAAGAATGGATCTGGTGATAGTGTTATGTTAATTTCTCCAGAGGGATATAAGTACTTAAATTCAGTTGCACTAAAAATATTGTTGAATACGAGGCCCTTGTGCAAGGGATTCAACTAGCTCAAAAGAAGAGAATCAAAGCTCTGACTATTTTTGAAGACACTGAGTTAGTTTTTCATCAAGTGACGGCACACAGTGCATCCTAAAATGATCTTTTAAGATCATACAAAAACCAAGTCTGGGACTTGATTGAATATTTCTAAGCTTTTGGGATCTATACAATTCCTAGAAATCAAAATCAAGATGCTGATAGGCTCGTTACAATTGGCTTGCAATACGACATACCTATTGATATCATGAAGGAAGGGAAGAAAGTTGTCAAAATGGTGGTTCGACCCACAGTCCCTGATAATGTGAGTAGATGGAAAGTGTTCGATAGTGACAAAAAAATTTGCCTTTTCATACAAGAAGAGGCGGAGTTTGCTGCAAGAAGTTAGGATAAGTTGTGAGATTCATATGGTGATCAAATTATACAATTGAAAAGAAAAAAACTACCAAAATTCTTAGTCACTCTAGAATCCATTTTCAATTCAGATGATCAAGCGAAAAGACAAAGCTCTAACATGGTGGTCAAAGAAGAATATTTTGAGGAAGTCGAGGTAGCGCATGAGAAGTTTTTGAAGATTGGAAAAGTGTGTACTTCCAAAGAGAAAGGAGCTTTCATCAAATTTTTTCAAGAGTATCACAAATTTTTTACATGGAGCTATAAATACCTGCGTGGTTTTGATCCAGGTCTAGCACAACATACCATCGAACTGGATCCTAATACCAAACTAGTTCACTAGAAGCAGAGGCCAATTAATCTTAAAATTGAGCCACTAATGAGAAAGGAGCTAACCAAAATCATCAAGGCTTGTATTATTTTTCCCATCAAGCACTCCTCTTGGGTAGCCAATTTGACACCCTTAAGGAAAAAGAACAAGGATATTTGGTTGTGTGTAGATTTTAGGGATTTGAACCGTACCTCGCTGAAATACCATTATCCTCTCCCATCAATGAAGAAGATCCTTAAAACAGTGACATCAACTCAAATATTTTCTTTTCTCGATGGATATTTAGGTTATAATAAAATTCTAGTCCAAGAATCCGACCAATTAAAAACGACTTTCACTACCAAGTGGGGCACATATGCCTACAACAAAATGCCATTCGGATTGTCCAATGCTAGGGCTACTTTCTAAAGAGCCATGGACATGGTGTTTAAAGGACCAATCAATGATATCATCTTGGTTTACCTAGATGAAATAACTTTATATTCTAAGCATGCAGACGATCACATTGTGCATCTAAGGAAGGTTTTCCGAAGGTGTAGGCAATTTGGGGTTTCACTTGATCCCAAAAAGTGTATTTTTGTAGTGCATGAGGGAAAGTTTTTGGGGCATGTTGTTTCACCAGAAGGACTATCAATCGATCTAGCTAGGATTTTTTTGATTATGTCCTTATCTCTCCCAAGTCACAAGAATGGTCTCTAGATATTTCTGGGAACCATAACTTTCGTGCAAAGATTCATCCCTCAATTCTCAACATTGGCTAAACCACTGAAAACCATGCTAAATAAAATTATTCCATTCTCAAGGAAAAAGGAAGGACGAGAGAGCTTTGAAGCCATTGAAATGGCCATTTCTCAAGCTCCCACGATAGTGAACCCCAAGTTTGATAAATACTTTATCCTTTATGTTTTTGCAGGTCAAGAGAGCATTTTAAGTATCCCCACCCAAAAAAATGACAACCTGATGGAGCAACCAATTGCTTTCTTTTGTCAATCCCTCAAAGACTAGGAGCTCAAATACTAATTCATTGAAAAACAAGTCTTTGCGGTTATTTGAGATTTGAAGAAATTCAAGCATATGTTGTCCAACAACAAAATTCATTTGATGGTGTCTTATCGAAGTGTCAAGGATTTTTTGCTGAACAAAGAGATGAACGGGAAGTACACTGGGTGGATCATGAAGGTGATGGAGTATGATGTGCATATCAAAGATACCAAACTCGTTAAAGGTAAAGGTTTGTGTCAACAACTTGCTGCAGATATGGAATCAAAAGGTGATGAGGATGTGATGCTCCTAAACACTGAGGAGAGTGATGATCAAGTTGACTGGTTATCCAAAATGAAGAATTTCCTCTTCTCAGGAGTATATCCTATGAACATGGATAAAAATCAAAGACATATTTTCTGTCTTCATTCTATTTTGTATGTTATGGTAGATAAGGTTCTCTTTTGAAGGGATTTAAATGGCGTTATCCTTAAGTACATGGGACTGGAACAGGTAAGAAAAATACTAGAAGAGTTTCACAATGGCCTATCTGGAGGACATTATTCTACACAAATAAATTCTACCAAGATCATGTGAGACAACTACTATTGGTCAGATTTATTCAAAGATACCCATCTCTGGGTAAGGAAATGTAAGGAATATGCCTTTTTCATAGGCAAGCAGAAGTTGACAGCTCTTCCACTGCATCCAATTCAAGTAGATCAACCCTTTGTTCAATGGGGGTTGGAATTCATCGGAATGATTAATCCTCCATCCAGTGATGGAAATAAATGGGTCCTTACTGCAACAGACTATTTTACTTGATGGAAAAAGGTGGTTGCATTAAAGGAGAACAATGAGAAGGCAGTTGTGGATTTCTTGGAAGGTATAATGAAAAGGTTCGGTGTTTCGTTTACAGTCATTTTAGACAACGTGCAGGATTTTCTTGGTATGAAGTTGAGTGAATGGGCTGTTAAAAATGGGGTCTACCTCAAGACTTCATCCAATTACTATCCGCAAGGAAACAAATTGGTTGATTCTAGCAAAAAAATCCTCATAAGGATTATTAAGCCCACAATAGAAACTAACAAGAGGACTTGGCATACATAGCTTAAGATTGCCTTATGGGTAGATCAGTTCACACCTAAAAGGGCCATAGGAAATTATCCCTTCGTGTTTGTATATGGAAGGGAATAAAAAATTCCACTCTCTTTGGAGTTATCTCATCAACTTGAAGTTATGGAGAGTGATCCTCTGATAGTAAGGTTTGCTGGACTGATGAAGTAAGAGGAAGTATAAAACAAGGCTATGAAGACTTTGGAGAAACATCAGGCTCATCTTAAGAAATCTATTGACAAGAGGGCATATGAAAGACGTTTTCAAGAGGGAGATTTAGTCCTCAATTGGGATGAAGATGGGGCCAAACCAAGTAGGCATGCCAAGTTTGACACTCTTTGGAGCCGGCCATACATCATCACGAGTTGCAAAGAGGTGAATTTATTTCATCTATCGAGGCTCAATGGAGAAGAAATTCCCATTCATGTGAATGGGATACATATCAAATCTTTTTTTTGATAAGCGTTTCATCCCTTGTATAGTTTAGTTAGGTATTTTCCTCCAATAGCTTATGTAAATTATTGTGTGTTGTTCTTTTGCTTTCCTTTTTATCATTTTTGTGTTGTTCGTGCACATTGTATCATCCTCGAAAGTTTCTATAGGGAAGGAAGGTTAAAATTTTCTATAAGAGTTTCATACATATGCTTCATTTAAAATTCGGCAGTATGCGATAGATGCCAATTATTCATCAAATTCAGTATACTTCTTTCCCGACATTTCAAGGAGGACCAAGATCGACAATGCTCAAGGAGACTTCAGGATATATCATAGAAGATCAAATCACTTTCAAGATTCCAATATTAAATCCATGCCCAATGGATGACCTAAGGCTACTGGAATCATGCTTAGTAGGAAATCATCCCCTAGTGGTTGCCAAAATGTTATCCAATTTTGCACACAAGGAAAAATTAGACAATAGGGTCCTATTACGATCAAATTACAACATTGGTCCCAAAGGCCCATTTCTGGTCATCATGGGATAACATGATCAAAATAATTTATAAATTACATAGGTGAGCTCACCTAACATTGATTGGTATCAAATTGACCTCAACTCAGTGACAACTCGGTGTTGGCTTGGTTGAGAACTCGGTCGTTTATAATTTGAACTCAAATCGATGGGTCGGCTGAGCTCAACATCGAAAAGATTCGGTCGAGTCAAGAAAATATGAGAAAGTTTTCCAAAGAATGGAAAGAGGTTACAAAATAGGACAAGGGCCATCAATAAAAAACTTAGCTCACTGAGTAGCTCAGTGATCTACTCGGCGAGTTGGCTAGGTCGCAAAAGCATTAAGTCAATATGGGAGCTTGGTTCAGGGAGTCGAGATAAATAATGAGCCATAATAGTTAAAGCATCAGTGGTATATCAGCAACCTTTAAGGGAGTGGTTTGAACCAGGGATCAACTCAGTATCAGGACGAGTTGTAATGAGCTCAATCAAGGTAGGCATGTGAAGCATAAAACATTGCAAAGATCTCGGCTCGACGAGTTAAGGGTTGGAGCTTGGTCAGTGGTCTCTTGATGAGTTAAGGGTTGGAGCTTGGTTGGTGGTCACTTGACGAGTTAAGGGTTAGAGCACGGGCAGTGGTCGGTTGACATAAAATGATATGGTGAGCCATGAATATATAGAGCTTGGAGCATTTCGAGCTTTGAGCTTGGGCGAAGGAACCTTGTCAACTCAGTGAGTTGGGAATGCGTTCGAAGCATTTCGAATCTCAAAATTATAAGCTAAAAGATGACACAGTTGATGATGGGGAGTTTCAGGATTTCACAACCATGGTGGAGATAACACATTGCTAAGCTAAGTCGGTAATTCTGTGTGGGGAAATTTGAGTAACTAATTTCCAGGTGGAGACAATTCCACGACAAACCATCACATAATTTCCACTTCATGGAGATCGTGAGAAGCATTACCGCGTGGGGATAATCACTTGGCATGCTAATGGATAAGTTCCATAAATTAAATGTGCAACTAGAAGCCCAAGTCTATGGTTGAGATTTAGGCAAATTATCGAGTTATCCACCAGATTGACAAGACAGTTGGTAGTGTGAGCGAGTTGTGGAGGAAAACACCACTTTCAGAGAAGCTAGTTTCAGGCTTATGAATATGAAGTATGATGAGTTCACCATAAAAATACTACAAGGCAATGGATCCGACGCAATTAATTTAGAATGATGGATGAGAGAATCAAGTTTGGAGCTTGTTGTTGAAGATATTGACCTCGGCAAAGAAGTGTATGTCGAAGGACTCACAAGATGCCTATATAGGTTGAGAGATTGTTCACCTGAGCTGAGCTGAGATAGGAGTGAAAAATTAGGCTAATGGGATATGTGGGTCAATTTTGGAGCATTCATTGAAAATAATTGAGTTGAGCTCAATAATTTTAACTTGTGAAGGGCTTGGTGTTGAGTTCAGGTGATGGTGTGACTCATGAAATCATTCGCGCAGAGGAGATGGTGAGGGGCATTGTGTTCAGGCATTCACAACTCATAATCCACAAGGAAAATGTGGTAGCTCAACTTGGTGAGGAATTCACTTGCGGTGATGTGATATCAAAAGAGCTCGTAGTGTATGGGTCGGTTCAATAGACCGAAGCAACTCGACAACGGTTGACTGAAAATGGTGCACCTATAGAGTTATATGAATTGGCATGAATGCAAACTAAGCTAGAATCGAGTAGCTCAAGCATCCCAATGTCATAGGTGACGAGCTTTCATCATTATGAGTTTGGATATGTTATCTTCATGAATGAGTCTGACAAAGATTTACATTGATAATGGAGGACTCCATCGTATGTACACACCTCAAGCATAACTCGTAAGCTCAAACTATTGTAATGGAAAAAGGTCATGATTCAGTTTATGAGCTGGACGTAGTGTCATAGGGAATAGCTTATCTAAGGGATTGACTCCATGAGAGGGAGTTTCAGTGAATCTCATACAACATAGATTGTCAAGATCATCAAGTTATAATGGATACCTTAGGCTTGGTCTACAGTGATGGGAAGTTCAACTAGGCTCGAGCATGGAGTGATGAGAGGACTTGAGGTGGTCATCAGATCACAGATGATATTGTAGAGACGAGCTTTGGGTTGAAGATCAGAAGCAAGCTATGTAGTGGAAGTGTAACCCAACCTCATGAAATTGAGTCACTGGACATAGATGATAAGAGTCAATTGAGTGCTTCACATTTCATAAGGTTAGGGAAGTAACTCTCTATGCAGTGAAGTTAATTATCGAGTGACTTAGCTAAGAAGTGTGGCCAGATAGTACTGATCATGGAATCGAGCGATGGCATGATCCCAGCTCAACGTTTTCAATGCACATTAGATGAGTTTGGATGAACTTTCCCAGCACGAGTCTGAGTGAAATTAGATGAATTCACTTGATCGAATTGAGCTTGCAGATCCAAGCTACGCAAGGTGCTGTGATAATCATCAAAGGATATCTTGAGATTCAGTGGGGCATGGAGATAATCCCGCCATATGAAAATGCAATGGATCTCTTCACTTAGATACACGTTTACCTATTGAGTTCACTCAGCTTGATATGGATCCGATGCTTCAGAGTGTGAAGGAGGTTGTGTGTATTGGGGGAAACCAATTCAGTTCAGAGCTCAACATGTTGAATGCCAAGTTAGGACTACTTGGGATCCAAGGTGAGTCACTTGGCAATGAGATTAGGCTAAGAGCTATGTTTGTGGAAAGATTAATGCATGCAAATAGGTCATTTGGAGAGATATATGAAGTGAGCTCGAGGAGGTAGCAAGGAGATCATAAATGTAGAACTGGTCCGGTCATGATAAACTCAACGTCATTGAGTTTGGAAAAGAAGTATAAAGTCATTTTTTTAAGATGAACTCTCAGGAAGACAAGCCTGACTCAAAGTTTTAACACAATTTATCCCATAGCGAGCAACGTGTCTTAAAGGAAAGATGAGGCTTGTCAAAATGGGCTTAGAGACAAAACCATGTGGAGGAGCTTAATGGAGAACTTATTTTGGGGGTTTGACATGTGGAAGAAGTAGGAGAGCTTGGCTACGTGAATCAACTCACTCAATGATTCAATAGGTAATGGGGAGTGGAGGCCGATAAGATCGGTGTCAAATGAAGGATATCGATGGTGAGTTCAAAAGGTGCGGGTGAGTTTGGTAAAAGAACGTGCGAAGTGGAACATA
This sequence comes from Taxus chinensis, assembly GCA_019776745.2. NCBI lineage: Eukaryota > Viridiplantae > Streptophyta > Pinopsida > Cupressales > Taxaceae > Taxus > Taxus chinensis. Next base: position 277,257,357 of record CM034155.1, read on the forward strand.
CTCGTCGGTTAGCTCAAACAGAAGATCTCAGTGTGGCGTAGAGGAACTTGGACCCAACTTGGTGAGTTGGGTTGACAAGCCAAACACCGAGTTGGGCTCTTTTTTGGCCTTCTCCTCATAATTTTCCCCTTAAGCACAAATTGGTTAACAAGGGGGCCCATCTTATAGTAATTAAGTTAATATTTTTATTTTAAATATTTTAATAATAATATTTATTATTATTATTTTAATTAATTGATAATATTAGGTCAACCAGGAATTAATGACACATGATGGAACATTCTCAAAGTGGTTCAACTACCTATAACAAATACATCATGTGCCTTCCATTTAGAAAGAGAATTTATGACTCTTTTTTTCATCTCTCAATTTATTCTATAAATGTAAGTTGGAAGCTCATTCCAAGGGGTTCTAACAGGTCAGACAAGTTGGACAGTTATACATCTTAAGCAAGTGTGTGTTTTTCAAGAATTCTCTTTCTTCTGTATGTTGTTATTGTATGTTGAGGGAACTTTCAAGCCTCCTTTCAAGACTGTAATGGAAACCATTTCCTCTTATGAATTAATGATGCATTGTGCATGTTATTGAAGCAATAAAAGTTTTTTTTTGTGACTAATCTTAGTCCTTTCATCCTTTTGTGCTTCTTTGTGCCTTTCTCATGCTTGCAGGTACACTGTGCAAGTTTAAGTTTCTATTGCAGGTTCTTGGAGTTATGTGATTATCAAGTGGTGGAGTATTGCATGCATTTGAGTTGTGGTGCTCGTTCGTCCTTCTCAAGTTCATCCTTCTTCACTGGAAGATTGATATATTGTTTTTCTTGATTGAGTTTAACAAAGGTAACGCATACTTCCTAGTATTTGGTATCTCATACCCTCTTTGAGTTGCAGGAGATCAAGTTGACTTGTGGTGCACACACCCTCTTCTAATCAACGCTTCCTGAGTCTGGAAACACCCTTTATTTGGTGCATCATCATCCCTAGTATAGTTTCATTTCATGCCAATCTCTTTCCCTAAAACCCATGAAAATGTTGGTATAGGACTAGATAAAAATTTTATTATACTACTAGTAGTACAACACTTAGTTTAGGAAGAGGAATCCGGACTTCTCTGGAGGTTCACCTTGAGCCCAAGTCCCACATCTTCAGAGGTGATCCCATGTTTTGCAATCATACTGAACATCCTATCCACATTCTGGCCATTTGGAGGGTGTAGTGATTTGGTGACAATAGGTTTCATGATTGGTCCTACTCTTTGAGTCACTTCTAGGGCTCTTAGTTTTCAAATCACCTTTTATTTCATATCTCGAGCATGATGAATCTATTTTCAAAATCCTTTGAGGCTATTTTTTTTACATATTCAATGAAAAAATCTATTCGTTTTCCATAAATTTGAGTAAAATATTCAAAAATTTAAACTTATAATTTTTAGTAATTAAAAAATAATTAGAAAAGTACACAATTTTTAGAAAATCCCTTGGGATTTTTTACTGTACATAACTAGATTCAAAAACAAATCTTTTTGTTTTGTACAAATAAAATTCTTTTTCGATATATAGTCATTTTTAATCTAACGATGGTCATTTTTTTCTCAACATCAATTTCAATACAGATCTATTTGTCTTCCCAGCTTGCTTGTGTAAAATTCTTGTATGACTTACCATTCAATTGTTGACAATGCTTCCCCCTCATATATTCAGGTTCCCGTTTATAATGTGCTTATTAAGTGTTCTTAGTTGATAATGGATCTGATCTTAATATGTATAACATCTCTTTTCTCCATCATATAGGGATTTTTGTTCATGTTTTAACTCCCTAGTCTATGTATTCATGGTTTTTATATTACACCTAAGCGAGTGTTGGGAGAAATCACTCTACCCATTACTATAGGACCATGCACTCTTAATTTTATATGTCACGTTTTGTCTAATAATCTCAAATATAATATCCTTATAGGTTTTCCATGGTTAAATAGTATGCATGTAATCTATTCTACTCATACCACAACACACAATGCCCTTACAACACCTTCTTCCATGGATAATGCTACAATATATTCCACACTTGAGGTTGCACATCTTTTTGATATCCCTCTCATACACGATAATGAAGACACTAATTACATTTCACATCATTCTCCTCCTGTTATGAATCATAGTGCTATTGATTTACATGATAAAATTTCTATTGGAACCCATGATACTCCTCCCACTATGTCTCATTCTCATCTAAACGGTGCTTGATCCATAATGAATAATGTTGCACACTTATATATATATATATATATATATCTAGAGATTTGTCCCCTATGATGGTTCTTACATGTCCAATACATAAGGTGTTGGGAAACACTCACACCCCCTTCACAATGTCACCATGACCATGAATTTCAAATCTATTGAAAACCTCCCATGAGGCACATGCATTTCTAACAAAGATTATTAACAGTCACAAACAACCCCAAAGAAGACCAATTAGTAAAAAACAATTACAATATTGAAGGAAAAACCAACACGAATAATAATTTCCACGGAGAAAATTATGTCGTACTTTTAGAAGTTATAAAAATTAGTATACTTGACTATAAATATTAAGATAAGACTATTAGAGAACTCCAATTCTTTGAGACAAGAAAGTTGCTTCTCAATCAATGAATCTAAAGCAATATGAATTTTCTATAGCACTAGATTCATTGAGAAATAAGATCATGTCAGAGTTATGCATGCATAAATTGTTTTCTTTGAGACTCTCCTAGTGCTCTTACTTTGCTTCCTCTGTTTTACTCAAGGCTCGAGCCAATGTCTTCAAAAACTTTCGATGATCCAATTATCTATCTTGATCCTTTGCATGTTGATTTTTCTATTAATATACTCCATCAATTTTTGGTGTATCCCCACCATTCTTGAATCCAGCCATGCTTCCACTTGATTTGGCTCTCTCTCCATTTCCTTGACATCCCTTTAAGGTTCATCTTACCCTATTTTGGCTTCTTGTTAAATTTGCAACTAAAATTAAAAGGTGTTAGCTATATTAGAGCAGGAAATTATTTATGGTAAATTTTTGGAGATAAAACCAAAATAGGAAAAAATAATTAGATGAGAAGGGAAAAAACTAATATTGTTGAATGCACTATGGTAATTAAAATATGATAGCGGAAAAAGGAAATATAGGTCTTTATCTATAATCCATTATATTTTAACTCTTAAATTGTAAACAAAAATTGTAGTTCATTAAAAGAAGATCAAATTCACAAACCATAATTCTTAAATAGTGAACAAATTATACACAATTTCTCAAAGGGATCAACAAGAAAAGGGGAAAATATGTCTAGTCACCTTAGATGCAAAAAGTATTCCTAAATAAAATAGAAAACATACAAAAGAAGATGAAGAAATAAAGAATAGTATGTCTCAATCTCAACAAAAAATTGAGAAAAATTAAAAAAAATTAAAAAGGGAATTCTCTGATGTTCAGTGTGTCCCTTGGGAATTATCTAATGTTTGACTTTGTCCCTTGGGAAATGATTGAACTTAAAATGAGGGAGCCTAAAAGAACAATTTAAAATCCTAGAAATGATAATTGAATAGGAAAATACAAGTAACATGAGGAAAGGGACATGAATTTGGATGGGAAGGAGGAATAGAGGATTAAGGACCAAGTGCTGGGGGCTCATTAGTACATAGGAGACAATTAGTGACTAACTAATACGTTTGAATTTTGAAAATAAAACATATAATAGAGAAAAATTATAGAAAGAAAATATCAAAAACAATATGCCTCAATCTTAACCCAAAAGAACATTCTAAAAATTATCGGCAAAAAAGGGAATGTAGTGCCCACTCCTCTTCTATATTGTTTCATCTCGATATCTATACTGTTGGACTGATATTCAAACATTTTGATTATGATACATTGATTAGTAGATGATAGATGATACTGATATTTGGGTTATTGATATTATGATGCACTAGATAGTGATGTTAGACAACTTGATATATGTTGATTTTCATGATGTGGATTTTATAATGACATATTATGTTTTGGGATGTTGGAGTATAATTGCAATCTCATGGATGTTATGTTTAGATTTTAACATATTGATGGATAATAAAATTTCTAAATTTTGAATGTTGAACATTGATTTTATATGTATATTTTCTCGATGTTGTTAATACGGCCGAAAGGCCAGAAATGTATTTTGTGGTGTGCATGACTTTATAATGTGTGTTTTGCATGTCTTGTTTGGAAGTCTCCCACGGGGGTGTGACTTCACATATGTGGCCATGGGGTGGATTGTGATCCCTTTCTTTAATTTTATATGTGTTTTAGTTATGTTTTGTGTATTTAAAATTTGAAATTTTGTCACTTTATTAACATGTTGTAAATGTGTGTTAATTAAGTTTAAACCTTCTTATTTTTAGTTAACCAAATTAGAGATGTGACAAATAGTTAAGTAAAATTTATGTTGATTTGGGAGTGTTTTACTCCACCACAAGTTCAATATTCAGATTTTGACTTGGGGATCATTTTTTGAGGCTTGTGGGACAAGCAAGGTTTGTCACATGCCTCTTAAATTGACCCAACAACCCTACTTATGGGTTGGAAAACCTATTTTTGACTTCTTTGTCCATTTTTGAGTGTAAAAGAAGGAAAATTATTGCACTTTCTTTCTACCCAATTTATTATCTCCCTTGAAAGCATGGTGTGCAAGTTTTGAGCCATGTGGGTTGTCATAGTCCTTGCATGTGCATTGATATTTCTTGGTCTTGGTGTGTTGAATTGAGTGTGGGGATGGAGAAAAGATGAAGTCATATCATACATGGAGCCACCTCATCATCCTCACATTAATTTTATTTTTTATTGGTGAGTTTTGGTTGGAATGGGAGTTACTTGTTATTTTCTCTTCTTGTGCACTTTTGGAATTGAAGCTTTTTGGAGTGCTCAGAAATTTCTTAGCTTGTATTTGAAGAGACTTGTCAAGAATTTGTTAGAAATTGATGGAGAGGTAGGCTCTCCACCTTTATTATTATGTTATTTTGTTATTTTGTAAGAAATGTTGTGATTGTTAAAAGTGTTTTTGTCTTGTGACGGTGTTTGTGTGTGTTGGTTGGGTAGTTGGCCTTAGTTGGGTGTGTGAGAAGGGTTTATGGGACCATTGGGGAGGGAAAAGGGATTTTTTTGAGGAATGAATTTGGTGGGAGTGTGAATTGGATTCTTACCTATGGGGAGAGAAAAGGAATTCATGGTTTTGTTACATGCTTGCAAGGGAGAGATAAGGATTTTGTATGATTATTTTGTGCACTTGGAGGCTTAGGGTAAGACTCCTAATTCACTTGGGAGGAATAATGAGGTGGTCTCCCATAACCCTTGCTCTATTTGGTTTGATCATAAAACCTTTGTGTTGTTATGAATGTGAAAACTTGTTGGATATTGTGTGCATGGTTTTGTGCTTTTAGCTAAGTTAGATGAATGAGAACTAACACCTAAATAGTTCTATAACAAAGCTAATGACAAAATCTAAACACCATCAAAGATGAGAGCTAAACAAGATTAATACCTAGCATAATACATTAACTTTGAATTAAACAATGCTAAAGTATTTAAATCTCTACTTCTCTAGATTACCAACAAACAAGTAAATGGACCTAAATAAGCTCCATGGCAGTCAATATTTGGTTGTCCTTGATATCTCTAAGAACCTAGGATTAGGGGTTTATCAAAGTTGGGCTACAAGACCCCTTTTGACACATCTCATATGATCTAAGCACTTTAGGCTTAGCTCCTCAAGATGATGAACTCTCAAGAAAACAAGATGCAAGCTCTTAGTCTCTTTGCTATATGCTTTGCATTTGCTCTCTTAGGAGTTTAAGTGTAAGTAAAAAGGTAGGTGGAAGGATCTTTATATAGCCCAAAGGATAAAGGATTCAACACATTCTCATGAATGTGGGATAAATGTAAAACATGATTAGGAATGGATAAGGTTGCTTTATTAAAGGTAACCTTACTTTAGAAGGGTTTAATTTATGTTTAGCAAGTCATGGGAGTTGAGGGGTGTTTTAATTAATCAAAGGTGATTAACTAATAGGTAGATGTAAGCTTATAGAAGCTAATTAGAGGAATATTAGTATGATTTAGGCTATTATAAGGGGATTAAATCAATTAAATATTGATTTATTGGCTAAATGGAAAGGAAAGCTAATTAATTAATAATAATTAATTAGTCTAGGTAGAAGGGGTGATTTATTAACGGAAGGTCGTTAATTAGGGTATTTTTTGGATAGGAAAATTAATTAATTAGCTTAGTGTAATTAATTAATTATGATATGATGGAAAATGATTGCTTTTGACGATATGTCGTCGATTTGCAAGAAATGGGATAATTAGCGCAATTTAAGTATTTAAATTGCTTGGGTGTAATTATAGGTGTCTACATTTGCCCCTCTTTGGGGTGGCGTAAGTGATGCCACTTCAAAGATAGTAGATAGAAGATATTTTGAAGGGATAGAAGAAAAATTAGTAGGAGGGAGAGATGCCCCTTCGAGTGTCGATGGGGTGATGAAGGAAGCCAAACGACAATCGAAAAAGATGAGAAGTAGGCAAAAGAATGGGGACGAGGCAGGATGCCTCGAGGGGAGGGAGAATTAGGGGTGAAAGGGAAGTGGTGTAGAAGAAATATGGATGAGGGGAGAGAAGAACTTAACCTCTAGCTGCTTATTTGTTTGGAACAAATTTGATGACATCATATTGCCATAGGAACTACATCATCGGTCCTTATGAAAAATATATGCATACGACAAAGGTAAAATGACATGAAAAGCCATACTATGAACAATTGTTCATTGCTGAAAGTACCAACTCCACACAACATACAATAATGCAATGCAATACGAGAAGGAAACAAGCTCATATAACAGGGAAAATAAGTACGAACGCACATATCCAACCCAACAATGGTCAAGACAGTTGTACAAATGTTTTGTTAGCAGTGTTGAAGAGATCCACAAGTTCGTGATTGAAGAAAAGGGTTAAAAATGATGCCCCAAGCAAGGATACATGCAAGGGGAAATGAAAATGGACACGAGGTCCATGAAAAGCATTTTTGCACAACAAAATAGCACCAAGCAACCAAAAGTGCCCCAGAGTACAGATGAAGCAAGTAGCTAGCTTTTGTAAATGGTTGTGAATCCAGTGATCCGTGAGTCGTATTAATCGGGGAATATGTGAGACAAACCAACAGGATATGGAGAAAATACCACGCGCAAGACACAAGTTTCAGCCGTAAGAAGCAAGTTACCATTTTGTAGGGTGTTTTACTTTTTAGGAATTTTTTGAAAAATTTTGCCTTGTTTTTAGATTGTTTTTTTTTTATATAGTAAATGTGTGTATTGTTTTGGGAATCTGAACCGTGATAAACAATAGAAGAAAGGAGAAGAAGAAAAAGAAGGGCCTAGGGGCAACAGAAAGTGCCCTAGGTGGAAGAAAAGAGAAACAAACGACAAATAATGTCTTTGTTTAGTGGAAAAATTAAGAAAAAATAATTATTTGAAAAATAATTATTTATGAGTGTGAAGAAGAATAAAAATCGCCAGGGAGAAATAAAATTGTCCAGGGGAGAAGAAAGGGGTATTGGACAAAAAATGCCCCAATACGGTGAAAAATAAGAGAAAAATAATTATTTAATTGAAAATAATTATTCCACAGCGAACAGAGGAGAAAACGGTGAGCTAAATGGGTGACCAGTCCCTGAGGCCCGCATGTTTTGATTCAGCACTTATGGATGTATTATCTGATTTTGTACTTTGTATGTATCTGATTCTGATGTATTGATGTATACATGTGTTGTAGATTGTAGATGATAGATCTATAGACAATATCAAATGTTGTTTTCAAGTGTTATTTTGATGGATATGGACGGGATGATATGATGATATTGATGCGGGGGGGGGATAGATTTTTGATTATGCGCAACCCCTCTTGCCCCCATTGATGATACGATATGTGATGATTAGCTTAGCATACATACATGATGTAAAACTTAGCATTTGTGTTTATATATGATGTATAGATGATGCTAGATGTGATGATAGTGATGGTAATGTGATGTGAATGATAACAAAATAGAGCACATGTAAGAAACAAAGTCAAATGCTACAAATAACACCAAGAATTAATGTAATACACCATGAATCACCATGCCTTATTAACAAGTAACAAAACACAACCAAATGTGTAAAGAAAGAAATAATGAATTAACACACTAGCATGTCGAAACCCACTACAATATGCACAAGCAAGAATGAATCTATTCTAAGCAAGAAAAGATAAAATATAACAAAGTACACCCAAGCAACAAACAACTCAAAAGAAAGCACGTAAAACACTATACAAGCAACAAGCAAAGCAAGAAAACAAGACAATGCAAGTAAATGTTTTTGTAAGATATGTTTTCATAAACCGATTTTCTATTGTTTAGGTTTTTGTGAAAAAAATTTATATTGTTTTTGTGTTTTGTGAAACAATTTTCTATTGTTTTTGTGTTTTCTCAAAACAATGTTCTATTGTTTTTGTTTTTTTCTCAAAACATTTTTCTATTGTTTTTGTGTTTTCTCAAAACAATGTTCTATTGTTTTTGTGTTTTCTCGAAACAATTTTCTATTGTTTTTGTATTTTTAACAGTTTCCCAAAGCTATATGCAGGTAACCAAGAAAGAATGGATGCCCCTAGCATTAGGTGGGGAATATAAAAGGGCAGAAGCCACACGCTTATGAACAAGAAGGTGAAGTCGTTGAGTTGCCCCCAGCGTAAGATGGGAAATAACGAAAGACCACGTCCCTTACAGACGAATAGAAGAAGGAAAAGCCGGATCAAGGCTGGACTAGATGGTGTGCACAAGGAAACTTGAAGGTAGAACCAGGTCCAGGACAAAGACAACTACCCTTCTAATATAGAATTCTTGTGAACAACGAATCCTCCCGAGGCGCTGGAAACCGGTTTTCACCCAAGGACTTGTCCAAAGTGCCACAATTGCATGGTTTTCACTAGTGGATGACCTGTTTTCTCTTTTTCTTTTTCTGATTTTTTTTGGTGCCATGTTCAAGCATAGAACTTCTTAAGATGCATGGCATTCATTGGCTCTCAGAGCTCATCACCATTGGGGTGAGCCAGTTTGTATGCCCCAGTGCCGTACTTGGCAACTATGACATAGGGCCCTAACCAGTGTGGTTCAAACTTCCCTTTCTTTTCTCGCTCTACTCTGGTGTTGAATTGGTTCTCCTTCATAACTAAATCACCCACCTCAAACTGGTGAGGGATGATTCTCTTGTTGTAGTTGTGGGAGATTATTTGTTGATATACCTTCAGGTGATTAAGAGCGCGAATGCGCCTCTCATCCAGGAGCTCTAACTCAGCCAATATTGCCACTCGATAATCTTCATCCTTATCCAAATAATCTCGAAGAGAAATTTGCAGGGATGGGAGTTCAATCTCTAAAGGGATGATAGATTCTATCCCGAACACTAGGGAATATGGCGTCACACCCGTAGGAGTGTGAATTGATGTTTGGTAGGCCCAGAGGGCTGGGTGGATTTGTAGGTGCCAGTTTCGACCGGTTTTGCTAACCATCTTCTCCATTATCCTTACCAAAGTCTTGTTTGTTGCCTCAGCTTGTCCATTACCCTGAGGGTAATATGGTGTGGACCATTTCAATCTGATTTGGAACCGTTGGCAAAGACATTTCATAGTTTTGTTCTTAAATGACTTCCCATTATCTGTGACAATGGCTGCAGGGATACCATATCGGCAAATAATGTGATTCATGATGAATTTAGAAATATGTGCTCCTGTGACATAGGTTAAAGGGACAACCTCCACCCATTTTGTAAAGTCTTCTGTAGCTGTGATGATATGTGTATGATCATCAGATGAGGTAGGAGTAAGCTTCCCTATTAGATCAAGTCCCCACTTGGAGAATGGCCACGGGGTAGTGATTGGTTGTAATGGTTGCGATGGAGCATGGATGAAATTTCCATACTTTTGGAAAAGCACACATTTTCTAACATAATTACAACAATCAGTTTCCATGGTGGGACAATAGTAACCTACTCTTAATAGTTTCTTAGCCAAGACCATTCCGTTTGTATGTGCTCCACATACTCCTTCGTGTACTTCTTTAATTGCCTAGATTGACTCCGTCACATCCAGACAACGTAATAGATTCCCATCGTAGCCATGACGATAAAGTGTACCTCCTAAAAGGGTGTAACGGGCTATTTGGCGAATCAGGCTTTGCTTTTCAGAACGAGAGATATTGGGAGGGAAATTACTATCCTTAAGATAGGTGAAAATGGGTTTGTACCACGGGGAATAGGGACCAACAACCTCATAAGCCAGGTGTTTCGCATGGAATGTTTCAGCTTTGGGAATAGAGTTGCTTCTATCCTTTCATTCCTTTGAGAAATAGATAAGGGTTATGGCTAGGAGGAATACCTGTTGAATGTTGAGATGGTGTGTGTGTACCGTAGAGAAAGAGATCAGGTCGACTGCGAAGAACTCCTTTTTGTCTTGGAAGGACTACCTGCAAGTAAGAATACAAGACCACCAGATTTTAATTAGACAATAAATGAGGGAACTGCCTTGGGCCCAGGAAATATTAGACTTCCTTTTGAAGGTGGTCAGTTCCCCTTTTTATACGAATTAACACAAATGATAATAAAGAAGCTATTGCGAAATCACGATTTAGGTATCTCGTTACCAAGCAATAGAGACTAAACTACCAATAATAAAACGTCACGTTGTTTGTTTGGTCAATGGTTGTTGATACGTTCAGGTCGAGTTACAAGGATAAACCAGACTGGATCTGAGGTTGTTAGGAGCCAAATAGGTGAGAGGAAGGTTTTGGGTATAAGTCACAGTGACCGATGCCGGTCACTGGATAACCGATTGCGGTTAGAGAACCACTGCCGGTAGGGGATAACCGACATCGGTAGGGTCAGTAATCTAGGTGCTTCTGGTTAGAAGTTGGTTGCAGGGTGGCTGTGGGGTTTTTAAGACTGGTGGATGACTGAGGGGAATAGTGAGATGACGGGGAAGATTCCGAGAGTGATAAAATTGTCTTCTGATCAATACAAGGATGTATGGATGAGGGTTAAGTGCAGGGTGCTGGCAGGTGATAGATCTAGGAGTGAAATTATAATTACTATCAATCCACAGGCTCAAGAAATGGTGCTTAGAAACATACAAGACACTACTTACTCGTATCCTGATGAAGATGCAGGTTCCAGGACTGTGATGACGAAGACAGGGCTCAAGTAGGATGATCTAACAATCCAAGATGAGATATCTCCTCTTCTGATGCTCGGATGAGTGTCACTGGGCTCTGGTTATTCAGTTGCAGTCTTGGGCTTGATGTCCTTCTCTGCAAACTTCTCTCTTTTCTTCATTTGTCTCTGCTCGGCCCAAGCAAAATCCGGATCCTTTCAATGATTTCTCCTCTTTTTCGATCAAATGAAAATCCAATCCTTTGTTTTTGGTTGGGAGTGGTCATTTACAGGGAACTGATGGTGGTTACGCAACTGATGGCGGTCGAGTAGGAATCGGTATCGGTCAGGTCAAAGCGGGCTATTTTTGGTAAAATAGCCAGCTTTCCCTCCTTTTCTCCCGAGGGATTAGTTGCGGGGCTTGGTCAAGTCATTATGAGGTTGGTTTTAGGTGCGGGTGAGGAGTAATTAGTCATGGGTGTGGATGTGGACCAAGTTATAGGTCTTAATTAGGTTAGTTTAGGGTTAAGACTAGGTCATGATGAGGTGGCGAAATGAGGTGGCAGGTATGGCGATGTGGATTTATTAATTATAAGGTAATTAATAAATAATTGTGTAAGGTTTAGGTGATGAGGTTAGGTTGTGAAATGAGATGTGGGGCATAGGGGGTCGTAAGACACAAATTTGGTGTCTACATTAGCCCCTTGTTGTCGTGTAGCTTGTCTTTGTTAAAGTTACACGGACAATAATAAGAAGTGGTTACCCCTGTTAAGGGTATAGGTAATTCCCCCTCAAATCTATCACAGATTGAGGTAGCGTGAAATCAGGGATAGGGTTGATAAAGGGAAATGGTGTTGAGATGATGGTAATATGGTGGGGTAGGTCCAAGGAAGCAGACGCACATTGAAATGCAGTAGTGCGATCAGGGTACATGATTTTGAAGAGCAAACAAGCAATTCACAGGAAAAGGTCGATAGTTTATCCAAACAAGGGTGATATAATCCTGGTATCCAAGGCATAGGAAGTAGCTCTAGGGGATATAACGGGTAAGGTACAGGAACGTTTAGGCATTTTCGGCAGTACCAAATGGTTGGTTGAGATAAACGTCATAGTCTTGGTCTAGGCAAAGTTGGTCGACTGATCAAGTCAAGGACCCTAATCATGCTAAAACACGAATAGGTGAGCTCGATTGAACAAAAAAGCTACATGATGGGTGGGATAAAATTGTAATTTGTTGATTTTGGGCGAGGTATTTAATTGGTGCGGCCTTGGGTTGGGCCAAATGGTTGGGTGCGGCCTTGGGTCGGGCCAAATGGGTTGGTTGCGGCCTTGGGTCGGGCCAAATGGTTGGTTGTAGCCTAGGGTCAGGCCAAATAGTTGGTTGCGGCCTTGGGTTGGGCCAGATGGTTAGTTACGGCCTTGGGTCAGGCCAAATGGTTGGTTGCGGCCTTGGGTCGGGCCAAATTGGTTAGTTGCGGCCTTGGGTCGAGCCAAATTGGTTGGTTGCGGCCTTGGGTCGGGCCAAATTGGTTGGTTGCAGCCTTGGGTCGGGCCAAATTGGTTGGGTGCGGCCTTGGGTCAGGCCAAATGGTTGGTTGCGGCCTAGGGTCCGGCCAAATGGTTGGTTATGGCCTTGGGTTGGGCCAAATGGCTGGGTGCGGCCTTGGGTCGGGCCAAATGGTTGGGTGTGGCCTTGGGTCGGGCCAAATGGTTGGTTGCGGCCTTGGGTCAGGCCTGATTGAGGTCAAAATAAGGCTAGTCAGCAAAGCCAGGGGTAGGTGATGGGGGAAAAGTGGATTTCATAGGAATATAAGAATAAATAAGGATGCCGACCTACGAGTCGATGATAGAGAAGGTGTATTTGTTTAACATCTAAAATAAAACTAAATATGTATGTTGTTTTGAGTGATGATAATAATAAGAATGGTTGTGTTTTGGATGTTGTTTTTGTTTGTTTTGAAAAAGGATAAAGATGAATGTTGGAAAATAGAAATACACAAAAACTATTTATATTTACAACACATGATAGGGTATGGTAGGGGATGGTCGAGCTAACCTTGGGAGACCCCATGTCTCCTAAGTGCTACCTACATAGTCCATTGCACAAAGCAAGGAGGGGCCTCAGACCGATGTAGTTCTCCCTTAGGACTAGGGAGAGGTGAATTCAGGCAATTTGGTTGTGGTTAGGAAATTTTTCGGTTGGTAAAAATTTGATGTTGGTAGGGTAATGTTGTTGGTGTTGGTAGGGTAATGTTGTTGGTGTAGGTATCGGTGAAGCGAAAGGTAGCTTACCCAAGTAGTAGGGAACCGTATCCTGATTAAGATCAACACACAATCCTAGAGTTGAACAAAAAAGGAAAAAGTGTCCCATAGTTGAGAAGAGCCAAACAAACCACCTATTAACATAGGATGAGCTTGAATCCCTAGGTACCTTGCATAGGCGAGAAGTCGATAGGTGAAAAGAGTGGTATAATCGCAATATATCGGATATACGTCATGTCCCTTGAGTTTTGTTGTTTTGACGAATGGTGAGGTGAGGTTGCCGGTATAGCTGGGGTGCAGAGAACTTATTATAAGATGATTATTCTAACGAAAGAGAACCAAACCTAAATAGACAAGTCCATGACTCAAAAGTGCTTTGAAATACTATTTTTTTTTTGATATAGACTGATCGATGCGGGAAGTCTACATGGGATATGTATTTTGTTGTTCTTGAGGTCTTCACGAAGCTGAGCAATGCGAGAAGCTTCTAATAAAGGCTGACTGTGTATAGCTGTCCTTCAAGGGAGCAGTGTATTTATAGTAGCAGATGCGGTGTTTATGTATAGCTGTCCTTCGGGGGAGTAGTCTATATATAATAGCAACAATAGTTTGGCATATAGCTGTCCTTCAAGGGAGCCATCTATGTATAATTTAGAGGTCTAGATGTCCATTAAGCATAAAGCATCTAGTTTTATAGGAAGTTTAACTCAAGAAAATCCCATAAGTGTTTAATTAAGAATGTGTCATTTTGATACTTTGAAGTCATGGACTAGACTAAAAAGGGGAAGGCATCTTTAAGGGGAGGTGGTAATCAAACCATGTGAGCTTGATTTGATTTTGAGATGTAAGAAACAAAGTGTATGCGGTGGTAAATGAGCTCAAGGGACGAGCGTAAGGTAGATAAGAAGTGATATAACACTGAATTCAATAGTAGAATGGTCGAAGATGCAAGGCATTAAGGGGCTCAGGCTCAGGTTTACCATTAAGCGAAGCTAAACGATAAGTGCCTGATCCATAAGTGTGAGTGATAATGTAAGGCCCAATCCAATTAGGAGAAAATTTTCCACGTTTGCTCTTTTCTAGTTTGGTTACATGTTGATTCTCTTTGAGGACAAGATCACCAACCTTAAAGGTACGCTCATGAAGTCACTTATCATAAGCACGCTTGATGCGTTTTTGGTAGATTTGAAGGTGGTCAAGAGCCGTAAGACATCGCTCGTCAAGAAGCTCTAATTGGGCTAACCACTCTTGGCAGAAATCATCGTTGGTGAGAATATCCTGAAGAGATATTCTGAGGGAGGGCATTTGTATTTCGAGAGGCAAGACAGCCTTGGTACCATATACCAAAGAAAATGGTGTGGCATTAGTGGAGGTTAGGAGGGATAGATTCAGGGTCTATCGACTCTGTGGGTTACGATGGAAAAATGGGTGATGATGGTTTGGTAGGGGTGACGTCGTCATCTTCCAGGATACAACTGACACGAGGTTTCTCCGGTGTAAGTGTTTTAGGAAAACCGAGACCACTACGATCATTGTGTTTGTGTGTAGTCACGGGAATGAGTGTATGTCGGCCTTGTTCATAAAGACCAAAACCAAAGCCTTTCCAAGCACAGTGAGTCAAGAAGGTGAGGGCGAAATGATGATTTGTCAAGTATTAAAAATCGGATTGGAAGGGAACCACACCAAGAGGAGGTTCAGGGGTAACGGAGGATGCGTCGACACCCCCATACGTTAGGTTGGTGCGGAAATTAGGTGGTCCCTCCTCCACGTGACGGTCGTAGGTAGGATGCGCATGTAACTGTCTGTACTCCTGCGGGGTATGGAAAGAGATAACGTTATATAGTTGGTACTCGCCCAGCGTAAGGCGTTGAAAAACATCTACTAAGGGGTCGGAGGTTGGGATGTTGTCTGCGGGAAAGGAAGTGGTATTTGTGATGGTGGTTTCATTGGTTGAAGGTGTAGGTGTGGTTGAAGTGGATGGTAGAGGTGTGGTTGAAGTGGATGGTTGGGTTGGATGAATGGGTGTCTTGATTGGTACAAGCACATCATTAGGGTGATATAACATATTACATGTTTTGAAGGGGGGAGGATCAAATTTTATGGTGTAGGACTTCCCCTCGTACTCAAATTTTATGCATCTATATAAGGTGGAGGGAACACATCCCATAGACCGGATCCAAGGGCGGCCTAACAACATATTGTATTGGAACTCTCCCTCAAGGACATAGAAGACTTCGGGTAAAGTGCGTGGCCCTACACGAATGTTAAGGATCACGGTGCCTAAGGTAGAAGTAATAGCATCATTGAATGACCACAACATGATGGGGTTGGCACACATGCAACTAGAAGGGATATTCATTTGTTGGAAGGATTTTGAAGAGTTGATGTTTAGGCTAGCGCCCCCATCAATCATAACACGACGTACCCGAATGTCTCGGACATAAGCTAAGATGAAAAGAGCAGGGTCAGGATCTTCTGCACCAAAGTCGACAATTTCATCTTTGGAGAAACTGACAGCAGCGGCTTGCTGTACAAAGACAAAAGTGGTTGGGGAGATAGGTTGTTTGGTGAGTGAAGCAACCTGATTGGGTGTTAGAATGGAAGTAACAGGAAGTGTTTCATTAGGTAAGACCTCTATCCGTTGAAGGATTTCAACGAGAGCTTGTCGATGAGATTTAGAGGTCTGAATGAGATCATACAGTGTCATTTTTACAGGTGATTGGTGAAGCTGTTTGATCATGGTTCGGTGGGAAACTCCATTAGAGATGGGGTAGGCGGGTCCACGAATAACCACTTTAGGTGGTGGTGCGATCAGGATGGTGGACGGAGAAAGAGAGGCTGCAGGTGTGTTTCCTTTCGCTTTCCCATTGTTTTTCTGCCCTCGAGTAGCAACACTAATCATATTGATCTCGTGAATACAAGAGGAGGAAGATGGTAGGGATAAGTCATGGTCTTCAAGAGGTGGGGATATAATAATGATAGATCTTGGTGAGGTGGGGACAGGTGGTATAGGAGAGGGAATTGAAGCTAAAGGTCTCTCTCTTCGTAAGTTGTCTTTCTTAACTTTTCTATCTGAGAGAAGTGACTGACGAAGTAAGGCTTTCAACGCTTTGCATCCCTCTATGTCATGTCCTGGTGTGTGGTGGTAAGCGTAGATTTTAGACTCATCATAACCTATAGGTCGAGGTTTAGATGGATCATAAGGTCTAAGTGGGGGTAGGGAAATGGTCGCACTCTCCACCAACATAGCAAGGATTTTGGCGTAAGACCCTTTGAGTGGGTCAAAGTCAGAGGAAGATGAGGCTATTGACGGGGTAGATTCTAGTGATGACGTGGTATGGTTGGTTTGTATGGGTGGTGGTTTAGCCAAGGAGTTTTGATAATGGGTTTTAAACAAACATGGCTTCTTTGGCGTAGAAGCTATGTTTAGCTGGTTAGATGATGAGGCCACAGATGATGTGGTATCAGAAAACAACCACAGAGAAATAGGAGTGACAGCAAACAAATATTTTGATGATGGGATTTGTTTAGGGTTGATAGGTGGATAGGATACGCGGGGTGACGGTGTTGATATACCCTTGGATCTCTGTATGGGTGCAGAAGGCGTAGGTTGTTTTAAAGAAAACACAGGAGGTATGATATATTGATGCAAGGTGGAGGGATGGGGTCCCAATATGGAAGGTAGGTGTGACGATGATGGTTTTCGTTGTGATAGAGGCATAGGTTGAGGAGATTGAGTCTATCTCCTAATGGGATGGATGGATTTATTTTTAGATAAATCAAGCCGCTTAGGTGGGTGTGTTAGAATGGGTATTGGTGAGGTCCCAAGCGTAGGGGAATATTTGGTTAGGTTAATAGAGGTGGATGAGGTATTTGGTAGAGATGAGGAGGGTGAAGATGAGGACATAGGCATTTTAAGCTTCTGTAAACACTTCGGGTATATGGTAGAGGCATCTGGATCGGTCATCTGCATTTGAGTAGAATATGGTGTACTCAAATGTTCCCATAGGACTCGTCTATCTTCTGAGGGATGAAAATCCTCACGTGTGAATAGGAAATTTTTTATGGAAGAAAGGTGAGTTGTGATTCCGGTCCACTGTGGGTGTGATACAGGGGGTAAATGAGGTACTGTATCAATGGGCGTTAAGAGGTCAACCGGTCGCTGAAAAGATTTTGGCGATGAATAACTAATAGGTAGGAGGGTGTGTTTGAGAGGATCCGTTATGTTTAAAGAATGTGGTGATGTTGGTTCAAGAGGTTTCTCATCTAAGGATGACAAAAGAAGTGGTGAGCCTTCCTCTTGTACAGAAAGAATGGTAGAAGGAGATGTTTGGGAAATAAATAAATTAGATAACATCCGCTCACAGTCTTGCAAGGATGTGGTGTAAGAAGGCTCATTTGTGAGAAGAGAACTCTGGGCGGTTAATTCCTTGATGGGTAAAGGAACGAAAAGGATTTCATCTTGTCTTGATGGTGATGAAGGGGGTTTGGGTTCCTGCGTTAGTGAAGAGGCTTGATTTAGAATTTGTTTGATAGAGGTTTTTGGCTGGGAGTCGAAGAATGCATGGATCTCGTGAACACTCTCCTTGGCTAAGATATCTTGGTTTATGTTACTGGTAGAAGAGTGATTTGGGAATGGTTTGTTGAAAATTTTCAAATTTCAGTTAGCAGGGGCGTTAGGATTATCGAGGGCTATATCCCCTGCATCAACCATTTCCTACACTATGTTTTTCAACATCTTGCAGTTTTCATGACTGTGTCCCTTCACGCGGTGGAAGTTACAAAAGTCATTTTCTTTGTACCAAGAAGTTATGGTGCGAGTGGAATCAAACCCAGAGTGAGGTTTAACAGGAGGTAAGGTAATGGCTCCTACTTTAAGCAATTTTTCCAATATCACACCATAAATTTCTCCCAAGGGAGTGTAGTTGATGGGCTCCGCTTTATACTTATAGGTGGTTTTTGGTGGGGTATTAGACGGTGGTTGGGATTTGACCATCACCACGTGCACAACTCCTTTTGATTTCGAAGCAGTCGATGGGTGAGGATTGGTGGTGTTAGGTTTGTTGGTGGAATCTTGGGTTTGAAAATTGGGGTTTTTGTTACGCAACCGCAATTTCTCTTCCTCTAAGGCTCAAATCTCTAGTTTTCGAGCCATAGTAAAGGCCTCATCAAATGTGCGGAAAGTTTGAATTTGGAGGGTAGGAGAGATGTGCTTAGCGCAGGCCCGCGTAAAAAGTTCGATAAGTTCAGCCTGAGGCAAGGCATACGTAAGTTGGTTGATAAGGCCCCGCCATCGTCCAACGAAATCTGCGATAGATTCATCTTCAAATTGTCGGATGACATAGAGGTCGGTTATAGATACTTTCTTGGCAATGTTAATGGAGAAATGATCCAAGAAAGATTGGGCTAGTTGGTTAAAAGAGAAGATTGAGTGCTGGGTTAAAGCACTGTACCACTCCAAGGTGGGTCCTGATAAGGACATGAGAAAGGTGCAGAGTAGTAAAACATCGTCATGAGCAATCAGATAGCAGGCATGTCTAAATGATAGCAAGTGTTGTTAAGGGTCCTCCTTACTATTAAAACGGGTAAATTTTGGTAATTCCCATTGAGGAGGATAAGAATGAAGGGGGACAGAAGGGTGGATAGGCTCCCGAAAAACTTGCTCGTATGTTAGGGCGCTACGGATTCCTGAAACAGAAGCCTCCAAATTTTGCATTTTGTCCATCATTTGTTTAATTAAATCAGTAGTTGGATGAGATGATGGTGTGGTTGTGGTAAACAGAGGCAGATTGGGCCAAGGGCCACCGCTAGACAATGGTGGGGTTAAATGTTGATAAGGTATGGAGGACGAATGTGTTGAGGCGACCAAATAGGGATGTCCTATATAAGACATTGAGGTTACCGGATACGTGTGTGGGAATGAAAATGTGGGCAGAGCTTGAGAAGAAAAGCTCGTGTGGATAGGTGGCAGAGAACAAGTCATGAACGGGACAGTCTGCAAGAGAGACGAGGTAGGAGTAGTCGGTGGTAATGACATGTGGGGCCCAAGATTAACCAAAGGAAAGCCAATCTGTGTCGTATGAACCCCTGAAGTCGCTGGATTGGGATACGGGGCTAAGGATGCAGAAGGCAAAGCGGAGTTATCAGGCGGAGAAGGAGCTAAATGAGTAGCTATACTGATAGGCATGCCAACAAGGAGTTGACCATCAGGCATACGGTCAGGGGCATGAGACAAATAGTATTGTACAACGCTAGGATTGGTGTCCAAATTTTTTGCAAATTCCTTATCTCCTACAGGGATTTTGGGAACCTCATTGGTGTCCGTAGGATTTCCCACAGAATGTGAAGGGGGTGATTTGGGCAAAGGCACAGAGCAAGCATGTGAAACCATGGTGGTGGCTTGCTTTCGAGTGATAACAACCATGGACAAGAGTACACAGTAGGGTTTCAATCTATAAGGAACAGAAACAGACAACCAGATGTTGGAATTGGCAGGTTGCTGGTTTTGGAAACTGTGAAAGACAGTAACTGATATCGGTCAAGTAACCGATGTCGGTCAGGCTGTAGCCGGCGCCGGTAAGCTAACTGATGTCGGTAGAATAGAACTGGTATAAGAAGTAGTAGGAAGTTGTTGATTTGGTGTTAACACTTATTAGTATGCCTACCAAACTATTCTGTAGTGATCATAGAAAACAGTGTATGACAGAGAAACAGAACTGAAAACAAGCAAGAATGCACAAACAAATTAACAGACTAACCCTAGGGTTAATTTTAATCAATTTGGGCTTATGCCTTTAGACGCAGAATGATGTCAATCCTAAACAAAAGACTTAGGGGAAATGTCAAGTTTGTTTTGGCTTATAAGGTTACCTCAATCGGGCGGAGGAATACCGCGGAAAAGGGGGGATGTTTTGAGCTGTTGTGTTAATTATGAAGTGATTTGGTATGTGTTGTGCAGTGAAAGTAAGATTAATTTCTTGTCAATACCGTGGAAATCACCCCCACGTGTATGACCTGTTACTTAATCTACGTTCACTAGAATTGAAAACAACAAGCAAGAATGTAATGCACATGTTTTAAACCCAAATCGAAAATGATATTCGATGAAGCAAAGAAGATGACTTTCACTAATGCAAAACTGGGAAAGCAAGTCAAATTCTTTTACTAAATATAACAAAATACCGTGTGAAATTTTTAGAAGAAGAAAACAGCAAGTATGCTCCCTATATGAAAGCAAGCAAGAGAAACAGAAACCTGAAATGGGTCCCACCGGGTGTGCCAAAATTTTTCCCACGGAATGTTTCAGCTTTGGGAATAGAGTTGCTTCTATCCTTTCATTCCTTTGAGAAACAGATAAGGGTTAGGGCTAGGAGGAATACCTGTTGAATGTTGAGATGGTGTGCGCGTACCGTAGAGAAAGAGATCAGGTCGACTGCGAAGAACTCCTTTTTGTCTTGGAAGGACTACCTGTAAGTAAGAATACAAGACCACCAGATTTTAATTAGACAATAAATGAGGGAACTGCCTTGGGCCCAGGAAATATTAGACTTCCTTTCGAAGGTGGTCAGTTCCCCTTTTTATACGAATTAACACAAATGATAATAAAGAAGCTATTGTGAAATCATGATTTAGGTATCTCGTTACCAAGCAATAGAGACTAAACTACCGATAATAAAACGTCACGTTGTTTGTTTGGTTAATGGTCGTTGATACGTTCAGGTCAAGTTACAAGGATAAACCAGACTGGATCTGAGGTTGTTAGGAGCCAAATAGGTGAGAGGAAGGTTTTGGGTATAAGTCACAGTGATCGATGCCGGTCACTGGATAACTGATTGCGGTTAGAGAACCGCTGCCGGTAGGGGATAATCGACACCGGTAGGGTCAGTAATCTAGGTGCTTCTGGTTAGAAGTTGGTTGCAGGGTGGATGTGGGGTTTTTAAGACTGGTGGATGGTTGAGGGGAATAGTGAGATGACGGGGAAGATTCAGAGAGTGATAAAACTGTCTTCTGATCAATACAAGGATGTATGGATGAGGGTTAAGTGCAGGGTGCTGGCAGGTGGTAGATCTAGGAGTGAACTTATAATTACTATCAATCCACAGGCTCAAGAAATGGTGCTTAGAAACATACAAGACACTACTTACTCATTCCTGATGAAGATGCAGGTTCCAGGACTGTGATGACGAAGACAGGGCTCAAGTAGGATGATCTGACAATCCAAGATGAGCTATCTCCTCTTCTGATGCTCAGATGAGTGTCACTGGGCTCTGGTTATTCAGTTGCAGTCTTGGGCTTGATGTCTTTCTCTACAAAATTCTCTCTTTTCTTCACTTGTCTCTGCTCGACCAAGTAAATCCGGATCCTTTCAATGATTTCTCCTCTTTTTCGATCAAATGAAAATCCAATCCTTTGTTTTTGGTTGGGAGTGGTCATTTACAGGGAACCGATGGCGGTTACGCAACCGACGGCAGTCGAGTAGGAACCGGTATCGGTCAGGTCAAAGCGGGCTATTTTTGGTAAAATAGCCAGCTTTCCCTCCTTTTCTCCTGAGGGATTAGTTGTGGGCTTGGTCAAGTCATTATGAGGTTTGTTTTAGGTGCGGGTGAGGAGTAATTAGTCATGGGTGTGGATGTGGACCAAGTTATAGGTCTTAATTAGGTTAGTTTAGGGTTAAGACTAGGTCATGATGAGGTTGTGAAATGAGGTGGTAGGTATGGCGATGTGGATTTATTAATTATAAGGTAATTAATAAATAATTGTGTAAGGTTTAGGTGATGAGGTTAGGTTCCAAAATGAGATGTGGGGCACAGGGGGTCGTAAGACATAAATTTGGTGTCTACACCAGGCAAGATTCTGGTACGTCATACATGGACTGGTGTAGATTTTCTACAAAAAATGGCATATCATTGTTCTCTGGTGGAATACGAAGCATAGATCCCACCATTGCCATAGCATCTACCGATCTGTTCTGCGCTCTTGGGATCTGCTCAAAGGTAATGCACACAAAATAATCCTTCAGAGTTTCCACCAACTTCTTGTAAGGTATGAGCTTGTCATCCTTAACTTTATACTCATCATTAACCTGTTTGATGATTAGCTGCAAATCACCTACAACCTTAACATGTTGAATATTCCACTTAATGGCTAGCTTCATCCCTGCAATGAGTGCTTCATATTCCACAATGTTGTTCGTGTAAGGGAAGGCCAGGTGGAAAGCCTGCAGTATAGGATCACCCGAAGGAGTAATAAGGACCACTCCTGCACCTGAACCATGAAACGTAAAATATCCATCAAAATGTATCTGCCATACGACAGATTCTTCAATGTAGAGCAAAGATGCATCTGGAAAATCCAGACTCAAAGGTTTTGTGCTTTGCAAAGGTGCTTCTGCTAGCTGGTCAGCAAGTATTTGTCCTTTAACTGATTTTTGATGGAAAAATTCTATATCAAACTCACTTAGTAGAATGATCCAATTAGCCATTCTACTTGTGAGGGTGGGTTTAGAAAACAAATACTTGAGTGGGTCGACCTTGGATATGAGCTTGGTCTTAGTATTTAGCAGGTAATGGCGAAGTTTTTGAAAGGTAAAAACAACGGCCAAGCAAGCCTTTTCAATCTGAGGATAATTAAGTTCATAGGTGATGAGGGTGCGACTCAGATAGTACACTGCTTTCTCTTTATGGCTAAGGTTGTATTGGGCGAGCAGTGCACCAATAGCATATTGCGTAGCGGAAATATAGAGTAAAAGTGGTTCTCCTAGAGTGGGAGGCATGAGGATAAGTGGATTAGCCAAGTACTATTTAAGCAAAGCAAAGGCTTGTTGTTGCTCAGGTCCTTGTACGCCAGAAAAGTGACAAGCGAGCGTGGGAATCTACAAGTAACTCTTCCGCGTACCCGACCTCCCGAGGTCGTGCTGAGACAACCGGTGGGGATGGAATATGTGTGGGATGCAGTAAAACTAGTTAGGAAATCTGATGTCTTCGACACGTACTAATGGAATTTGTGAATCTAACGCAAAGAAGGCCCTCCTAACCTGAACTGGTGTGATAGATCGATCGGCAAGGATGACTGCTCGAAGGCTCCAATCAATATCGAGCTCTGGTGTGATTCAATCTATGGGTTGTGGGATATGTGGAAAATGACCTGGGATAGTTTCATGTATGTCTCCAGACAGGGTCATAAAGTAAATTATGGATATAGCTGTTTTTATAGACGGTTCTCCGGCCTAGTCTAGAATTCCTTAGCTTCGTTAGCTGACTATATCTAACAAGGATAGTTTTGTGATGATGATAGGTGGAAATGGAGTAGATTTGAATACTAGTGTGCGTAGGGCCAGTGTCTATGTCTGATTCACTTATGGATTCATTGGGTTGTGGGTTTTGTGGATCGCAATCGTAGACTCTTGGTTGTTGTGGTCCTGTTATGGTCATGTACGAATTTAGTCCTTGGTCCCTAGTATCCAATAATCATATGCTTTCTCGAGCCTCTATATTCAAAATTAACAGCTGTGTGATCTTCTCAGAGTACCTCACAGGTGTTCTTGCAACTTGAATTCTTATGCTAGTATCTATGTCTGTGAGGGTGTCTCTCTGCGTCTGGATGTGGGGACCAAAGGATCACAACTGAACGTTTGCTCTCTTTCAAGCCCTTCTACAGTCATGTGGATATTTTACCTAGGGTAATCTGTAGCTTGGCTGATTTGACCAAAACGTGTACACTTGGTCGTCTTCTATGTTTAATCCCCTCAACTGAGAGTTGATCTGTTTGTAAGTCTATTGTTGTTTGGAAGACTTGGAACCTAATATTTTGATCTATGTCAACTATTTCTATGATGAGATTGGGTTGATGCATGATTGGCTCGAATATTATTCTCTGGGCTCCCTAGGTCCCGTGATTGTCATACAAAAGAAATAGTGTAAATCTAACTGCAACAAAGAGAAATTTAACTACGTGAAGTATATCTATAGTATATATGATTTCTTTATTTTTGTATTTTCTGATGAACTTATCTGAATGGATTTAGAAGAGCAACTAATTAAATATATCTAGAAATTGACAGCTAAGATAAAAATTTAAAACAAACAAGATAACCGAGTATAGCTATTTGTCTGTGCAGTTGTAAATCTATTCTAAATAACAAAATAATTGATCTAGTCTATTTGCAAGACTCTCGATCCTACGTCAGAAGTGAGGAATGAATCATAGTCTCTCAGGAACTATCAATCCCCATAACTTCCCTGGCAATATCAAAAGTAAAATTGACTGAAATGAAATGATTAGCTACTCTATTTGATATGCTTCTAACTAGAAATTTAAAATTTAGAACCTGGATTCTGCAGAACAGTGGCAAATCTGATGGTGTGTGTGGCTTTGTCCCCTCAGTGTGATCTCCTCATTCTTTCATGCTCACGTGGATCCAGAAAAGCGTGTAATGCTTGCATCAACAGAAGTAGATATTGGAACAAGGGACAACTTTAGAATACAGATTGAATACAATGCGAGTAGGAGAGGGATAGCGCAAGAGTACAGAGCTTGGCCTATGCAATTCCTAGTGGGATCTATTGCGAGTCGTGCAACATAAAACGTCCAGAACCTAAAACTATCATGTTTGAGGAGGAAAAACCTACAACTTTAATGGCTTCCCTATTGATAAACAGACTATCCTACTCCAATGGATTGGATGAAATAACAACAACACTTGCACAAGATGGATATGTGGCTTCCTAATAGCAAAACAATACTAACTAAGGCATGCAATGAATGAAACTATGAATTCTAAGCAAAATGAAAAAAATAATCTATTGCAAAGAGAAGTTCAGAGGAAAATTTGAGGGGCCATTTGCTTGAGAACAAGCCATCTATTTATAGCATTTGCATTTACCCAAGGTAAAAACCAAATTGATCTCTTAAACTATAAACAATGGCAAAACACTATTCTAGGGAACCAGAATCATAAATACAAGCTTATGGCGGTGAAAAAAAGATAGTGAAACGTTGATTTTTATGTGAGTCATGTTAAAAGAGCTTTCTGGAAAACACGTGCAGGAGTGCCGCTCTGAGCAGGGTGGTGGTTACAGAGACTGCCACCCTGATCATGGCGGCGGTCACGAGACCACCGCCCAGGTAGGGCGGCAGTTTCGTAACTGAAGAGCAAAAGGTCAAGGAAAAGATGGCAAAAAGAGAAAAACAAAGGACGTAGGGGCTAAGCGGGGCATGTGAGATGTTAATGCACACTTAGAGAGATTTTTTGGATCCTCGAGCACCTTGCGAGGAGACCTGTATCATCATTGGGGCACGTGTTACGCTGTTCCGAGCAGTGCAGTACCCTCCAATTTTGAGTATGTACATATCGCCCCCTCGGAGAAGCGTTTTAGCCATGAAGAGGCATAAAACGGTGGGGTCTGAGTATGGCAGTCCCAAAATGGGGAGTTAGAAATTATACCTGATACATCCGTGTGTTGAAATGACGCCGTCCAAAATTCCCTGCCACCTGCAAAACGAAAAGAGGAACTCAAGTGCAGATAGACACAATAATTTAGAAAATAAATGCTAAAATAATAGGAAATGAGAATGTACCACTCATGTGGGGATAAGAACTTACCTCTGTCGGTGCTCCAAACCTGCAAAAAAGGAATTTTAAAACGAGTCAAGTTGCTATATATATGAAAGCGGGCCCATTTTCCTATTCATTTGTGTGACGTCGATTTGATTGATTCTGAGCTCTGGAACCCACAGTGACAGTTTCTTACGTGAGTAGAGTCAAAACATCTCGTGACAAGATAGTGATCATGCCTCCACGAGCGGAACATCGACCCGTGAGATCACAGGTTAGGTTTATCCTCAATTTATCCTTTTTTTCCCCCTCAATTTTAAAATGCTAAAATATTTGTCATGGGGGGGGGGGGTAATTTTTTAAAAATGTTAGGTTCAAAAGGTCCATCTAGGGTGGTCGCCTACTGGGTAGGCCTTGTTTTAGTTAAATTGGTCCTCTTTTTAGTGCATTTTTTGGGTTTTTTTAGGTTATAAAACCCACGTGGGTTTTCGGGACACGACCGCCGCCCTACCTAAGGCGGCGGTTACACGACCGCCGCCCTATTCAGGGTGGCGGTTTACACGAACTGCCGCCCTTGAGGTGGAGGGTTACAAAACCACCTCCCTGCTCAGGGCAGCATGGTTTTGCACAGAATGCCAAAAGAACATCTGTTTAAGGTTGTTTTTGTGTTTTTAGCATTTCTATGTGTTTTCATGATTTTTCTAGTATCACTTGGATACTAACTTGCTCTATTTTGTGTGTGTTCTTAGGTGTATGTAGGTGAGAGAGGAGTATATCCAGTGGAGCCGAGAGAGGGAGTGTGACTAGCTCCCAGGAGTACTAGATTCCCTTTCACAGGATGAGGAGGACACTCTTCAGAGGGTCTGGGATACTATGTATCTCACTGTGTTCCTCATGTTACATCCTCCAGTCACATTCTTTGTGACCTATTCTCCTATTGGGATGCTGATCAGAACACCTTCCGATTACCAGGGGTCTGAGGTGAGTGGACCATCACATTAGAGGATGTTTACCACATTCTGGGGGTCCCGATCATTGGGAGATGTCTGACCCTTGAGACAGTAGGTTCGCGGGGCCCAGATAAGCACAGTGGGCCACTTATATGGGAGATGCAGTAATCTCCACGGGTTTGAAGAAGGGGGTCAGAGTTCGATCTATTCCCAGTTTTCCCATCCCCCTACTTCACCAGGCTATTATGGGGATCCTTGCCTCGAGACTGATCGGGGACAAGGGAGGAGACACATTGTTATATTGCTGGTCCCCCATTATTGCACAGATAGAGGGACATGGCCGGATATATGCCTGGGGAGCAGACATACTTGGGACCACCTACCATGATTTATACAGGGTAGTTCATTTACAGGGGCAGTCCTTGAGCCACCTAACCTTGGTCATGAGTTGGGTCTATGAGCACTTCATCCCCTATGGCAGAGGTGTAGAGGTGGCAGATCTTGGAGCTGTGAGGGTAGCTAGATGGATAGATATGTCGGTGCTCAGAGCACCTCATCAGCCAGTTGCTTCTTTGACCACTACTAACATGGAGGCCACACCGTATCAAACTATGGTAGGCATATGGGGTGAGGAGGCTCTTACTTTGATCTCCTGCTCCACCATAGGGCAACTTATTGATAGAGTGGGGTGAGTGGAGGTACACCCCTTTGGCCAAGTTCCTCAGTAGTTTGGCTTACCCTACATTGGTATGCTTCCCCTAGTAGCACCAGTATACAGGTTAGTTTGAGAGGCTAGAGGGGGCCCTAGAGGCCGGGGTTGGACAGTGGTTATACCTGGCATTCCTATTGCAGCCAGGCGGGTAGTACGTGCCCAAGGGAGAGCCAGTGCTCCTCAGGCACCTTTGCTTCAGATTGCCGCGGGTCCTGCCCATAACAGCGATGACCCCATCGATATAGACTCTGAGTCTGAGGAATTCACAAGGGGAGAGACTGAGGACGAGACTAAGGAGGACATTGATCCTAAGTGGCATGACACTTAGGATATCATGCAGGCAGAGAGGGCCGAGCAGAGTGTAGAGAGAGTTACTCTGGTTTCAGAGGAGCCACTCTCCCAGGGCCATGGTGGGGAGGATGAGTCCATTGCAGGACGCTACGTTGCTCCAGCCACGGGGGGAGCACCTCAGTCAGCGGCGGCATTTGTGGCAAGTGCTAACCCTAGAGATCCATCCTGGAGGCCTGGTGATCCGAGTAAGTTACCATCCTTCCTTTTAATGTTTTTCTTTAATTTAGGAATGCTTTAGTTACTATCTCTCCTTCCGTTTTATGTTTGTATTTATCTCCTGTTTATTTCTAACTTGTTTTCTCCTTTGTTTCGCAGAGACTGCCGATGAGTGGCGAGATTTGATTTGTAGGGTATGTACCGATACCTTGATGATCCCTATGGAGAGGACCCGCGCAGAGCTGTCAGTGGATGCTAGGGAGCCCTCTGCAGCTGGTAGACATACTGACATCTACTCGCCTCAGTCTGGCATGTGGCCAGGATGGTATCGACTCTTTGTACGGAAGCTAGCGGGGGTATAGGACAGCTGAGCACCTGATGAGGAGTCATTCTCGTGGCAAGACTGCGGCTGCCCCTCGGGATTCTGAGGCCTCCATACATTCAGAGCGCCGGCGTAGCCGGAGTCCTAGGCGTGGGTGTGCACCTTTAGAGGGGTCTCGTAGGGATTGACAAGCCACTTGGCTCTCGCATATTTTATATGATATGTTCTTTTGTATATCCCGGGCTCTTTGAGCATTTTGACCATGCTTAGTGCATGATGGCATTGTACAGAAACTTTGACCATTTATATATATATATATTCTTTTTGGATCAGACTTTTGGCATTTATGGCTTTGTTTCCTTTCCAGTTTCCTCATGTAGATTATGATGTATGTTTATATGATTTTTAGAATATATGCAATGGGGAACAAATGATGCAAGTGCTTACTTTCTTTTTGTATTTCACGATGCTGATACATGATAATGTAGATACAATGTGATTTTGAATGTTAGTTTCTTTAAGCAATTTTTGATACTTCATATTTGTTTTGGCAAAGTGGTGAAGATAAATCGGTATGATGAGCAGATAAACCTGCCCCTACTCTCAACTCCACGCAACTAGTAAGATGCGAGGGCTCATCACCGAGAGTTGGGAAGGGTGCAAGTTATGAAATGTGCTGAAATGATAGTGATGAAAGATAGACAAAGCTTTGGTGGAACCAAATTGGGAAGCTACAAGCCTACTCTACCCGGGTGACTTCATAGTTTTTGGGATGCAACTTGCTTTGCGGTTTATCTAGACTTAGATCCGTAGATGGCCACATAGTAGACAAAATCTGGGTTTTTAAGATTTTAACTCTCTTGGAATTTTGAACATTTGATTCATTTGTTTTTAACTCAAGGCTTCAAGATTTGAATTGTTTACGTATGACCTTTAACGTTTGTTTGTCAAGAGGACCCCCTACACTTTGCCCCATGCTACTAGTAAGAAGCATGGGTTTATCACCATGGGCAAGGCATAGGTGAGTAAGGGCATTTCCATCATTTCCCAACCCTACGTCACTAGTAAGAGACGCAAGCTCATCACCGAAGGTTGGTGAGGCAAGAAAATGTGTAAATTTAAAATTTTCTGTTTGATTTACATGTTTGACTTGTTTATCTGAGAAAAATGTCAGCATGCTCTTATTTCCAAAGAGATATACATACGGGATAGATGTGACACGATGAAGCTTCTAGAACAGACCATAGACAAGACACCCATCCTAAGAAGAAACCAAAAGTGAGAATAAACCCGCAGATCTTGGTATGGTTACCATTAAGACTTTTTCATATCTAGCTTTATTTGATGACATGATTCCAAAATAACTTGACGATATCATGGAGATGGAGAAGTATGATTAGGGTGTTTATGCCAATACCATCAGAAGTTTGTAATGAATTGCTTTAAGAATAAATTCCTTGATCAAAATATTTGTACGAAACATGTGGACAAAATGAATCTAACTATATGAAGATGTAATGTAAATGTAGCTATATATTATGCCGGTTGCTTACGTGTAGAATCATTTAAGGTGCAAGGAATTGACTGTTTCACCAAATTCCTCACCTTCTAGCGTACATAAGAGGTATGCACCATTTCCGTAGTCCTTCGTGACTCGGTATGGGCCCAACCATTTGGGCCGGAACTTTCTTCCCTCGCCGGTCTTTTTGTCGATCCGACTGTCCAGCCTTAGAACTAGATCACCTTCATATATGTCACGTTCATAGACCTTCTTATTATACTGCAGGCACATCTGGTTAGCATAGGCTTTGTGCCGCTGTTCAGCATCTAACCTAGCTTCATCTAGGCTTTCTAGTTGGGAGAGACATGCTTCTCTATAAGCGTCTTCATCCAGAATCCCTTGTAATGAAATACAGAGACTGGGTATTTCAACCTCAAGTGGGAGGACTGCCTCTACCCCGAATACTAGTGAGAAAGGAGTCGCTCCCGTTGGTGTTCTTATTGAGGTTTGGTGGGCCCACAAGGCCGGATATAACTTCAAGTGCCAATCTCATTTATTTTCTTTCACCATTTTAAGGAGAATGGCTTTTAATGTTTTTTTTGTCACCTCAGCCTGTCCATTGGCTTGAGGGTAATACAAGGAGGCCGTATGATGGCTTATTTTAAATTTATTGCAAAATTCGCAAACCTCGTCATTCTTAAAAGAAGTTCCATTATCTGAGATAATGATTTGCAGGACACCGTACCTGCAAATGATTTGGTTCAAAATGAACTTGGCGATTATAGAGCCCGGTACAGTAGTAAGAGGCATAGCCTCTACCCACTTGGTAAAATATTTTGTGGCTGTGATTATGAAATTATGGCCGTCTTTAGATGAGGAAGAGAATTTTCCTATCAAATTGAGGCCCCACGTAGAAAAGGGCCATGGAGTAGCGATTGGTTGTAGAGCTTGTGCCGGCATGTGAATCTCATGGGAGAATTCGTGGCACTTATGACACCTTCGTACAAATTCTATTGCGTCATGTTCTAGAGTGGGCTAGAAATAGCCCATTCGATGTATTTTACGAGTAGTGGCATTGCCACCGAAGTGGTCTCCAAACATTCCACTGTGAGATTCATGGAGAATCTTCTTGGATTCTTCTGTGTCGACACATCTTAGAAGCATTCCATCGAACTCTTTTCAATAGATTACTTGCTCTATAAAGACGTATTTGGCTACAATAATGTGTAACCGCCTTCTTTTTTGTGATGTAGCCCCTTCTGGATATGTATGGTTCATGATATAATCAATAATATCGGTATACCAGGGACACTCAGAGATAGGAGGTCTGGTTTCAATGTAGTATACGCATTCATCCGGAAATTCCAGATCTACTAGATCACCTCCGTCTAATGGGTTATCAGCTAACCAATCCGCGATGACTTGTCCCTTAACGGACTTCTGATTTACAAATGTTAATTCGAATTCTCCCATTAAGGTTATAAAACGTCCAGCCTTTTTAGACAAGGACCCTTGTGTGAGGAAAGTTCGTAAATGGTCCGTTTTTACCATGACCCTTGTTTCTTGATTCAGCATATAGTGTCTTAAGCGTTTAGTAGCAAAGACTATGGCAAGGCATTCTTGTTATGCTTGTGTATAACGTGTTTCATAGTCAAGCAACATTCGGCTAATGAAATAGATCATGTGCTCTCTCTTGTCATCATCCTCTTGGGCCAACATACAGGCCAGCGAGACATCGGTAGCTCGTGAATATAAAATTAACGGGCGGTCTAGCCTAGGTGGCATTAATAGGAAATGCTTAACTGCATCAAAAGCTTCATTGCAGTCTTCAGTCTAATCAATAATATAACCTTTCTTGAGAAGATTGTTGATTGGATGGATGACGAAGCTTAAGTCCGGGATGAATCTCTGGATTGCACCAAGTTTTTTGAGAAATGACCTGATTCCAGATTCATTCGAAGGTGGGACCATTTCGAGGATAGCCTGAATTTTGGTTGGATCAACATCTATCCCTCGTGATGATATGATGTAACCTAGGAGCTTTCCTCCTGTTACACCAAAGATGCATTTCTCTAGATTTAGTGTGACTCCGTATTCTATTAGATGTGAAAGAATGACACGGAGCACCTCCGGGTGGTCACAGCGCTTCTTGGCTTTGGCTAACAAGTCATCTAAGTAGGATTCCACAATTTTATGAATTAGATCATGAAATATATATGTCATAGCTCGCTGGTATGTGGCGCCAGCGTTCTTGAGACCGAATGGCATAACAGCGTAGCAATAGGTTCCCCAAGGAGTTATAAACGTGGTTTTAGCTTGGTCTTGTTCAGATATTCTGATTTGATTGTATCTCGAGAATCCATCCATGAGAGACAAGAGTTCAAATCTAGCTGTTTGCATCAACAATGACATCTATGGATGGTAATGGGAAGTCGTCCTTAGGACACGCTTTGTTAATGTCTCAGAAATCTATGCAGATGCGTATCTTCCCATTCTTTTTGAGAACGGGAACGATATTAGATACCCATTGAGAGTAATCGACTGGTTTGATGAATCCTACTTGGAGGAGTTTTATTACTTCCTTTTTCACCATGAGAGCTACCTTAGGTTTCATGGGTCTTGATTTTTGTTTAATCGGTTTTGCATCTGATTTAGTGACGAGGTTGTGTACCGTAATGTGCGGTGCAATGCCTGTCATTTATTTATAATTAAATGCAAAAGCCTTCTGATGTTCCCTGAGGATTTGAGTGTGTATTTCTACTTATTCCGGGGTTAACGAGGATCCTAGTTTCAAGATTTTTGGTTCATCCTCCATTCCGATGTTAACATCAATTGTTTCTTCGATTAAAGAGGCATTACCTTCTTCAAACTCATGCGGGGCTGAAGGTAAATCCAAATTGTCCCCATTTCCTACTATGTATATGTTAGGTTCCATTTGCGAGGGAAGCTCCATCATGGGATTTCCGAAGTAGGAAGACGAATGTGAGATTAAGGAAAAATATATCATATGATAGGAGAGATGTAATGACGCATAGGCGTTTAAGTAATTCAGAGTGGCCATATCACTATCAATGTGATCTAGGATAGTAGATTTGTTTTCATTTCCGTTTAAAAGAGGATTTGTCATTGTTTTTATAAATGGTTCATCACGAAGGGATACCATGAAATGACTATCCTCTAACTTACTATTTGGAGTAAAGTGTGATGCCGAGGTTGCTATAGAATCGGTGAGAAGATTGTGTTGTTACAGGATTGCTTCAATTGATATGAAGTCAAACTCCTTGCTTAAATCTAATACAACTTTTTTGTAAAGCTGTAAGTGCTCAGCTTTGGTTTCATATATCTCAGAGACTTGGTTTGCTACCAATTGTGAGTCTCCTAACACCCTGATGTTATTAACACCGATCCTCTTGGCTAAAATGAGGCCAAGGAGGAGGGCTTCGTACTCAGTGCCGTTGTTTGTACATTCGAAATTTAGTTTGAAGGCGAACGGTAGGACTTTTCCTTCAGGGGAAGTAAAGATTACACCTGCCCCCGCTCCGTATCGGCATCTAGCTCCATCAAAATGGAGAGTCCAATATTTAGCTGGGAATATGGACGCTGGGATATTTGTTGTGTTTGTGCATTCTACTTCCACCATACAGAGATCCTCTGCTGGAAGAGAACCGACACCTAGGGAATATCCCATGCCTACAGAATCAAATGGTAGGAACATTGGTAGATCCTGTTTTAGCAATTCAAAATTTTTTGCAGTAGTTCCTAATGATACTGTTTCTACAATGTTTGCCTCATCCTTGAGGGCTGGGATTGTTTTGACTAGACTCATAGTCTCGAGATCCGTTGTAGGTACCAAATTTTCCTCTGGTTTTGCGTCGGTAGGTTTATTGAGTTGGTTTGTTGGGAGTTCAAATTCCGAGTGCACGCCTGGTCTTTTCTTTAAGTCAGATAGGTGTATATCGAATGGCTTTGGATCACCTTTGGCTACAAACACCTTTCCTAGATGTAAAAACCTTACTTCTTGAAATAGCGTAGAAGGGATTGCCTTCATACGGTGTATCCATGGTCGGCTGAGGATCATATTGTAGTTAGTTTCCCGATCTATAATATAAAACTCATTCAGGATTGTTTTGGGTCCTAAGGTGACTGGTAGTATTATAGTCCCAATCGAAGTGGCTTTAAGGCTATCATAGCCTCTCAATGTATTTCGAGTCATGGAACAATTAGTTTCTCCATACCCTAGCTTTTGAAGGAAAGAGAAGGGGACTATGTTAACTGCTGCCCCATCGTCTACCATCGCACGCTTTACATAGTTGTTATAAATCCATACTTGCAAATATAAGGTTGGATCACCTCCGTGTGTAATCTCAGCATTTGTTGGCATTTTGTTTATTTCGAATATGAATTCGGTATCCCTATCTAGCTGCCCCGGAGGGTGGATATCAAAGTCTACATGGTTCACCTGTGTTTCAGGAGGTGGAGTGATGTTAATTAAATGACCTAAACCTAATGCCTCTAGAGGATCAGCCCTGTGGGCAGGAGAGTTCTTTAGTAAGTCTAAAAACAAAATGTGCGAGAAGGTTTTTGTTAGGTCGTTAATTAAATCATAGGCACCTACGGGTTTTTCCACTATTTGTTGGATCTTATCTGTTCCTGACAGGTGACTTGGGCTTGGCTGAGAGAAATAATCTCTTGTTCTTGTTATAGCTTCGATGGGTAGTTCGGCGTCTAACTCTACTAAACCGACTATCTTGGGTCGTGGTTGACTCCCTAATTATGGCGCAACTGATGGATTTAGTGAAGTCGAGGCTTCATGATCATTGTTTCCCATCATTATGCTTTTGTTTGTCCCATTTAGACTTAGCCTATTGTTATCGTGATTTGGGAGTGGATCATTAAAGATCTTGAGGGGAGCATTATGAAGGGAAATTTCCCCTGCGAGCGTGTTTGGTGGTGGTGACACAGGATCCGCCAAGAACATATCTGTGAATAATTGTCTTTGTTCCTCTGGAAAAATTTGCATGAATTTATTGTAGTCACATCACGTTCTAGTGTCATGACCTCGAATTTTGTGGAAACACAATATAAATTGGGATTGTAATTCCTATTTTGTTGGTTTGGTGTATATTGTGGCCTAAAACTCTGATCAAACCGTTACCTATTAGGATTAAAGTTTTGTATTTGTTGTTTCTGGTTTTGATTCTAGTTTTGATAACCAATTGAGTTTTGGCGTAGACCCTATGTAGGGTTTCATCGTTGTTGTTATTTTTGTGGATGATTGAAATCCACTGCATTGATTGTTGGGGTAAAGTTGTTTCATTGATTGTTCATTGGTGGTGAAGTATTCATAGTATTTACCTGTTGATGATGAATCACAACACCCCTGAGTGTCTGCAACTCAATGGGTTGAAACTCTCAGTGTGATTGCATAACATGGAGCTTTTCCCAAGTGTGGGACCTTGTGAAATCAGAAAAGCTCTCTAGATGAAGGCCGGTTCCTATTCCTCTGTTCAGATGCACACGTAAAAAGTAGAGGGTTTACCCAAAAAAACCTAATCTAACTTGCCAAGGAGACATGGTAAGAAGATACATAAAAATAAAACCTAAACTAATAGAGGTGATGCACCAAGGAATGAAGAACAACTGTCTTGCCAATAAACACAAGCCATTAAAATGTAATGCAAGATCATGCACAGATAACCAGATTTGTAGTGAAAGATCAGGAGGATGCAAATGAACATAGAGAGGGTTGAGAATCATCCACAAACATGTATTATTTTCTCCAAAGATTGATACAATACACTACAAAATGCCAAGAGGAAAAGTTGTATTACAGTTTTTAAATGGGAGGTTTGAACTCCACAAATCCGCCTGCCAAAGAGAAGAAGGGAGGGGCAAAACAAGAATGTCCAACCTTTAGAAAGAATCCCCTCCTTACAATTTATAGGAAGAATGAGAGAGGGAAGAGAGAGGAAATCCAAATCTACCCCAACCACAACCAGGTTGCATTTAATTTATCTCATTATGGTGGTAGGTGAGGACCCTAGTAAACCCAAAAAGTGGTGAACTGTATTTTGCATTTTTAAGAATTTGTTCTCACCCAAATAAATATATCCAGTCGTAGTTAGATAGAGGACCTCGTAAGATTTCCAAAAATTCCAACCTTGCGTGAATCTGAGCTCCCTGTTAAAAGTTATGGCGATTTGAATATTTCCCGCATCAGGTTCTTCTTCCTGTCGGGTTTGGGGTTTTCCTCTGCATTTGCATCAGGTTTGGAGGATGCCTTGACATGTGTTTTATGCTTGTGTTTTCCTGAAACCCACTTCCACCACTATTTCCAAGATTTCCTTTTTTTCGGGTTCAGAAGTATGACTTGCATATGCATCGGGTTTGGAAGGTGCCTCGACATGTGTTTGATGCTTGTGTTTTCCCGAAACCCGCTTCTGTCGCTATTGCTAGGATTTCCTTTGTGTCGGGTTCAGAAATTGGACTTGCATATGAATTTGGTCTGGAAGGTGGCTCAACATGTTTTCGCCCCATGCTTTCCCGACTTGTTTCCCCAACTCCAAGACCCGATTTGCCTAGGTAGTGTTTTGGGTTTTTGGAACTCCCAAGCATCGGGACATGCCTTGCGATTGTCATGCTTCATGTCTCATGTTTCCCGAAACCCAAAACCCGAATTCCTTTGTGTCGGGTTTTTGGACCTCTCTGACATATTTCCTTTGTTTCAGGTTTTTGAACCTCTCCGACATATTTCCTTGTGTCAGGTTTTTGAACCTCTCCGACATATTTCCTTGTGTCGTTGTCTATATTTACCCGGGGGTAGATATATACAACATTACCTTTTTAGGCTGATTGGTTACTCCATCTATTTTCACCCCACAATTTTTGTTAAGGATTTTAGGTCCTTGATTGACATTCGTGGTAGTAGGATAAGTTGTAGTGTTCTGGCTAGAGGTGATTAACCTCCTATTTGTTCCATATGTCTTACGACCACTATTTATTGCAACTTGATCTATTCAGAGAGCACTCTCAAGTACTTCATCGTAAGTCCTTAGTGGGAACTTCTAGACTTCTTCCTTCACTTCTCTGCTAAGAGAATGAAGGAATAAATCACATAGTTCCATTTGGTCCATGTTTGGAGCACTAGACGAAGAATAAAGAACTGTACGCCATCTCTGGATGAAATGAGTGACAGATTCATTATGTTCCTGCTTAATGTGCAAGAACTCCCTGATTCCTGTTCTTAACAGTTTGTTCATGTCAAATGCCTTAATGAACTCTGAAACGATTTGTTTAAATGAATGGATGGAAGCCTCAGGTATTCTATAATACCAATCGAAAGTGATGCCTTCCAACATTTTGGGGAATATTTTAGCAACAACCCCATCCCAAGGGAGTAGCTCTCGTATGGCTGTAGCGTAAGCCTTGATATGTGCATTCGGATCTCCCTCACCTTTGTACTTGGGTAAATCAGGAAGGGGTCTTGGAAGCATGACGCTTCGTATGGTGAAGTCTAAGGGCTCCTTTAAATATTCTGAATAAGTCCCTATCGCATAGGTTTCGACCATTGATGGTGCTTGCTGAGGGAGTGGTGGTGGGATGGGTTGTTGATATGGCATAGCGTATGCATTGGTAGGGGCATAAGGAAACCCCTGTGTTTGAGCAAACATGCCGAGAGAGGAGAATATATCCCCTTGTGGTGATTTGGAGTACATGTTTAAGTATGACGGGGTGTTATCCAGGAATGGATTGTTTTGTACTAGACCGGGAGGAACGGTGTTAGAGATGGTGGGTCTAGTTGGCGTTTGTTGTGAATACTGAGGAGGCATGCCTAACATGCCTATTCCTGTGAGGAGGTCTACTTGGGTAGGATGGTGTGGGGGATTGGAACTTCCTACTTGCATGAATTGAGAATTTTGACTTGCCTGGGAAAGTTCTAATCCCCTAACTTTTTCTACTAAAGTCGAAATGACTTCATTTGGTGAAGTCACGATATTTTCCTTGGTGGCGTTTGTTGTATATCCTGATGTTGTATAGGTCTATGATGCCCTACTATGAAATAACCATTTTCTTGCCTAGTTTCCTCGAGGGTATTTCCAATATGCAGTGGTATAGAGGTATTTTCTTGAAAAGAGGCCTCGGGTTGTGTTTGTAAACTCCCTATAGGTGGGTACATACTCCGAGAGTGTTCATTCCTGGGATAATGTATTGACTGTTCATCATCTAAAACCAGGTATGGCTCTGATTGTCTACTAATCTGTGGTCTAAGCAGCACCTGAGGAGATGAACCAGATTCTCCGGTGAACGTCATATTATTTGAGCCTGAAGGCTCTGTTTGTTGTGTTTGAGCGAGCTGCTCTAACTCCTTAGTTTGAAAAGATGAGTTATATCTGATCCTTGGAGTTTGTGTTCATAACTAGTTATTTGAGTAGTTGTCACCCCATACTGAGAGTGAGGGTGATGATTTCCTATTCTGTTGGGCGTAGTATGCCTCAAGACCCAAGAGAGGTCTACCATACGCATCGAATCCTAACATATTCGGGGGGTATATGAATACCCGCAGAATAATGGGTAAGAGCGAAGGTGAAAGGAAGAAGTGAAAAATAAAAGATGAGGAACTGTTTGTTTCACGTCAGGTTCACCAATTTTGTTGGTGAAGCTGATGTGAAGGCTAATGAGGTACAGAAGGTGAAACAATATACTAATTGGAAGAACAAGTAGAAATAAGACTCCGAACCAGAAGGTAGGAAGTTCACGTCGGGTTCACCAATTTTGTATGTAGAAAAAGTGACAAGTGAGCATGGGAATCTACAAGTAACTCTTCCACGTACCCAACCTCCCGAGGTCGTGCCGAGATAGCCGGTGGGGATGGAATATGTGTGGGATGTAGTCAAACTAGTTAGGAAATATGATGTCTTCGACACGCACTAATGGAATTTACGAATCTAAGGCAAAGAAGGCCCTCCTAACCTGAACTGGTGTGATAGATCGATCAGTAAGGATGAATTCTTGAAGGCTCCAATCAATATCAAGCTCTGGCATTATTCGATCTATGGGTTGTGGTATACGTGGAAAATGACATGGGATAGTTTCGTGTATGTCTCCAGACAGGGTCATAGAGTGGATGATGGATATAGTTGTTTTTATGGGCAGTTCTCTGGCCTAGTCCAAAATTCTTTAGCCTCGTTAGCCGCTATATCTAACAAGGATAGTTGTGTGATGATGATAGGTGGAAGTGGAGTAGATCTGAATACTAGTGTGCATAGGCCAGTGTCTATGTTTGATTCACTTATGGATTCGTTGGGTTACGGGATTTGTGGATCGCAACCGTAGACCCTTGGTTGTTGCGGTCCTGCTATGGTCATGTACAAATTCAGTACATGATCCCTAGTATCCAATAATCATATGCTTTCTCAGCCTCTATATTCAAAATTAATAGCTGTGCAATTTTCTCAGAGTACCTCATAGGCGTTCTTGCAACCTGGATTCTTAGGCTAGTATCTATGTCTGTGAGAATGTCTTCTGCGTTTGGCTGTGGGACCAAAGGATCACAACCGAACGTTTGCTCTCTTTCAAGCCCTTCTACAGTCATGTGGATATTTTTCCAGGGTAATCTGTAGTTTGGCTGATTTGACCAAAACGTATGCGCTTG
Source organism: Taxus chinensis (assembly GCA_019776745.2). Taxonomy (NCBI): domain Eukaryota; kingdom Viridiplantae; phylum Streptophyta; class Pinopsida; order Cupressales; family Taxaceae; genus Taxus; species Taxus chinensis. Next base: position 277,297,067 of record CM034155.1, read on the forward strand.
GTCATCTTCTATGTTTAATCCCCTCAACTAAGAGCTGATATGTTGTAAGTCTATTAATGTTTGGAAGACTTGGATTCTAAGATTCTGATCTATGTCAACTATTGCTATGACGAGATTGGGTTGAGGCACGATTGGCTCGAATACATATTCTCTGGGCTCCCTAGGTCCTGTGATTGTCATACAAAAGCAATAATATAAATCTAACTGCAACAAAGGGAAATTTAACTACATGAAGTATATCTATAGTATATATGATTTCTCTATTTTTTTATTTTCTAATGAAATATTTGAATGAATTTAAAATAGCAACTAATGCAATAAATCTAGAAATTGATAGCTAAGATAACAATTTAAAACAAACAAGATAACCGAGTATAGCTATTTGTCTATGCAGTTGTAAATCTACTCTAAGTAAAGAAATAATTGATCCAGTTTATTTGCAAGACTCTCGATCCTACCTCAGAAGTGAGGAATGAATCATAGTCTCTTAGAAACTATCAATCCCCACAGCTTCCCTGGCAATATCGAAAGTGAATTGAGTGAAATAAAATGATTGGCTACTCTATTTGATATGCTTCTAACTAGAACTTTGAAATTTAGAACCTGGATTCTACAGAACAGTGGCAAATCCGATGATGTGTGTGGCTTTGTCCCCTCAGTGTGATATCTTCATTATTTCATGATCACGTGGATCTAGAAAAGCATGTAATGCTTGCATCAATAGAAGTAGATATTGGAACAAGGGACAACTTTAGAATACAGACTGAATATAATGCGAGTAGGAAAGGGATAGCGCAAGAGTACAGAGCTTGGCTTATGTAATTCCTAGCGGGATCTATTGCGAGTCATGCAACATAAAATGTCCAGAACCTAAAACTATCCTGTTTGAGGAGAAAAACTTACAAATTTAATGGCTTCTTATTGGTAAAAAGACTATCCTACTCTAATGGATTGGATGAAACATCAACAACACCTGCACAAGATCGATATGTGGCTTCCTAACAACAAAACAATGCTAACTAAGCATACAATGAATGAAACTAAGAATTCTAAGCAAAATGAAGGACTAATCTATTGCAATGAGAAATTTAGAGGAAAATTTGAGGGGCCATTTGCTTGAGCATAAGCCATCTATTTATAGCATTTGCATTTACCCAAGGTAAAAACCAATTTGAACTCTTAAACTATAAACAATGGCCAAACACTATTCTAGGGGACCAAAAACATAAATGCAAGCTCAAGGTGGTGAGAAAAGCTGGTGAATCGTTGATTTTTATGTGAGTCGTGTTAAAAGAGAATTCTAGAAAACACGTGCAGGACTGCCTCTCTAAGCAGGGCGGTGGTTAGAGGACTGCCGCCCTGATCAGGGCGGCAGTCACGAGACCGCCACCCAAGTAGGGCGATGGTTTCGTAACTGAAGAGAAAAAGGTCAATAAAAGAGGGAAAAAGAGAAAAAAAAGGATGCAGGGGCTAAGCGGGGCATGTGGGATGTTAACGCACACTTAGAGAGATTTTCCAGACCCCGAGCACCTTGCGAGGAGATCTGTATCATCATTGGGGCACGTGTTACACTGTTTCGGCGGTGCAGTACCCTCTAATTTTGGGTATGTACAATCCCCATATGAAAGAGACATCCTTCTTAAGAAAATGAGTGAATGAGTGACATTTATCTGCAAGCTGGGAGATAAAGCAGCGAATGGCTTGAATTTTCCCCTGCAAGCTACGCAGTTGCTTGATATTCTCAGGTGGAGGCATTTCTATGATGGCAGACACTTTAGTAGGGTCTACCTCAATACCTTGTCTTGACACAATGATGCCTAATAGTTTCCCAGATAGCAAACTGAAGACACACTTCTTTGGATTTAGCCCGAGTTTGTATTCACGCAGGCGTTCAAAGATATGCCGCAAAATGATAGGATGATCCTCTCTTGTTTTGGACTTTCCCAGGATGTCGTCTACGTAGTCTTCCATGATTTCATGAATCATATCATGAAATATTACTGTCATGGCCCGCTGATAAGTTTCTCCCACATTCTTAAGGCCAAATGGCATCACCTGATAACAGAATGTGCCCCAAGGAGTTGTGAAAGCTGTTTTGTGTTGGTCTTCCTCAGCAATCTTAATTTGATTATAACCTGAAAAGCCATCCATAAGCGATAGCATTTCATAACCGGTTGAGTCAATAATCATGTCAATGTTGGGAAATGGAAAGTCATCTTTAGGGAAAGCTTTATTGATGTCCCTAAAATATGTGCAGATTCAGATACCAATAGGTTTCTTCTAGACAGGAACAATGTTCGATATCCATTTAGAATAATCAATTGGCCTGATGAATCCTGTTGCAAGTAACCTTTCCAACTCTTCTTTAACTAATAAGGCCACTCTTGGGTGAATCTTTCGAAGCTTTTGTTTGATAGGCTTAGCATCTGCATGCACAACTAGGTTGTGCATGACCAAAGTTGGATCTAAGCCGGGCATGTCTTTGTATGACCATGCGAACACATCAATAAACTCTTGCAGTAACATAGTGAACATCTTTTGTTCTCTAGCCGAGAGTGATGCTCCCAATTTTATTATCTTGGGATCTTCTTCGGTACCAATATTGACATCAATGGTTTCTTCAACTAAATTTTTTGATAAATCCTCCATACACTTAGGATTGGGAGGTAGGTTGAGATCTTCATCCAAGGATGTCTCTATGAGATTTTCATCCTTGGCGTGGTCACTTTGTTTGTCCTTTGTTTTTCTTATTTGTTTGTCAGCCAGTGCCTCAAAGAGGTTTTCACTATGTGACTTGGACTTTGATTTTTTCTGAGGCTTTTCTTTAGAACTCTTTCCCTTGCTTTTCTTTAAATTTTGCTAACCACGAAGTTTAGCCTCCTCGCCGAAGTAGGCGTAGGTGTCTAAGTCAATAAAGAAACCCTTCTTGTGATCTCCAATGGGAATTTTATCCCTTATGCCCATGAACTCTGCAATAGCCTCGTCGTTCTCGAATAAATCTAGTGGCACGTGACGTTGTTGTTCCCATTCAACAAGGGAAGGGTACACAAGGTCAAGGGTCAGTTTGGTGGGGGTTATGGTCAGGAAAACATTGTTCATGAAAAGTTTCGTGGAGGCAAAATCCTCATATAGGCTACAATGGGAATCTGTATCGTTGTCTAGGTACTCAGAGCTATCCTCATGCTCAGAACAAGTCACATCTTGATCGTTGGGGTGTGCTCCATAAGGGTGAATCCCAATGCCATATCTTTCTGTTTTGAAATGTGGAAGAGGGACTGGTTCTCTTTGTCCTTGTTCATTCCTCCCACATCCTAGGCCTTTGTAGCCCATGGAGTACATCATTCTGCTAGATTTTTCATATTCTGGGGTTTGATAACAAGATGGCTAAGTGTCCTCAGGGACCGAAGTAGCAGGTAGATTAAGTAATTTTTCCTCAGTTAACAAGCCTCCAGGTAGGAATGACCTAATAGTGTGTTCCTCTCTAGGTCTCCTGAAGTGGTAGTGGGGTCGACCTCTAGTCTTGGGCGACAACGAGAGGTCATAAACCAAGAGCGCTTGTTGTACATTATACTCCCCACAACCATATTCTAGAATTTTCATCTCCCATGAATCAAATGGAGATGTGGAAGTGGACGCCCCATGAGTGCAAGACCTAAGAGAATCTGAATCCATTCGGGATTCCATAGCCTCAGACTGAAAAGGAATGGCCATATCCACGGAGGGACATGCGTATGTACCATTTCGTGCAAAGCTATTGAGAGCTCTACAATGAGCAAAGGGCTCTGAGTCTCCTAGTAATTTTACCGTATGTCCCTCATGCTTTAGCTTGATGCCTTGATGAAATGTTGATGGCACGGCCTACATGGCATGGATCCATGGTCGGCCTAGAAGCATATTATATGGAAGTTCCAAGTCTAGGACGTGAAACTTCATCTGATGGCAAGTGGGGCCCACCTCCATGGGCCACGTAATGGTGCCTACTAAATCTCTTTCCACGTTGTCGTATGCGTTGATAGCGATGATATAGGACTCAAGATCTTCTTCTGTATGTCCCAATTATTTGACCAACTTAACCATGCAGATGTTCAATCCCGATCCATTGTCCACAAGCACCCGTTTGATTTTCCTACGGGTGACAACTACCTCAATGTATAAGGGAAGATTATGTTTAGGATTTTTGGTAGGGACCTCCCTATGGTTAAAAGTGAGATGCTCACTTGGTGCAATATTTGCCACTGTGGCTTGAAGGTACGTAGGATTGACTTCTAAAGGCACTTCCGACCCCTGAAGAGTTTGACACAAAATTTCCTTATGCACATTGGATATCTTGAGAATATCTAAGATTGAGATCTTAGCAGGTGTCCTCTCAAGTTGTTCTAAAAGGTTATATTTACTAGTTTGCGGGGTCAACAGAGAGGGTTATAGAATCATGAGGTGGGCACGCCTTGTTACCGCAGCACATTCCTTTCCCTTGATTCGGATGGTATTGACATGGTCATCAGGGGAGTGAATACATCCAATAAGCGAATCGTAATGATTGTTATCTCTTTTTGTATACAAGTAATTTGCAGCTTTATAGGTTTGGGATGAGTCTCCCCGATCCAGCTTTGTCTTTTCTGACTTATCATGCTTAGGGAATGGTTCCTTATAAATCCCCATTTTCTCGTTAGGTGTTTGCGTTTTTCCAGGGTTATCTGCCTCTATCTCCCCGTTATCAATGAGGTCTTGAATATAGTGGCGAAGCCGCAGACATTTGTCTGTCTTATGGCCTTTAACGCAATGCATTTCACAGTATTCATGCTCCTTATACCATGAAGGTTTAGGAGTGTTGTCATCAAACGGTTGCGTTGTAGGATAGGTCATCATGTGGGCCGCATCTAACTATTTTAGTATGACGGACAACAGTTCATTTAGGGAGGTGAGTGTTCGTCACTTTGGTGGTGGTTGAATTGGGCCCGTGGTTAGTTTAAAAGGTTGACTGGTTTGGACCATTTGAACATGTTTGGAATCAGTGATTTCGTCTCCCACCACTTTTTTTTTTGTTAAAAGCCTTTGGCTTTTCAGTGGGTTTGACACTTTGGTTGTTTTTAGATTGGGTTTTGAGGGTGCCTTTGGCAATGAGAGCCTTTTCTATTTGAATCCCTTTCTCGATAACCTCCTCAAAGGTACGGACACAATGCATTTGGAGGTGGAAAGCTAAATCTGGGTTGAGATTAGGGACGAAAATACTGACCAGCTGCTTCTCAGGGAAAGCACAAGGGAAGTGACTAGCTATCCCTCTCCATCATTGGAGGAAGTTGGTGAAGGTCTCATTTGGGCGTTGTTTTATGCCACACAAGTCTGCCATGGTGATGTCACTCTCTATGTTATACGAGAAATGACGCACAAATCTTTCCACCAATTCTGGCCAGGTGAAAATTGATCCTCGTGGTAAGCGCGTAAACCATTCCAATGCTTGACCTCTGAGACTCTTAGGAAAAAGTCTGATGAGGTAATTATCACTATAAGACACCTCTTGACATGCCATGTAGAAATATTTAACATGATCCCTTGGGTCTCCCTTTCCTTTGTATTTGTCAAACTTTGGCATATCAAATTTCTTTGGAAAGGGTTGAAGGGTCATTGTCTTGTCAAAAGGATAGGGGCATAGTTCTTCATATTGGTATTTCCTAATACTCCCTATATTGCTTTCTTGTATGCTCACAAGCATTGCTTTCATAGATTGCACTTCTTGTGTGAGCAATTTTTCTCTATTGGGAGAAGCAGGGACGTGTACATGATGATACCCCGTGTCTTCTTCTCCTTGGTTTTCTCGATGGAGTTTGTGGATCCTAAACTTAGGCCTTGACTTTTGAATGTTCTTGTTTGTGTCTTTTTGTACCTGGAAAGTAAGCAAAGCTAGTTGTCAGATTAGGTTACTGAGTTGTTGTTAGATTGTGACTTGGTTTGTGTCTTCTTCTTCTAAAGGTTCTTCCTCTTCATATTGTGGAGGTTCTTCCCGTGTCTCATGTTCTATCTTGTTTCTTTGTGGCACTTTGATGAGGGGTATTCTATGCCCTACCACTTTATCATTTTCTGCGTAAGAAGTGGAAGCATGCCCGCCTGTTAAAATATCTTCCATATTGATAAGGGGGCGTTCTTCCTTAGTAGTGTCATTTGTAGGTAATATTGGTTCATTCTTGGTGGGAAATTTGGCCCCTAATTCCATGACCCGTGCCAAAACTCTATCTTTGTTTCTAAGGAGAAACTCATCTAGTAGAGTGGGGTCAAAATCAAAGTCTGCGTGTGGTGATTCTAATTCATTTCCACTATGATCGACCATCTCTTCGGTTTCCTTTTCTATAGAAAATAGTGGCCCTAAGTCATGTCCAATGAAGGGGTTTGACCCTTGTCTGTTAGAGTTCTCCTAAGCGTGCGCTTGTTGTTCCTCATATGCCTGTTTCTTTAACCCTAGACGTGTTTTGGGAGCCATGTTTTTGTGATAGTTTCACTAGGGTGAGTTGTAGATATGTGCAAAGCTTAGTGACTACCCCTAAGTGAAACACAAGATGTACGTGTTAAGAGTAAATTAACAGTGTGAGAATACCAATGTGATAGAATGATAAAGTCACCAATGAAACAGTCATTTGGTACCAAAACTTAATCAAATGAAGTACTTCCTAGACTACGTTTCAAAGTAATTTGTGACGCCAGATGATTAACAAGATGTCTCCACTTATGCCAAGTTCAAAGGAATGAACAAGATGTAAGTAAATACACAAAGTTAAATGCGATCTCCCAATCAAGATATACAATGAGCAAGCTCAAGTCTGATTAAGACCTATATCTCAAAAAGTGCCAATTATGATTTGTGAATGACACAACAATATCACCAAGATATGTTAACCCACTTTGCTAGAAAGTGAAGTATTGATATTGAGGTGTTATTGATATAACACGCACAAATGGTAACACCTAGCACTCTTTGAAATCAAGGTAATAATAGAACCGAAAAAATCTCAAAGTATAGCTAGGAATAGTTAAAAATGTGTACAGCGTAACCATACAATATAGGTATTTATGTCAATTTTACAAGAAACAAGACGTAAATATCGAAATTGTAATGATACGAGACAAACAAGCTAACTCCTCTATGGAAGTCTGCGGTGATGAACCACGCCTAACTACAATGACGATCTTGACGTGGGTATCAAGATCACAATGGCTACCAAATGATGTGAAAATGCCTCCGCTCACTTTAGACGTTTAACTAACCCAGCCGCAAACATGGATGGGCGTAAACGGACATAAAAGTGAGAGAAACAGTTGAATGGCAATACAAAGGTAATCACACCTCTTTTGATCAACAAAGTGTCAAAAGAATATGAAGGAAATAAATCAAGAAAAATGACAAAAAATGCTAGCCTCACTTCAGCAGAGTTTCACCTCGCCTTAAGGCAAGTAAAAACTAGGCGAAAGTGATACGTCACACGTTTCTCAAAAAGAAGGTTCACAATTCAACACTGTTTTAAAATACTCAAAGTGGGCTCCTGGCCAAAGTATATTCTCCTAGGTGGTTCTCTCGCCCTAGGTGTTACAAAGTTGCCATGAGCGAGTGCGATTTACCCAAAAAGTCACACTGACTAGTTTGGGAGTATCTCGGCTTTACTTTACCCCCTTCAAGAACAGTAGGCAACTAGTGCATCTACGTGTACTATCACTGGGGTCGCCACAACGGACAACTTGTAACGCTATCTCACAAAGGAATCACTAGTCAAGTAGGTAGTGTGGAGCACTTCCCGTTTCATCCACAAGGTTCCCTCTTGCGTGGACTACTTTGGTGTTCCTGGAACCACCCCCATTATTGTATCTTAAGGCGTTATGCCAAAGGGGTTATGTTCCAGTTGAGCGGAGAGGGACGTACCCTTTTCTGAAACCTGCAATACAGTGTTTTGAATATGTTGTTCTTTTTATCTTGTTTAATTAGGTGTGGTTTACTTGAACACCTTTTGGCAACCTGTATAACAACTGTATTAATAGTTTTTTATTTTGTTTTGGTTCCTCCTTTCTTTGACAAGCATTTTTAGGTCCTGCACTCAAGCGTTAGTAGTTCTCCAAGAAAATCACATTATTTAAAAGAGGATTAAGAGTTGCTTTTGATTCTCAAGATCATCCAAGGATGCAAGAGAAGAGCATAAACAACAAATAATCCAACTAAAAAGTAAAGAAAATCTTTTATATCAATGAACCATACAAAATTCTTGATAAATGTTCATTCCCTTAAACCAAAAGTGAAAGATGAAGTTTCTAATTTACCAAATGTTATAAAATGAAGACTAAAGTTGTTTTTGATTCTCAATATCACCCTAAGGTGTAAGAGAAGAGCATACACAAACTTTATCCCAACTATATAGAAATGGAAAACATCAAATCAAAGGACCATTGAAAAATACTTTGTAAAAGGTTCATTCCCTTAAACCAAAAGTGAAAGATGAAGTTTCCAATTTACCAAATGTTATAAAATGAAGACTAAAGTTACTTTTGATTTTCAAGATCACCCTAAGGTGCAAGAGAAGAGCATACACAAACTTTATCCCAACTATATAGAAATGGAAAACTTCAAATCAAAGGACCATTGAAAAATACTTTGTGAAAGGTTAATTCCCTTAAGCAAAATGAATAATCAAGTTTTCAAGTTTAATCCCAATGTTAATAAGATGGAGATCAAATTTGTTTTTGATTCTCAATATCACCAAAAGGTTCAAGAGAAGAGCATACACACACTTTGGTCTAAATTGAGTAAGCATGGAAATACAACATTCATCAAAACATTAGACATGTTAGAAAATGACCAATTTTAAAATAACAGAAAAACCTATAATTTTTGTAAGTATAAATCCCTAATTTATGTTTTCATTGCATAGTTAACTTCAATACCTTTCCAATGCAGAAAAAATGGAGTCATTTCGAGTTCGGGAGAAAAAGTTATGGCCTTCGGAAGATGGGTTATGCATATGCTCTTATGCTCATGGGTATGCACTTGACATGCACTCAAAAAATGTAAAAAAAAACGTCCCTTAATATGCAAAATGGACAAATTTTTCCAACCAAGATTCAATTTTGACAACAACCCATCACATTAATATATGAATAGAAGACTCAACGCTATCAAACTCAAGAATTTAAGATTTTCAAGAAATTGACAAAACTAGCATATAGAATGATGAAAAAGTAAGCTCTAAAAATGAAAACATGATAAAATATTGAAATTTTCTCACCAAGATTAAATTATGATAGCAATCCACCACATTAATATGTAAATAGAAGACTCAGCACTATCAAACACTAACCTACATGCTCAAGAATTGAAAATTTTCAAGAAATTGACAAAACTAGCATGTAAAATGATGAAAAAGTAAGCTCTAAAAATGAAAACATGATGAAATATTGAAATTTTCTCACCAAGATTAAATTTTGACAGCAACCCACCACATTAATATGTAAATAAAAGACTCAGCACTATAAAACACTAACTTACATGCTCAAGAATTGAAATTTTTCAAGAAATTGACAAAACTAGCATGTAAAATGTTGAAAAAGTAAGCTCTAAAAATGAAAACATGGAGAAATCTTAAAAAAATTTCATCAATTTTAATTTTGACAGCACTTCACCTCCTTTATACCTACAAGGAAGACTCAACACATGCAAACTCAACAAAATAAGTTAAGAAAAACAAGTTAGATCAACATGTGTAAAAGAGGGTTAGTAACCAAAAAATAAAACTTAACTACACAAACTTGAAATTAAGTGCAAAGGACAATGGAGTAAGTCCCACCGGGCGTGCCAAATGTGTGCATGGTTTTGTGCTTTTAGCTAATTTAGATGAATGAGAACTAACACCTAAATAGTTCTATAACAAAGCTAATGACAAAATCTAAACACCATCAAAGATGAGAGCTAAACAAGATTAATACCTAGCATAATGCATTAACTTTGAATTAAACAATGCTAAAATATTTAAATCTCTACTTCTCTAGATTACCAACAAACAAGTAAATGGACCTAAATAAGCTCCATGGCAATCAATATTTGGTTGTCCTTGATATCTCCAAGAACCTAGGAATAGGGGCTTATCAAAGTTGGGCTACAAGACCCCTTTTGACACCTCCCATATGACCTAAGCACTTTAGGCTAGAATATGAAGCTTAGCTCCTCAAGATGATGAACTCTCAAGAAAACAAGATCCAAGCTCTTAGTCTCTTTGCTATATGCTTTGCATTTGCTCTCTTAGGAGTTTAGGTGTAAGTAAAAAGGTAGGTGGAGGGCTCTTTATATAGCCCAAAGGATAAAGGATTCAACACATTCTCATGAATGTGGGATAAAAGTAAAACATGATTAGGAATGGATAAGGTTGCTTTATTAAAGGTAACCTTACTTTAGAAGGGTTTAATTTATGCTTAGCAAGTCATGGGAGTTGAGGGGTGTTTTAATTAAACAAAGGTGATTAACTAATAGGTAGAAGTAAGCTTATAGAAGCTAATTAGAGGAATATTAGTATGATTTAGGCTATTATAAGGGGATTAAATCAAGTAAATATTGATTTATTGGTTAAATGGAAGGGAAAGCTAATTAATTAATAATAATTAATTAGTCTAGGTAGAAGGGGTGATTTATTAACGGAAGGTCGTTAATTAGGGTATTTGTTGGATAGGCAACTTAATTAATTAGCTTAGTGTAATTAATTAATGATGATATGACGGAAAATGAGTACTTTTGACGATATGTCATTGATTTGCGAGAAAAGGGATAATTAGCGCAAATTAAGTATTTAAATTGCTTGGGCGTAATTATAGGTGTCTACAGATATGCTATCTTGGTTGAGTTGATTGTCTTGTATGTATGTATGTATGTTTGTGAAGTCACTTGGTTAAAAGTTGTCATTGTTTTTCAATGCTCCTCATGTTTTCTTGGTTGGGGCTAGGGGGACATTAGAGGGATGAATTCTCCCCTTAATGGATTTAAAATTGTGTGGAGAGCGTTGCCTAGTCTCCCTTCCTTGTTTTGTGATTCCTTTGTGAAGTTGGAAGAAATCAATATGTGGAGCTATCAAGTGTGATGAGGACATGCCTTTTGAAGACTTGAAATTTGGCTTGTTGATAGCCTTGTTGTAATTTTTTCATATTTATTATCCCCACTTGAGTGGGTGTTTGTAAATATTTAAGCTTGTAAGAAGGTCATTTTGTGCCTTGGGAATCCCTGTATTTAGTAAATTCTTCTAAGAAAATTGCATGGGAATGTACATTTTAAGTTTAATTAGTTTGTGAAAGAAAATTTATAAGTTACTTTGATTTGGTGAAGAGGAAGATTTGAAATAGAGTTTAGCATGCTATTGCATCTCTCTTAATGGAATTTATTCTATTAATATAAATTTTGATAGTCTTCATTTAAAAAAATATATATCTTGTTGAATTTGCACTTGCTTGTGAAATGGAATGGCTATTCTTGTCTTTCCTTAGATGAAAGTAAATTGAAGTTTTTAAACTACAAATGTATTATTAGAGTTGTTGAAGGGAAGAAAATAGTGTTTTAACTATCTTGCAAATTATTTGAAATGGCTAAACAACCTTAGTACTTTGCTCAAATTTTCTTCCTACTCCTATGTATAATTAGAAATTCTCATAGTCCTCACTTGCTCTACTAAGCTACAAATGACTTGTTTTAATTAATTAATTGAATCAAATTTCAAAAATGTGAGTACCTAATTATAATTTAAGTTGTATGTACTTTAGAAATTGGTTTCTAAACTTAATACCCTTAGCTCATTCTTAATATCTATTCAAAAGAGGGATTCAAGTTATTTGACTATCTCAACATTATTATTATATCAATATAATTAATATAATTATATATTGATATTGTGTACGTACATTAAAATACAAACAAATTGAAATGGTACTAATGATACACTTATATTAATATATACCTATGCTAATACATAATTATAATTATTACTATTGTTATCCTTAATAAATATTATTACTTTTAATATTAATCCTTTTATTAATATTCACATTTTACAAACTTTGAAATGCATAAAGTTATGTAAAAATAAATTGGTATGCGTGGGGTTGGCCGTATAGGCTTTGATTAAAGGAATGGGGTGGGGTGGAGAGGGGTCGCCGACCCCACCCCCCACCCCATAGTCTTATGGGATGGGGGCGGGGTCGGCAACCCCTCCCCCCCACATTGTTTTGTTTAATAATATAATAGGTGGGGGCCAAAACCCCCACCAAATACCTTCTTTTTATAAACCATGTTATAGATTATTTTTGACTTGGACTTTAATTATTAAATTATTGCGTGACCTTAGAAACCTAGGTATTAAATTAATTTAGGATTAATGGAATGAAATATTTTAAACCTAACCATAGGGTAAATCATCTCTTTTATTTAAATATTATTATTTAAGTAATTTTTGTGACGATCGTTTGAAACTAAAGGTTAACCTTATCGTCGCATTCGTTTCCTTTAACAAAAAAATTTATTCCATAATTTTTCTATTATAACCTTATTTGTTTTTAGGCTTCATGTGCAGAAATTTGTGGGCATTACACTTGGTATTAGAGCCGTGGGTTCAACACTTGGACCCCGGGCATACCTAGAAAACATGAAACAAAAACAATTAAACCTAGCATAACTTTAAACCTAGTACACATAACTATGCATGATGTTTTAAAACATAGAAAATTTAGAAAACTGAAACAACAAATTAGATGATTACAAAATAACTCTCGTCTTGGTCTTTGCAGGAGGCACGGACTAGACGAGGGGTTCCTACATGTGGACCTAGACCTACCACCCCTAGATCAGGCAGTAGCATCTACTCTGCCTCATATATTACAGACGCTCCATGATGTTAATGCCACTATACGTGGAGGATCGATAGGAGGATGACTTAATAGGCAGGACAGAGAGTTATCAGTAGAGGGTTGTGTACCCTTGCATCACAGTGCAGAGGAGAGGGAAAAGAACTCCCATGTGGATTCAATTAGACATGAGTCACCTCCTAGGGAGTGTAGAGATTGAGATGTGATGCATAGAGAAAATTCTAGGATCCCTAGGACTAGAGATGATTAGGTTGAGAGACCTAGAGGTTGACAGTCATCTGCAGTGGGACACATTAGAGATACTGAAGTTGGACCCACCTCATTTTTGTAGAGACACAGGTGTATTTCAGGATGAGGTATGGTTAGTTAGCTTGAGCAGATGCTTCAAGCTATGCCCTTATTCTAGCAAAATGAAATCTCATTTTTCCATCCACCTTCTCAGAGACGGAGCCAGACTTGGTGGAGGACCAAGGAGCAAAAGATCCATGTAGATTCTGAGATAATTACTCAGGATATCTTTAAGGAGTGTTTCAGGAGTAGATATATTTCCAGGAGGTTCATTCATTAGCAGATTGATGAGTCCCACGATCAGTGACAGGTCTCCATGACGGTAGCAAAGTATGAGGGACGGTTTCTGGATCTACTTCAGTATGTAGACTACATGTAGGATGAGCAGGTTGGAGTTCACAGGTTCATCAGGGGCCTGAACTTGGACTTGGGTGGGGCAGTATGCATTCACTTTCCATAGACACTTTTAAAGGCCGTGGAGAAGGCCTATATTGCAGAGGAAACTAGGGGGAAGACCCAGCAGACACATGATAGAGTGAGGAGTCACATATAACAGTTGTAGGATAGTAAATCAAGAGGATCGGAACTTCCTCCTTGTGGTGAACACACTACAACACAGTCTTCCTTCCGACCTCCTCCACCTCCTCAACAACAAAAATAAAAATAGCATACTTGTCCACCCTTCTGACCTCCACAGCGCCATGATGCTCAGAAAGGGTGTAGTATGTGACCTCTTGCTAGGGGGCCCAACAAGACCCAATCTCCACCTTGAGCATAGTCGGAAGGAGTACACCCACCGTAACACTTACAGAGGTCTATGGTAGGGTCATTAGGTCCTTCGGTATGTCCTACTAGGCCACTTGGAGGATTTTCTACATAGTGGAGAGGACCAGGCACTTGTTATGGTTGCGACGTACATGGACATCATTGGAGAGATTTCCCTCAGAACCCTTAATTGGGGTAAGAAACCTGCTTCTAAGCCTATTGTTGGTGACATGGCTAGGAGCCACATGATATATACAGTGGTCGAGAACCGCCAGGTAGAGCACCAGCGCATGATGATAGAGACCACATGTAGCATTAGTGGTATTTCTATCCCTATTTTATTTGACTCAAGCTCATCATATTCTTTCATTTCACCATATTTAGTAGAGCATTATAGGCTTGTGGTAGGGCCTTAGTAGGGATGTTGAGATGGCTTCTGGAGCCAAGATATTAGTTGACTCCTTAGTCAAGGAGTGTGTAGTGGACCTAGGACCCTTTACCACTACTTTGGATCTTCGTATCCTTCCCTTAGGTTCTTATGGAGTGATTTTGTGAATGGATTGGTTTTCTGCACATAGAGACAAAGTTGATTGCTACTGTAAGATTATATCTTGTGTAACTATTTTGGGTGTGGAGTCAGTGATAGTAGGAGTCACGAGACCCATCTCTATCCGCATTGTTTCTTCTATGTAGCTAAATCAGTGTGAGCGATGGGGTTGTCAGTTGTATGATATTATAGTTAGTGATAGGTCAGAGGATGAGGCTAGTGGACCTTCACTTGATGATCACCCCATATTGCAGGAGTTTTCAGATGTGTTTGCTAGTGAGCTGCTAGGGATGCCTCCCCCACATGAGATAGACTTCCATATTGACTTGGTTCCAGATGCGGAACCTATCTCACATGCTCCTTATAGGATGACCACACTTGAGCTATGTGAGCTCAAGTTTCAGCTTGAGGTCCTTCTTGAGAAAGGCCTAATTCGTCCTAGTGTATCCGCTTGGGGTGCACCGGTGATTTTTGTGAAGAAGAAGGATGGATCCTTATGATTTTGTGTGGACTATCATCAGCTAAACAAAGTAATGATCAAGAATCGTTACCCCATTCCTCGCATCAATGATTTTTTTGATCAGATGAATGGGGCCACATTATTTTATAAGATAGATCTTAAGTAAGGATACCATCAACTAAGGATTACGAGGAAGATATCCAAAAGTCAGCTTTCTGCACGAGATATGGCCAATATGAGTTCACAGTGGTGCCATTCGGTCTTACGAACACCTCTGTAGTGTTCACCAGTTTGATGAATGGGGTATTCAGGACCTTTTTAGATCATTTTTTAGTCATGTTCCTTGAAAACATTTTGATCTTTTCTCGTATGCATGAGGAGCATGAGGAGCACCTTTTTCAAGTTCTATAGTGTCTTCGTGAGCATTAACTTTACGGGAACTTGGAGAAGTGTGCATTATTTCAGTCATAGGTGCAACATTTGGGTCACATCATTTCTGGAGAAGGTTTTACATTTGATCCTTCCAAGATTAAAGCCATTATGGATTAGCCAACACCTACTAGCATGACCGAGGTACACATTTTCATGGGGTTAGCAAGATACTATAGGAGATTTGTTCAAGACTTCTCTTAGGTTTCGTACCCCATCACTTCCCTTCAGCAGAAAGGGAAGAAGTTCATTTGGTCTGATAGATGTGAGAAGGCCTTTAAGACACTGAAGGAATGCCTTACAACAATACCTATTCTTGTAGTTCCATATCCACAGGGAGAGTTCTTCATTTGCATAGATGCTTCTTTAACAATTTTAGGAGGTGTGCTGATGCAGGAGGGAAGTGTTATAGCTTTTGAGTCTTGCAAGCTCAAGGATTATGAGCTTAATTACCTGAATCATGACCTTGAGCTTGCAACTTTTGTTCATGCCTTGGTTTGATGGAGACACTTTATTCTTAGCCGAATATTTATACTCAGGACTAATCACTTGAGTCTTTAGCACATCTTCACGCAACCCAATCTCAACTCTCATTAGCGGTGTTGGATGGAGTTGCTTTGTGAGTATGATATGGAGATAGAACATGTGAAGGGGAAGGAGAATATGGTTACAGATGCATTGAGTAGACAAATACATTTCACTATGGCTACCTTAGTGAGTATAGATTTGTAGAGTAGGTGTTTCATCATTTTCTTAACCTTTTTAAATGAGGAAACAAATAAGGGTAAGGGCCAACGAGGAATACCTGTTAAATGTTGGTTAGTTGAAGGTTATTGCATGCATTCTGATTTCTTGATTCACAATGGAATGTGAGAGCTTCCTTTTGGCTAGGAGGAACTACCTGTAATAGAAAACAAGACCAAAAAAGGATAGTTAAATAATATATGACAGAGGACTGCTTAGTGTATGCTAGTTTTAGGAAGTGTGATACTTCCTAGATGGCTGTCAATCCATTGTTTAAAATGAATTAATGTGAGAAAAGAGTAATTCCTAATGTAGTTGATATGATTTAGGTATCTCATTTAAGTACAATAAGAAAATCCAATCAAAACAGGCTAGGCTATAGTTAGATCTAAAAGATGAGGTATCTATAAAGGTACTGGGACTGGTAAGGGTCTAACTCTGGGTTATTTAGGTCAACTAGTAGGAAGTTTATTAGGTTCTGTTCTATGTCAGGGTATAAAACATAGAGACTAACATCGGTTGGGTATGACCGATGCCAGTTTAGGCAGAACCGATGACAATTGTGGATAGCCGGCATCAATATGGTCGAGGTAAAAGAAGCTCCAATAGATCAAATGATAGGGACTGATTTGAGGTCAAATGAGGTTGGGAGAGTGGATGAGAAGGTCTATGGAGATCTCATGTATACTCAGAAACATATATTAGGTCAGGATGGTGATTTGGTGGTGTGGGTAAGGGAAATGGTAGGACTAAAAGCTAATAAGCAATGAAGGAATGAACATGTAAAGTATAAACTAATGATAAGAATGACAAAAGTTAACTATGCTGAAATAGACAATGCTAGTAAAGGTGTACTTATTGTAATGCAAATTTTGATGGCTGAATGGAGGTGGCTGTTGATCTGAAGAATAGTGTTGGATATTGTAGCAGTGGCTCCAAAAATGATTCCATGAGTGCGATGCTTCAATATCTGTCTTGGTGATGGCTCTGGATGTCTGGATACATGAAAGGATGATGGTTTCACTTGCATGTAGCTCTGATCTACTTCCCTTTCTCTCAGAATGTGTCAACCCAAAAACAAGGTTGTTTGGGTGAATAAATGGTAACCGACGATGGTTCTAAGTTGACTGGCATCAGTTTAGGGGTGACCAATGTCGGTTAAGGTGAGATTACCTAGGTTTACTTAAATGGGTAGATCTTTCTAATTTATTTTGGGCCAGTTAATTTATTCTTGCGGATTAGAATGGAAACTTCCCTTCTAATGAGTGGGAATGTGGTTAGAGAGATTTTAGGGATTGATTTTAGGGTTAGACCAAACCTTAGCTCATTAAGGTAAGTAAGACTTAGTTATTGTTGGTTATGGAAACATGCCAAGAATAGGTCTAGGTGAGGTGGTGGGGTAGAAATTAAGGTAATTATATATTAAATATTGTGAGGATATATATTAATTTAATTAAATTAATGGTGATGTGGGGTGGAAGGGGCCATGGTTAGATGAGTATGCTTGAGTTGATTATTTGACAAGGGACCAAGTGACCCAATTTTGGTGTCTACATTTTTCTCCTTTTTGTTACGTAGCTTGTATTGGTAAGCAACGCTGAAAAAAATAAGATGTGGTTGCCCCATGTGTGGGTGAAGGTGATCCCCCTCAAACTAGGAACGGATGAGGTAGAAGACAGAATCGGTGAGTGGTTTGATAAAATGTGGATGTGATGAAGAGGAAGGTAGACAATGGGGGTAATTTGGTAAAGGTCCAATTGGGTAATCCAGGTAATGGGCTAGGGTCAAAGGTAGCAATAGTCAAATGCACGCACATGTTTAAACAGCTGCACGGTACCAAGTTGAAGAGCATGCAAACTTTACA
The DNA here is from genome assembly GCA_019776745.2 of Taxus chinensis. Classification (NCBI taxonomy): domain Eukaryota; kingdom Viridiplantae; phylum Streptophyta; class Pinopsida; order Cupressales; family Taxaceae; genus Taxus; species Taxus chinensis. The sequence goes on from CM034155.1 coordinate 277,315,031, forward strand.
TCATCTAAGGTCAATAGATTTATCCAAACAAGGTTGAGGTGATTCTGGTATCCAAGGTATAGGATATGGTGTGGAGGCACTTTGTAGGTTAGGTGTAGGAACATTTAGGTATGTTACGGTACACCAAAGGTAAGGTCGGGATAAACGACATGATAATAGGCAAAATAAGTGTAGACACTTAAAATTGGTTACTCAATTTAGTGTCCCTCTTATTCATTTACTTGCTTAGGTAACCTGGGGCACGTTTTACGTCACCAACTATCCCCTTGGGATATTATCCAATTTGTGATTTAATCACTTACTCTAAATTTAATTCACCCCATCATATCTTACCCATGAGTGATTAAATATTAACTATTTAATTACGCTTCTTCCCATGCATCTTAATCACTTATCCACCCCAAATTTATTCTATCTATGTATCACATCTATTTTTCCTCTTCCCTAAGCGGGATATTTCCCGTATTCGGGATAAGTCTTATCTTTCTTGAAATCGCTCATTTTGGCCATCTCGGGAGTCTATTCCGCGATCGGTGCCGACCCATATGGTCGGCGCCAATTTTCTAGGAGCGGCGCCGATTATAAAAACAAGTCCAGAACTCAGTTCTAGGGACCGAAAAAGAGACCACGAACGAGCGAAAAAGTGAACAGACGAAAAAAGGAAGCACTTACGCACGAACAGAGGGCGAGAGAGATACAGGTTGTGAGAAAGAGAGATCTTTTTAGCATCAATTGTATCAAATTAGGGCAGATCCTATCCGAATCAATCCCTGAGAGGAGCACCATTACTCTGTCCCTGTCACATCAGCATCACATAACCATCTATCATCTGGTGACTCTGTTCCAGTGTCTCGCCAACTTCGGCACTTCCAGTAGACCACATTCACCTTCCAATTCTCGAATCTTATCGCACAGTCCCTGATTGATCGATCTGCCTCCAGTCGACGCCGACCTTACCCAGTCGACGCCGATTTCCCTGCAGATAGGTAAAAGGATACAGGTAACACAAATCCGGCATTATTTCATAGTTCCCTGTTTTCTGTACTTTCCGTCTGCTGTTTAGATTCTGTCTTATTACTGCAATCAGAAAATCTAGCTTTTTACTTACATCTTTTATCATGTATGCTTCTTTTCTTAATTGAAAACGTGGACTGACATCCGCCGAGGAAGCTTATCGCTTCCCGGACCCGCTTCTCGGGCAGTCCACCTAAATATCTTTTAACGTGGTCTTTTTCTGTCAAGCATCGGTGTTTTGCAGGTTACTCGGATCTATTGTGCGAATTGCTCGTGTGCGCCCGTCTTATCTACATCGGCTTCCTCATCTGTCTACATCTTCATCAGGTATCAATTTCATTGGAGTTTTTCAGGGTTTTTGTGTTTAGTTTGGTGCATTAACTTGGACAGGTAACAAGCGCAAAATTCTTGATCTACATTCTGGCACGCCCGGTGGGACCCAACCAAAGTCCCTTATTGGTAAGTTCATTTCTTTTCTGGTTTTGAACTTTGTTCCTTTTCTTCACTGATTTCTATCAGTCCTATTTGAGCATTTCTTTTCATCATTTCAATCTTGCTTTTTTTTAGGTGAAATCGTTATCTTCGAAATTTTTCTAGTTCCTTAAAAATAGAAATTTCCGTTCCACCATTATCCGGATATATCTTTCTGGGTCTTGTTTGGTGTTTGCTTAACCTCTTCTTGCAGAGCACTTTGCTTGTTCGTGGGATTGTTCGAGGGGAAGAGCTCAACAACGCACTTTTTGAAGTCCACACACCTTGGAGAGCTAAATTTACAGGTATTCCTCTTTTACGGTGTTTTCTCCTTTTTAGGATTTCTTTGTCGGTTGCCTATCACATCCAAACACTTCAATTTTTGGTGCTTAAAAAGAACTTAATCACATTTGGGAAAGAATCTGTTTGACTTGTCTTCATCGAAATCAAACACTTCGTTTTTAAGTGCTTAAAAAGAACTTTTCCTTTGTCATTGCTGCATGTTTTTTATCTAGTTTTAATTAGGCTGGAAAATTGATCAAAATCGGTAGTGACACTATTTGATTTTTATTTTTCACCCTTGCACACAAAGCCAAAATCACTAGGTATAAAGCATTTAAACAAAATTCCTTCCCTGGCCTCGCCTACTTGGAAGTGATATCCAAGAGGAAGAGCCTACGTGGTACTTAGGCCGCGCTATAAATTCACGGAAGATTTTGGTATATATTGGCAAAGCACCCGACTCCCTTATCGCAGCGGTGTGTGAAGTGCGGGGGTAGGCACCTATATCAAGCCACGTACCGGTCTTTTACTGAAGTGCCTTCGGGACTCCTCACCAAACATTACCCAAACCATCCTTAGTTTGGCTATCTGAGTAGTTCCTGTTCTAAAAAGCCTTCCCTAACATTTTCTTTTCTTAAAAGCATCAAAATTTAAAGGAGATAATCACTTGCGCTGCTTGAATTGTCTGTGCATTAGTTAGGTCAATCTTCTTTTCTATGTGTTTATGACGGTTATCACTCGATCACAATCTAGAAGAATGGCTCGACTGGTTCCTTCTTCCTCCGAGATCACCACTAGTGTGGAGGTTTCGGCACCCCCCCAATCTTCCTCGGGACCGCTGTTAGTTGGTTCCCCGTCCTGGTCATATAATCCTTTCTATCAAGCCAAAGCAATCCCATCACGTCCAGCTTCCCCTAGTCCTTCGGAAATATCATCTGGCTCGGAGTATGTTCCCCGCGGGGATCTTGAATTCCAGGCATTCCTCGACCGCAATCCGATAGCCCTCATGGACTACCTAGTACACACGTCTATTCAAATATCTGATCAAGGACCACCAATCCAACAAGTGTACGATTATCCTCATGGATCATCCCAAGCCTTTGTAGAGCATTTTGCGTCATCTCTCTTGCCTCGAGTCACGGAGAAGGGCGAGGCCCCTATGCCCCCCTTTTCTCTTCCACCTACCATATCGGCTAGTTCTCAAATAGTCTTACCTATTCCTAACACTGCAGTTACCTCGAATATTCCACAACCTACTTCTGAGAGGTCTTCTGCCCTGGCTATAATGAATGCATCTGCACACCCGCATATTGCTGTTAATTCATCTATGCCCTCCATCGTGTCCCAAGGTCAGTACCTCTTCATGAGCCAACCCCCTCCGAATAGTTAGTTGGCTCCTACTTCTCGTCCTCTAGGGGGTCTTTCTTCCAATGTTCCAGCAACTGTGACCTTCGCCCATCCTCTAACATCAGCACCCTTAATACCTAATCCGGCTGTAGAAGGCCCCTTTCAGGTCTTGTTCCCCAATATTTCCAATCAAGTCGGCACTCATATTCCTCAATCTGTCTCGATTAAATCAACAAACATAGGAGTCCACCAATCATAGGCTCCATCCGTTATCCAACCTTCATTTTCTCAATCACTTATTATCCCACAGCCTGCCTATACGCAAGCTACCTCACAGCAAATACCCCACCCGGTGTCACCCAGAACACCTGGTTATTCCTCTTATCATCCTATCCATCAACAGATGAATCCCCCATTGGCACCTCAACAACATCCACCACTTGCTTCTTATGTAGGACATACCAATGTACCTCCTCCTCAATCTGACGTGGTTCAAATTCTCTTCAAGAAAATCGCAGACTTGGAAGCCTCCACAAAAGGGGCTCGTCCTTCATACTCCTTTGAAGAAGTGTGTAATGAACCCATTCACCCCTCAGTAGCTTTCAAGCCTTATCCTCCCCAATGGGAACTTCCTAAATTTTCAAAATTTCATAGTCGAGAGGACCCTCAACAACATTTGCGAGCATTCAAACATGCTAGCTACCTCATAGTCCAAGATCAGGAGCTTATGCTCCGTACCTTTCCTATGTCTCTAGCAGGTCCTGCTTTAGACTGGTACAATAACATTCCTCAACATTCCTTGTTTTCTTTCTCTCAATTGGCCCAGATGTTTGTTGAAAACTTTTCAATAAATATCGCGCATAAGATCTCGATCACAGATCTTTACAACATTCGCCAATTCGATGATGAGTCTATTGCAGATTTTGTCGCTCGTTGGAGAGGGATAATCAACCAATTGTCTTTCTCCCTTCCTCAATCCCAACAAATCGAGTTGTTTACTCGATCTTGTGCTAATCACATTTCTTCCACTTTAAGGATCCAAACTTTTCATACCTTTGAAGAAGACTTCACGATGGCACGCAAACTTGAATCTTGTGCCATTGAGCAAGGGAAGCTAAAACTTTGCTCTAAATCTAAACCAAATTTTTCTCGGTTTACCAAACCAAATTCTTCCCCTTCTAAAGACAAAAATCAAGGATCCACCAACGCTATCATATTAAAAGCATCACGAGCCGACAATACTTCTAATCAAACACCACGAAGAGACCCCTCATCTTCTCGAAAAGGGACTTCATCATCTCGATCCTTCGCTCCATTGGGGGAATCATATGCCTCTATCTTAGAAAAAATGTTGGAAGTTCACATGATCGAACTTCCCCCCATTAGGAATATTGATGAAAACCAAGAACGTCCATTCTGGTATAGGGAAAATGATTTCTGTCATTATCATAGAACCAAGGGTCATGACATCGAACGATGTCAGACTTTCAAAAATCTTGTCCAGAAATTCATTGATAAAGGTGAGCTCATTCTGGATAACCCAAATGCTCCCCCAAATCAGGCACTCGATGTTTTTAAACAACCTTTTCCCAATCATGCCCCAAACCATAATGCTTCAGAGTCTCAAAAACCAAACACTCATACCATCAACTTCATCTCTACCGAAGAATCTTCCTCTGAAACCAAGCCATCTGCAAACACATCAATCAAATCAGAACCTCCTTCCACTTCATCAATCACTGGAATTCCACCATCTTCAGATAGCCTGTCTTTGAATACTCCTACATTACTAAGCACGGAGTCATCTCTCTCCACTCCTTTGTCTGACCTTCCATCCATACCCGAGACAGTGTCATCCTCATCTGTCTCATCATCAGAAATTCTTTCAATACTCGAGGCAATTACATCCCTTCGAGTTTCCACTGCAGACACATCTACTTCTGTTGCTCCCATTCCCTCTGCAACTATGCCCTTGGTGAACGTACCTATCATTGTGCCGACTTCGACGGAAGCGTCTTTGATTTTGACCCTTCCTATCTCTTTTCCTACAGTAGTTTCACCCATGATTACTGCATCAGAAGTAGTCCCTTCGCAAGGAACTGCTTCTTCATCACCCCCTTCTTTCATCACTAATGTTACTTTGCCTATTAAAGAAAAATCAAAAGAAGTAGCACCAACACCTATACACTCGGTTCCTGAACCTAAACCGAGACAACCAAAATCTAACGTTACACCATCAGTAGCTCCCCATTTGCTTCCCCCAAAAAGGTTACAATCACCTTATGCCGTTGAAGTTGTCACCATCCCTGAAAAAGGAAAGCCCATATTTCGAACCATCAAGACTCTTGGTGCTCTTCCGCAAAAATCTCTCTCTACGCCTCATAAATGATTGGATTTTCCCGCTGAGAAGGTGTCTTCTTCTGCACACTTATCAAAGCCATCATCTTCTTCTACAACACATTCTTCACCAATACCCCGAAAAGTAGACTTACCCACTAAAAAGACATCACCTCTTCTATCAGGATCATCATCTTCATTACTGAAAACCAAGGCACCCTATGTTCCTCCGATTACCCCGACTTTGGGAGCTTCTTCCTCTTCTAAATCGACATTATCTAAATCATCGGTAAATTTGGCCAAGAAACCCCCTTTATCTCTGAAGACCGCAAAATTTGTCACATCTCCATCATCTTGAAAATCTATTTTAGGGGCTCCTCCTCCACCAAAGTCAATCATGTCTCACTTACTCCCATCTCAAGTGCCCAAGACTGCTCCTCCAAATGTCCAAACAAATAAGAGGATCCCTAAAAAGACTGTTAAACCTAACATGCAAGTTATTTTACCTCGGCAGTCGGTTAATGTAAAAGAACCACCTTCATCATCTCTATCCTCCTCTTCGTCTACCGGATTCTACACCGAAATCCTTCATCAACTTATCCAATCTTCATCCATAACCCTTCCTCCGATTAAACCTTATAACCCTAAAGGAGTGAAACCTACCTGGTTTAACTCTGATTTGATTTGTGCTTACCACCGTACCCCAGGTCATGATACTGAGGGATGTAAAGCTCTTCAAGCTGTTGTCAACAACCTTTTGGAAGAAAGTGACCTTTTGCTGGAGGAGGAGGAACAAGTATCTCCTGCCATCTTAGCCCCATCTGAGTCCCAAAGATCCACTCAGACCTCTAGTGGTTCCACTCCAATTGATCTTCCACCTTCTCAAATTGACGCAATCCATATCGCCACTAGAACCCAACACTATGATAATCCATCTTCATCTACAACATCTCGACCACGGGTTGTCATTTCTGCAGCCCCTGAAGGCATTTCTCCTTCCTCTTCAGCCCCCCGACCCAGGGTCTCTATTCGTGCTGCACCTCGGGCTCAAGTTCCCGTGTCTGTTGAGGAGAGTGTTATGAAACAACTCACCCAGGCTCCGGTCAAAATGTGTCTTTTTGACCTCATCCAATCCTCTCCACAACATCGCCAGGCTCTAATCGATAATCTGCGTCGCATCGCAGTGAATTCCGATGAGACCCAGCCCTTCGAGTTGGTTGTTGGATTGAATGGACCATCAACCGCCATTTCTTTTGAAGATTTGGAAATTCCTCCTCTTTCTTCAGAGGATTCGGAGGCTCCCCTCTTTATCACAGTCCAAATCAATAGCACTACCTTAAAACATGTTATGATCGATAGTGGAGCTGCACTCAACGTCATCTCCTCGCACACGTTTGAGCAGCTTAAATTACCAAAGAACGTAGTGTCACCCCCGCCTTTCGCCCTTCGATCATTTAACGATCAATTAGCAGTTACTTTAGGAACTGTGGTCTTACCCATTCGAGTAGGTAAGAAGCTGCTTCATGAACTCTTCTACATCGTCGAAGGAAAATTCCACTATAATATGATCCTCGGACACTCCTGGATTCGCGCAATGCATTGTGTCCCATCCACCCTCCATCGATGCTTAAAATATCAATATGAGGGCAAAATATATACTCATCCAGGAGATCCTTTTCCTTCCGCACAATGCGACATGACCACAAGATCTGCCCCTTTAAAAGAAAAAGCATGTTCTCCTGACGGGGCCCCATCTTCTTCCATACCTGCAACCAAACTACCGGATTTACAAAATCTAGAAGAGACATTGCAGCGTTTCTCACTAGGAGAGCTTCCTCTCTTTTCTTTTGATGCCCATCTCAAACCTAATGAGTATGGTAGATCGGACAAACAACCTGAATATCAACCAGGTCTCGGTCGCATCGTCACCATTGGTCTGCCCAATCAACAGACTAATTTCATCTATGGTGGTCTTGATACGCCTCACTATCGCCCAGATTCTCCTCCTAGGACCAAACCTTACTTAACAAGGTTTGATTATCTACAGAATCCCACGTTTGCAAAAACTTATCTATATCGATGCGCGTGGAAAGGCTTTGGCCTGGGAAAATATGAACAAGGTATACATGACCTCACATCCATTCCTACTCTCATGCCACATCAAAAATTTGGTTTAGGATTTAAACCTCTTTCAAAAGCCACTGTCACTATTCTCAATGAGCCTCTTCCTACTGAAGAACCATCTTCCCCCACTAAGTCAGAAGCATCACTTGATGTGGACGATGATATTTCCATCCCACCTAACTTTTTTTTTTGATCAATACCATTTCCTTAGGGCCGTTAGCCTATGAGACTAACAATCGGTCCGCTTCTATACCATTAATCTTCCCTGAAATAGTTGGAGACGACTCTCCTACTATCAACACTATCCACTGTGCGGATGATGATTCTGTCCTCACCTATCTGGGGGCAGAGGATTCATATCTCCCCAAGACTATTCCTTCTGACACGTCTACCCTTCTCAACGAAGCCACTATCGACCTTAATATAGGGACTTCTGAAGACCCTCGCATCATTGAGGTCGGCCAATCCCTTAATCCACAAGAATTAGGGGACTTTATCACTTTTCTTTCCAAACATCGTCAAGCCTTTGCTTGGTCATATGAGGATATGCCAGGACTCGATCCCGATATTGTGGTCCACAATATCGTTACTCTTCCCAACATCAAACCAGTTAAGAAAAAATTACGTAAAATGCACCCTAGAGTAGCCCTTCTTGTTAAAGAAGAATTATAGCGCTTGCTCTCGGCTAACTTCATCCAACCCATCGATTATCCACAATGGGTGTCCAATGTAGTACCAGTAACTAAGGCTACTGGGAAAATTCGAATTTGTACCGACATCCGAGATCTTAATCTTGCTTGTCCAAAAGATGATTTTCCTCTACCTAATATCGACCAACTCGTAGATTTAACTGCGGGTCATGAGATGCTTTCTCTTATGGATGGTTTCTCTGGATATAATCAAATTCTCATCGCACCAGAAGACCAACATAAGACTTCTTTCATAACTCCTTGGGGGACCTTTTGTTATCATGTCATGCCTTTTGGTCTTAAGAACGCAGGAGCAACTTATCAACGAGCAATGACCTACATCTTCCATGATCTCTTGCAAAAAACTGTGGAAGATTATGTTGACGATCTCCTCGGCAAGTCCAAGTGTCGTCAGGATCATCTTTTCATCCTTGCACCTCTCTTTGAGAGGCTTATCCGCTTTTGTCTTCGTCTAAATCCAGCTAAGTGCGTGTTTGGCGTTCTCACTGGTAAACTTTTAGGTTTTATCATTTCCATCAGGGGTATTGAAGTGGACCCCGCAAAAATAAAATCCATCCTTGAAATGCCTCCCCCTTCTAACTTGAAGCAGCTCCGCAGTCTCCAAGGACGTCTTCAGTCAGTGCGTCGTTTTATCTCCCAATTGTCAGACCGTTGTCAACCTTTTCACCATCTCCTCCGTAAGAATGTTCATTTTGAATGGGATGAGCATTGCCAAAAGTCCTTCGATGATCTCAAAGCTTATCTTCTTTCTCCACCCGTGCTTACACCTCCACGCGAGGGGGAGCCTTTCTATCTTTATATCTCTGTGACTGACCATGCTCTGGGAGCCATGATTTCGCATCGGGACACTTGTGGTAAAGAACAAGCTATCTATTACATCAGTCGTACCCTCCATGAGTATGAGACACGTTACTCTGAAGCTGAAAAACTATGTTGTGCTCTCTTCTTCGCAACTTCTAAGCTTCGTAATTATCTCCTTAATCACAAAACTTACATTGTCACAAGTGTCAATCCACTTAGGACGATTCATGCAAAACCTTATCATAATGATCGTATCACTCGTTGGCTTATGCTCATGAAAGAATTTGACCTCGAGTTTATCCCGTAAAAGGCTATCAAGGGTCAGGTTATCGCAGATCAGTTAGCTGATGCTCCTCTTCCGGACACTCGTGACCCCCTTGCTCAATTCCTCGATGAATATATCCAACAAATTGATTTTGGTCTATCTCCATTTAAAGTAAAACTCTTCTTTGATGGATCCAAATGCCAGCAAGGGGGAGGTGCAGGTTTTGTGATGATTCCTCCTTGGGGTATGCCTATCCCGGTCGCACACAAATTAAACTTTGAGTGCACCAATAATATGGCTGAGTACGAAGCTCTTGTATTAGGTCTTCAAAATGCCATTAATCTCGGTGCTCGTCATATTGACATCTTTGGTGATTCTGAACTCATCGTTAATCAGGTCACGGGTGTCTATCAATGCAAGAATGATATCCTTCAAAAATATCGTGATATCGTTCTCGCTCAACTCCAATCTTTCGATAAGTTCACTATCCAAGCCATTCCTCACACTGCAAATCGATTCACAGATACAATGGCTTCCTTAGCCTCACTTATCCCACCTTTTACCAAAGACTCGCGTCTTTATGTGGCTGTGCAACGATTAGATCAACCATCTCATCTTGAGCAACTAACTTCGATCAATGCTGTCACAACCCATACTCAGGATGAGTGGTATCAATAGATAGTTGATTATCTATCTCATTCGGTGCTTCCTTCAGATCTGACTTCCAATGGTAGAAGGTCTTTTGTCCAACGCGCCAATCGCTATACTATTCTAGGCGGCCTTCTTTACAAACGCGGCTTTGATGGTATTTTGCTTCGATGCCTCAAAACCCATGAATCATCTAAAGCTATCCAGGAGGTCCATGACGGTATCTGTGGTGGACATTTTAGTGGCTTAGCTGTAGCCAAGTGCATCTTACGTTTGGGATATTATTGGCCTTCTCTTAATCGAGATTGTTGTGAATACACTAAGAAATGCATCAAGTGTCAGCAACATTCCAATCTCACACACATCCCTAGTCAAGCTTTGCAACCTGCGGCGGATTTGTGGCCTTTTTCACAGTGGGGTCTTGATCTTATTAGTCTCATCAATCCCCATTCTTCACAGCGTCATCATTCTATCATTACTGCCACTGAGTACTTTACTAAGTGGGTAGAAGCTATCCCTCTTTCTTCAACAAAGGCTAAACCCATAGTTGATTTCGTCTATCAACACATCATTTGTCGCTTTGGCGTTCCACACAAGCTAATTACAGATAATGGTAAGTCTTTCAAGAATGCTGATTTGCAGAATCTCTGCAACGCTTTCAACATCAAGCTCAGTTTTTCTTCTCCATACTATCCTCAAGCTAATGGTCAGGCTGAAGCGTCCAATAAAACTTTGCGTAGTATCCTCGCAAAGGTAACTAGTCAAGCTGGTAGGGATTGGCATTTACATATCCCTTTTGCTCTCTGGGCTTATCGGACTAGCATTCGTACTCCTACTGGTGCTACTCCCTTCTCTCTCGTCTATGGGTCTGAGGCTGTCCTTCCTTTGGAAGTCCAAATCCCATCTCTCCGTGTTTCTCTCAGATAATTTGTCTCCGATGAGGATTATCGTCAAAATCGTTTAGCACAACTTGAATTATTAGATGAGCGGCATCTCAATGCTCTTGAACATCATCAAGTCTATCTTGAGCGTGTCAAACGTGCTTATAACAAGCACTTGTAGCACCGTGACTTCAAAATTGGGGATCTTGTTCTTAAAGAAAATCAAAATATCACTACACTCGAAAGAAGTCAACGTGGTAAGTTTGCTCCCAATTGGATGGGCCCATACATTATCACTCACAAATATGGGTCTGGGGCTTATCATCTATCTTCCATGGATGGTATTCCTGAAGCGGAACCTCTTAATGCCTTGCATCTACGGCCCTTCTATTGTTAAAATCTATCTTACACAAATATAGTCGCAACACAGATCTTTCATCCGTCTAAAACAACCAGTCATACACTTTTATGGTGATTCGAAACTATGTGGTTCTCCGCCTATTGCCTCTTTTACCTTAAAATATGAGTATCGCGGCTCTACTCATTACATGTTTCTTTTGGATATGTTCCTCCTTATGGTAGGAATACCTTAATCACCACTTCATCTGTCCCAAGTGTTTATCTTAATCGGATCTACTCGGGGCATAAGTGCATGTTCTTCTATGTTCTCTTCCCCTCCATCTGATCTATCTAGGTCTAAACTCAGCTTCTTCCAAAAAGATTTAAAAAAAAAAAAAAAAATAAGATGCTATCCAAAAAGATAGACTGATCCCTTGAAGGACAGCTATCCCTTCATTATCAAGTGAATCAAAATAGACCATGCCCTTGAAGGATGGCTATTGTCAAAATTCTAAAAATATAGACCATACCCTCGAAGGATGGCTATCATTAAAATCCAATATACAGACCGCTCCCTTGAAGGACGGCTGTTTCTCAAAGAAATATTCAAGGCTTCTTGTAATTAATCAGCCTTCCAGTCAATTTATGCACTTTTTAACATCACTGAAAGACTTCCCGCATCGATCAGTCTTTCCATATCAAGCAAACTTCCTGCATTGATCAGTTTGCTTTTCTGCCAAAATCATGAAGCTGAGATTTAGGACCTTTTGTCAATCATATGGAGAATCCTGTTTTCCTACTATGGACATGTATTCTGTCCCTTGTAGGTTCCGACAAGATACTTACTTTTCTTTCCGTTTCTATCCTAGATCTGGTTTGCGACTAGTTAGTGTCAGGTTTATTTTAATCTTATATAGGGCCTTGTATGCTTGGTCTTTCGATTTCCTATCTGGATCTTATCTATGGTCGGTTGGAAGTCCGACTTATCATTTTTCTTCTTATCTAAGTATCTTCTCTTCTAAGTCACGGTTGTTTCCATTTACATCTTTGGCTCTTGCAAGGAGTATTCCCCATTTCTTTGTCTTGCATCCAGTTAAATTGACATTTCACATGTTAAATCCAATCAAAATTTATCTTTTATCAAAATTCATCTTATCTATCAAAACATCTATCTGTATTCATTTCTCATTAAAATTACATCCATACATCAATCACATCCATCTATCTATCCATCACAATGTACATCCAAGGTACATTACATCCATCTATCTATCCATCACAATGTACATCCAAGGTACATTACATCTATCTATATCTAAATATATCTATCAAAATGTACATCCAAGGTACATTACATCTATCCATATCTAATCCAAACATCAAACACAGGTACATCCAAGGTACATGACATCCATCTATCAAAATTATATCCACATATCAATCTATCTAATCACATCTATTTCTATCATCTATCAGTCTATATCTATCCAATCACATCTATTTTATCCTCTATCATTCTATATCTATATCCATCTACCCATGTATATCAAAATTAAAAGCATGAGTACAATTATATGACAAATAACATGATGAATCTATATATACATGTGTGTCTGTACAAAAATGGATGGCTTTCAATCAAGCCATCTATATAATGCCTTCCAATCGAGGCTACATCACTATACAGATACAAAATCTATCAAATCTCTATATAGTAAAATCTGAAGCGTGGAGGACACTATCTCCTCCACCCTCCTCTGCACCTGGCTGTCTCTCCTGGCCGCCGCCTATCGAGCTCGATGCACCTGCTGCTGGAGGTCTCGGCCCACCTCGACCTCTCCCAGTGCTCCCTCCACCTGAGGCTCCGCTCACTATAGCCGTCGCTGCTCTCCTCCTCGCCCCGTACCGAGGCACGTCTGGGGCATGCTGCGCTAGGGCATCCTCATAGTATCTCACCTCAGCGAGGAGAGACTGGTATGTGCTCAGGCTCACAGTACCCGGTGCTCGTAACGATGCTGCTGGTGCTGCTGGGGCTGCTGGCGCTGCTGGTGGTGCTCCTCCTAGGGTCGTGCCCTGTATACCAGACTCTGACGTGGCACCGGTCTCTCGATATTTGGCCCTGAGGGCCTCCCTATGCCGAAAGTAGCGATCCCTCTGCTGGATTGTTATATCTCGCTCCTGGTGAGCGGTGTCTCTCTCCACAATCAGGGCATCCCTCTCCTCTGTCAAAGTCCTGATCTCCTCCAGAGCTACCTGATGTGTCTGTGTAAGGGTGGCATGCTCTCCCTCCAGTCTGTCCAGCATAGCAGCTATGTCCTCCACGTCAGCATCTATAGATGGCGGGAGATGTCGTGGTAGCTCGGTTTCATACCATGCTGCGTAGCCCTCATCCACCCCTGCATCATCATCACTGTCTGTAGAGGGTGGGGCCTCTCTCAATGGGTCTACCGGGATCAAAATCGGCAAATCCGTCTCCCTGCTATCCCGCCTATATGGCTTGTAGGTGGTCGGCACTGTCTGTACCAGGCCGAACTATCTCAGTATCCGCATGAACGGGACTCGCTCCCACATATCTGGCCTGCAGCCCCTGACCACCCTGCTCCGTCTCAATGCTACCAAGTGGGCATCCTAACCAGCCCATGTCGGAAATGCCCGATACGGCCTCCAGATAACCTGATCTGGTGTCAGCGTCCTGAAACGCTCAGAGCACCACTCAGCTGATCTACCTGTATCCCCTGCGGCCATGTCAGCTCGCCATCTCTAAAATCCATAATCAATCCCTCCCACTCCTGCTGGCATCCAAGGAAGCCCGGATGGCCTGATCACCGCTATGTGCTCATATGCCCAGCAATGGAGCACAAAACTGACGTCAATCCCTGTCCTCCGGCCAGTAGTGTACATCCATAGCTCATGATATATCTGAGCTATCAGGGCATCGGCGAAGGCAAAAACCTGTCTGTACTGCAGGATGTCGCAAACACAGTCTAACAGTAACAATGGGAATCTCCCACCTCCTGAATCTGGTAGGGCAAAGTAGGAGATAGCCATCTGAATCAAGGCTATCCACCTGCTCCGAGGGCTATCTTTCCTGTACTGAGAAGCAATCCGCACTGCCCCAGATACTATCTCCGAGTCATCTGCCCTATCTCTGTATAACCGACCTAGGGCCCTCTACTGCTGCTCCCGGGGTGTGATCTCAATCGGGTCCCCAGTGATCGGCAATCTCAGGATCCTGAATATATCCTCATCGGTGATAGTCATCTCACCCGTCCTGAACCAAAAAGTGCACGTGTGGCTGTCCCACCGTCGCACTAGTGCCCGCATGAGCTCCACATCTTGTGGCACTCGTCTATAATACCGGAAACCCCCGAGCCCAGCTAGCTCTAAATGATGCCAGTCTGCATCTGTCACATCAGGTAGAATCATCTCCAATAACTCAGGCATGGCATCCCTCATATGTAGCGCCTCTCGTGCCTGCATCCATGACATCAAAAGCATAATTAGTCTCTTATTTCCCCAAATCAGATCCTCCAAAACAATAACAAAAAAAAAATGAATGAGCATCTATCAATCGGCGTCGATTTGGTAAAATCGGCGTCGTTCATTTTAGTTGGCACCGATTAATACCAATCGGCACCGATCTAACACCAAGTGACGCCGATTACACCAATCGGCGCCGACTGCCTATCCGGACATAAACCGGACCCCGGCCTCCCAAAAACAAAAAAATCAAACAAAAACAAAAATTCAAATACAATGGGTTCAAGAATGACCACTTACCCCTGGTCGTGTCCTCCTGCGCTTCTGACCGCTCGCAGAGGCTTCCATGATGCTCAAATCAAAAATTTGGCTTTCTCTGAATCAATCGTCACATTGAAAATAAATCGTTTATGTTTTCCGTTCGCATATTTATATGTGCCTGGATTGGTCGGCGCCGGTTTTTTGGGTCGACGCCGTTTGTTTTAGCCGTCGCCGATTAGTTTGGTCGCCGCCAATTTTCCATATCTGCTTGCCATAGTGTTGATGCTTGGCTTACTTATCTATCTAATCATTGTTGTGTGCTGAATTTTGCCTTTTGGCACATCTTTTCGATATCATTGTCTATTTCGGGTTTGTTCCCTTTGCATGGGACACTCATACTTTTTGGCAGCTTAGAGTTAAACGAGTCTGTAGGCACTAACGTCGTCTGCTTTGCAGACCGTCTAGTTGTCCCTACCAATGTGTCTCTCTTTAGATGCTGACTATTTTGTAGTTCTCCTTACACTCATGGGTCTGTAGGCACTAACGTCATCTCATGAGGAGACCGGCTAGTTTTCCCTACCAATGTGAGTTCCTTAGGTTGCTGCCTTTTATTTATGTGTATGCGTCATCAATGATCAGATCTACTCCAGACATCCGACTGGGGCATCCTGCATTTTTCATCTACCTTTTTCAAACTTGGGATCGTTTGTTCTTTCATCCATCCCATCCCAAGTTTGAGGGGGATCACATCATCACTCACTCTTCTGTTCTTCCATCCCTTTGTTTTTTTCTCAAACCTTGCTTATCGCAAGTTACTTGACAAAAAGGGGCAAAATGTAGACACTTAAAATTGGTTACTCAATTTAGTGTCCCTCTTATTCATTTACTTGCTTAGGTAACCTGGGGCACGTTTTACGTCACCAACTATCCCCTTGGGATATTATCCAATTTGTGATTTAATCACTTACTCTAAATTTAATTCACCCCATCATATCTTACCCATGAGTGATTAAATATTAAATATTTAATTACGCTTCTTCCCATGCATCTTAATCACTTATCCACCCCAAATTTATTCTATCTATGTATCACATCTATTTTTCCTCTTCCCTAAGCGAGATATTTCCCATATTCGGGATAAGTCTTATCTTTCTTGAAATCGCTCATTTTGGCCATCTCGGGAGTCTATTCCGCGATCGGTGCCGACCCATATGGTCGGCGCCGATTTTCTAGGAGCGGCGCCGATTATAAAAGCAAGTCCAGAACTCAGTTCTAGAGACCGAAAAAGAGACCACGAATGAGCGAAAAAGTGAACAGACGAAAAAAGGAAGCACTTACGCACGAACAGAGGGCGAGAGAGATACAGGTTGTGAGAAAGAGAGATCTTTTTAGCATCAATTGTATCAAATTAGGGCAGATCCTATCCGAATCAATCCTTGAGAGGAGCACCATTACTATGTCCCTGTCACATCAGCATCGCACATAACCATCTATCATCTGGTGACTCTGTTCCAGTGTCTTGCCAACTTCGGCACTTCCAGCAGACCACATTCACCTTCCAATTCCCGAATCTTATCACACAGTACCTGATTGATCGATCTGCCTCCAGTCGATGCCGACCTTACCCAGTCGACGCCGATCCATCTCAATCGACGCCGATTCTACCCAGTCGACGCTGATTTCCCTGCAGATAGGTAAAAGGATACAAGTAACACAAATCTGACATTATTTCATAGTTCCTTGTTTTTTGTACTTTCCGTCTGCTGTTTAGATTCTGTCTTATTACTGCAATCAGAAAATCTAGCTTTTTACTTACATCTTTTATCATGTATGCTTCTTTTCTTAATTGAAAACGTGGACTGACATCCGCCGAGGAAGCTTATCGCTTCCCGGACCCGCTTCTCAGGCAGTCCACCTAAATATCTTTTAACGTGGTCTTTTTCTGTCAAGCATCGGTGTTTTGCAGGTTACTCGGATCTATTGTGCGAATTGCTTGTGCGCGCCCGTCTTATCTACATCGGCTTCCTCATCCGTCTACATCTTCATCAGATATCAATTTCATTGGAGTTTTTCAGGGTTTTTGTGTTTAGTTTGGTGCATTAACTTGGACAGGTAACAAGCGCAAAATTCTTGATCTACAATAAGGTCATTAGGTCAAACAACACGGGTAACAGTGTCACAAGGTATAGCGAGCACATGAGTTCACAGGTCACTAACAATGTTCCTGGTCCAAGTAGCTAGGTCACGACATGGGTAGAGCTGAGGTATGGGTAAAATAACAAGTCCCAAAGTGTAATTGAGGATAGGTATAAGTAAGGTAGGCATGGAGGTTTGTTGAAATAAGGGTGGGTAAGGTCAAGCAATGGTTGGTTTGGTTAATTGTTGGTCGGAAACAGGGAAAGGGTATGGACAAGAGTATGACAGGTAATCAATGTTGGTCATACATAACCGGTGATGGTCTAGGCAAGCCAATCATGGTGTATCTGGGAAGAGGACCGATGTTGGTTTGGGTATGACCAACGACGGTGTGCTAGGGCATAGGACCGATGTCGGTTTAGGTATAACTATCATCAGTCAGGTCGACAAGGGTATATAAAAAGAAAAAGCCTGTATAATACAGATTCATTTGTACATTTTGGCTTTTGTGAAAATGACAGTGTGTTGAACAAGTTGTGATTTGTCGGGAGGAAAGGACGAGGGATGAGATCCTACTAAGGTGGGGATATTTGGTTGGTTAGAGGAGCTAGGTAGGCAAGTCCACAAGCATAGGGGGATCGATTGTGGTTGGGTGGAGGTCAGGAGGATTGGGTTGGGTGATTAGACATGGCAGAGGTGGGAGAAGGTTCAGGTGGACAACTGGCACAACAGCCAGATGTGCCACCACAGAGGTGACATCGAGATGATGTAATATCTGATCCGTTCATTGTTATTTGATAGAAGAATAGGGGAATGGGTAGGTTAGTTTGGGAAGGATAGAAATTTGAAATGTGTGGTTGAATTTTTTATGGGACGATGGGGTGGAAAGGTCATAGGTAGACGAAAAAGGGCTGGGTAGTAATTTGGGGTAGGTTTGTAGGGGAAATGTGAAATAAATGGGGGGAGAAAATAGGGGTTTCGGGCTTAGGGCATGGTAACAGTGACCGAAACTAGTCAAGGTATGGCTGATGTCGGTCTTGTCACTCTGACATCAGTCAGAAATGAGAGGAACTAGTGTCGGTTATATAGATTCGGTGACGGTCAGGAGTAACTAGTGTCGGTTAGGGAGAAAGGGCTAGAGGTCTAGGAGGGGTAAGGGGAAAGGTTAGGAAAAGTGGGTAAAATAGATAGCGGGTGGGGGGATTGAAGGTCAATTTTGGGTAAAGTTAAGTGTTTAATAATGTGTGTGTTTGGTTGAATGTAGGCCAGGGACCAGCTACGGATGAGAGATTGGGTACCTCCGTTACTCATAGAGGTATGGGGGGTGCGACGGCTGATGAATGGTGCCATGTAACAAAGGTTGGCCTGATTGGAGTCTGATGCTACCGACACGTAGTCTATGAGCCGAGCTTGATGGTCGCTCTCATTGACAGATGGGACTCAATGACCAATACCTTCCATTTTATGATGGGTGAGATCATAGTCACCCTGGAGGATGTGTATAGGATCTTGTGCCTACCGATAGTGGGAACGCAGGTGTATTCTATCTCCTTAGAGGCCTCTGAGGAGTTGATGCTGACCATGTTTGTGTTAGGAATTAATAATATCAAATGCGGAATAATTCCTTAGAATCGCAATAATAAGAAGTATGAATAGAATTACAGAAATGAAATATGCACAACACGAAGAAAATATTTAACGTGGTTCACCCAATGTGGGCTACATCCACCAAGAACACTTGCTCATATTTTATTACAAGCCAACAGTATTCACAGTTACAATAATCAGATCTTGTTTGGAGCTGCGCTCAACAAACCCTCCCAAATTTGCAATTGAATTCACACACACTATTCACCTTCACAAAACACACTCATATAAATCCTATTGTATGTCCATCTATTTATAAGTACATAAATAGGTAGCGGAAGAGGTGGTTTTACAAAAAAATGGGTACCGAAAAACCATGGGCCCAAAAATAGCCCATAACGATTACACATTACCTATGGGTTAATAAACGACCCATGAAAATTTGCTTCGGGGGCTTCACCCTCCTAAACCCACTTGACCCACTCACCGGTGAGCGGGACCGCCGTAAAAATATCTGAGTGTAACACATGGAAGGTGTACCAAACTCTAACATGAAAATAGGCTCCTCAAACATAACAATCTCCCACTTAGAGATTGATTTCCACTGAGCAAGATTCTCAACCCTTCACTGTCATCCACGAAGTCCAACCAAAGCTGAACATAGCTTTAGTTTATCCCTTGTGACCACCTTGGTCATCATGTTTGTAGGATTCTGACTGGTATGAATCTTCTCCAACTTCAACTTATCTTCCTCCAAAGCTGTCTTGATGAAGTGATATCTCAACTGTATATGCTTCATCCTGAAGTGGAAAGTAGAGTTCTTAGCTAGGTGTATAGCCCTCTAACTATCACTATATAGCTTACATTCCTCCTGCTTATGCCCCAACTCCTCAAGCAATTTTTGTAACCAAATAATCTCTTTGCTTGCCTCTGTGGCAGTAACATACTCAACCTCCATGGTTGACAAAGCCACTAGCTTCTGTAGTCGTGAAATCTAGCTCACTGCTATCCCACCTACAATGTAAATATAACCTGTCATGCTCCTCCTACTGTCAACATCTCCAGCCATGTTTGAATCTACATAACCACGTAAAGTGGTGTCTGATCTACTATAGCAAAAAACTATCCTCATGGTCCCTCTCAAATACCGAAGGATCCACTTTACAGCTTGCCAATGCTCTTTACCTAGATCACTCATAAATCTACTCACATCTCCCACTACATGGGCAATATCAGGCCTAGTGCACACCATAGCATACATCAAACTACCAACCATTGAGGAGTAAGGTACCTTGGACATTTGGTTTCTTTCCTGCTATGTCTTGGGACACTTCTCCTTTGATAACTTAAAACGGCCTGCCAAAGGAGTTCCAACCGATTTAGCATCCTACATGTTAAACCTATCCAATACCTTCTTAATGTACTCTTCCTGAGATAAAGTCAGGTTCTGTTCCTTCCTATCCCAAGTTATCCTCATACCAAGGATTTTTTTGGCTGCCCCCAAATCCTTCATATCAAAGGATTCACTTAGTTGTTTCTTGACCACATCCCTAGACCGAATGATTTTCTTGTCCTTAATACTCCAACATTTAAATTCAAAGTCATCACCACCATAACCAATAAAAGTGCATTTTTCTGATTTAGCCTCTAGCTTGGTCCTATCATCATTATCAATATGAACAAACACCTCACATCTAAAGACTCTAAGAAATGAGTAATTTACTTTCTTACCGTACCAAGCCTCCTCAGGTATGCCTCCATCCAAGGCACTTGAGGGTCCTCTGTTTATCAAGTACACAGTTTTGCTCACTGCTTCTACCCAAAAATAAAGAGGCAGTCCTGCATGTATCCTCATGCTCCTAGCACGTTCCATTATTGTTCTGTTCATCCTTTCTGACACCCCATTCTGCTGCGGGGTTCCTGGAACCATCTTTTACCTGTGGATTCCATTCTTAGAACAATAATCATCAAATTTATTGCTACAATACTCCCCTCCATTATCTAACCTAAGACATTTTAACTTAAGACCTATTTCATTCTCTACCAAGGCTTTCCATTTAACAAAAGTATCAAATACATTAGATTTGTTTCTAATACAATAAACCCAAACTTTCCTTGTTGCATCATCAATAAAAGTAACATAATAACTTGATCCCCCAAGAGATGATACCTGAGCTGGCCCCCACACATCAGAATGTACCAGCTCTAACTTAATCTCTTTCTTTGTAGGTCCAACCTTGAGAAACTTTACTCGCCTTTGTTTCCCATATATGCAGTTCTCACAGAAATCCAAACATGTTTTTATATATCCAAGAAAATTATTCTTTATGATGTCCATGCCCTTATGGCTCATATGACCGAGCCTATGTGCCATAATATTGTATCTACATCTGAAGCCACAAGATTACAATCATTAGTACTATCAATGATTAAATACAAGGTTCCAACCTTCTTACCTCTTGCCACCACAAGAGCACCCTTGGTAACCTTCCAAGAGTCAGCTGTAAATATCACAGTACAAGCATCACTTCCTAATTGCCCCGCCGATATCAAATTTCTCCTTAATGTAGGCACATGTATGACATCATTCAATATCCATGTATTTCCATTCTGCATCTTAACCTGAACAGAATGTAGACACCAAATTTGTGTCTTACGACCCCTTGTGACCCACATCTCATCTCGCGATCTAACCTCATCACCTAAACCTCACACAATTATTTATTAATTACCTTGTAATTGATAAATCCACACCACCTTACCCGCCACCTCACTTTGCCACCTCATCATGACCTAGCCCTAACCCTAAACTAACCTAATTAAGACCTATGACTTGGTCTAGACTCACATCCATAACCAATGCCTCCTTACTCGCACCCAAAACTGACCTTCTAGTCACTTGACCGAACCCGCAACTGATCTCTCGGGAGAAAAGTAGGGAAGGTGGGCTATTTTACTAAAAATAGCCTACTTTTTCCTTACCGATGCCGGTTCCTACTTGACCGCTGACGGTTATGCAACCGCCATCGGTTCCCTGTAAATGGGCTCCCCAAACCAAAACAACGGATCGGAATTTCATTTTGGGGATCAGGTCGAATGATTTTTAAATCAACAGAGATCATTGGGAGCGAAAAGAGAGTCCAGATCTTCACTTGACCGAGCAGAGACGGGTGGAAATACCAGAAGTGTTTACAGCAAAGGAGATCAGCTTGCATCTTCGTCAAAACCAGTAAGTCACATCTTGCATGTCCTCTGTTATAACATTTCTTATGCCTTTTGAATTACAGTCCTCATAAATCCATCCCTGAATCCACTACCCAGCATGCATATTACCTCTAACCATCATTCATCTACCTCTCATCACCTTATTTCCTAATACCACCTATATACAGCCTTATAAACAACACAACTACCCCACAAAGCAACTAACCTACAGATCCTAGAAACCCACCAGTATCGGTTATCAGTAACCGGCATCGGTTATTAGTAACCGGCATTGGTTCCTCCGATCAAAACCAGAAAACCAGCCTTTCCCCCTACCTAGTTCAACGAAGCAGCTTAATTGATATTTTACAGTCTTTTGTGTTAATTTATATTAGCAGGGAGACTGACCACCTTCGAAAGGAAGTTTTATATTTCCTGGGCCCAAGGTAGTTTCCTCATTTATTGTCTAATCAAAATCTTGTGGTCTTGTGTTCTTATTTGCAGGTAGTCCTTCCAAGATAAAAAGGAGTTCTTTGCAATCAGCCTGATCTTTCTCTACGGTACGCGCACACTATCTCGACATTCTACAGGTATTCCTCCTAGCCCCTAACCTTATCTGTTTCTAAAAGGAATGAAAGGATAGAAGAAAATCTATTCCCAGAAAACGAATCGTTCCGAGTGAAACACAGAACCTTTTCCAACTATACTGCAAGGCTCATCATCACCAAGAAAAACATGCCCAAAATCCCCTTGAACATAATCAACAAAATAATGCCTGTGGAGTAGCATGAAAAGAAGCCTCTGAATCTAAAACCCAAGATTCAGTAATATTATGTAAAGAAAGAATCAAAGCATCCTAGTACACATTACCCGATGCCACATTTGCCTCCTTGTTTTCTTCCTGTTGTTTCTTCTTGTCCCGAAGCTCCCAACAGTCCTTCTTTGCATGCCTAGACTTTCCACAGTGCCAGCATACTATCTCGCTTTTGGATTTTGACCTTGCCCGATCCTTTGATTTTCCACGGTTTCCTCTATTCTTATGTCTCCCTCTAGTTTCCACTGTCAAAGCATTCCCTGAAGTAAAAGATTCACCAGAGCTTTTTCTTCACATTTCCTCACTTAGAACCACCCCTACAACATCCTCAAACTTCAACTTTGAGTTAGCAGGAACTGAGTTGCTTAACACCATTACCAGGCTATTCCAACTCTCAGGTAAACAACACAGAACTAATAAAGCCCTAACTTCTTCATCAAATTATATTGTAACCGAAGCTAGCATATTTACAACTGTATTAAAATCATTTAGATGATCTGCTACTGAACCATTCTCAGACATCTTCATATTAAAAAAAAATTCATTAAAAATATCTTATTAGAGGAAGAGGGTTTTTCATACAACTTCCCTAATGCATCCATCAGTTCTTTTGTAGTCTTTTCTTTTGAAAAATTAAATAATAATGAAGATACAAGACACAACCAGATCATTCCAAGTGCCTTCCGATCCAAAAAATCCCATTCCACATCTGTCATACTTGAGGGTTTGTTCACCTTCTCAGACAATGGAGTATAAAGATCCTTCTGATAAAGGTAATCTTCCATCTGCATCTTCTAAAGACTGAAATTCTACCCGTTGATTTTATCAACCCTAGATCTTCCATCATCTTTCATAGCTCCACTTAAGCCAAAAAATTTCCCTACAATTCAACACTTCAACAAACCAAACCAAGCTCTGATACCAATTGTTAGGAATTAATAATATCAAATGTGGAAAAATTCCTCAGAATCGCAATAATAAGAAGTATGAATAGAATTACAGAAATGAAATATGCACAACACAAAGACAATATTTAACGTGGTTCACCCAATGTGGGCTACATCCACCAAGAACACTTGCTTAGATTTTATTACAAGCCAATAGTCTTCATAGTTACAATAATCAGATCTTGTTTGGAGTTGCGCTCAACAAACCCTCCTGAATTCACACACACTATTCACCTTCACAAAACACACTCATATAAATCCTATTGTATGTCCATCTATTTATAAGTACATCAATAGGTAGCCGAAGAGGTAATTTTACAAAACAATGGGTACCGAAAAACCATGGGCCCAAAAATAGCCCATAACAGTTACCCATTACCCATGGGTTAATAAAAACCGCCGTAAAAATATCCGAGTGTAACACATGGAAGGTGTACCAAACTCTAACATGAAAACAGGCTCCATAAACATAATAGTTTGGTGAGGGGTTGTTGGAGATGAGGTTCCATAGCGCCAGTATGAGCTATGGAGATATGTACCGGGCCCATCCGGAGGAGATGAGGTTGATAGTTTTGCTAATGGAGGTAGTCTGTTGCTTTGCACTACCGAATGCAAAGGGTGGGAGATTCCCACAATCATTGATGGGGGTTCTACATGACATGGTGGAGGAAAGGACCCATTTTGCATGGGTGCCCACATTCCTGGTACAGTTGTATAGAGAGCTATGGGCTTATGGGCGGCTACGGAGGTTTAGCTAGTGTTGTATTTTCCTACTTCATTGCTGGGTGTATGAGCACATTGCATGTGTGTGTGTCTAGTCGGTATGCCCCAGGCTCATGCATTTGAGCCGAGTTTTATTCAAGTGGGATACAGGTGATGGGTGCCTGTGATTAGGGAGTGTCGAGCAGCTAAATCTACACACGATGTAGCCTATTACAGGTGATTGCTAGAGGGGTTGTCTGGCGTGGAAATCATTTGGAGGTCCTATGTGGGTTTTCCATCATATGGGCGGATGGTGAAGGAGATAAGAAGCTACAACTACTCTGGTGGATAGAGGGACAACATGCAGGAGAGCACGAGATGATACTCGTGGACAGGGTTAGATGATAGTTCGGGCTACTTTAGGATATACCGCCACCTTTCCCACACTACAGGAGGGATGACATGGAGAGGATTCTGCCTCTAGCATAGCTGACAGTGCTGATAGGGTAGGATGAGTAGGTGAGAGAATGATGGATTGATTATGACAGGATTATAGATAGATACAAACAGTGGTGGGCTGCACATTTACGAGCAGTATCACCGAAGCTGAGTAGCCAGATTTAGCCACCATCACAATGCATAAGGATTCCCTAAAGGGGAAGGTGGCGACCCTAATTACATAGTTGGGCATAGTGCAGGGGTAGTTGACAGGATCAGGGGAACATGTTGCCATTTTGCAGGCATAGGTGGCCACTTTACAGGCCCAGGTAGTGCAGGGACAGGTGCCTACATAGGGTGGAGATGGATATGGGGTACATGTAGCCACCTTGTAGGCACAAATTATAGGTTTGTAGGGCTAGTTGGCCATTGCACAGGCATAGGTTGCGACTCTTCAGGCCCTGATATAGGTAGGAGCGGGATAGGGTCCCTTAGGATAGTCACAGGCACAGGGACAAGTTCCCTCTTTATAGGTGCTAGCGGGACAGGTACAGGGGCCGAGGCTGATGACACCACCACAAATAGTACCGATAGGCTAGTTGAGATATGTCTTAGGCAAGGTCTGATATTATTAGGATATTTTGATGGCCACAGGGATTGATTTTCTGTCCTATGGAGATTATAGAGCACAACATGCCTTGAGTGAGAGGACAGGTCACATACCCATAGTGTAGAGAGCACCGAGGGCCATTGAGCCCTGAGACAGGGTCAAGGTGAGGCCACCAATTCATGAAGGTTAGCTCCAGGTGAGGGACCATCAGAGGATAGATCGGAGTGAGGTGGAGAGAGATTGGCAAGGCACCCCACTAGAGGGGAGATGAAGAAGACTGATGAGATAGGGATGGATATCAGGTGGGGTGATGATTAGTCATCATTGATGATTAGTGTATCCATGTTTTTGATATTTTTTTGATATGTATACCGGCCTGCATGCCGAAGATGATGAGGATGTAGATGAGATTTTCAATTATTTTTGATCATATACTAACATGTGTGCCAGAGATGGTGAGGTTGTATATGAGAAATTTTGAGGGATTGTGATTATTATTTGTATCTATGTTCACATGTATGTTTACACAGACATTTTGAATTATAGATGATGGTATTTATAGTATGGATGGAATACATGTTTTTAATTTTCATTGTTATATGTGTGTGTGTGTGTGTGTGTGTGTGTGTGTGTGTGTGTGTGTGTGTGTGTGTGTGTGTGTGTGTGTGTGTGTGTGTGTGTGTGTGGAAATCAAGTGGATTAGGCATGATAGAATCAAGGTCATGTAGGCATGGTGGAGTCAAGATGATTTAGGCATGATGGAGTCAGGTCATAGGCATGGATTGAGTCAGGTTAACTTAGGCATGATTGAGTTTAGGTTAGTTTAGGCATGGTTGAGTCAAGTTGGTTAGGTATGGTTGAGTTTCTAATTCATTAATTTGTGTAATTAATGATGATGTGGATCGTGTTAAGATTTTTTGTAGGAAAATGTATGATAATGGTAACGAAATGGTAGACAAGATGAAATGAATGTGTAAGTTATGATGGTAAAGATGTTAAGAAATTGTTTTTATGTGGTTTAATTTCTAATTATTGATATAAAAGGAAACTAACTAGGGTAGAATGTGAATAGAAAAGGGAAAGAGGGAATTGGTTAGGGTAGAGAGTGGCCGAGCTAACCTACAAGGGCCCCATGCCCTCGGAGTGCTGCCTACATAGTCCTGACGAAAAGGGACCTTAGGCCGATGTGGTTCTCCCATAAGCTAGGGAAGATGAGAGTGAAATAACGTAATGGGTTGATAGGTGCTAGGCATGGGTGATGTAGGTCATAGGCATGACTGAGTTTAGGTTGTAGGCATGGTTGAGTGATTTTTTAATACCGGTGTCTAGGATCTGGTCCTGTATAGGATAATCAATAAGTAATGAGGAAGGTGAATGGTAAGAGGTGGTAAAAGAGCTGCTTAATTGATAAGAACCCTACTGAGTCTACCATACCCCAGATGGGATTATGAACGTAAGACCCTACAGGCCTTACATAATGGACTATTTTAAGGGTGAAGAAAAGTCACATGATCACAAAATGTCACGATTGCGGCGATTCCCTTGAGTAGAGAGGGAGTTAGGATAAGAAGGTAGATGAGGTGAGAATGAGAGGTTTAGCGTAACTTAGTGTACAATGACGTGTATTTTGGAACAAGAAACCCAGGATCCAAAATATGTAACTCCATCATGAAAATTTCATCTTTTTTTTAATAGATTGATCGATGTGGGAAGTCTATATGGGATGGGTATATTATCTCCTTAAGGTCTTTGTGAAGCTTATTGATGTGGGAAGCTTTTGAATATTTATTATATGTTTATAATGAATGTATATAGTTGTCCTTCGAGGGAGCAGTCTATTGATAGTGGTAGAATATAAAGAAGAGATGTCCCTTTTGAGGGAGTCATCTTTTTCTAGAAGTTTTACTCAAGGAGTGGTATCCCTTTTTGTTTTTAGACGTTTAAGTCATGGAGAAGACGATAGAGGACGATTACATTCTTGTTTAGAAGACAAGACCGTAGCACACAAAGATTAATTATGAAAGAGGTGGTTTTGAGTGATGAACAACCATGGGATTCCATCTTGAAGAAGATGAATATTATCCATGAGAATCATGCTATGAGTAGAGCCGTGGTACTTATATTGAAGACAAAGCTAAAAGGTGACAGGTAATCACATGATTCTTGTTTAGTCGTGGATCCTCCAAATGGGTAATATGGAAGGTGAGCATCGCTCAAGGGACGAGAAATCAATTAACAGAAAGTGATATAGGACTTGATATCAATAATAGAATGGTCGAAGATACAAGGAATTGAGGGGATCAGGTTCAGGTTTACCTTCAAGTGAAGACAAATGATAAGCACCTGATCCATAGGCATGGGTAACGATATAGGGTCCAAGCCAATTAGGAGCAAATTTTCCTCGTTTACTTTTCTCCTCTTTAGTTACATGTTGATTTTCATTCAAGATGAGGTCACCGACCTGAAAGGTTTATTCGTGAACACATTTTTCATAGGAAAATTTGATACATTTTTGGTAGATTTAGAGATGGTCAAGAGCATTGAGACGACATTCATCTAATAATTCAAGTTGCACCAAACGATCTTGGAAAAATTCATCTTCATTGAGCATATCTTGTAGTGAGATGCCGAGAGATGGAATCTGGAATTCAAGAGCTAAGACAGCCTCAGTACAGTAGACCAGAGAAAAGGTGGTGGCAGTAGTCAAAGTGTGAATACTAGTGTGATAAGACCATAGTGCAAAAGGAATGTGTATATGTCAATCCTTCCCAGTGTCGTTGACTACCTTCATAAGAATTTTGTTAAAAGTTTTATTGGTTGATTCAGCTTGACTGTTGGTTTGTGGGTAATAAGGTGATGAGAAAATTATTTGGATGTCAAAAGCATCACATAATTTGCGTAGGGTTTTGTTTTTGAATAGTTTTCTTCTATCAATAATAATGTGGTGAGGGACACCAAAGTGATAGATGATGTGATGGTTGATGAATTCACATATTTTCTTAGCTTTGTAGAAATGAGAGGAATGACATCTACCCATTTAGTTTAATATTCAGTAGCGGTTATGATCCATTGGTGGCATTGTGAAGAATGGTGATTGATCTCACTGAAAATATCCAAACCCCATTGAGAAAAAGGCCAAAGGTCTCACGCGACCTGTAAGGCATGACTAGGGGTTTGATGGAGATTAGCATGTTGTTGGAATTTCATACAGCATTTGACATAGTCATAATAGTCACGGTTTAGGGTTGGCCAGTAATAGCCTAGACGAAGAATGCATTTTGTGATAGTGAGACCACTAAAGTGACCTCCAAAAATTCCAACGTGGACTTCCTTAATGGTGTAGGGAATTTCAGAACTTGTAAGGCATCGCAAGATAATGTTATCGAAACCATGTTTGTAAAGAAGTCCACCCATGATGACATAACGGGAGACACTTTTAAGAAATGCATGTTGTCCATTATGAGTGAGATCGGTGGGTAAAATGGAGAGACATATTGCTTATACCAAAGGTCACGTGGGTCATGGGAAGTGGTTCCGACAGAGTAAACTTCATGAGAAAAATAAGAGGGTGATTGTAGTCTTTGTATGGTGACAATATTTTAGACTCAGCAGGTGAAGCAGGTATCTAAGAAGCCAAGCATGCCATGGTATCCACAAATTTATTGGTAGAACGTGGGGTGGTTTGAAGTGCGTAACGGTCAAAGGTGGTTAAAAGTATGTCCACATGATGTTTATATGGTTGAAGTATCTCGTTACGACACTAGTATGTACCATTGACTTGGTTTATGACCAATTGAGAATCACCAAATATGTTGATTGATTTAACATCTAAGGCATAAGCAGCCTGAAGACCTAATACGAGTGCTTCATATTCAAAAATATTGTTTGTATAATCAAAATCGAGTTTGAAAGACAAAGGAATAGGTTCACCATCAAGTGGAATGAGGATAACACCAGCCCCACCCCCACACTGACACTTGGAGCCATCGAAGAAGAGTTTCATTTGGTAATCAGGTTCATCCAGGGAAAAGGTAGCTATAGAATCGTCTAGAAATTCAAAGTTAGAGGGATGATTCCCATGAATAGGTGCGTTAGAAAATTGTTCGGTGATATTTTGGCCCTTGATGGACTTTTGATGGATGAATTCGAGGTCGAGGTCAGCCAAAAACATAAACCAATGTGTGGCACATTGGTTTTGATAAGGTTTGGCATACATGTAGTGTAATGGGTCAGTATTAGTAATGATGAAGGTTTTGTGGTTGAGTAGGTAATGGCAGAGTTTAGTCGCGATGAAAACTAAGGCTAGGTAAAAAAAATTTGGTGTGGGTATATCTAGTTTCGTAGTCAAGAAGGGTATGGCTAATGTAATAAACCACTTCATCTCGGTGTTGGTCATCACGATGAGCAAGCATGGCACCTAGAGAATGGTCAGTGGAAAAAATATAAAGGTAGAAGGGCTGGACATCCTTAGGAGGAATGAACATTGGTGGTTGAAGGAGGTATTGTTTCAAGGATTCAAAGGCTTTATGGCATTAATCATCCCATGTGAATGAAACATCTTTCCTGAGAAAATGATGGAATGGTTGATAGTGGTCGGAAAGCTGTGAGATAAAATGATGAATTGATTGCAACTTTCCCTGTAGGTTGCGAAGTTGACAATGATTAGTGGGTGGTGGCATTTCAAGGATATCCTTGACTTTAGCAAGATAGATTTATATGCCACACAAAGAAACGATGAAACATAGAAGTTTCCCAGAAAGTACCACAAAGACACACTTTTTTGGTTGAAGACGAACACAATACTTGATGAGGCGGTCAAAGATGATTTTAAGAATGGACAGGTGTTCGGTTTGATGCTTGGATTTGGCAAGTAGATCATCTACGTAATCCTCCAATATGTGATGCATGATGTCATGGAAGATGTAAGTCATCGCTCACTGATATGCAGCACCGACATTTTTTAGGCCAAAGGGCATGACTCGATAGTAGACAGTCCCCCAAGGGGTGATGAAGGAAGTCTTGTGTTGATCCTTGGGAGCTAGTAACATTTGATTGTAGCCCGAGAAACCATCCATGAGTGATACAATTTCATGGCAAGCAGTGAGATCAACTAATTGGTCAATGCCTGGTAGTGAGAAATTTTCTTTGGGACAGGCAAAGTTGAGGTCATGGAAATCCATGCAAATGTAGAGTCCCCCTGTCGATTTCGTGACAGGAATGATGTTAGAAATCCATTAGGGATAATCAATAGGTAAAATGAAGGAAACCAAGATAAGGCACTGAAGCTCTTCTTTGACCACAATAGTAATGTGAGGATGCATTTTCCACAGCTTTTGTTTAATGTGTAACACCCTCGATAATTTTTATATTCCTCTTTTGCATTTCAAGTGTTGACATGTGATTTTCTTCTAAAGATGTGTTCTTTTGATTGTTGGAGATCATGCTGGATATGGATAAATATTTTCTATTCTTAAGATCATTAGACTAGAATGGAATGGCTTCCTTGAATCCATTTTTCACTTCTAGTATGTGAGTTGTAATCTGATTTAAGAGTTGCAAACATATCTCTTTATCTAACTCATCCTTGGATCAATTTCAGTGATCCAAGGAATGTTTTAAACCTTCTCAGTTGAATGAATGGTAAATTGACATTCCATAATTGAGGCACATGGTGGACTGAAATTTTTTATTACAAGTTCTTTAATCTTGTGTGAAGTTGAACATGTTTCCATTTAGTTGTATGTTGTGCTTAGGTCCTTGAAGATTGATCTTGGAAGTACATTGCTGATGTAA
The DNA here is from genome assembly GCA_019776745.2 of Taxus chinensis. Taxonomy (NCBI): domain Eukaryota; kingdom Viridiplantae; phylum Streptophyta; class Pinopsida; order Cupressales; family Taxaceae; genus Taxus; species Taxus chinensis. The sequence goes on from CM034155.1 coordinate 277,346,222, forward strand.
ATGAAATACAACCTACTCATGACATAGGAAGGATTCAGAATCCTAAAACTAAAGGATTATCCTACGGAATCCTAAGCTGGGTAAGAATATTTACTACCTAGCTATGTTACTTAATTGAATTTTTATTCTAACCTAAGCTTCCTATTCTACTTTGTTGGGTTGGCGTCCAAACCTAATCCTTTTGCTAAGGGAATATGGAAAGGTTGCTAGGCTATCTAAATTAACCTAAAACCTAATGCTATAAGGTTATGAGATAATCTAACCTATTGCCTAAACTAAAAGGCTATGAATTAATCTAACCTAATGTTGGAATTACCTAAGGTAATGTGTTAAGGCCTAAGGTAATTATTCCTAAACTAACCTAAGTTTTAAGGGATCTATCCTAAGCTATTTTAATGGGAACCTAAAAGGGTCGCATGCCTCTGTGGTGATGGTTCCAATGGCATTGAATTTTTTGATAAGGTTCTTAAAGGCATTAAGTACTGCCAGTTTGGCAGGGGCTAGTTGACTTGGCAGAGGCTTATGTGGAAGCTCCACTAAAGATGGAATTGCATGTTAAATGGGAATTGGCATTCACCAGATTTGGGAGGTGGTGGCAAGGAGAGATAAGTGGGAAAATTGGAATTAATGAAATTAATTGGCCTCGGGTTTTGTTCACAAACCGTCTTGGAAACTTGGAAGGTGGGTTTGTGGGAGGTTGTTGGTTTTTGCATGCTTTTCAGATTTTTATTTGCATGGAGCAAACTAATTCTTCGAACCAGCAGTTCAACTTTCACTTCATTGCTATTTTTAACTCACCTGGTCTATTTTCGATCATGGGAAGGTATATGAGGCATTCTGAGGAAAGTTGTTGGTTGGTTGATCTTTCATGGAGGAGAAAAGGAGTTGGAAGCTCATCTAGAAGTCTCCTTCGATTTGGCAGAAGTGCTATCAGGCATGATAGGCTCTAACCATTAAGATCTCTTGCTTTCTTCTAAATGTTTCATTAAAATGACTCTGCTCTTATGAGATTCTTGGCTTGCATGTTTTATCTGGTTATTTGCTTGCTGGGTTTTGTAATCTCTGGTAAATTTGGGTATGAATCCATGGAAAAATTAGTGTATGTCTTGGAAACTTTCTTTGTATGGGTTAAATAATGAAGCATGCATGAGAAACTTGTTTCTATGGCTCTGCTTGTCATTTCTTGAACTAGTATTCGAAGAGTTGTGTTTATGACTGACCTTCATCACTGTTTACTTGGTTCTGAGTTTTTGGGAACCTTGAGTCTTGTCTGATCTTTTTGAGCTCATGTTTTTTTGAGCTTGAGCTTATATTGGAGCTCGTGTTTTTTGATCTTGAACTTGTATTTTAGCTCGTATTTGTTTGAGAGCTTATATTCGGGTTCGTGTTTGTTTGAGCTTGAACTTGTATTTGAGCTCGTGTTTTGTTTGAGCCTGTATTCAAGTTTGTGTTTAGTTAAAGCTTGATTTGGGGTTAGTGTTTTGATAAGAATTTGTGTTGGAGGTTCTTGTTACTTTGAAACCATGTTTGGATTCTCAAGTAATCCTGGACTGTTGTTTGAAGTCCATATGTACCTCTGTACTCATGTTTATTCTTGTGTTATTCTAGACTTTTAAATGAGAGTTCATAATGTACACAACACTCATATTTTATTACGTGAATAGTTCTGAACTCTGGTTAGAAGCTCGTGTTTTGTTTTGAGCTGGTATGAGTTTTCCTTTGTTTGAAATACAAACTGGAATGGGAACTTATGGTTACCCTGAACCTGAGAATATCCACTTGAATGGATTTGAACTCTTCTGTGAGAAACTTGTGTTTCATTTTGAGTTGGAAATAGGGTTTCTTGGTTATGCTATAAAATGGTTAAGGTTGTTCGTATTATATTCTGTCTTGTATCATGATATTTGTATATATCTATGCTCATGTTTGAGATTTTGTGATTCGACACTGTACATGTAATTTGGTACTTAGTGTTTGGAATTTATAGCCTGAATGATGTGTTGGTTCTATTCTGGTAGTTGTGAGTTGGTTTTATATTGCATTCAAGTTGAAAGCTTATAACTCTTTCAATTAAAACTACTTTCTCAAAGAAAATCTAGGGTAGTATGACTGAGTTGTTTGAATATCTCTTGGAGATTTAACTGGAAATGCTTTCATTTAATAGTAGGATTTGGAATTTCTTGTAAAAATGATTTTGTACCAGTGCTTAGAAATTGTAGTGGAAGGAATACTTAAATTTGCTTAGTTTGATTTTGTTTTATAGTTCTAAAAGAATTATGAACCACCTACACTTAAGTACAACATTGTAGAGGAATTTTAAAGGAACTTCAATTTCGAGTTTGAGGATACACCTGAACTGGTTTAGTTTAAGGTTTTTGGTTTTCGAATCTTGTTGGGATCAATAAGTGAATACTTGAGTCTTTTAAAAGAAAAAGGAAATTGAGAACCCTTAGGGACAATGTGATGTTCTAGAAATTTACTATTATGTTGTCCTGAACTAAAATTGGAACTCATGCTTTTAATGATAAGGATTGTAAGGGGGACTTGCAGTACATTTTCTTTGCAATAAGTTTGTTTTGTTCTCTCTTCTGGGAACTAGTGTATGAGATTATTGTTTGGATTAGAAATGGGAATTTTTTGTTAAGTTTAGAGAAATAAATTAAGGATTGAATCAAATTCTGATAAGATTCCTTTTCTAACCTGTAGGGATTAGTTCATTTGATTGAACCCTTCTGTTATTAGTTCTCTTACGAAATGGATATTTATTATAATTGTTTAGTCTTCCTTGTTCATATCATTTGTTGAAGTGATGTAGGAAGAGATTTGATGTTTCGGTTTTGTTGAACAGAAAATATAATCTTGTTGGCAGACTGTTTAAATTCTATATTCCTTCTTAGATTGATATGGGATTCTGTTCTATTTAAAATCTTAAATGTTGTATTTAAAGGTAGTTGTCCTTTAAATGAAATAGTTAAATTCATGTTATGAACCTGTTTCTATTTTCAGATGTTTTTTGTGTTGAGCATAGTTTGGAATGAATATTATTCTTCCATGCTTAGGAGCTAGATGAATCATCCTAATGAGAACTATGTTGTAAACCCTTTCTTTGTCTTATAGTAAAGTTAAATGTTGTTTTCCATTATGATAGAATTGGAACAATAGGATGTTATGATCTATTGTTTGTTTAAAGGTAATTGATAGGATCAATTAAACTTTAATTTTGTGAGGCAGATGTTGTGGATTATATTTTGTTCTTCTCTTAGAAGTGAATTCAGATGGGTTAATGTACTTCTTTTCTGATTGTTATTACTTACTGATATGTATGATATATTAATTGTTTCATTAAAGCAGAGTTGTTTTAATGGAACAATTAGTGGAATGCACTTATTTTTAAGGATTAGTGCTTATCATGCTCAGTTCATGGAACTGACCCATGCTAACAATTTTTGCAGATGGACTTCGTAAGTGATAAAAGAAGGAAAAACTTATATGATGCATTGGCTGATTTAAGTCTGATTCTTTGTGAAGAATTCTGATTCATTCTTGAGATTGTATTGAAAAATAAAAGTTGTATTCTTTTTAGAATGAAGGTGGTTGTTATGCAGTATGCCTAAAATGCATAAGTCTTGTAAATGTATAAGTTATAAAGATGAATTGAAAGTTGAGAATTTACTTGTATTGGTTGTGTAAATTATCTTGTACTTGTATGAAAGAGATGGATTTCTATCTTGTTGATATTCTTCATATTATTTATATGCTTAATTGGTTATCCTTTGATAAGTTGGATAAAGGGATTTAGTTCAATTTCCCTAATTAAGATGCAGCTTGTTAAGTTGCAGAATATGATGTTCTTTATCTAAACTATTTAACATAGTAATGTAATGTGTGATGAACATACATTAAGAAATATGGATATTGGGTAGGATATACCCTAACACTTAAACATGTAGAGAAAGACTCTTTCTCTTTCTTAATTGAATATAAACCAAAAAGGTTTGGAAATATGATTACAATTTATTAGACTTCATTTTGTATGAAGTCTACTTTAATTGTATATATTCAGATGTTGAACCTTTCTAAAAGTTATGGTATTTTTAAATGAAACTTATGATAACGCTATTTTGCTACGGTTAATTGGCAGTTTAACTGAGAAATTAAAAATTAAAAGCAACCATAAGTATAATGAAGTTCTTCATGGACTAAACGAAGAAAATTTAGGAAAGAACTTATTGAGTGTTGGATTAGGGTTTGGTAGGGTTACTGTAATCAAGAAATAATCCAAACTAACAAAGTATTAACAATCTCCTTGGGGGTATGTACATCTTGATGAGGTAGTTTCTGTAGGATGTTGGCACATGCCAACTACAGGGTTGTACTTTCGAGAAGGCTTGGGTCTTCTCAAGAATACAACATTGTAGTTGACATGTGGCATCACCCTTCCGCATTGATCATCTAGATCTACACACAATAGGAACTCGGACTTGAACTTAGTTTCTCTCTAGGTCTGGATAGGAGCATATTTAGGATAGGAATTAGCTTCCAATGGCTCAGGGTACATTGGCACATCCAGTCGACTTAGGTCAACCGAGTATTCCCATTTACCCTAAGCCATTGTGAGTGTCTTCCTATAATAGGTTATGTTTCTATCTAGGGCTAGGGTTAAACCTAGAACAAGTGGACTGACGGTAGTCAGTAAAGACCAATCATGATAATAGAGGAGTGAGGTGAAGGACGTATTCCAATATGACGAGTATGTCATCTAGGAATAGTGACATACACAGTATGTTATAAATATTTGGCCAAAGTATCACAAGCTGCTAGTTGCATTGTCCTATGTCACCAAGTTTAAAACAATGTGATATCAGATGAATATTGGTAACAGATATTTAGATATGTTCTTTAAACAGATCACTCAGTACCCGATGAAATAGGGTAGGAAGACCAAGTATACATAGTATACGATATGTATTCAATACATAAGATAAACATGAATATATATAGGTAACCGAGTTATGGAATGAATAGATCAGTGAATCACCGAGTCATTCACAGCTTACATATGTTTATCTGTTATGAATTGATTGGCATGGAATGTGTGTTCTAAATAATGCTTTATTTAAAATAGTGAACACTATTTTAAAAAAAAATCCCTTGTTTCTAAAGTCTTAAAATGGGAATGTTACATCTTGGTATCAGAGCTGAAGGTTGCAGCTCTTGGACCTATTGTGTCCATAATCTGATGAAACTTAAATTTTCTTGTAACAGAAAATGGTGAGAATAAGAGGAAATGTTGCAAATAACCCTCTGCCTGAGGAAGGAGTAGCAACTACCCAGAAACTCGATGAGATCCTTGCTGCCCTTGTTGGACACAAGAGATCATTTGGCTTGTGCTTGAACAACAAGTAATGGGTAATGAGGAGGAAGAAGAAGCTGATAACAATAATCAGCCACCTCCAGGGGACAATGCCAATGTGGGTGTTGATAATAACAATGTTAATATACATGTTCACCTTGAGAATAAAAAGGCTAGGCTCGTAGTAGAACTCACTAATGACATAAAAAGGATAAGTCCACCCAAGTTTGATGGCACCACATTAGGAGATGGGGTTGAGAACTAGCTCAGTGAAATGGAGAAATACTTTGCAATAAGAAATTTCTCAGAAGAAACAAAGGAAATATGGGGAGCATATCAACTTTCTCATGAAGCATCTTCATGGTGGGACAGCCACAAGGCTGAGTTGAACATTGATGAATCTAATATCACATGGGACCAATTTAAAGGTTACTTTAGGCAACGATGGCTACCACAACTCTACTATGATCAGAAAATGACTGAATTTCAGAACTTAGCTCAAGGAAAGCTAACTGTAACTGAGTATTGGGAGTGATTTACAAAAATCCTTAAGTATGTGCCTCAGTACCAAACTGACGAGAAGTTTAGGATACAAAAATTCATCATGGGATTGAATCCCATTATAGGGGGAGAGGTGGATGTTCACAACCCAACCACGATGGAAGGGGTTGTTGAAAAATCCATAAGGTAGGAACAAAAATTAAAGGCAATTTCTGCTCATAAGGAGGAAGTAAGGAAGAAGAATCCCAACTCCTCTTCATCATCTCTTGCACCCAAGAAAGGACCATGGAAGAAATTCAAGGAATGAAAAGTAAGTTTTCATCTGATACTAATAAGAAAACAACAACAAACAAGTTTTCTGGTAATGCACGGAACAACTTTGCCAAGAACAATAATAACGGACAGAAGTCCTATGGGGGTCAGAACGATAACTCTAAGGCTGGAAATAAACCTGAGCCTAGGAAGGGACCTGTAGGAGGCTGTTATAACTGTGGAAAAGATCATTACACAAATCAATGTCCTTTGAAGAAGGATGATCATAATCAGCAGCACAAGATACACATTACAGTAGCTGATAAGCAAGTTGAGAAACAGGCCACACCCATAGAAGTTCCGGGTAAGTTATTTGGCTTACCAATAACTATTATTTTTTATACCAGAGCTACTGAATGTTTTATTTCTAGTAAATTAGCATCAAAATTAAAAAGAAAAGCTAGAAACATGGATAAAACATGGACTGTATAGTATGGGAATAATGTTGTTCATATGGTTAGTATGTGTCTTTTTGGAGCAATCCTTGACTTACCTAACTTTTCCACTGAGGTTGATCTTTATGTTGCACCCTTGGGGTCTTATGATGTAATCATAGGTGTTAATTGGTTAGCAGAACATAAGGCTAAAGTGGACTATTTTGAAAAACACATTAGTTGTTTAGACAACCTGTAGAAAACAACAGAGATTCAGGGTGTGAAACGTGATATTTATGTTAGAAAATTGTCAGCTATGCAACTTAAAAAGGCCAAAAATAAAGGATGTACCTTATATGTAGTAAAAATTACTGAATCAACAAAAGAGAGTAGTGATATTATGGAATGATATCTACTGTTACGAGACTTCAGTGATGTATTTCTGGAAGAATTACCAGGTCTTCCACCCAAAAGGGAATTTGATTTCATGATTGAGATCAAGCCTGGAACTGAACCTATTTCTAAAGCACCATATTGAATGACTACTACAAAATTAGTAGAGCTTAAGGCTCAGTTGCATGAAATTTTGTCTCAAGGTTTGATTAGACCAAGTGTTTCACCTTGGGGAGCACCCATAATTTTTGTGAAAAAGAAAGATGGAACACTTAGATTGTGCATTGATTATAGAATGTTAAACAAGGCAACAATCAAGAATAGATATCCACTCCCTAGGATTGATGATTTATTTGATCAGATGCATGGAGCATTGGTATATTCCAAGATAGATCTTTGATCTAGATATCATCAACTGTGAATTAAGGATGAGGATATTCATAAAACAACTTTCAGAATAAGGTATGGACATTATGAGTTCATGGTTTTACCTTTTGGATTGACGAATGCACCTGCAACTTTTATGAACTTAATGAATAATATCTTTCAAGAATACTTGGACAAGTTTGTGCTTGTATTCTTGGATGACATTCTCATATATTCTAAAAGCATTGAGGAGCATCATGAGTATTTGAAAATATTTTTGGAAATTCTGAGAAAGAGACGGTTATTTGGTAAGTTGTCCAAATGTTCTTTCTATGACACAAAAGTCCACTATTTGGGTCATGTTATAAGTAAAGATGGGATTGTTGTAGATCCTTCAAAAATTACAGCTATAATAGAATGGCCTACACCAAAGAATGTACATGAAGTTAGAAGCTTCATGGGACTTGCTGGCTACTATAGGAAATTTGTAAAAGATTTTTCTAAGATAGTTGCACCAATAACTTCCTTACAGAAGAAAGATAAAAAGTTTGTTTGGAGTGAGAAATGTGAAATTACATTTAAAACCTTGAAGGAATAGTTAACTTCAGCACCTATTCTTGCAGTACCAGATCCTAATGGAGATTTTATGGTGGTAACTGATGCATCCGGTGAAGGTCTAGGAGGTATTTTGTTACAAAGTGGTCATGTCATAGCATATGAAAGTAGGAAACTTAAGTTACATGAGTTGAATTATGCTCCACATGATTTAGAGCTTGCTGCCATTGTTCATGCACTACAAGTTTGGAGGCATTACCTTCTTGGTAAGCCTTTTGAATTGAAAAATGATCACCTTGGACTGAAGTATATCTTCACTCAGCCAAATCTTAATGCAAGACAACAAAGGTGGTTGGAGTTTTTGTCTCAATATGATTTTGACATCAGTTATATAAAGGGTAAAGAAAATAGAGTGGCTGATGCTCTAAGTCATAGGAAGCACATTTCTGCTCTTATAACGTTAAGAAATTAGTTTAAGGATGAAGTAAAAAGTGTTATGGAATCTGATTCTTACTTTCAGCAAGTAAAAGTAGCACTTGTTGCAGATTCGAATGATTCGAGGTATAAAGGTTTTCACTTTGATAAAGAAGGAATCTTACGATTTGAAAACAGAGTCTATGTACCTTCGCTAAATAATTTGAGAAAGAAATTGTTAGTAGAATTTCATAATTCACCTTTTTCTAGACACCCTGGCATTACAAAAATGCTTGCTGATATAAAACAACAATATTTCTGGAAAGGAATGAAAAAGGATGTTCTAAACTTTGTGACACATTGTCTTGAGTGCCAACGTGTTAAGGCGGAACATATGCACCCAACCGGTTTGTTGTATCCTCATAGCATACCACAGTACAAATGGCAGGTAATAAGCATGGATTTTGTACAAGGGTTACCTATGTCGAGAAATATGCATGATGTTATATTAGTAGTTAAGCATGGATAAACTAACTAAAAAGGTAGCACATTTTATTGCTGGAAATCTAAAGGATGATTCTCCTATTTTGGCAAGAATATTTGTACACAAAAATTTCAGATTGAATGGAGTACCTGAATTAATCATTTCAGATAGAGATCCTAGAATGATGTCAATATTTTGGAAAACGCTTAATGCAGCTCTAGGAACTAAGCTAAATTTCAGTTCTGCGTATCATCCAGAAATAGATGGGCAGACTAAAAGAGTAAATCAAGTTTTGGAAGATATGTTATGAATGTATTACATGGATCAACAGTATAAGTGGGAAGAGTATCTTCCATTAGTTGAATTTGCATACAATAATACATATCATGCTTCTCTTAAGATGGCACCTTTCGAGGCATTATACGGAAGAAAATGGAGAATCCCTGTTAGTTGGGATACATAGAGGATAGAGAGGTAATTGGACCTGAAATTCTTATTGAAATGGAACAACAAATTAATTTCATTCGTGAACGCTTGAAAGAAGCAACAGATAGGAAAAATAGTTACGCTGACTTAAAGAGGGTGGATAGGAAATTTGAACTTGGTGAGAAAGTCTTTCTTGAGGTTAAACCGAAAAAGATTTCTATAAATTTTGGCAAGGCTGCCAAGTTATCACCTCGTTATGTGGGACCTTTTGAGATAGTTGAAGTAATCAACCCTGTAGCTTATCGTTTAGCATTACCTCCTGCTTTGTCATGAATGCATGATGTTTTCCATATTTCTTTGCTTAAGAAATACGTTTCAGATTTATCACATGTGTTAAATTGGAATTCCTTGCAGGTCTAGGACCCAGGAATAATCATGGTTAAACCCATACGAGTGCTTGAAACTCACCAGTTGCATTTGAGAAATCGAGAAATAAGTCAATGTAAAGTCCAGTGGGACCAGTTTAACGAAGATAGTGTAACTTGGGAAAACCTAGAGGATATGAAAACTTCTTTTCCATATCTATTTGAATAGAATTGATTCTGTAGACTGTTAATTTTTTTTATGATTTTCTTCTTTATATGACAATAAGTATGCCAGTTTTGGGCAGATATTTATATGAATTGACTATAAGGTTTTGATATATTTGACTTATGGTAAGAGAAGTGAATGAATTGATTGTCCTTGATGTAAATTGTTAAAATGAGGTAATCATCGGGATGATGATACTTTTTAGGAGGGAAGCATGTAACACCCTCGACAATTGTTATATTCCTCTTTTGCATTTCAAGTGTTGACATGTGATTTTCTTCTAAAGATGTGTTCTTTTGATTGTTGGAGATCATGCTGGATATGGATAAATATTTTCTATTCTTAAGATCATTAGACTGGAATGGAATGGCTTCCTTGAATCCATTTTTCACTTCTTGTAGGTGAGTTGCAATCTGGTTTAAGAGTTGCAAACTTATCTCTTTATCTGACTCATCCTTGGATCAATTTCAGTGATCCAAGGAATGTTTTAAACCTTCTCAGTTGAATGAATGGTAAATTGACATTCCATAATTGAGGGACATAGTGGACTGAAATTTGTTATTACAAGTTCTTTAATCTTGTGTGAACGTGTTTCCATTTAGTTGTATGTTGTGCTTAGGTCCTTGAAGATCGATCTTGGCAGTACATTGCTGACGTAAATGAAATACAGCCTGCTCATGACATAGGAAGGATTCAGAATCCTAAAACTAAAGGATTATCCTATGGAATCCTAAGTTGGGTAAGAATATTTACTACCTAGCTATGTTACTTAATTGAATTTTTATTCTAACCATAAGCTTCCTATTCTACTTTCTTGGGTTGGCATCCAAACCTAAGCCTTGTGCTAAGGGAATATGGAAAGGTTGCTAGGCTATCTAAATTAACCTAAAACCTAATGCTATAAGAGATAATCTTATGAGATGAGTTAATCTAACCTAATGTTGGAATTACCTAAGGTAATGTGTTAAGGCCTAAGGTAATTATTCCTAAACTAACCTAAGTTTTAAGGGATCTATCCTAAGCTATTTAAATGGGAACCTAAATGGGTCGCATACCTCTAAGGTGATGGTTCCAATGGCATTGAATTGTTGATAAGGTTCTTAAAGGCATTAAGTACTGCCAGTTTTGGCAGGGGCTAGTTGACTTGGTGGAGGCTTATGTGGAAGCTCCACTAAAGATGGAATTGCATGTTAAATGGGAATTGGCATTCGCCAGATTTGGGAGGTGGTGGCAAGGAGAGATAAGTGGGAAAATTAGAATTAATGAAATTAATTGGCCTCGGGTTTTGTTCACAAACCGTCTTGGAAACTTGGAAGGTGGGTTTGTGGGAGGTTGTTGGTTTTTGCATGATTTTTCAGATTTTTCTCTACATGGAGCAAACTGGTTCTTTGAACCAGCAGTTTGAATTTCACTTCATTGCTATTTTTAACTCACCTGGTCTATTTTCGATCATGGGAAGGTATATGAGGCATGCTGAGGAAAGTTGTTGGTTGGTTGATCTTTCGTGGAGGAGAAAAGGAGTTGGAAGCTCATATGGAAGTCTCCTTCGATTTGTCAGAAGTGCTATCATGCATGATAGACTCTAACCATTAAGATCTCTTGCTTTCTTCTAAATGTTTTCATTAAAATGACTCTGCTCTTATGAGATTCTTGGATTTACATGTTTTATCTGGTTATTTGCTTGCTGGGTTTTGTAATCTCTGGTAAATTTGGGTATGAATCCATGGAAAAATTAGTGTATGTCTTAGAAACTTTCTTTGTATGGGTTAAATAACGAAGCATGCATGAGAAACTTGTTTTTTTGGCTCTTCTTGTCATTTCTTGAACTGGTATTCGATGAGTTGTGTTTATGACTGACCTTCGTCATTGTTTACTTGGTTCTGAGTTTTTGGGAACCTTGAGTCCTGTCTGATCTTACATTGGAGCTCATGTTTTGTTTGAGCTTGAGCTTATATTTGAGCTCGTGTTTTGTTTGAGCTTGAGCTTGTATTTGAGCTCGTATTTGTTTGAGCTTGAGCTTGTATTTGAGCTTGAACTTGTATTTGAGCTCGTGTTTCATTTGAGCCTGTATGCGAGTTCATGATTAGTTAAAGCTTGATTCGGGGTTAGTGTTTTCTATAAGAATTGTGTTGGAGGTTCTTGTTAATTTGTAACCATATTTGGATTCTCGAGTAATTATGGACTGTTGTTGAAGTCTATATGTACCTTTGTACTCATATTTATTCTTTTGTTATTCTGGACTATTAATGGAAGTTCGTAATTTACACAATAATCGTATTTATTATGCGAATAGTTCTGAACTCTTGTTAGAAGCTCATGTTTCGTTTTGAGCTAGTATGAGTTTTCTTTTTTTGAAATACAAACTGGAATGGGAACTTATGGTTACCCTGAACCTGAGAATATCTACTTGAATGGATTTGAACTCTTCTGTGAGAAACTTGTGTTTCATTTTGAGTTGGAAATAGGGTTTCTTGTTTATGCTATAAAATGGTTAAGGTTGTTCGTATTATATTCTAATCTTGTATCATGATATTTGTATATATCTGTGCTCATATTTGAGACTTTTTGATTCGACACTGTACATGTAATTTGATACTTAGTGTTTGGAATTTTTAGTTGAATGATGTGTTAGTTCTGTTCTTGTATTTGTGAGTTGGTTTTATATTGCATTCAAGTTGAAAGCTTATAACTCCTTTAATTCAAACTACTTACTCAAAGTAAATCTAGGGTAAGTAGTATGACTGAGCTATTTGAATATCTCTTGGAGATTTAATTGGAAACCCTTTCGTTTGATATAGGATTTGGAATTTCTTTTATAAATGAGTTTTGCACTAGTGCTTAGAAATTTTAGTGGAAGGAATACTTAAATCTGTTCAATTTGATTTTGTTTTATAGTTCTAAAGGAATTATGACCCACTTACTCTTAAGTACAAAGTAGTGGGGGCATTTTAAAGGAACTTCGGTTTTGAGGTAAAGTATACTCCCGAACTGGTTTAGTTTAAGGTATTAGGTCTTCTATTCTTGTTGGAATCAATAAGTGAATACTTGAGTCTCTTCAAAGACAAATAAAATTGAGAATCCTTAGGGAAAGAGTGCTATTTTGAACTTTACTGTTTATGTTGATCTTAACTGAAATTGGAACTCATGCTTTTTATTGATAAGGACTGTAAGGGAGACTTGCAGTACGTTTTCCTTACAATGTGTTGGTTTGTTCTCTCTTGTGGGAACTAGTATATGAGCTTATCGTTTGGATTAGAAAAGGAAATTTTGTTGTTAAGTGTAGAGAAATGATTAAGCATTGAATCAAATACTAATAAGATTCCTTTTATAACATGTAGGGATTAGTTCATTTAATTAAACCCTTCTGTTATTTGTTCTCTTGTGAAATGGAGATTTATTGTAATTGTCTAGTCTTCCTTTTTCATATCATTTGTTGAAGTGATGTAGTAAGAGATTGATGTTTTGGTTTTGTTGAACAGAAAATATAATCTAGTTGGCAGACTGTTTAAATTCTATATTCCTTCTTAGATTGATATGGGATTCTCTTCTGTTTAAAATCTTAAACATTGTATTTAAAGGTAGTTGTCCTTTAAATGAAACAGTTAAATTCATGTTATGAACCTGTTCTGGTTTCAGATATTTTTGTGTTGAGCATAGTTTGGAATGAATATTCTTCTTCCATGCTTAGGAGCTAGATGAATCATCCTAATGAGAACTATGTTGTAAACCCTTTCTTTGTCTTATAGTAAAGTTAAATGTTGTATTCCATTATGATAGAATTGGTAACAATATGATGTTATGATCTGTTGTTTGTTTAAAGGTAATTGATAGGATCAACTAAACTTTAATTTTGTGAGGCAGATGTTGTGGATTAAATTTTGTTCTTCTCTTAGAAGTGAATTCAGATGGGTTAACGTACTTCTTTTCTGATTGTTACTACTTACTGATATGTATGATATATTAATTGTTTCATTAAATCAGAGTTGTTTTAATGGAACAATTAGTGGAATGCACTTCATTTTAAGGCTTAAAGCTTATCATGCTTAGTTCATGGAACTGACCCTTGTTAGAATTTTTTACAGATGGACTTTGTAAGCGATAAAAGAAGGTAAAACTTATATTATGCACTGGCTGATTTAAGTCTGATTCTTTGTGAAGAATTCTGATTCATTCTTGAATTTGTATAGAAAAAGAAAAGTAGTATTATTTTTAGAATGAAGGTGGTTGTTATGTAGTATTCCTAAAATGCATAAGTCTTGTAAATGTATAAGTTATAAAGATGAATTGAAAGTTGAGAATTTACTTGTATTGGTTGTGTAAATTATCTTGTACTTGTATGAAGGAGATGGCTTTCTATCTTGTTGATATTCTTCATATTATTTATATGCTTCATTGGTTATCCTTTGATAAGTTGGATAAAGGGATTTAGTTCAATTTCCCTAATTAAGATGTAGCTTGTTAAGTTGCAGAATATGATGTTCTTTATCTAAACTATTTAACATAGTAATGTAATGTGTGATGAACATACATTAAGAAATATGGATATTGGGTAGGATATACCCTAACACTTAAAACATGTAGAGAAAGACTCTTTCTCTTTCTTAATTGAATAGAAACCAAAAAGGTTTGGAAATATGATTACAATTTATTAGACTTCATTTTGTATGAAGTCTACTTTAATTGGATATATTTGGACGTTGAACCTATCTAAAAGTTATGGTAATTTTAAATGAAACTTATGATAACGTTGTTTTGTTGTGGTTAAGTGGCAATTTAACTGAGAAATCAAACATTAAATGCAACCATAAGTATAGAGAAGTTCTTCATGGACTAAACAAAGAAAATTTAGGAAAGAACTTATTGAGTGTTGGATTAGGGTTTGGTAGGGTTGTTGTAATCAAGAAATAATCCAAACTAACAAAGTATTAACAATCTCCTTGGGGGTATGTACATCTTGATGATGAAGTTTATGTAGGATGTTGGCACATGTAAACTGTGGGATTGTACTTTCAAGAAGGCTTGGGTCTTCTTGAGAATACAGCGTTGTAGTTGACATGTGGCATCAACCTTCCTCATTGATCATCTAGATCTACACACAATAGGAACTTAGACTTGAACTTAGTTTCTCTCTAGGTTTGGATAGGAGAATATTTAGGATAGGAATTATATTCCAATGGCTCAGGGCGCGTTGGCACATTTGGTCAAATTAGGTCAACCGAGTATGCCCATTTACCATAAGCCATTGTGAGTGTCTTCCTATAATAGGTTATGTTTATATCTAGGGCTAGGGTTAAACCTGGAACAAGTGAACTGATGGTAGTCAGTAAAGACCAATCATGATAATAGAGGAGTGAGGTGAAGGACGTATTTCAATATGATGAGTATGCCATCTAGGAATAGTGACATACACAGTATGTTATAAATCTTTGGCCAAAGTATCGTAATCTGTTGGTTGCATTGTCCTATGTCGCCTAGTTTAAAGTAATGTGATGGCAGATGAATATTGGTAACAAATATTCAGATGGGTTCTTTAAACAGATCACTCAGTACCCAAAATAGGGTAAGAAAACCAAGTATACGTAGTATACGACAAGTATTTAATACGGAAGTTAAACATAAATAGATCGGTAGGTAACCAAGTCATGGAATGAATAGATCGGTGTAACACCGAGTCATTCACAACTGCATATGGTTATCTATTATGAGATTGATTGGCATTGAATGTGTGTTCTAAATAATGTTTTATTTAGAACCGTGACCAAAAAAAAAAATTCCCTTGTTTCTAAAGTCTTAAATTGGGAATGTTACATAATGGATTTTTCATAAGGAATGGGTACGATATTGTGAACTAAATTTTTTGGGTCAATACCAAGCATATCGGTATAGGACCAGGCAAATGTGTTACTAAGGTCGATGTGAACCTTCTTAGAGGATTGAGTGTCAAAACCAATGCCACTACGGTCATTATGTTTACGAGAGGTACAAGAAATGACAATGTGGCGGCCTTGTTCATAAAAATCAAAGCTAAATCTTTTCCACATGCACTGGTGCAGGAAATTGTCAATGAAGCGGCGGTTAGTGTGGGAGTGTAAGTCGGATGAAAATGGTTGGGTTTGGAATGGAGGTTCAGGTTTATAGGTGGCCATATCATGTCCGCCATATGTTTGGTTAGTGCGAAGGTGGGGAGAGCCATAAGTGAAAATGTCACCGATGTTGATGTCATAACTGGGGTGTTGACGCAGACTCCCATACTCTTATGGGGTGAGGAAGGTATCGATATTGTATAGGTGGTATTCCCCCATAGTGAGGCATTGAAAAAAACCTTCTAAGGGATCAGTAGTTGGTATGTGGGTAGCGGGTATAAATGGCTCGTTAGATGAAGGGGAAACAGGGGCGCCAGCGGTAGAGGATACAGTTGTAGTAGGGATAACGAGGTTAGATGCAGTAGAAGTAGTGGAAATTTTGGTGGATGGGCTTTTGGACAAAAGTGAAGTGGTCTTAAAAGGTGAGGGGTCGGTAGGGATAGTGTAATTATGTCCCTCATGTTTAAATTTGAGGCATCAATGTAACTTTGAAGGGACACAACCCATAGCATGGATCCAAGGTCAGCCAAGCAACAAGTTATACTAGAATTCCCCTTCTAGGACATAGAAAAGTTCTAGGATAGTGTGGGGACCTACACTGACATGGAGATAAATGATACCTAGGGTAGAGGTCATGACATCATTAAAGGAATGCAACACAAGAGGGTTACCATGCATGCAATTGGTAGGTATTTGCATTTGGTCGTATGCATGGGAGGAAATGATGTTAATACTAGTACCACCATCGATCATAACATGCATCGTATACGTATATTATCGATAAAAACAAAGATGAAAAGAGTGGGGTCGAGGTCATTGGACTGGAAGGGGAGTGATCTCTTCATCTAAAAAGTTGAGGGTGACCACTTGGTGAGTGGGTGGAGGTGTAGAGGAAGGTGAAGACCTAGTGAGAGAGGCTACGTGGTGAGGGGTAATGATGGAGGCTATGGATGTGGGGTCATTTGGTAAGACTTTGATAGATTGAAGAACCTCCATGAGGGCTTGATGATGTTGACTTTGAGGTTTGGATGAGGTCGTATAAAGACATTTTGAGGGGGGATTGGTATAGTTGTTTTAGCAGATTGTGTGATGTGTAACCTCGTTAGAAATAGGATATGCAGGACCTCAAATGATGACTTTGGGTATAGATACGAGTGGTATACTTGGGTACAGGGTGGGTTGATGGGTCAGTTGCTTTCTCCTTGCCCTTGTATTTCTAAGCATGGGTGGTAATGTTGATCATGTTAATCTAAGGGAATGTGGATGAAGATGGTGTGTCATGGAAGGTATAACGACATGAGGGACAAAACCCTAGCGGTGGATACGATCCTTGGGAAATGAGTAGGGTGCATTGGCATTTTGGTGGTGGTTTGGCCAACTCTCTTATATAAACCATGTTAATCTCAAATCTCATGGATGGATCAAAGAGTTGTGGGTGTGGATATTTTAGTCATTGAATAGGTAACGGGAGAAGATCCATGGAAATTAGTGAAGTCAAAATGGGGGTCCTCATCCAGAAGATCATACATCGTCAAAATTTTCTTCGGGAGGACATAATTAGATTAGGGAAGTCTTTTAAGGCCTTACATTTCTCTACGTCGTTTCTTGGCACATGATGGTAGGCACAAATTTTGGTTTTCTCAAACCCTTTTGGGTTGGGTTTGAGTGGGTCCTAAGGTCATAAGAGGTGGGTAATGTGATGAAAAAACTTTCGAGGAGATTGGTTAGGATTTTGGGGTAGGACCCTGTTAATGGATCACAATGAGAGGTAAATGTGGGTTTGGGTACAAGTGCAGGATGACTATGGAGGAAGATTCTTTTCAAGATGGGGAGTAGGTTGGGCTACTAGTTTGGTGTGTGGTGTGGTCTTAGGTGTTGGTCTGTATCTACTTGGGTAGGGGCATAGGTAGAAGAACTGGCGATGGACGGTTTTGGTTGGTTTAACTATCTTAATGGGAGGGTAGTGGATTTTTAGCTTTAGGTTGCATCTTTTTGGGTAAAGGTGATATAGGCATATGAGCATCTGGAGGGAAAATATGTATGGGTGGAAGAGGCTGGGTTACCCATGGGGGGTAACCAAGGTGCTGTGGAAGTATGAGATGTGGAGTGAAAATCTGATCATGGAAGAGGGTGGGTTACCTAAGGGGGTAACCGAGGTGCTGTTGGAGGTAGGTGGTGTGGGTTTGGCAGGAGACGTGAGTGAAATAGAAGGAAGTGTCATGGGTAGCGAAGAAGTTATTGATGGTAGTGGAGGTATGGGTGGTAAGAAGGTCATGGGTGATGGTGAAGAAGTTGTGTGGGTCACTTGGGTATATTAGAGATCTGTGACAGGGAAATGGGTTGTTGTGCTGTTGGTTTACAAGTGGACGGGGGTTTCTTGGCCAGGGTCGAGAGGATGAGATCCTAGGTATGGACGGAAGGGGTGACGATGATAATGGCATGGTAGGTGAAGTTGGTGTATGAGGTCTGGGAGATTGGATGTTTGTTTTAGGGGCCAAGTTAAGTTTGGTGTTAATTTTGGAAGATGTGGCTAAATCTAATTTGATGGGTGGGTGAGTAAGGCTAGTTGTCGGTATGACCCCTAAGGTAGTGATTGGTTTAGGTGAGGGAGATGATATAGGTGTGGGTTTGGGTGTAGATGCATGTTGGGATATGGGAAAAGGTTTGAGTTAGGCCATGAGTGGTGCCATGGAAGGTATTGCAATAGTTTTGGTTGTGTTTGGTTTGGTCGCTCGAAACACTTTTGGATAGATAGTGGAGGTGTCAGCGAGTGACAATTGCATTTATGTTGAGATAGGAAGTAGAAGGCATCCCCAAAGTAAGGCTCTATTGACATAGTCTAGGTGATCGGCCACGCGTGAAAATGGTGTTGTTGTAAGTAGGGCCGATTACATGGATTGGAGTGGAAATCTCCCGTAAAATGTGTTTGAGATACAGGGGAAATGGCTAGCCTTGGAACTCTATCGGTAAGAGAGCTGAAAGTAGATCAGCGGGATATTGAAGGTATGATGGTGAATGGTCATCTACAGGTAGTGGCACTTCTATAGTATCCTCCATGGTTAGAGGAGAGGATGGGCCAGCCAAAGTGGACTCTCCTTGTGTTGGTGTAGGGCGCTCGACTTGCATCTTCTATGAGTAGGAGAGGTTCCACTGACAACTTCTCAGAATTTTGATGGGTCAAAGGTAGCAGTGCTGATTATAGGCTCTTCCATGGGTGAAGGGGAAAATGAAGGGGTTTCCTCTGTGGGTATAGGAGTAGATGAAATAGGTTCTGGTGTAGGTAGGGGAGTGCATGACTAAGATTTCATCTATGGAAGGAACATGAGGCAATTGGGAAGCAACTGGTGTGTCATTAAAAATAGCATGGACCTTGCGGACATTACTATCATTGTTTGAGGTATCACCAGCTTGGTTGGAAGATGGGGCATGATTAGGGAATGACTTCTTGAAGATATGCAGGTTTTGGTTAGCGGGTGCATTTGGGCTATCCAAGACTAGATCTCCATTGTCTATCAATTCTTGGACAACATTCTTGAAGGTGATGTAGTTATTACCGTCATGTGACCTTTGACACGATGATAGTTGCAAAATTCATGTTCCTTATACCCTATGCGGAAAGGGGTCACTCAGGGTCGAAACTAGTATGTGGTTTTATAGGTGGAAGGGTAATGGTACTAACCTTAACAAGCTTTTCCAAAACATGGAAGAATAAGATTCTCCTATGGAAGTGTACTTTCATTGTCTCTCATCTGAACTGGAAAACTTGGATGGGGGAGAGATTATAAGGAGGTTTGGATGGGTTTGATTGATGAGGGGGACCAGATTTGATATATATGGCATTAGTAGAGCCTTAGGGATTTGAATAGTTGTTTTGGGGTTTCAAAGACAAAGAAACATCATTTTATTTGAACGTGCAATGTTCTTGTTACAAAGTTGAATATTATTTTCTTCGATAGCACGAATTTCTAATATCCATGCCATGGTGAATGCCTCATCGAAAGTGTGAAAGGTTTGCACCTGTAGGGTTGGTGAGATGTGTCCTAGCACAAGCCAAAATAAATAGTTCTATAATCTCAATTTGAGGTAATTGAAATGTGATCTGGTTAATGAAGTTGCACCAGCGAGCGAAAAAGTTCAGCGATAGACTCATCATCATACTGTCGTGTAGAATAAAGAATCATTTATGATAACCTTCTTAATAATGTTGATGAAAAAAGTGATCTAGGAAGGCTTGGGATACTTGATTAAACGGGTAGATGGAGTGTCTTGGTAGTCCCACTGTACCAGTCCAATGTAGGTCCTGTCAAGGACATTGGGAAAGTCCTCAAAGGTAAAGCATTATCATGGGACAATCAGGTAACACCCATGTTTAAAGGAAACACAAATGTTGTTATGGGTCTTATTTATCTATTGAAGAAGTTGAATTTTGGCATTTTCCTAATGTATGGGGTATGATCGAATAGGAATGGATGGGTGAATAGGCTCATTACAAATTCCATAATAGGTGAGGGAATAACATGAGCTAGAAATTGATGCTTCTAATGTCTGCATATTTTCCATCATCAACTTAATGATGTCATTGGTAGGTTGTGATGGAGGGACACCTCTCGTGAAGCTTAAGGGGGCGGATATTGAACCTGATAGGGAGGTTGAGAATAGGGAAACTGACATAGAAGGAACATATCCAGAATGGGTGACAGATGAGATAGGGGGTTGTTGATAGTATGTGTATGTAGGTTGGGATGGTCTTTGTGACTTTGGTAGCGATTTGGGGACAATGTTTGTGGGATGGATGAGGACAAGATTCTGGAATGGAGTAGGGGTCACCGACACCATAGAGTGGTTGTGTTGCAATGGGTATTTATGAGAATGATGGGTGCAGACTGGGGTATGGTCTGGGTGGTTCATGCAAGGGGACAACATATACGAAAGGCAGGTGTGATGCTGAAAATGTAGACGCAATGGTCATGATAGGTATGGGTTTTAGCTGCAAAAATACCGGAGGTGAAGCAGGTGAGGGTAACATCATATTATTAGGGGCTGATGCAGAAGCAATAATAAGGGCAGGAGAGATTGATACATGCATGTCGTATATCAAATAACCTAAGGAGTCTCAGGTGGAAGAGTGGGAAAGGTAGAACTACAAGGCCATGGGATTCTGCTCAAGGAGTCGTGCAAACTCTTCGGCACCTACAGCAATGGTGGTAGGTAAGGTTGGATCCACGGGTGATAGGATATAAGGTGGTGATGGACTAGGTGGGAGCAGTTGACAACTAGCATGGAATATGAGGGCATTCGTTTGGCAGCGAGTCAACACCATGTGAACAAGTGCTGACTTGCTAAGACTGTATTCTGTAGATGACACAGAAAGTAGTAGAAATAGAGAATGATGGGGTCCGAGAGGTGAATCTAGTCAATGTCTAGATTTTGAAAATCCACACATAATAAAATCGACAATGGTTAGGTTGACCGGTGATGGTTGTGGGAAAACCGATTGAAGGCTCAGGTTGACCGATGACGGTTGAGGGAAAACCGATGATGGTTGCTGAAGACTGATACTAGACGGTTACTGTGGAAGAAAACCATTCTCAAAGAATGAAACAAGAATGTTAAATGTGTACTAGGGAAAATTGTGTATGACAGTAGGTATCAACAGGGGAGAAATATGATGATGCGTTGAGGGCCAGAAATAAAACAGAAAGAGTGGTGAAGGCTATTCTAGGTAAAGTAACTAGAAAGCTAGAAGTTGACACCAGTTAGGGTTTAATTGAAAATGGTCAGATGTGAACTGGCAATGGTCTCTGAACCAACATTGGTGACTGTGAAATTAGAAAGAAATGAATAAAATAGGTTTTGATGAATTAAATTAAGTGAAGAATCAGAACTCAGAAACTTGAAAAATGAGGAGAAGGGGCTTTGACACACTTAGGCAAAGTTAGGATACTCCAACTATGATGGTGGAATGTGCAAGGAAGAAGATAAAATGGGGAGTCGTAGTCTCACACCTCCAAAACACAAATCAAGAAGAATGCTAAGAAAAAAAACATGATCCTAACAATGATTTTCTTATGTTTGTTTAGCTTATGATATTTAGGACCGAGTGTGTGTATTTTAGAACATGGAATTTTCTGGTTAGAAAGGCATCCTACCAAATAAGGATATCTAAAAGGAGAGGTTTCAGGTATGTTATGGCAGGGGCAGGATGTTCCTCTGAGATGATGACTCGACAGAGGTAATGAGCTGGGGAGTACTTGCCAATCGGATCGTGTGATCACTGACAGATGTTCCCTAGGTAAGATATTGTTTTAAGAAAGATGTGTATATTTTGATTTTGTGTAAGTTTATTAAGACACATAGAGAGATAAAATGTGCTTTTCTATTATGTCTTTATGTCAACCATCAGTTGGGCATGACTTGCTAGTATATAGGTTACCCTCATTTTAATGTGATCTAAATGCAGACAAATTAGAATGTAATGCAATCTAATTTTAAGACCAAATCGAAAGATTATGTTCGATGACACAAAGGGTGAACATGAAAGGGTATGCTCTTTCACTAAATACAAAAAGTCAAGAAGAATGGTTCCTTTTTAAATGCATCAAAAGAAAGTGTATCTTGTTAGATGCAAAATCACAGCACCCCGGGATGCAGAGAAGGTTTCTAGGATGATCACTCAGGCATCCAGTGTGTAAGCTTTGCACAACATGGAAACAAACTCTCACAAGCGTGGGACCTAGTGAAACTGAGAGAAGGAATGCTCTAGAGAACCCCTGATGGGTCCCACTGCTCCTAAACTACGTGCCACAATGCTATTCCAGTGCAAGCAAGCTAATCTAATCCTTAATCTAACCATTTTTGCCAATGGAGACAGATAGAGAGAGAGAGAGAGAAGGGCCAAATAGAAAAAGCCTACACTAAATGCTGGTTGATACACCAGAGTTAGGACTGGATGTTCTGACATCTTGATCAAAACTACCATGGGACATAAGAGAGGTGAGCTTTTGGGAAGGATGGACAGATAACCTATCACATAGCCCAAGGACAAGATTTCACACAGAAAGAATAGTCCCAAATGACTCCATGAACACAGGACTCCAGACCTAGGATGATGCTAGTCATGAGACAGTGCACAAATACCTACAATGAAGAGAGGCAATTAAGAGAACAAGTTTAAAATGAGATTAGTGATGAGAAACAAGTTGCAGTCACAAAACTATCGTTGATGTTGACTCCAGAAGTATCTGCATTCAAGAACAATCATTCAAATCTAAGTAAATAGGCAAAAACGCCATTACAGTTGGAGCTGAAGGGAGGAGGCTCGAACTCCATTTTCAACCCTAGAGAAGAAAAGACTGGTCAAGGGCAGATTCAGGAAAGACTAAACGTCTTCTCCAAATGAGGCCAAATCTAGGTTCTATTCTACATTGTTATGGGTCGATAAAACAAGGGGACAGAAACGTTGGGAAAACGTGGTATGATCCCATTCCTCATTGACTGCAGATGCATTAGAAACGGCATGGGATACCTTACCAACCCATACCCTGCCATCTTTGACCAATGGTAGAGGTAAAATACAACTCCATTCTGCATCAAATTTGGCCGCTGAAATGTCACTTCTGGCCGTGCTAAAGAAGACTGCGACCCATTAGCATTAAAACAGAGTTGTTGATGAGACATCGCCTTGTGCCATTATCACGCGTCAGATCCATTTCTCTATTTTATCTCTCCAGACTACATGGAAAACTTGAGATTGATCCTAGAATCATGCAGAGAATTTCAACAGCTTTCCGTTGATGGGTAAAGAACGTGCAAATCTGTAGGATTCTAAGATCAATAAGATATGGTGACCTGAATGAATTTAGGGCACGGAATAAGACCAATAACGAATTTTGAAATATTTCCCGCGCTTCGCCACCTGGATGACTACGTGGTACGCATAATGATTGGTCACGCGATTCTCTCTCCTCTACCTTTCGGTGGGCTTTCTTTTGAAATTTCCTTGAATGGGCCCCTGCTGGGACACGTGGCGCTATTTCATTGGTTCGGATCAGTGCTCGAAAACTCACCCTTTGACCTTTTCCCTTATGACACGTGTCATGATATGGTTGGTTCTTGGCTCTTTCAGCTCCTTCGCGTCCACCACGTCCATTTGTCCCGGATGTCCCAGTGCTCCTTGTGCTGATTTCAGCCGAACCGTCCGGTTCGGGTCTTTTTGTCCCAGATGTCCCGAATGCTTTTCGGATTGTTTGTGCTCATTTCAGCCGATCCGGCCGGTTCGGGTCTTATTGTCCCGAACGTCCCGAGCAACACAGTCGTTTTTCTTCCTCTTTTGGCCAAATCGGCTTCTCGCGCCCGCCGCGTACTTCTGGCCCAATTGTCCCAAATGCTTAGCGGGCCGCCTGGAGGCTTTTCGGCCGATCCGCGTCCTTATGTCCCCACACGTCCCAAAGGTGACTTTGAGTAGGACTTAGCCAATTTTCACGAATTTTCCTGGATCAACCTAATTTTAATCCCAAATCGAAAGATTATGTTTGATGACACAAATGGTGAATAAGAGAGGGTATGCTCTTTCACTAAATCCAAAAAGTGAAAAGAATGGTTCTTTTTAAATGCACAAAAAAAGTGTATCTTTTAGAGCAATTAGAAAGAAGAGAAGATTACCAAGGAAGCAGATTAATGTGTAAGCTTTTTGAAGGGAAACAAACACACAAATTTTTCCTAGGAATGAAGAAAATGCAATAAGAACCCCTGATGGGTCCCACCGGGCGTGCCAAAATGTTTCACCGTTTTCTTAACATTTTTGAATGAAGAAATAGATAAGGGTAAGGGCCAAGGAGGAATACCTGTTAAATGCTGGTTGGTTGATGGTTATTACTGGCGTTCTGACTTCTTGATCCATAACTGAATATGAGAGCTTCCTTTTGTCTAGGATGAACTACCTATAATAGAAAACAAGACCAAAAAAGAATAGTTAAATGATATATGACAGAGGACTGCCTAGGATATGCTAGTTATGAGAAGTGTGATACTTCCTAGATGGCTATTAATCCACTGTTTAAAATGAATTAGTGTGAGAAACAAGTAAAGTCCTACTATCGTTGATATGATTTAGGTATCTCATTCAAGTACAATAATCAAATCTAATTAAATAGGCTAGGCTATAGTTGGATCTGAAAGATGAGGTATCTATCAAGGTACTATGACTGGTCAAGGTCTGATTCAGGATTATTTACGTCATCTGGTAGGAGGTTGATTAGGTTCTATTCTATGTCAGGGTATAAAACAAAGAGACCAACGTTGGTCGGGTATGATCGATGCCATTTTAGGTAGAATCGATGAAGGTTGTGGATAACTGACGTTGGTATGGTCGAGGTAAAAGAAACTCGAATAGATCAAATGGTAGGGACTGATTTGAGGTCAAATGAGGTTGGGAGAGTGGATGAGAAGGTCTGTGGAGGTCTCAGGTATACTTAGAAATGAATATTAGGTAGGGATGGTGATTTGGTGGTGTGGGTAAGGGAAATGGTAGGATTATAAGATAATAAGAAATGGAGGAATGAACTTGCAAAGTATAAACTAATAACAACAATGAAAAAAGGTAACTATGCTAAAAGATCATGTTGTAGGGTTGTTGTATGACTACTGTGATGCAGATTTTGATGGCTGAATGGAGGTGGTTGTTGACCAGAAGAATAGTGTTGGATATCATAACAGTGGCTCCCAGAATGATTCCGTGAGTGTGATGCTTCAATATCTATCCCGGTGATGGCTCTAGATGTCTGTATATGTGAAAGGATGTTGGTTTCACTTGCATGCAGCTCTAATCTCCTTCCCTTGCTCTCAAAATGTGCCAACCCAAAAACAAAGTTATTTGGGTGAATAAATGGTAACTGATTATTCTGAGTTGACCGGCGTTGGTTTAGCGGCAACCCACGTTGGTTAAGGTAGGATTCCCTAGGTTTACTAAAATGGGCAGATATTTCTGATTTCTTTTAGTCCAATTCATTTATTCTCGCGGATTAGAACAGAAACTTCCCTTCTAATGAGTGGGAATGTGGTTAGAGAGATTTTAGGTATTGATTTTAGGGTTATACCAAACCTTAGCTCATTAAGGCAAGTAAGACTTCGTTATTGTTGGTTATAGAAACATGCCAAGAATAGGTCTAAGGTGAGGTGGTTAGATGAGGTGTCTAGGTGAGGTGGTGGGGTAGAACTTAAGGTAATTACATATTGAATACTGTGAGGATATATATATTAATTAAATTAAATTAATGGTGATGTGGGGTGGAAAGGGTAGTGGTTAGATGAGTATTCTTGAGTTGCTTATTTGACATGGGACCAAGGGGAGTGTGACCCAATTTTGGTTTCTACAGTAGGATTTTGTAGCAGATTCCTCACGACAACTTCTACCTTGTTGCAAGATAAGAGATTGAGTCTCAGAGACCCCTTGAGGGGTAGTTTGATGGATTCTCCTTAGAGGTAGATGGTATTCTCAGATAAAGAGGTTAGATATATGTACTAAGAGTTGGAGGCCTGAGACAGGATATCTTGGTAGAGGCTCATCATGCACCTTATTAATCCCATCAAGGGGTGAAGAAGATGCATGCCACATTGAGACAACTTTATCATTGGATAGGCCTACAGAGAGATGTAGCTCAATTTGTTTTGCATTGTTTAGAATGTCAGAGGGTGAAGGCCTAACATTAGCATCCAGCTTGACTTATCTACCCGCATACCATACCGAAGTGGAAATGGAACACCATTTCCATGGATTCCATTGTAGGGCTACTGAATTCGAGATACCACCATGATGCCATCATGGTCATGATGGATAAATTGACGAAAGTGGCTCATTTTTTTCGATGAAGACCACCTATACAACTAGTATAGTAGCACGAGTATACCTTGATGAGATTGTCAGATTACACGGGATTATGTGGAAAATCATTTACAACCGCGATCCCTTGTACACTTCTCACTTCCGGACTACCATGCAGCAGGTTCTTAGTATGAGTATCAACTTCAGTATAACTTATCATCCAAAGACATATGGGCAGACAAAGCATGTAAATCAGATCTTAGAGGATATGTTGCAGATTTATGTCATGGACCAACAATCTAGGTGGAAGGAGTACTTTTATTTGTAGAGTTTTCCTACAACAACAGGTTTCAAAGTTAGATTGGTATGGCTCCTTTTTAGGCATTGTATGGCAGAGAGTGCAAGACACCATTTAGTTAGGATAGATTGGAGGACAGGGTTTCTCTTGCGCCGGATTTGGTATAGGATATGGAGCAATAGGCTGTCTTGATTCGTCAGAGACTTTAGGAGGCTTACGATAGGTAGAAGAACTATGTAGATATGAGGAGGAAAAATCGTAGTTTTGAGTTGGGCACGAAAGCGTTTCTTCATTTCAGGCCTCATAAGAGTCCTATATGTTATGGAAAAGGCTCTAAGTTAGATCCTAGATTTGTGGGTCCCTTCGAGATCTTGGAGTGTATCGGTCGCTTGGCCTATCGTCTGGCATTGTCACACAAATCATCTCATGTACACGATGTATTTCATGTATATGTACTTAGAAGATATATTCCAGATCCCTCTCATGTTTTGGATTGGACCGAAATGCAGGTGCAGGAGCATGGGTAGGTATTAGTGGAGCCCATGTGCATCATAGAGCATAGGACCCAAGGCTTTCAAGGCCACGAGATTGACCAGGTGTGAGTCAGTTGGGATAGGTATGATGAGACTACATCCACTTGGGAGGATGTCACTATTTTGAAAGCTCAGTTTCCTCATCTATTCCAGTGATTTCTAGGAGGAATTCAAGTCTAAGAGGAGGGGGATGTAGTGCCCACTCCTCTTAGATGATATTGATATTTGGGTTATTGACATTATGATGTTTACGTTTTATTATGATGCACTAGATATTGATGTTACACAATTTGATATATGTTGATTTTCATCATGTGGATTTTATATTGACATGATATGTTTTGGGATGTTGGAGTATAATTGTAATCTCATGGATATTATGTTTAGATTTTGACATATTGATGGATACTAGAATTGTTAAATGTTGAATGTTGAACATTGATTTTATATGTATATTTTCTCGGTGTTGTTAATATGGCCGAAACGCCAGAAAGGTATTTTATCACATGTAGGAATTTTATCACATACATCGAAGGGGATAGGGGACCAACCACAGAAGGATGTTGGGTGTTGAGCAACGAGGCCAAATTTGACAACTTGTGTAATGTTGTTTAGTGTGTGTTTTGCATGTCTTGTTTGGAAGTCTCCCATGGGGGGTGACTTCACATATGTGGCCATGGGGTAAATTGTGATCCCTTTCTTTAATTTTTTATGTGTTTTATTTATGTTTTGTGTATTTAAAATTTTGAATTTTGTCACTTTATTAGCATGTTGTAAATGTGTGTTAATTAAGTTTAAACCTTCTTACTTTTAGTTAACCAAGTTAGAGATGTGACAAATAGTTATGATGATATTTGGTAGTCCTTGTGTAAGTAAAATTTATGTTGATTTGGAAGTGTTTTACTCCACCCCAAGTTCAAAATTAGGATTTTGACTTGGGGCGCATTTTTGGAGGCTTGTGGGATAGGCAAGGCTTGTCCCATGCCTCTTAAATTGACCCAACAACCATACCTATGGGTTGGAAAACTTATTTTTGACTTCTTTGTGCATTTTTTAGTGTAAAAGAAGGAAAATTATTGCACTTTCTTTCTACCCCAATTTATTCTCTCCCTTGAAAGCATGTTGTGCAAGTTTTGAGCCATGTGGGTTGTCATTATCCTTGCATGTGCATTGATATTTCTTGGTCTTGGTGTGTTGACTTGAGTGTGGGGATGGAGAAATGATGAAGTGGTATCATACATGGAGCCACCTCATCATCCTCACATTCATTTTCTTTTTTATTAGTGAGTTTTGGCTGGAATGGGGGTTACTTGTTATTTTCTCTTCTTGTGCACTTTTGGAATTGAAGCTTTTTGGAGTGCTTGGAAATTTCTTGGCTTGTGTTTTAAGAGGCTTGTCAAGAGTTTATTGGAACTTGATGGAGAGGTAGGCTCTCCACCTTTATTATTATGTTATTTTGTTTGTTTGTAAGCAATGTTGTGATTGTTAAAAGTGTTTTTGTCTTGTGACGGTGTTTGTGTGTGTTTTTTTTGTCTTGTGACGGAATTCATGGTTTTGTTACATGCTTGCAAGGGAGAGATAAGTATTTTGTATGATTATTTTGTGCACTTGGAGGCTTAGGGTAAGACTCTTAATTCACTTGGGAGGAATAAGGAGGTGGTCTCCCATAACCCTTGCTCTATTTGGTTTGATCTTAAAACCTTTGTGTTTTTATGAATGTGCAAACTTGTTGGATATGTTATCTTGGTTGAGTTGATTGTCTTGTATGTATGTATGTTTGTGAAGTCAGCTGGTTAAAAGTTGTCATTGTTGCTCAATGCTCCTCATGGTTGCTTGGTTGGGGATTGGGGGCCATTATGGGGATGACTTCTCCCCTTAATGGATTTAAGGTTAGGTGGAGAGTGTTTCCTACTCCCCCTTCTTGTTTTTTGATTACTTTGTGAAGTTGGAAGAAATCAATATGTGGAGCTATCAAGTGTGATGAGGACATGCCTTTTGAAGACTTGAAATTTGGCTTGTTGATAGCCCTGTTGTAATTCATCCATCTTTCTTATCCCCACTTGAGTGGGTGTTTGTAAATCTTTAAGCTTGTAAGAAGGTCATTTTGTGACTTGGGAATCCCTATATTTAGTAAATTTTAATAAGAAAATTGCATGAGAATGTACATTTTAAGTTTAGTTAGTTTGTGAAAGAAAATTTATAAGTTACTTTTCTTTGGTGAAGAGGAAGATTAGAAATAGAGTTTAGCATGCTATTGCATCTCTCTTAATGGAATTTAATCTATTATTGTAAATTTTGATAGTCTTCATTTAAAAAAAAATCTTATTGAATTGCACTTGCTTGTGAAATGGAATGGTCAATTTTGTCTTTCCTTAGATGAAAGTAAATTGAAGTTTTTAAACTATAAATGTATTATTAGAGTTGTTGAAGGGAAGAAAATAGTGTTTTAACTATCTTGCAAATTATTTTAAATGGCTAAACAATGCTCAAATTTTCTTCCTACTCCTATGTATAATTAGAAATTCTCATAGTCCTCACTTGCTCTACTAAGCTAAAAATGACTTGTTTTAATTAATTAACTGAATCAAATTTCAAGAATGTGAGTACCTAATTATAATTTAAGTTGTATGTACTTTAGAAATTGGTTACTAAACTTAATACCATTAGCTCATTCTTAATATCTATCTGAAAGAGGAATTCAAGTTATTTGACTATCTCAGCATTATTATTATATCAATATAATTAATATAATTATATATTGATATTATGTTCATACATTAAAATACAAACAAAATTGAAATGGTACTAATGATACACTTATATTAATATATACCTATGTTAATACTTTATATATTAAGATGTATATTTATTTATACATAATTATACTTATTACTATTGTTATCCTTAATAAATATTATTACTTTTAATATTAATCCTTTTATTAATATTCACATTTTCCAAACTTTGAAATAAATAAAATTATGTGAAAATAAAGTGGTATGTGTGGGGTTGGCCATATAGGCTTTGATTAAAGGAATGGGGTGGGGAGGAGTCGCCGACCTCACCCCCCACCCCATTGATGAAGTGATTTTATTCTGTATAATCAAAATTAAATTTGAAAGACAAAGGAATAGGTTCACCATCAAGTGGAATGAGGATAACACCAGCCCCACCCCCACACTGACACTTGGAGCCATCGAAGAAGAGTTTCATTTGGTAAGCGAGTTTGTCCAGGGAAAAGGTAGCTATAGACTCGTCTGGAAATTTTAAGTTAGAGGGTTGATTCCCATAAATAGGTGTGTCGAAAAATTGGTCAGCGATAGTCTGGCCCTTGATGGACTTTTGATGGATGAATTCGAGGTCGAGGTCAGCCAGAAGCATAAGCCAACATGCGACACATTTGTTTTGATAAGGTTTGGCATACATGTAGTGTAATGGGTCAGTATTAGTAATGACGAAGTTTTTTTTTGTTGAGTAGGTAATGGTGGAGTTTAGTGGTGATGAAAACTAAGGCTAGGCAAAAAAAATTCGGTGTGGGTATATCTAGTTTCGTAGTTAAGAAGGGTATGGCTTATGTAATAAACCGCTTGATCTCGGTGTTGGTCATCGCGATGAGTGAGCATGGCACCTAGAGAATGGTCAGTGGCAGAAATATAAAGGTAGAAGGGCTGGTCATCCTTAGGAGGAATGAGCATTGGTGGTTGAAGGAGGTATTTTTTCAAGGCTTTGAAGGATTTATGGCATTCATCATCCCATGTGAATGAAACATCTTTCTTGAGAAGATGATGGAATGGTTGACAGTGATCGGAAAGCTGTGAGATAAAATGATGAATTGATTGCAACTTTACCTGTAGGTTGCAAAGTTGACAATGATTAGTGGGTGATGGCATTTCAAGGATAGCCTTGACTTTAGCAAGATCAACTTCTATGCCATGTAAAGAAATGATGAAACATAGGAGTTTCCCAGAAAGTACCACAAAGACACACTTGTTGGTTGAAGACGAACACAATACTTGATGAGGCGGTCAAAGATGATTTTAAGAATGGATAGGTTTTTTGTTTGATGCTTGGATTTGGCAAGTATATCATCTACATAATCCTCCAATATGTGATGCATGATGTCATGGAAGATGTAAGTCATGGCTCGCTGATATGCAGCACCAAAATTTTTGAGGCCAAAGGGCATGACTCGATAGTAGAAAGTCCCCCAAGGGGTGATGAAGGAAGTCTTGTGTTAATCCTTGGGAGCTAGTAATATTTGATTGTAGCCTGAGAAACCGTCCATGAGCGATACAATTTCATGGCCAATAGTGAGATCAACTAATTGGTCAATGCCTCGTAGTGGGAAATTGTCTTTGGGACAGGCGAGGTTGAGGTCATCGAAATCCATGCAAATGTAGAGTCCCCTTCTCGATTTCATGACAGGAATGATGTTAAAAATCCATTGGGGATAATCAATTGGTAAAATGAAGGAAACCAAGATAAGGCACTAAATCTCTTCTTTGACCATAAGAGCAATGTGAGGATGCATTTTCCGCAGCTTTTGTTTGATGTGTAACACCCTCGACAATTGTTATATTCCTCTTTTGCATTTCAAGTGTTCACATGTGATTTTCTTCTAAAAATGTGTTCTTTTGATTTTTGGAGATCATGCTGGATATGGATAAATATTTTCTATTCCTAAGATCATTAGACTGGAATGGAATGGCTTCCTTGAATCCATTTTTCACTACTAGTAGGTGAGTTGCAATTTGGTTTAATAGTTGTAAACATATCTCTTTATCTGACTCATCCTTGGATCGATTTCAGTTATCCAAGGAATGTTTTAAACCTTCTCAGTTGAATGAATGGTAAATTGACATTCCATAATTGAGGCACATGGTGGACTGAAATTTGTTATTACAAGTTCTTTAATCTTGTGTGAACGTGTTTCCATTTAGTTGTATGTTGTGCTTAGGTCCTTGAAGATCGATATTCGCAGTACATTGCTGACGTAAATGAAATACAACCTGCTCATGACATAGGAAGGATTCGGAATCCTAAAACTAAAGGATTATCCTATGGAATCCTTAGTTGGGTAAGAATATTTACCACCTAGCTATGTTACTTAATTGAATGTTTATTCTAACCTAAGCTTCCTATTCTACTTTGTTAGGTTGGCATCCAAACCTAAGCCCTGTGCTAAGAGAATATGGAAAGGTTGCTAGGCTATCTAAATTAACCTAAAACCTAAGGCTATAAGGTTATGAGATGATCTAACCTAATGTGGGAATTACCTAAGGTAATGTGTTAAGGCCTAAGGTAATTATTCCTAAACTAACCTAAGTTTTGAGGGATCTATCCTAAGCTATTTAAATGGGAACCTAAATGGGTTGCATACCTCTAAGGCGAGGGTTCCAAGGGCATTGAATTGTTGATAAGGTTATTAAAGACATTAAGTACTGCCAGTTTTGGCAGGGGCTAGTTGATTTGGTAGAGGCTTATGTGGAAGCTCCACTAAAGATGGAATTAAATGTTAAGTGGGAATTGGCATTTGCCAGATTTGGGAGGTGGTGGCAAGGAGAGTTGAGCAGGAAAATTAGAATTAATGAAATTAATTAGCCTCAGGTTTTGTTCACAAACCGTCTAGGAAACTTGGAAGGCAGGTTTTTGGAAGGTTGTTGGTTTTTACATGATTTTTAGATTTTTCTCTACATGAAGCAAACTGGTTCTTCGAACCAGCAGTTCGACTTGCACTTTATTGTTATTTTTAACTCACCTGGTCTATTTTTTATCATGGGAAGGTATATGAGGCATACTGAGGAAAGTTGTTGGTTGGTTGATCTTTCATGGAGGAGAAATGGAGTTGGAAGCTCGTCTAGAAGTATCCTTCGATTTTGCAGAAGCGTTATCAGGCATGATAGGCTCTAACCATTAAGATCTCTTGCTTTATTCTAAATGTTTAATTAAAATGACTCTGCTCTTTTGAGATTCTTGGCTGGCATGTTTTATCTGGTTATTTGCTTGCTAGGTTTTTGTAATCTCTGGTAAATTTGGGGTATGAATCCATGGAAAAATTAGTGTATGTCTTGGAAAATTTATTTGTATGGGTTAATTAAAAAAGCATGTATGAGAAACTTGTTTCTGTGGCTCTGTTTGACATTTCTTGAACTGGTATGCGAAGAGTTGTGTTTATGACTAACCTTTGTCACTTTTTACTTGGTTCTGATTTTTTAGGAACCTTGAGCCCCGTCTGATCTTCATTGGAGCTCATGTTTTGTTGAACTTGAGCTTATATTTTAGCTTGTGGTTGTTTGAGCTTGAGCCTGTATTTGGGTTCGTGTTTTGTTTGAGCTTGAACTTGTATTTGAGCTCGTGTTTCATTTGAGCTTTAATACGAGTTTGTGATTAGTTAAAGCTTGATTCAGGGTTAGTGTTTTTTATAAGAATTGTGTTGGAGGTTCTTGTTACTTTCTAATCATGTTTGGATTATCGAGTAATCTTGGACTATTTTTTAGGTCTGTATGTACCTTTGTACTCATGTTTATTCTTGTGTTATTCTGATCTGTTAATGGAAGTTGATAATTTACATAGTAATCATATTTTATGAGTAGTTGTAAACTCTGGTTAGGAGCTCATGTTTCTTTTTGAGCTGGTATGAGTTTTCTTTACAAACTGGAATGGGAATTTGTTGTTTCCCTGAGCCTGGGAATATCTACTTGAATGGTCCTGAACTCTTATGTGAGAAACTTGTGTTTCATTTTGAGTTGGAAATAGGGTTTCTTGTTTACGCTATAAACTGGTTAAGGTTGTTCGTATTATATTCTGACTTGTATCATGATAGTTGTATATATATGTGCTCACATTTGAGACTTTTTGATTCAGCACTGTACATGTAATTTGATACATAGTGTTTGGAATTTTTAGTTGAACAACGTGTTAGCTCTATTCTGGTATTTGTGAGTTGGTTTTAAATTATATTCTAGTTGAAAGCTTATGACTCCTTTAACGCAAACTGCTTACTCCAAGTAATTCTAGGTAAGTAATATGACTGAGCTGTTTGAATATCTCTTGGAGATTTAATTGGAAACACTTTTGTTTGATATTGAATTAGAACTTCTTTTATAAACAAGTTTTGTACCAGTGCTTAGAAATTGTAGTGGAAGGATTACTTAACTCTGTTCAGTTTGATTTTTAGTTCTAAAGGAATTATGACCCACTTACTCTTAAGTACAAAGTAGTGGGGGCATTTTAAAGGAACTTTAGTTTTGAGTTCAACTATACTCCCGAACTGGTTTAGTTTAAGGTATTATGTCTTCTATTCTTATAGGGATCAATAAGTGAATACTTGAGTGTCTTAAAAGAAAAAGAAAATTGAGAATCCTTGGGGACAGAGTGTTGTTTTGAACTTTACTGTTTATGTTGATCTTAACTGAAATTGGAACTAATGTTTTTTATTGATAAGGACTGTAAGGGAGACTTGTAGTATGTTTTCCTTAAAATGTGTTGGTTTGTTCTCTCTTCTGGGAACTAGTATATGAGCTTATCGTTTGGATTAGAAAAGGGAATTTTGTTGTTAAGTGTAGAGAAATGATTAAGGATTGAATCAAATGGTGATAAGATTCCTTTTCTAACCTATAGGGATTTGTTCATTTGATTGAACCCTTCTGTTATTGGTTCTCTTGTGAAGTGGAGATTTATTATAATTGTTTAGTCTTCCTTATTCATATCATTTGTTGAAGTGATGTAGGAAGAGATTGATGTTTCAATTTTGTTGAAAAAAAAAATAATCTAGTTAGCAAACTGTTTAAATTCTATATTCCTTCTTAGATTGATATGGGATTCTATTCTCTTTAAAATCTTAAACGTTGTAGTTAAAGGTAGTTGTCCTTTAAATGAAACAGTTAAATTCATGTTATGGACCCGTTCTAGTTTCAAATATTTTTGTGGAGCATAGTTTGGAATGAATATTCTTCTTCCATGCTTAGGAGCTAGATGAATCATCCTAATGAGAACTATGTTGTAAACCCTTTCTATGTCTTATAGTAAAGTTAAATGTTGTATTCCATTATGATTGAATTGGGAAAAATATGATGTAATGATCTATTGTTTGTTTAAAGGTAATTGATAGGATCAATTAAATTGTAATTTGTGAGGCAGATGTTTTGGATGTGATTAGTTAAAGCTTGATTCGGGGTTAGTGTTTTTTATAAGAATTGTGTTGGAGGTTCTTGTTAATTTGTAACCATGTTTGGATTATCGAGTAATTCATGACTATTGTTGAAGTCCGTATGTACCTCGGTACTCATTTTTATTCTTGTGTTATTCTGGACTATTAACGGAAGTTCATAATTTACACAGTAATCATATTTTATGAGTTGTTCTAAACTCTAGTTAGGAGCTCGTGTTTCGTTTTGAGCTGGTATGAGTTTTATTTAAAAACTGGAATGGGAATTTGTGGTTGTACTGAACTTGCGAATATCTACTTGAATGGTCTTAAACTCTTCTATGGGAAACTTGTGTTTCATTTTGAGTTGGAAATAGGATATTTTTGTTTACGCTATAAACTAGTTAAGGTTGTTCATATTATATTTTGATTTGTATCATGATATTTATATATATCTGTGCTCATATTTGAGACTTTGTGATTCAGCATTGTACATGTAATTTGATACATAGTGTTTGGAATTTTTAGTTGAACAACGTGTTAGCTCTATTCTGGTATTTGTGAGTTGGTTTTAAATTGTATTCTAGTTGAAAGCTTATAACTCCTTTAATGCAAAATGCTTACACCAGGTAATTCTGGGTAAGTAGTATGACTGAGTTGTTTGAATATCTCTTGGCGATTTAACTGGAAATGCTTTCGTTTGATATTGAATTAGAAATTCTTTTATAAACAAGTTTTGTACCAGTGCTTAGAAATTGTAGTGGAAGGATTACTTAACTCTGTTTAGTTTGATTTTTAGTTATAAAGGAATTATGACCCACTTACTCTTAAGTACAAAGTAGTGGGGGAATCTTAAAGGAACTTTAGTTTTGAGTTCGTGTATACTCCCGAACTAGTTTAGTTTAAGGTATTAGATATTTTATTCTTGTTGGAATCAATAAATGAATACTTGAGTCTCTTAAAACAAAAATAAAATTGAGAATCCTTAGGGACAGAGTGCTATTTTGAACTTTACTGTTTATGTTGATCTTAACTGAAATTGGATCTCATGCTTTTTATTGATAAGGACTGTAAGGGAGAATTGCAGTATGTTTTCCTTACAATGTGTTGGTTTGTTCTCTCTTCTGAGAACTAGTATATGAGCTTATTGTTTGGATTAGAAAAGGGAATTTTGATGTTAAGTGTAGAGAAATGATTAAGGATTGAATCAAATACTGATAACATTCCTTTTCTAACATGTAGGGATTAGTTCATTTAATTAAACCCTTCTGTTATTGGTTTTCTTGTGAAATGGAGATTTATTATAATTGTTTAGTCTTCCTAGTTCATATCATTTGTGGAAGTGATGTAGTTAGAGATTGATGTTTCAGTTTTGTTGAACAAAAAATATAATCTAGTTGGTAGACTGTTTAAATTCTATATTCATTCTTAGATTGATATGGGATTCTGTTCTGTTTAAAATCTTAAACGTTGTATTTAAAGGTAGGTTTCCATTAAACGAAACAATTAAATTCATGTTATGAACCTTTTCTGGTTTCAGATATTTTTGTGGAGCATAGTTTGGAATGAATATTCTTCTTCCATGCTTAGGATCTAGATGAATCATCCTAATGAGAACTGTGCTATAAACCCTTTATATGTCTTATAGTAAAGTTAAATGTTGTATTCCATTATGATAGAATTGGGAAAAATATGATGTTATGATCTGTTGTTTGTTTACAGGTAATTGATAGGATCAATTAAACTGTAATTTGTGAGGCAGATGTTGTGGATTAAATTTTGTTCTTCTCTTAGAAGTGAATTTAGATGGGTTAATGTACTTCTTTTCTGATTATTACCACTTACTGATATGTATGATATATTAATTGTTTCATTAAAGAAGAGTGGCTTTAATGGAACAATTAGTGGAATGCACTTCGTTTTAAGGATTAGTTCTTATCATGCTTAGTTCATGGAACTGACCCGTGCTAGAAATTTTTGAAGATGGACTTCGTAAGTGATAAAAGAAGGTAAAAATTATATGATGCACTGGCTGATTTAAGTCTGATTCTTTGTGAAGAATTCTGATTCGTTCTTGAAATTTTATTGAAAAAGAAAATTAGTATTCTTTTTAGAATGAAGGTGGTTATTATGCAGTATGCCTAAAATGCATAAGTCTTGTAAATGTATAAGTTATAAAGATGAATTGAAAATTGAGAATTTACTTGTATTGGTTGTGTAAATTATCTTGTACTTGTATGAAGGAGATGGATTTCTATCTTGTTGATATTCTTCATATTATTTATATGCTTAATTGGTTATCCTTTGATAAGCTAGATAAAGGGATTTAGTTCAATTTCCCTAATTAAGATGTAGCTTGTTAAGTTTCAAAATATGATGTTCTTTATTTAAACTATTTAACATAGTAATGTAATGTGTGATGAACATACATTCAGAAATATGGATATTGGGTAGGATATACCCTAACACTTAAAACATGTAGAGAAAGACTCTTTCTCTTTCTTAATTGAATAGAAACCAAAAAGGTTTGGAAATATGATTACAATTTATTAGACTTCATTTTGTATGAATTCTACTTTAATTGGATATATTTGGACGTTGAACCTTTCTAAAAGTTATGGTAATTTTAAATGAAACTTATGATAATGTTGTTTTGTTGCGGTTAAGTGGAAGTTTAACTAATAAATCAAACATTAAAAGTAACCATAAGTATAACGAAGTTATTTATGGACTAAACGAATAAAATTTAGGAAAGAACTTATTGGGTGTTCGATTAGGGTTTGGCAAGGTTGCTGTAATCAAGAAATAATCCAAACTAACAAAGTATTAACAATCTCCTTGGGGGTATGTACATCTTGATGAGGAAGTTTCTGTAGGATGTTGGCACACGCGAACTGCGGGGCTTTACTTTCGAGAAGGCTTGGGTCTTCTCGAGAATACAACGTTGTAGTTGACATGTGGCATCACCCTTTCGCATTGATCATCTAGATCTACACACAATAGGAACTCAGAATTGAACTTAGTTTCTCTCTAGGTTTGGATAGGAGCATATTTAGGATAGGAATTATATTCCAATGGCTCAGGGCACGTTGGCACATCTGGTCGGATTAGGTCAACTGAGTATGCCCATTTACCCTAAGCCATTGTGAGCATCTTCCAATAATAGGTTATGTTTATATCTAGGGCTAGGGTTAAAGCTGGAACAAGTGGACTGATGGTAATCAATAAAGACCAATCATGATAATAGAGGAGTGAGGTGAAGGATGTATTTCAATATGACAAGTATGTCATCTAGGAATAGTGACATACACAGTATGTTATAAATCTTTGGCCAAAGTATCGCAAGCTGTCGGTTGCATTGTCCTATGTCACCTAGTTTAAAGTAATGTGATGTCAGATGAATATTGGTAACAAATATTCAGATAGGTTCTTTAAACAGATCACTCAGTACTCGGAATAGGGTAAGAAAACCAAGTATACGTAGTATATGAAAAGTATTTAATAATGAAGTTGAACATGAGTAGATCGGTAGGTAAGCGAGTCATGGAATGAATAGATCCGTGTAACACCGAGTCATTCACAGCTGCATATGGTTATCTATTATGAGATTGATTGGCATTGAATGTGTGTTCTAAATAATGTTTTATTTAGAACCGTGACCAAAAGAAAAAATTCCCTTGTTTCTAAAGTCTTAAATTGGGAATGTTACATGATGGACTTTTCATAAGGAATGGTTACGATATTGTGAACTACAATTTTTGGGTCAATACCAGGCATATCGGTATAGGACAAGGAAAATGTGTTGCTCTAGTCCCAAAGGAAAGCGTTGAAGGCTTCTTGTTCAATAGAGTCTAAGGATTGGCTGATCATTAGAATGTGTGTGTCGTCTTGAGTATTAATGTTGATTTTGATGGTCAATTCGTTCAACATGGTTTGTGTCTCAGAGGGTAGTGACCGATGAATGTAAGAGTCTTCTTCACCAAGATAGGTGAGGATGGACTCATCATCCTGACATTGAACGACATTAATTGAAGGCGTATCGTCATCGATCATGTCAGGATACAGGAATGGGAGAGACGATGGAGCCTCGCCATCGTTGATAGGTTAGTTGTCCCATGGAAATGGTGTTTATGATAAAAAAATTTAGGAGGAATAGATTCAGGATCTATTGACTCCGTCGGTGAAGATGGTAATGTGGGTGAATAAGAGGGGGAATATTTCTCATCTTGGATAAGGTCGATGTGAACCTTCTTAGAGGATTGAGCATCAAAACCAATGCCACTATGGTCATTATGTTTACAAGAGTTACAAGAAATGACAGTGTGGCAGCCTTGTTCATAAAAATCAAAGCTAAATCCTTTCCACACGCACCGGTGGAGGAAATTGTGAGTGAAGTGGCAGTTAGTGAGGGAGTGTAAGTCGGATGAAAATGGTTGGGTTTGGGATGGAGGTTCAGGTTTATAAGTGGCCATATCAAGTCCCCCATACATTAGGTTGGTGCGAAGGTGGGGAGGGCCATAAGGGAAAATGTCACCGATGTTGATGTCATAACTGGGGTGTTGACA
Organism: Taxus chinensis; assembly: GCA_019776745.2. Classification (NCBI taxonomy): domain Eukaryota; kingdom Viridiplantae; phylum Streptophyta; class Pinopsida; order Cupressales; family Taxaceae; genus Taxus; species Taxus chinensis. Next base: position 277,386,435 of record CM034155.1, read on the forward strand.
CAGAATCCCATACTCTTATGGGGTTAGGAAGGTATCGATATTGTATAGGCGGTATTCCCCTAGACTGAGGTGTTGAAAAACACTTTCTAAGGGATCAATAGCTAGTATGTGGGTAGCGGGTATAGATGGCTCACTAGATGAAGGGGAAACAGGGGTGCCAACGGTAGAGGATACAGCTGCAGTAGGGATAATGAGGTTAGATGCAGTAGAAGTAGTGGAAATTTTGGTGGATGGGCTCGTGGACGAAGGTGAAGTGGTGACAGTGGTAGATGCATTAACTGGTACAAGCACATCATTGGGTTGATATAGCATGTTACAGGTCTTGAAAGGTGAGGGGTCGATAAGGATAGTGTAATTATGTCCCTCATGTTTAAATTTGAGGCATCAATGTAACTTGGAAGGGACATAACCCATAACATGAATCTAGGGTTAGACAAGTAACAAGTTATACTAGAATTCCCCTTCTAGGACATAGAAAAGTTCTAGGACGGTGTGGGGACCTACATTGACATGGAGATAAATGATACCTAGGGTAGAGGTCATAACATCATTGAAGGAATGCATCATAATAGGGTGACCATGCATGCAATTGGAAGCTATATACATTTGGTCGTACACATTGGAGGAGATGATGTTAATACTAGCACCACCATCGATCATAATGCATCACATGTATATATTATTGATAAAGACAAAGATGAAAAGAGCGGGGTTGGGGTCATCAGACTAGAAGGTAGCGATCTCTTCATCTGAAAAGTTGAGGGTGGCCACTTGGTGAGTGGGTTGAGGTGTAGACGAAGGTGAAGACCTAGTGAGAGAGCCTATGTGGTCAGGGGTAATGATGGAGGCTACAGGTGTGGGGTCATTTGGTAATACTTTGATAGATTGAAGGACCTCCATGACGGCTTGCCAATGTAACTCCAAGGTCTAGACGAGGTCATATAAAGATAATTTGAGGGGGGATTGGTGTAGTTGTTTTATCATTGTGTGATGTGTGACCCCGTTGGAAATGGGATATGTAGGACCTCAAATGATGACTTTGGGTGTGAGTGCAAATTGTATACTAGGTATAGGGTTGGTTGATGGGCCAGTTGCTTTCTCCTTTCCCTTGTATTTCTAAGCACGGGTGGTAATGGTGATCATGTTAATATGAGGGGAGGTGGATGAAGAGGGTGTGTCATGGAAGGTATAGTGGCAAGAGGGACAAAACCCTAGCGGTGGATATGATCCTTGGGAAATGAGTAGGGTGCATTGGCATTTTGGTGGTGGTTTCACCAACTCTCTTATACGAACCATGTTAATCTTGAATCTCATGGATGGATCAAAGAGTTGTTGGGGTGGAGATCTTGGTCTATGAGTAGGTAACGGGAGAAGATCTGTGGAAATTGGTGAAGATGAAATGGGGTCCTCATTAAGAAGATCGTCATTGTCAAAATTTTCTTCAGGAGGACATAATTGTATTAGGGAAGTTTTTAAGGCCTTACAGTTCTCTACATCGTGTCCTGGCACATGATGGTAGGTGTAAATTTTGGTTTCGTCAAACCATTTTGGTTTGGGTTTGAGTGGGTCATAAGGTCTAAGAGGTGGTAATGTGATGACAGAAGTTTTGAGGAGATTAGTTAGGATTTTGGCATAGGACCCTGCTAATGGATCACAATGGGAAGTGAATGTGGGTTTGGGTACAGGTGAGGATGACTGTGGAGGAAGAGTCTTTACAAGAGGGGGAGTAGGTTGGGCTACTAGTTTGGTGTGTGGTGTGGTCTTAGGTGTTTTTTGTATCTGTTTGGGTAGGGGAAAGGTAGAAGAACTGGCGATGGACGGTTTGGTTGGTTTAACTACCTTATTGGAGGGTAGCAGATTTTTAGTTTTAGGTTGCATCTTTTTGGGTAAAGGTGATACGGGCATATGAGATGTGGAGGGAAAGTCTGATCGTGGAAGAGGGTGGGTTACCTAAGGGGGTAACCGAGGTGCTGTGGAGGTAGGTGGTGTGGGTTTGGCAGGAGACGTGAGTGAAATAGAAGGAAGTGTCATGGGTAGTGAAGAATTTATTGACGATATTAGAGGTATGGGTGGTAAGAAGGTTACAGATGAGGGAAGAGGTTGTGTGGGCTGCTTTGGTATATTAGAGGTCTATGATGGGGAAATGGGTTGATGCATTATTGGTTTACTGGTGGATGGGGTTTCTTGGCCAAGGTTGAGGGATGAGGTTTTAGGATGGACGGAAGGGGTGAAGGTGATAAAGGCGTGGTAGGTGAAGTTGGTGTATGAGGTGTAGGAGATTAGATCTTCATTTTAAGGGCCAAGTTAAGTTTGGTGTTAGTTTTAGAAGATGTGGCTAAATCTAGATTGATGGGTGGGTGAGTAAGGCTAGTTGTTGGTATGACCCCTAAGGTAGTGATAGGTTTAGGTAAGGGAGATGATATAGGCATGGGATTAGGTGTAGATGTATGTTGGGCTACGGGTAGATGTGTGAGTTGGTCCATGAGTGGTTTCGTGGAAGGTATTGCAATATTTGTGGTTGTGTTTGGTTTGGTCACTCGAACGACTTTTGGATAAATAGTGGAGGTGTCAGTGAGTGACATCTATATTTGTGTTGAAATATGAAGTAGAAGGTGTCCCAGAAGTAAGGCTCTATCGACATAGTCCAGGTGATTGGCCAAGCATGAGAATGGTACTATTGTAAGCAGGTCCGATGTGGATCGAGTGAAAATTCCCATAAAATGTGTTTGAGATACAAGTAATTGGCTAGCCTCAAACTCTGTGGGTAAGAGAGCTGAAAGAAGATCAGTAGGATCTTGAAGGTATGATGGTGAATGGTCATCTACAGGTAGTGGTACTTCTATAGTATCCTCCATGGGTAGATGGGAGGATGGGCCAGCTGAAGTGGACTCTCCTTGTGTTGGTGTAGGTGGTGGACCTGTATCTTCTATGAGTAGGAGAGGTGCCACTTACAACTGCTCAGAATTTTGAGGGGTCAAAGGTGGAGTGTTGATTATAGGATCTTCCACGGGTGAAGGGAAAAATGAAGGGGGTTCCTCTGTGGGTAGAGGAGTAGATGAAATAGATTCTGGTGTAGTTATGGGAGCATAGGCAAAGATTTAATCTATGGAAGGAACATGAGGCAATTGGGAAGCAACTGGCGTGTCATTGAAAATAGCATGGACCTCGCGGACATTACTATAATTGTTTGAGGTATCACCAGCTTTGTTTGAAGATGGGGCATGATTAGGGAATGGCTTCTTGAAGATATGCAGGTTTTGGTTAGTGGGTGCATTTGGGCTATCCAAGACTAGATCTCCATTTTCTAACATTTCTTGGATGATATTCTTGAAGGTGATGCAGTTATTATCGCTATGACCTTTGACACGATGATAGTTACAGAAGTCATGTTCCTTATACCATGTGGGCATGGGTCACTCAGGGTCAAAACCAGTATGTGATTTTATAGGTGGAAGGGTAATGACACCAGCCTTAACAATATTTTCCAAAACAGAAGAATGAGATTCTCCTATGGAAGTGTACTTTCGTTGTTTTCGTCTGAATTCGAAAGCTTGGATAGGAGAGAGATTAGAAGGGGCTTTGCTTAGGTTTGATTGATGTGGGGGACTATATTTGAGAACTATGGAATTAGTATACCCTTTGGGATTTGAATATTTGTTTTGGGGTTTCAAAGATGAAGAATCATCATTTGATTCAAACGTGATGTTCTTGTTACGAAGTTGAATCTTCTTTTCTTTGATAGCATGAATTTCCAATTTCTGTGCCATGGTGAATGCCTTGTCAAAAGTGTGAAAAGTTTGCACCTGCAGGGTTGGTGAGATGTGTCTAGCACATGCCCAAGTAAATATTTCGATGAGCTCAGTTTGAGGTAATTGGAATGTTAGCTGGTTAATGAGGTTGTGCCAGCGAGTGACGAATTCAGCGATAGACTCATTGTCATACTATCACGTGGAATAAAGATCAATCATGGTAACCTTCTTAACAATGTTGATGTAGAAATGATCTAGGAAGGCTTGGGCTACTTGATTAAACAAGTAAATGGAGTGTCTTGGTAGTCCAGTGTATCAGTCCAATGTAGGCCCTGTCAAGGACATTGGGAAAGTCCTAAAAAGTAAAGCATCATCGTGGACAATTAGGTAACACCCATGTTTAAAGGACTGAAAATATTGTTGTGAGTCTTCTTTTCTATTGAAGCGGTTGAATTTTGGCATTTCCCAATGTACGGGGTATGGTCGAATAGGAATGGATGGGTGAATAATCCCATTACAAATTGCATCATAGGTGAGGGAATTACGTGAGCTGGAAACCGATGCTTCTAGTGTCTACATATTTTCCATAATCAAATTGATGAGGTCATTGGTAAGTTATGATGGAGGGACACCTCCCATGGCATAAGGGGGTGGATATTGAGCCTGATAGGGAGGTTGAGAATAAGGAACTGACATAGAAGGCACATATCCAGAATGGGTGACAGATGAGATAGGGGTTGTTGATAGTAGGTGTATGTACGTGGGGTGGTCATCTTGACTCTAGTAGCGATTGGGGGCAGTGTTTGCGGGATAGAGATGATAAGATTCTGGAATGGATTAGGGGTCACTGACACCATGAACAGTTTTTTTTCAATGGGTATTTGTGAGACAATGGGTGTGGACTAGGCTATGGTCTGGGTGGTCGATGTGGGCACAACATATATGAAAGGCGTGAGTGATACTGTAGATGCAGCATTCATGGTGGGTATGGGTCCTAGCTGTGAAACTACCAGGGGTGAAGCAGGTGAGGGTAACGCCTTATTATTAGGGGTTGATGCAAAAGAAAGAATAAGGGCATGAGAGATGGATACAGGCATGTTGTATATCAACTAACCTAAGGATTCTCGGGTGGAAGAGTGAGAAAGGTAGAACTGTAAGGTCGTGTGATTCTGATGAAGGAATCGTGCAAACTCTTCGTCACCTGTAGCAATGGTGGTAGGTAAGGTTGGATCCATGAGTGACAGGAGGGAAGGTGGAATATGAGGGCATTAGTCTGGCTGCGAGTCAGCACCATGTGAGAAAGCACTGACCTAGTAAGATTGTATTCTGTAGATGACACAAAAACAGTAGAAATAGAGAATAATGGGTTCTGAGAGGTGAATCAAGTCAATGTCTAGATTTTGAAAATCAAACACAGGAAACCGATGATGGTCAGGTTGACCAGTGATGGTTAAGGGAAAACTAATGATGTTCAGGTTGACTGGTGATGGTCGAGGTAAAACTGATGACGGTTGCTAAAACCGATACCGGTCAATGTGGAATAAAACTAGGCTCAAAGAATGAAATAGGAATGTTAGATGTGTACTAGGGAAACTGTTTATGACAGTAGTTATCCATAGGATAGAAATATGATGATGCCTTGAAGGCCAGAAAAAAAAACAAAAAGAGTGATGAAGGCTATTCTAGGTAAAGTAACTCAAAATCAAGAAGCTGACACTGGTTAGGGTTTAACCGACAACGGTCAAATGTGAACCGACAACTATGAAATTTGAAAGAAATGAAGAAAATGGATTTTGAGAATTAAATTAACTAAAGAATTAGACTTAGAAACCTGCGAATGTGGAGAAGGCACCCTGACACACTTAGACAACGCCAAAATACTCCAACTATGACAATGGAGTGTGCAAGGAAGAAGAAAAATGGAGATTCGTAGTCTCACACCTCAAAACACAAGTCAAGAAGAATGCTAAGAAAAAGCATGATCCTAACAATGATTTTTTTATGTTTGTTTAGCTTATGCTATTTAGGACTGACTATGTGTATTTAGAATGGATTTTTTTGGTTAGGAAGTTGTCCTACAAAGAAGGATATCTAAAAGGAGAGGTTTCAGGTATGTTATGGTGGGGGCGGGCCGTCCTCTAAGATGATGACTCGACAGAGGCAATGAGTTGGGGAGTACCTGTCAATCGGATCGTGTGAGCACTGACAGATGTTCCTAGGTAAGGTGTTGTTCAAGAAATATGTGTATATTTTGATTTTGTGCAAGTTTATTAAGACACAGAGAGAGAAAATGTGCTTTCTACGATGTTTTGTGTCAACCATCAGCTGGGCATGACTTGCAGCATCTAGGTTTCCCTCATTTTAATGTGAGCTAAATGCAACAAATCAGAATGTAATGCAACCAATTTTAAGCCCAAATCGAAATATTATGTTCGATGACACAAATGGTGAATAGGAGAGGGTATGCTCTTTCACTAAATGCAAAAAGCAAAAAGAATGGTTCTTTTTAAATGCACCAAAAAAAAGTGTATCTTTTAGAGAAATTAGAAAGAAGAGAAGATAACCAAGGAAGCAGATTAATGTGTAAGCTTATTGAAGGGAAAAAAAATAATTTTTTTTTCCTAGGAATGAAGAAAATGCAATAAGAACCCCTGATGGGTCCCACCGGGTGTGCCAAAAATTTTCACCATTTTCTTAACATTTTTGAATGAAGAAATAGATAAGGGTAAGGGCCAAGGAGGAATACCTGTTAAATGTTGGTTGGTTAATGGTTATTACTCACATTCTGACTTCTTGATCCATAACTAAATTTGAGAGCTTCCTTTTGGCTAGGATGAACTACCTATAATATAAAACAAGACCACAAAAGGGTAGTTAAATAATATATGACAGAGGACTCCCTAGCATATACTAGTTCCAAGAAGTGTGATACTTCCTAGATGGTTGTCAATCCATTGTTTAAAATGAATTAATGTGAGAAACAAGTAAAGTCCTACAGTAGTCTATATGATTTAGGTATCTCATTCAAGTACAATAAGCAAATCCAATCACAACAGGCTAGGCTATATTTGGATCTGAAAGATGAGGTATCTGTCAAGGTACTGTGACTGGTCAAGGTCCTATTCAGGCTTATTTGCATCAACTGGTAGGAGGTTGATTAGGTTCTATTCTATGTCAGGGTATAAAACACAGAGACTGATGTCGGTCGAGTATGATTGATGTTGGTTTAGGTAGAATTGATGAAGGTTGTGGATAATCGACGTTGGTATGGTTGAGGTAAAAGAAACTCAAATAGATCAAATCACAAGGACTGATCTGAGGTCAAATGAGGTTGGGAGAGTGGATGAGAAGGTCTGTGGAGATCTCAGGTATACTTAGAAATGGATATTAGGTCGGGATGGTGATTTGGTGGTGTGGGTAAGGGAAATGGTAGGAATACAAGATAATAAGAAATGGAGTAATGAACATGCAAAGTATAAAATAATAATAGGAATGACAAAAGTTAACTATGCTAAAATAGATAATGCTGGTAGGGGTGTAATTACTGTGATGCAGATTTTGATGGCTGAATGGAGGTGGTTGTTGATCAGAAGAATAGTGTTGGATATCATAACAGTGGCTCCCAGAATGATTCCATGAGTGTGATGCTTCAATATCTATCCTGGTGATGGCTCTGGATGTCTGGATACGTGAAAGGATGTTGGTTTCACTTGCATGCAGATCTGATCTCCTTCCCTTGCTCTCAGAATGTGCCAACCCAAAAACAAGGTTGTTTGGGTGAATAAATGGTAACCGATGATTCTGAGTTGACCGGCGTTGGTTTAGGGGCAACTGACGTCAGTTAAGGCAGGATTCCCTAGGTTTACTAAAATGGGAAAATCTTTCTGATTTCTTTTAGCCTAATTCATTTATTCTCACTTATTAGAACAGAAACTTCCCTTCTAATGATCGGGAATGTGGCTAGAGAGATTTTAGGTATTGATTTTAGGGTTATACAAAACCTTAGCTCATTAAGGCAAGTAAGACTTGGTTATTGTTGGTTATGAAAACATGCCAAGAATAGGTCTAAGTTGAGGTGGTTGGATGAGGTGTCTAGGTGAGGTGGTGGGGTAGAAATTAAGGTAATTAGATATTAAATACTGTGAGGATATATATATTAATTAAATCAAATTAATGGTGATGTGGGGTGGAAAGGGCCATGGTTAGATGAGTATGCTTGAGTTGGTTATTTGACAAGGGACCAAGGGGAGTGTGACCAAATTTTTGTTTCTACAGTAGGATTTTGCAGCAGATTCCTCATGACAACTTCTACCTTGCCGCCAAATAAGAGATTGAGTCTTAGAGACCTCTTGAGAGGAAGTTTGATGGATTCTCCTTACAGGCAAATGGTATTCTTAGATAAAGAGGTCAGATATATGTAGCAATAGATGGAGGCCTGAGACAGGATATCTTGGTAGAGGCTCATCATGCACCTTATTAATCCCGTCAAGGGGTGAAGAAGATGCATGCCACATTGAGACAACTTTATCATTGGATAGGCCTATAGAGAGATGTAGCTCAATTTGTTTTGCGTTGTTTAGAATGTCAGAGGGTAAAGGCCTAACATCAGCATCTAGCTGTACTTATCTACCCGCATGCCATACCGAAGTGGAAATGGATTCCATTGTAGGGCTACTGAATTCTAGCTACCACGATAACACCATCATGGTCACGATGGATAAATTGACAAAAGTGGCTCATTTTTTTCGGTGAAGACCACCTATACAACTAGTACAGTAGCACGAGTATACCTTGATGAGATTGTCAGATTGCATGGGATTCTGTGGAAAATCATTTACAACCGCGATCCCTTGTACACTTTTCACTTTTAGACAAACATGTAGCGGGTTCTTGGTACGAGTATCAACTTCAATACAACTTATCATCCAAAGACAGATGGGCAGACAAAGCGGGTAAATCAGATCTTGGAGGATATGTTGCAGATGTATGTCATGGACAAGCAATCTAGGTGGAAGGAGTACTTCTATTTGGTAGAGTTTTCCTACAAAAACATTTTTCAAAGTTCGATTGGTATGGTTCCTTTTTAGGCATTGTATGCTAGAGAGTGCAAGACACCATTTTGTTGGGATAGATTGGAGGACAGGGTTTCTCTTGGGCCGGATTTGGTATAGGATATGGAGCAACAGGATGTCTTGATTCATCAGAGACTTTAGGAGGCTCACGATAGGTAGAAGAACTATGCAGATATGAGGAGGATAGATCGTAGTTTTGAGTTGGGCATGAAGGTGTTTCTTCGTTTCAAGCCACATAAGAGTCCTATATGTTATGGAAAAGGCTCTAAGTTAGATCCTAGATTTGTGGGTACCTTCGAGATCTTGGAGTGTATCGGTCGCTTGGCCTATCGTCTAGCATTGTCACACGACTTGTCTCATGTGCATGATGTATTTCATGTATATGTACTTAGGAGTTATATTCCAGATCCCTCTCATGTTTTGGATTGGACCGCAATGTAGGTGCAAGAGCATGGGCAGGTATCAGTGGAGCCCGTGCACAACATAGTGTGCAGGACCCAGGGATTTCAAGGCCACCAGATTGACAAGTTGTGAGTCCAGTGGGATAGGTATGATGAGACTGCATCCACTTGGGAGGATGTCACTATTTTTCAAGCTCAGTTTCCTCATCTATTCCAGTGATTTCCAGGAGGAATTCGAGTCTAAGAGGAGGGGGATGTAGTGCCCACTCCTCTTCGACACTGTTTCATCTCAATATCTATACTGTTGTACTGATATTCAGACATTTTGATTATGATACATTGATCAGTAGATGATAGATGATACTAATATTTGGGTTATTAACATTATGTTTTTTACGTTTTATTATGATGCACTAGATATTGATGTTAGACAATTTGATATATGTTGATTTTCATCATGTGGATTTTATACTGACATGATATGTTTTGGGATGTTGGAGTATAATTGTAATCTCATGGATGTTATGTTTAGATTTTGACATATTGATGGATAATACAAATGGTAAATGTTGAAAGTTGAACATTGATTTTATATGTATATTTTCTCGGTGTTGTTAATACGGCCGAAATGCTAGAAAGGTAATTTATCATGTGTAGGAATTTTATCACATACATCGAGGGTATTTTGTGCAATTGGAGGCTTAGGGTAAGACTCTTAATTCACTTGGTATGAATAAGGAGGTGGTCTCCCATAACCCTTGCTCTATTTTGTTTGATCTTAAAACCTTTGTGTTGTTATGAATGTGCAAACTTGTTGGATATGTTATCTTGGTTGAGTTGATTGTCTTGTATGTATGTATGTTTGCGAAGTCAGCTGGTTAGAAGTTATCATTGTTGCTCAATGCTCCTCATGGTTGCTTGGTTGGGGCTCGTGGGCCATTATGGGGATGAGTTCTCACCTTAATGGATTTAAGGTTAGGTGGAGAGTGTTTCCTACTCCCCCTTCCTTGTTTTGTGATTCCTTTGCAAAGTTGGAAGAAATCAATATGTGGAGCTATCAAGTGTGATGAGGACATGCCTTTTGAAGACTTGAAATTTGGCTTGTTGATATCCTTTTTGTAATTCGTCCATATTTCTTATCCCCACTTGAGTGGGTGTTTGTAAATATTTAAGCTTGTAAGAAGGTCATTTTGTGACTTGGGAATCCATATATTTAGTAAATTCTTATAAGAAAATTACATGAGAATGTACATTTTAAGTTTAGTTAGTTTGTGAAAGAAAATTTATAAGTTACTTTTCTTTGGTGAAGAGGAAGATTTGAAATAGAGTTTAGAATTCTATTGCATCTCTCTTAATGGAATTTAATCTATTATTGTAAATTTTGATAGTCTTCATTTTTAAAAAAATCTTATTGAATTGCACTTGCTTGTGAAATGGAATGGTCATTTTTGTCTTTCCTTAGATGAAAGTAAATTGAAGTTTTTAAACTATAAATGTATTATTAGAGTTGTTGAAGGGAAGAAAATAGTGTTTTAACTATCTTGCAAATTATTTTAAATGGCTAAACAATGCTCAAATTTTCTTCCTACTCCTATGTATAATTAGAAATTCTCATAGTCCTCACTTGCTCTACTAAGCTAAAAATGACTTGCTTTAATTAATTAACTGAATCAAATTTCAATAATGTGAGTACCTAATTATAATTTAAGTTGTATGTACTTTAGAAATTGGTTACTAAACTTAATACCCTTATCTCATTCTTAATATGTATCCAAAAGAGGAATTCAAGTTATTTGACTATCTCAGCATTATTATTATATCAATATAATTAATATAATTATATATTGATATTATGTTCATACATTAAAATACAAACAAAATTGAAATGGTACTAATGATACACTTATATTAATATATTCCTATGTTAATATTTTATATATTAAGATGTATATATTTATTAATACATAATTATACTTATTACTATTGTTATCCTTAATAAATATTATTACTTTTAATATTAATACTTTTATTAATATTCACATTTTCCAAACTTTGAAATAAATAAAATTATGTAAAAATAAAGTGGTATGTGTGGGGTTGGCCATATAGGCTTTGATTAAAGGAATGGGGTGGGGAGGAGTCACCAACCTCACCCCCCACCCCATTGATGAAGTGATTTTATTATCTATAATCAAAATCTATTTTCAAAGACAAAGGAATAGGTTCACCATCAAGTGGAATGAGGATAACAACAGCCCCACCCCCACACTGACACTTGGAGCCATCGAAGAAGAGTTTTATTTGGTAAGCAGGTTCGTCCAGGGAAAAGGTAGCTATAGACTCGTTTGGAAATTTTAAGTTAGAGGGTTGATTCTCGTAAATAGGTGCGTCAGAAAATTGGTCAGTGATAGTCTGGCCCTTGATGGACTTTTGATGGATGAATACGAGGTCGAGGTCAGCCAGAAGCATAAGCCAGCATGTGGCACGTTGGTTTTCATAAGGTTTGGCATACATGTAGTGTAAAGGGTCAGTATTAGTAATGATGAAGGTTTTGTGGTTGAGTAGTTAATGTCGGAGTTTAGTGGCGATGAAAAATAAGGCTAGGAAAAAAAATTCGGTGTGGTTATATCTAGTTTTGTAGTCAAAAAGGGTATGGCTTATGTAATAAACAGCTTGATCTCGGTGTTGGTCATCGTGATGAGCAAGCATGGCACCTAGAGAATGGTCAGTGGCAGAAATATAAAGGTAGAAGGGCTGATCATCCTTAGGAGGAATGAGCATTGGTGGTTGAAGGAGGTATTGTTTCAAGGATTTGAATACTTTATGGCATTCATCATCCCATGTGAATGAAACATCTTTCTTGAGAAGATTATGGAATGATTGACAGCAGTCCGAAAGCTGTGAGATAAAACGATGAATTGATTACAAATTTCCCTGTAGGTTGTAAAGTTGACAATGATTAGTGGGTCACGGCATTTCAAGGATAGCCTTGACTTTAGCAAGATCAACTTTTATGCCACGTAAAGAAACGATGAAACGTAGGAGTTTCCCAGAAAGTACTGTAAAGACACTTTTTTGGTTGAAGACGAACAAAATACTTGATGAGGTGGTGAAAGATGATTTTAAGAATGGACATGTGTTTAGTTTGATGCTTAGATTTGGAAAGTAGATCATCTACATAATCCTCCAATATGTGATGCATGATGTCATGGAAGATGTAAGTCACGGCTCGCTGATATGCAGCACCGACATTTTTGAGGCCAAAGGGCGAGACTCGATAGTAGAAAGTCCCCCAAAGGGTGATGAAGGAAGTCTTGTGTTGATCCTCGGGAACTAGTAATATTTGATTGTAGACCGAGAAACCATCCATGAGTGATAAAATTTCATGGCCAGCAATGAGATCAATTAATTCGTCAATGCGTGGTAGTGGGAAATTGTCTTTGGGACAGGCGAGGTTGAGGTCATGGAAATCCATGCAAATGTAGAGTCCCCCTATCGATTTTGTGATAGGAATGATGTTAGAAATCCATTAGGGATAATCAATAGGTAAAATGAAGGAAACCGAGATAAGGCACTAAAGCTCTTCTTTGACCACAAGAGAAATGTGAGGATGCATTTTCTACAGCTTTTGTTTGATGTGTAACACCCTCGACAATTGTTATATTCCTCTTTTGCATTTCAAGTGTTCACATGTGATTTTCTTCTAAAGATGTGTTCTTTTGATTGTTGGAGATCATGTTGGATATGGATAAATATTTTCTAGTCTTAAGATCATTAGACTGGAATAGAATGGCTTCCTTGAATCCATTTTTCACTGTTAGTAGGTGAGTTGCAATCTGGTTTAAGAGTTGTAAACATATCTCTTTATCTGATTCATCATTGGATCAATTTCAGTGATCCAAGTAATGTTTTAAACCTTCTCCATTAAATGAATGGGAAATTGACATTCCATAATTGAGGCACATGGTGGACTGAAATTTGTTATTACAAGTTATTTAATCTTGTGTGAACGTGTTTCCTTTCAGTTCTATGTTGTGCCTAGGTCCTTGAAGATCGATCTTGGTAGTACATTGTTGACGTAAATGAAATACAACCTACTCATGACATAGGAAGGATTCAGAATCCTAAAACTAAAGGATTATCCTACGGAATCCTAAGCTAGGTAAGAATATTTACCACCTAGCTATGTTACTTAATTGAATTTTTATTCTAACCTAAGCTTCATATTCTACTTTGTTGGGTTGGTGTCTAAACCTAAGCCCTGTGCTAAGAGAATATGGAAAGGTTGCTAGGCTATCTAAATTAACCTAAAACCTAATGCTATAAGGCTATGAGATGATCTAATCTAATGTTGGAATTACTTAAGGTAATGTGTTAAGGCCTAAGGTAATTATTCCTAAACTAACCTAAGTTTTAAGGGATCTATCCTAAGCTATTTAAATGGGAACCTAAATGGGTTGTATACCTCTAAGGTGATTGTTCCAATGGCATTGAATTGTTGATAAGGTTTTTTAAGGCATTAAGTACTGCCAGTTTTGGCAGGGGCTAGTTGATTTGGCGGAGGCTTATGTGGAAGCTCCACTAAAGATGGAATTTCATGTTAAATGGAAATTTGCATTCGCTAGATTTGGGAGGCGGTGGCAAGGAGAGTTGAGTGGGAAAATTGGAATTAATGAAATTAATTGGCCTCGGGATTTGTTCACAAACCGTCTAGGAAACTTGGAAGGCGTGTTTGTGGGAGGTTAATGGTTTTTGCATGATTTTCAGATTTTTCTATGCATTAAGCAAACTGGTTCTTCGAACCAACAGTTCGACTTGCACTTCATTGCTATTTTTAACTCACCTGGTCTATTTTCAATCATGGGAAGGTATATGAGGCATGCTGAGGAAAGTTGTTGATTGGTTGATCTTTTGTGGAGGAGAAAAGGAGTTGGAAGCTCGTCTGGAAGTCTCCTTCGATTTGGTAGAAGTGCTATCAGGCATGATAGGCTCTAACCATTAAGATCTCTTTCTTTCTTCTAAATGTTTTATTAAAATGACTCTACTCTTTTGAGATTCTTGGCTTCCATGTTTTATCTGGTTATTTGCTTGCTGGGTTTTTGTAATCTCTGGTAAATTTGGGTAGGAATCCATGGCAAAATAAGTGTATGTCTTGGAAACTTTCTTTATATGGGTTAATTAACGAAGCATGTATGAGAAACTTGTTTCTGTGGCTCTGCTTGAAATTTCTTGAACAGGTATGTGAAGAGTTGTGTTTATGACTAACCTTCGTCACTGTTTACTTGGTTCTGAGTTTTTGGGAACCTTGAGCCCCATCTAATCTTTCATTGGAGCTCGTGTTTTGTTGAAGTTGAGCTTATATTTTAGCTCGTGGTTATTTGAGCTTGAGCCTGTATTCGGGTTCGTGTTTTGTTTGAGCTTGAACTTGTATTTGAGCTCATGTTTCATTTGAGCTTGTCTGAGATTTCGTGATTAGTTAAAGCTTGATTCGAGGTTAGTGTTTTTTATAAGAATTGTGTTAGAGGTTCCTGTTACTTTCTAATCATGTTTGGATTATCGAGTAATCTTGGACTGTTGTTGAAGATCATATGCACCTATGTACTCGTGTTTATTCTTTTGTTATTATGGACTATTAATGGAAGTTCGTAATATACACAGTAATCATATTTTATGAGTAGTTGTAAACTCTGGTTAGGAGCTCATGTTTCGTTTTGAGCTAGTACGAGTTTTCTTTACAAACTGGAATGGGAATTTGTTGTTTCCCTAAAGCTGTGAATATCTACATGAATGGTCTTGAACTCTTATGTGAGAAACTTGTGTTTCATTTTGAGTTGGAAATAGGGTTTCTTGTTTATGCTATAAACTAGTTAAGGTTATTCGTATTATATTCTGACTTGTATCATGATAGTTGTATATATCTGTGCTCACATTTGAGACTTTGTGATTTGGCACTGTACATGTAATTTGATACATAGTGTTTGGAATATTTAGTTGAATGATGTGTTAGCTCTATTCTGGTATTTGTGAGTTGGTTTTAAATTGTATTCTAGTTGAAAGCTTATGACTCCTTTAACGCAAACTGCTTACCCCAGGTAATTCTAGGTAAGTAATATGACTGAGCTGTTTGAATATCTCTTGGAGATTTAACTGGAAATGCTTTCGTTTGATATTGAATTAGAATTTCTTTTATAAACGAGTTTTGTACCAGTGCTTAGAAATTGTAGTGGAAGGATTACTTAACTCTGTTCAGTTTGATTTTTAGTTCTAAAGGAATTATGACCCAATTACTCTTAAGTACAAAGTAGTGGGGGAATTTTAAAGGAACTTTAGTTTTGAGTTCGACTATACTCCTGAACTGGTTTAGTTTAAGGTATTATGTCTTCTATTCTTGTTGGGATCAATAAGTGAATACCTGAGTCTCTCAAAAGAAAAAGAAAATTGAGAATCCTTAGGGACAGAGTGTTGTTTTGAACTTTACTGTTTATGTTGATCTTAACTAAAATTGGAACTCATGCTTTTTATTGCTAAGGAATGTAAGGGAGACTTGCAGTACATTTTCCTTACAATGTGTTGGTTTGTTCTCTCTTCTGGGAAATAGTATATGAGCTTATCGTTTGGATTAGAAAAGGGAATTTTGTTGTTAAGTGTAGAGAAATGATTAAGGATTAAATCAAATGCTGATAAGATTCCTTTTCTAACCTGTAGGGATTTGTTCATTTGATTGAACCCTTCTGTTATTGGTTCTCTTGTGAAGTGGAGATTTATTATAATTGTTTAGTCTTCCTTATTCATATCATTTGTTGAAGTGATGTAGGAAGAGATTGATGTTTCGGTTTTGTTGAACAAAAAATATAATCTAGTTGGCAGACTGTTTACATTCTATATTCCTTCTTAGATTGATATGGGATTTTGTTCTATTTAAAATCTTAAACGTTGTATTTAAAGGTAGTTGTCCTTTAAATGAAACAGTTAAATGCATGTTATGAACCTATTCTGGTTTCAGATATTTTTGTGGAGCATAGTTTGGAATGAATATTCTTCTTCCATGCTTAGGAGCTAGATGAATCATCCTAATGAGAACTATGATGTAAACCCTTTCTATGTCTTATATTAAAGTTAAATGTTGTATTCCATTATGATAGAATTGGGAACAATATGATGTTATGATCTATTGTTTGTTTAAAGGTAATTGATAGGATCAATTAAACTTTAATTTGTGAGGCAGATGTTTTGGATTAAATTTTGTTCTTCTCTTAGAAGTGAATTTAGATGGGTTAATGTACATCTTTTATGATTGTTACTACTTACTGATATGTATGATATATTAATTATTTTATTAAAGAAGAGTTGTTTTAATGGAACAATTAGTGGAATGCACTTCATTTTAAGGCTTAGTGCTTGTCATGCTCAGTTCATGGAAGTGACCCGTGCTATCAATTTTTGCATATGGACTTCGTAAGTGATAAAAGAAGGAAAAACTTATATGATGCATTGGTTGATTTAAGTTTGATTCTTTGTGAAGAATTTTGATTCGTTCTTGAAATTGTATTGAAAAAGAAAAGTAGTATTATTTTTAGAATGAAGGCGGTTATTATGCAGTATGCCTAAAAATGCATGTCTTGAAAATGTATAAGTTATAAAGATGAATTGAAAGTTGAGAATTTACTTGTATTGGTTGTGTAAATTATCTTGTACTTGTATGAAGGAGATGGATTTCTATATTGTTGATATTCTTCATATTATTTTAATGCTTAATTGGTTATCCTTTGATAAGTTGGATAAAGGGATTTAGTTCAATTTCCCTAATTAAGATGTAGCTTGTTAAGTTGCAGAATATGATTTTGTTTATCTAAACTATTTAACATATTAATGTAATGTGTGATGAACATACATTAAGAAAAATGCATATTGGGTAGGATATACCCTAGCACTTAGAACATGTAGAGAAAGACTCTTTCTCTTTCTTAATTGAATAGAAACCCAAAAAGTTTGGAAATATGATTACAATTTATTAGACTTCATTTTTTATGAAGTCTACTTTAATTGGATATATTCGGATGCTGAACCTTTCTGAAAGTTATGGTAGTTTTAAATGAAACTTATGATAACGTTATTTTGTTGTGGTTAAATGGGATTTTAACTCAGAAATCAAACATTAAAAGCAACTGTAGACACCAAATTCATGTCTTACGACCCCTTGTGACCCGCATCCCATTTCACAACCTAACCTCATTACCTAAACTTTACACAATTATTTATTAATTACCTTGTAATTGATAAATCCACATCACCTTACCCGCCACCTCACTTTGCCACCTCATCATGACCTAGCCCTAACCCTAAACTAACTTAATTAAGACCCATGACTTGGTCTAGACTCACATCCATAACTAATGCCTCCTTACTCGCACCCAAAGCCGACCTTCTAGCCACTTGACCAAGCCCGCAACTGATCTCTCGGGAGAAAAGCAGGGAAGGTGGGCTATTTTACTAAAAATAGCCTACTTTTTCCTTACCGATGCCGGTTCCTACTCGACCGCCGTCGGTTACGCAACCGCCATTGGTTCCCTGTAAATGGGCTCCCCAAACCAAAACAACGGATCGGAATTTCATTTTGGAGATCAGTCAAAGGATTTCTGGATCAACAGAGAGCATTGCGAGCGAGGAACAGAGTCCAGATCTTCACTTGACAGAGCAGAGACGAGTAAAGAAACCATAAGTGTTTACAACCAAGGAGATCAACTGGCATCTTGGTCAAAACTAGTAAGTCACATCTTGCATGTCCTTTGTTATAACATTTCTTATGCTTCGTGAATCTCAGTGCTCCTAAATCCATTTCTGAATCCACTACCCAACGTGCCATTGCATCTAATTGTCATTCTTTTGCTTCTAATCATCCCATTTCCTAATACCATCCAAAAAACCAGCCATTACAAACACCATAGCTACCAAGAAGATCCTAGAGCCCACCGGTATCGGTTATCAGTAACCGGCATCGGTTATCAGTAACCGGCATCGGTTCCTCTGATCAAAACCAGAAAAATAGCCTTTCCCCCTACCCAGTTTAACAAAATAATTTAATTGATATTTTGTAGTCTTTTGTGTTAATTCATATTAGCAGGGGAACTGACCACCTTCGAAAGGAAGTTTTATATTTCCTGGGCCCAAGGCAGTTTCCTCATTTATTGTTTAATCAAAATCTTGTGGTCTTGTGTTCTTATTTGCAGGTAGTCCTTCCAAGACAAAAAGGAGTTCTCCGCAGTCAACCTGATCTTTCTCTACAGTACGCGCACACCATCTCGACATTCAACAGGTATTCCTCCTAACCCTAACCTCATCTGTTTCTAAAAGGAATGAAAGGATAGAAGCAACTCTATTCCCAGAAGCCGAAACATTCCGAGCGAAACAGCAACCATAAGTATAACGAAGTTCTTCATGGACTAAACAAAGAAAATTTAGGAAATAGCTTATTGAGTGTTGGATTAGGGTTTGGTAGGGTTGCTGTAATCAAGAAATAATCCAATCTAACAAATTATTAACAATCTCCTTGGGGGTATGTACATCTTGATGAGGAAGTTTCTGTAGGATGATGGCACATGCCAATTGTGGGGTTGTACTTTCGAGAAGGCTTGAGTCTTCTCGAGAATATAGTGTTGTAGTTGACATGTGGCATCACCCTTCCGCATTGATCATCTAGATCTACACACAATAGAAACTCAGACTTGAACTTAGTTTCTCTCTAGGTCTGGATATGAGCATATTTAGGATAGGAATTAGCTTCCAACGGCTTAGGGCACGTTGGCACATCCGGTCGACTTAGGTCAACCGAGTATTCCCATTTACCCTAAGTCATTGTGAGTGCCTTCCTATAATACGTTATGTTTATATCTAGGGCTAGGGTTAAACCTGGAACAAGTGGACTGACGGTAGTCAGTAAATACCAATCATAATAATAGAGGAGTGAGGTGAAGAACATATTCCAATATGACGAGTATATCATCTAGGAATAGTGACATACACAATATGTTATAAATATTTGGCCAAAGTATCGCAAGCTGTTAGTTGCGTTGTCCTATGTCACCTAGTTTAAAGTAATGTGATGTCAGATGAATATTGGTAACAAATATTCAGATAGGTTCTTTAAACAGATCAGTCAGTACCTGGAATAGGATAAGAAAACCAAGTACACATAGTATATGACAAGTATTTAATACTAAAGTTAAACATGAATAGATCGGTAGGTAACCGAGTCATGGAATGAATAGATCGGTGTAACACCGAGTCATTCACAACTACATATGGTTATCTATTATGAAATTTATTGGCATTGAATGTGTGTTCTAAATAATGTTTTATTTAGAACCGTGACCCCAAAAAAATCCCTTGTTTCTAAAGTCGTAAATTAGGAATGTTACATCTTGGTATCAGAGCTGAAGGTTACAGCTCTTGGACCTATTGTGTCTATAATCTGATGAAACTTAAATTTTCTTGTAACAGAAAATGCTGAGAACACGAGGAAATGTTGCAAATAACACTCCGCCTGAGGAAGGAGTAGCAACCACCCAGAAATTCAATGAGATACTTGCTGTCATGTTGAACACAAGAGATCATTTGGCTGTGCTTGAACAACAAGTAATGGGTAATGAGGAGGAAGAAGAAGCACATAACAATAATCAGCCACCTCCAGGGGACAATGCCAATGTGGGTGTTGATAATAACAATGTTAACATACCTATTCAGCCTGAGAACAAAAAGGCTAGGCTAGCAACAGAACTCACTAATGACATAAAAAGGATAAGTCCACCCAAGTTTGATGGCACCACATTAGGATATGGGGCTAAGAATTGGATCAGCGAAATGGAGAAATAATTTGTAATAAGAAATTTCTCAGGAGAAACAAAGGAAATATGGGGAGCATATCAAATTTCTCACGAAGCATCTTCATGATGGGACAGCCGCAAGGTAGAGTTGAACATTGATGAATCTACTATAACATGGGACCAATTTAAAAATTACTTTAGGAAATGATGGCTGCCACAACTCTACAATGATCAAAAAATGACTGAATTGTATAACTTAGCTCAAGGAAAGCTAACTATAACGGAGTATTGGGAGCGATTTATAAAACTCCTTAATTATGTGCCTCAGTACCAAACAAAAGAGAAGTTTAGCATACGGAAATTCATCATGGGATTGAATCCCGTTATAGGGGGAGAGGTGGATGTTCACAGCCCAACCACGATGGAAGGGGTTGTTGAAAAATCCATAAGGCAGGAACAGAAATTAAAGGAAATTTTTGCTCACAAGGAGGAAGTAACGAAGAAGAATCCCAACTCCTCTTCATCATCTCTTGCACCCAAGAAAGGACCATGGAAGAAATTCGGAATGAAAATTAAGTTTTCATCTGATACAAATAAGAAAGCAACAACAAACGAGTTTGTTGGTAATGCACGGAACAACTTTGTCAAGAACAATAATAACAGACAGAAGTCCTATGGGGGTCAGAACGATAACTCTCAGGCTGGAAATAAACTTGAGCCTAGGAAGGGACCTGTAGCAAGCTGTTATAACTGTGGCAAATATCATGACATAAATCGATGTCCTTTGAAGAAGGATGATCATAATCAGCAGCACAAGATACATGCTGCAGTAGCTGACAAGCAAGCTGAGAAACGGGTCACACCCATAGAAGTTCGGGGTAAGTTATTTGGCTTACCAATAACTATTTTTTTTTATACTGGAGCTACTGAATGTTTTATTTATAGTAAATTATCATCAAAATTAAAAAGAAAAGATGGAAACATGGATAAAACATGGATTGTATAGTATGGGAATAATGTTGTTCATACGGTTAGTATGTGTTTTTTTAAAGCAATCTTTGACTTACCTAACTTTTCCACTGAGGTTGATCTTTATGTTGCACCCTTGGGGTCTTATTATGTAATCATAGATGTTAATTGGTTAGCAGAACATAAGGCTAAAGTGAACTATTTTAAAAAATACATTAGTTGTTTAGACAACCTGCAGAAAACAACAGAGATTCAGAGTGTGAAACGTGAGATTTCTATTAGAAAACTATCAATTATGCAACTTAAAAAGGCCAAAAATAAAGGATATACCTTATATGCAGTAAAAATTATTGAATTAAAATAAGGGAGCAGGGATATTATGGAACGATATCCGCTGTTACGAGACTTCAGTGATGTATTTTTGGAAGAATTTCCAAGTATTCCACCTAAAAGGGAATTTGATTTCACGATTGATATCAAGCCTATAACTAAACCTATTTCTAAAGCACCGTATCGAATGACTACTACAAAATTAGTAGAGCTTAAGGCTCACTTGCATGAAATTTTGTCTCAAGGTTTGATTAGACCAAGTATTTCACCTTGGGGAGCACTCATAATTTTTGTTAAAAAGAAAAATGGAACACTTAGATTGTTCATTGATTACAGAATGTTAAACAAGGAAACAATCAAGAATAGATATCCACTCCCTAGGATTAATGATTTATTTGATTATATGTGTGGAGCATCGGTATATTCCAAGATAGATCTTCGATCTGGATATCATCAACTACGAATTAAGGATGAGGATATTCATAAGACAGCTTTCAGAACAAGGTATGGACATTATGAGTTCACGGTTTAATTTTTGGATTGACGGATGCACCTGCATCTTTTATGAACTTAATGAATAATATCTTTCAAGAATACTTAAAAATTTTGTGCTTTTATTCTTAAATGACATTCTCATATATTCTAAAAGCATTGAGGAGCATCATGAGCATTTGAAAATAGTTTTGGATTCCGAGAAAGAGACGGTTGTTTGGTAAGCTGTCCAAATGTTCTTTCTATAACATAGAAGTCCACTATTTGGGTCATGTTATAAGTAAATATGGGATTGATGTAGATCCTTAAAAGATTACAGCTATAACAGAATGGCCTTCACCAAAGAATTTACATGAAGTTTGAAGCTTCATGGGACTTGCTGGCTACATAAGAAATTTGTAAAAGATTTTTCTAAGATAGCTTCACCAATAACTTCCTTATAGAAGAAAGATAAAAAGTTTGTTTGGAGTGAGAAATGTGAAATTGCATTTAAAACCTTGAAGGAATAGTTAACTTCAGCACCTATTCTTGCAGTACCAGATCCTAATAGAGATTTTATGGTGGTAACTGATGCATCCGGTGAAGGTCTAAGAGGTATTTTGTTACAAAGTGGTCATGTCCTAACATATGAAAGTAGGAAACTTAAGTTACATGAGTTGAATTATGCTCCACATGATTTAGAGCTTGTTGTCATTGTTCAAGCACTACAAGATTGGAGGCATTACCTTCTCGGTAAGCCTTTTGAATTGAAAAATGATCACCTTGGACTAAAGTATATCTTCACTCAGCCAAATCTTAATGCAAGACAACGAAGGTGGTTGGAGTTTTTGTCTCAATATGATTTTGACATCAGTTATATAAAGGGTAAAGAAAATAGAGTGGCTGATGCTCTAATTTGTAGGAAGCACATTTCTGCTCTTATAACGTTAAGAACTCAGTTTAAGGATGAAGTAAAAAGTGTTATGGAATCTGATTCTTACTTTCAACAAGTAAAAGTAGCACTTGCTACAGATTCAAATGATTCGAGGTATAAAGGTTTTTGCTTTGTTAAAGAAGGAATCTTACGATTTGAAAACATAGTCTATGTACCTTCGCTAAATGATTTGAGAAATAAATTGTTAGCAGAATTTCATAATTCACCTTTTTTTGGACACCCTGGCATTACAAAAATGCTTGCTGATATAAAACAGTAATACTTCTGGAAAGGAATGAAAAACAATGTTCTAAACTTTGTGACATATTGTCTTGAGTGCCAACGTGTTAAGGTGGAACATATGCACCCAAGTGGTCTGTTGTATCCTCATAGCATACCGCAGCACAAATGGTAGGTAATAAGCATGGATTTTTTACAAGGGTTACTTATGTCGAGAAATCAGCATGATGTTATATTAGTAGATATGGATAAACTAACAAAGGTAGTAAATTTTATTGTTGGAAATCTGAAGGATGATTCTCCTATTTTGGCAAGAAGATTTGTACATGAAATTTTTAGATTACATGGAGTACCTGAGTTAATCATTTCGGATAGAGATCCTAGAATGACGTCAAGATTTTGGCAAACGCTTAATGCAGCTCTAGGAACTAAGCTAAATTTCAGTTCTGCGTATCATCTAGAAATAGATGGGTAGACTGAAAGAGTAAATCAAGTTTTGGAAGATATGTTACGAATGTATTGCATGGATCAACAGTATAAGTGGGAAGAGTATCTTCCATTAGTTGAATTCACATACAATAATACATATCATGCTTCTCTTAAGATGACACCTTTCAAGGCATTATACGGAAGAAAATGGAGAACCCCTGTTAGTTGGGATAACATAGAGGATAAAGAGGTAATTAGACCTGAAATTCATACTGAAATGGAACAACAAGTTAATTTCATTCGTGAACACTTGAAAGAAGCAACAGATAGGCAAAAGAGTCACGCTGACTTGAAGAGGGTGGATAGGAAATTTGAACTTGGTGAGAAAGTCTTTCTTTGGGTTAAACTGAAAAGAGTTCTATAACTTTTAGCAAGGCTGCCAAGTTATCACCTTGTTATGTGGGACCTTTTGAATAGTTGAAGTAATTAACCCCATAGCTTATAGTTTAGCATTAACTCCTGCTTTGTCATGAATGCATGATGTTTTCCATATTTCTTTGCTTAAGAAATACGTTTCATATTTTTCACATGTGTTAAATTGGAACTCCTTGCAGGTCCAGGACCTAGGAATAATCATTTTTAAACCCATACGATTGCTTGAAACTCATCGGTTGCATTTGAGAAATCGAGAAATAAGTCAACGTAAAGTCCAGTGGGACTAGTTTAACGAAGATAGTGCAACTTGGGAAAACCTAGAGGATAGGAAAACTTCTTTTCCATGTCTATTTGAACACAATTGATTCTGTAGACTATTAATTTTTTTATGGTTTTCTTCTTTATATGACAATAAGTATGCCAGTTTTGGGCAGATATTTATATGAATTAAATAAACAACTATTTAATACTGATTTTTGGGACTATAAGGTTTTGATATATTTGACTTATGGTAAGAGAAGTGAATGAATTGATTGTCCTTGATGTAAATGTTTAAAATGAGGTAATCATCGGGACGATGATAATTTTTAGGAGGGAAGCATGTCACACCCTTGACAATTGCTATATTCCTCTTCTGCATTTCAAGTGTTCGCATGTGATTTTCTTCTAAAGATGTGTTCTTTTGATTGTTGGAGATCATGTTGGATATGGATAAATATTTTCTAGTCTTAAGATCATTAGACTGGAATGGAATGGCTTCCTTGAATCCATTTTTCACTACTAGTAGGTGAGTTATAATCTGATTTAAGAGTTACAAACATATCTCTTTATCTGACTCATCCTTGGGTCAATTTCAGTGATCTAAGGAATGTTTTAAACCTTCTCAGTTATTACAAGTTCTTTAATCTTGTGTGAACGTGTTTCCATTTAGTTGTATGTTGTGCTTAGGTCCTTGAAGATCAATCTTGGTAGTACATTGCTGACGTAAATGAAATACAACCTGCTCATGACATAGGAAGGATTCAGAATCCTAAAACTAAAGGATTATCCTATGGAATCCTAAGTTGGGTAAGAATATTTACCACCTAGCTATGTTACTTAATTGAATTTTTATTCTAACCTAAGATTCCTATTCTACTTTTTTGGGTTGGCGTCCAAACCTAAGCCATGTGCTAAGAGAATATGGAAAGGTTGCTAGGCTATCTAAATTAACCTAAAACCTAATGCTATAAGGTTATGAGATGATCTAACCTAATGTTGGAATTACCTAAGGCTAAAATTTCCTAAGGTAATGTGTTAAGGCCTATGGTAATTATTCCTAAAATAACCTAAGTTTTAAGGGATCTATCCTAAGATATTTAAATGGGAACCTAAATGGGTCGCATACCTCTAAGGCAACAGTTCCAATGGCATTGAATTGTTGATAAGGTTCTTAAGGGCACTAAGCACTACCAGTTTTGGCAGGGGCTAGTTGATTTGGCGGAGGCTTATGTGGAATCTCCACTAAAGATGGAATTGCATGTTAAATGGGAATTGGCATTCGCCAGATTTGGGAGGCAGTGGCAAGGAGAGTTGAGCAGGAAAATTAGAATTAATGAAATTAATTGGCCTCGAGTTTTGTTCACAAACCGTCTAGGAAACTTGGAAGGCGTGTTTGTGGGAGGTTGTTGGTTTTTGCATGATTTTCATATTTTACTCTACATGAAGCAAAATGGTTCTTCAAACCAGCAGTTCGACTTGCACTTCATTGCTATTTTTAACTCACCTGGTCTATTTTCGATCATGGGAAGGTATATGAGGCATGCTGAGGAAAGTTGTTGGTTGGTTGATCTTTCATGGAGGAGAAAAGGAGTTGGAAGCTCGTCTAGAAGTCTCATTCGATTTGGCAGAAGTGATATCAGGCATGATAGGCTCTAACCATTAAGATCTCTTGCTTTCTTCTAAATGTTTCATTAAAATGACTCTGCTCTTTTGAGATTCTTGGCTTGCAAGTTTTATCTGGTTATTTTCTTGCTGGGTTTTTGTAATCTCTGGTAAATTTGGGGTATGAATCCATGGAAAAATTAGTGTATGTCTTGGAAACTTTCTTTATATGGGTTAATTAACGAAGCATGTATGAGAAACTTGTTTCTATGGCTCTACTTGACATTTCTTGAACTGCTATGCGAAGAGTTGTGTTTATGACTGACCTTCGTCACTGTTTACTTGGTTCTGAGTTTTTGGGAACCTTGAGCCCCGTCTGATCTTTCATTGGAGCTCGTGTTTTGTTGAACTTGAGCTTATATTATAGCTTGTGGTTGTTTGAGCTTGAGCCTGTATTCGGGTTCGTGGTTTGTTTGAGATTGAACTTGTATTTGAGCTCGTGTTTCATTTGAGCCTATATGCAAGTTCATGATTAGTTAAAGCCTTCTTCGGGGTTAGTGTTTTTTATAAGAATTGTGTTGGAGGTTCTTGTTAATTTGTAACCATGTTTGGATTCTCAAGTAATTTTGGACTTTTGTTGAAGTCCTTATGTACCTCTGTACTCGTGTTTATTCTTGTGTTATTCTAGACTGTTAATGGAAGTTCGTAATTTACACAGTAATCGTATTTTATGAGTAGTTATAAACTCTGGTTAGGAGCTCGTGTTTCGTTTTGAGCTGGTATGAGTTTTCTTTACAAACTAGAATGGGAATTTTTGGTTGCCCTGAACTTGCAAATATCTACTTGAATGGTCCTAAACTCTTTTGTGAGAAACTTGTGTTTCATTTAGAGTTGGAAATAGGGTTTTTTGTTTACGCTATAAACTGGTTAAGGTTGTTTGTATTATATTTTGATTTGTATCATGATATTTATATATATCTGTGCTCACGTTTGAGACTTTGTGATTCAACATTGTACATGTGATTTGATACATAATGTTTGGAATTTTTAGTTGAACGACGTGTTAGCTCTGTTCTGGTATTTGTGAGTTGGTTTTAAATTGTATTCTAGTTGAAAGCTTATAACTCCTTTAATGCAAAATGCTTACTCCAGGTAATTCTGGGAAAGTAGTATGATTGAGCTATTTGAATATCTCTTGGAGATTTAACTGGAAACGCTTTCGTTTGATATTGAATTAAAACTTCTTTTATAAACGAGTTTTGTACCAGTGCTTAGAAATTGTAGTGGAAGGATTACTTAACTTTGTTCAGTTTGATTTTCAGTTCTAAAGGAATTATGACCCACTTACTCTTAAGTACAAAGTAGTGGGGGAATTTTAAAGGAACTTCAGTTTTGAGTTCGAGTATACTTCCGAACTACTTTAGTTTAAGGTATTAGGTCTTTTATTCTTGTTGGAATCAAAAAGTGAATACTTGAGTCTCTTAAAAGAAAAATAAAATTGAGAATCCTTAGGGACAGAGTGTTATTTTGAAATTTACTTTTTATGTTGATCTTAACTGAAATTGGAACTCATGCTTTTTATTGATAATGACTGTAAGGGAGACTTGCAGTATGTTTTCCTTATAATGTGTTTCTTTGTTCTCTCTTCTGGGAACTAGTATATGAGCTTATCGTTTGGATTAGAAAAGGGAATTTTGTTGTTAAGTGTAGAGAAATTATTAAGGATTGAATCAAATACTGATAAGATTCCTTTTCTAACCTGTAGGGATTAGGTCATTTGATTAAACCCTTCTATTATTGGTTCTCTTATGAAATGGAGATTTATTATAATTGTTTAGTCCTCCTTGTTCATATCATTTCTTGAAGTGATGTAGTAAGAGATTGATCTTTCGGTTTTATTGAACAGAAAATATAATCTAGTTGGCAGATTGTTTAAATTTTATATTCCTTCTTAGATTGATATGGGATTATGTTCTGTTTAAAATCTTAAATGTTGTATTTAAAGGTAGTTGTCCTTTAAATGAAACAGTTAAATTCATGTTATGAACCTGTCTTGGTTTCAGATATTTTTGTGGAGCATAGTTTGGAATGAATATTCTTCTTCCATGCTTAGGATCTAGATGAATCATCCTAATGAGAATTGTGCTGTAAACCCTTTCTATGTCTTATAGTAAAGTGAAATGTTGTATTCCATTATGATAGAATTGGGAACAATATGATGTTATGATTTGTTGTTTGTTTACAGGTAATTGATAGGATCAAATAAACTGTAATTTGTGAGGCAGATGTTGTGGATTAAATTTTGTTCTTCTCTTAGAAGTGAATTTAGATGGGTTAATGTACATCTTTTATGATTGTTACTACTTACTAATATGTATGATATATTAATTGTTTCATTAAAGAAGAGTGGTTTTAATGGAACAATTAGTGGAATGCACTTCGTTTTAATGCTTAGTTCTTATCATGCTCAGTTCATGGAACTGACCCGTGCTAGAAATTTTCACATATGAACTTTGTAAGTGATAAAAGAAGGTAAAACTTATATGATGCACTGGCTGATTTAAGTTTGATTCTTTGTGAAGAATTTTGATTCGTTCTTGAAATTTTATTGAAAAAGAAAAGTAGTATTATTTTTAGAATGAAGGCGGTTGTTATGCAGTATGCCTAAAATGCATAAGTCTTGTAAATGTATTAGTTATAAAGATGAATTGAAAGTTGAGAATTTACTTGTATTGGTTCTGTAAATTATCTTGTACTTGTATGAAGGAGATGGATTTCTATCTTGTTGATATTCTTCATATTATTTATATACTTAATTGGTTATCCTTTGATAAGCTGGATAAAGGGATTTAGTTCAATTTCCCTAATTAAGATGTAGCTTGTTAAGTTGCAGAATATGATGTTCTTTATCTAAACTATATAACATATTAATGTAATGTGTGATGAACATACATTAAGAAATATGGATATTGGGTAGGATATACCCTAATACTTAAAACATGTATAGAAAGACTCTTTCTCTTTCTTAATTGAATAGAAACCCAAAAGGTTTGGAAATATGATTACAATTTATTAGACTTCATTGTATGAAGTCTAATTTAATTGGATATATTTGGAGGTTGAACCTTTCTAAAAGTTATTGTACTTTTAAATGAAACTTATGACAACACTATTTTTTTGCGGTTAAGTGGCAGTTTAACTGAGAAATCAAACATTAAACGAAACCATAAGTATAATGAAGTTCTTCATGGACTAAACAAAGAAAATTTAGGAAAGAACCTATCTAGTGTTGGATTAGGGTTTGACAGGGTTGTTGTAATCAAGAAATAATCCAAACTAACAAATTATTAACAATCTCCTTGGGGGTATGTACATCTTGATGAGGAAGTTTCTGTAGGATGTTGGCACACGCCAACTGTGGGGCTGTACTTTGGAGAAGGCTTGGGTATTCTTGAGAATACAGCGTTGTAGTTGACATGTGGCATCACCCTTCCGCATTGATCATCTAGATCTACACACAATAGGAACTCGGACTTGAACTTAGTTTCTCTCTAGGTTTGGATAGGAGCATATTTAGGATAAGAATTATATTCCAATGGCTCAGGGCACGTTGGCACATCTAGTCGGATTAGGTCAACCGAGTATGCCCATTTACCGTAAGCCATTGTGAGCGTCTTCCTATAATATGTTATGTTTATATCTAGGGCTAGGGTTAAACCTAGAAAAATTGGACTGACAGTAGTCAGTAAAGACCAATCATGATAATAGAGGAGTGAGGTGAAGGAAATATTTCAATATGACGAGTATGTCGTCTAGGAATAGTTACATACAGAGTATGTTATAAATCTTTGGCCAAAGTATCGCAAGCTGCTGGTTGCATTGTCCTATATAGCCTAGTTTAAAGTAATGTGATCTCAGATGAATATTGGTAACAATTATTCAGATAGGTTCCTTAAACATATCACTCAATACCCGGAATAGGGTAAGAAAACCAAGTATACGTATTATATGACAATTATTTAATACTGAAGTTAAACATGAATAGATCGGTAGGTAATCGAGTCATGGAATGAATAGATCCGTGTAATACCGAGTCATTCATAGTTGCATATGGTTATCTGTTATGAGATTGATTGGCATTGAATGTGTGTTCTAAATAATGTTTTATTTAGAACCGTGACCAAAAAAAAATTCCCTTGTTTCTAAAGTCTTAAATTGGGAATATTACATGATGGGTTTTTCATAAGGAATGGTTACGATATTGTGAACTACAATTTTTTGGTCAATACCGGGCATATCGGTATAGGACCAGGAAAATGTGTTGCTATGGTCCTGAAGGAAAGATTTGAAGGCTTCTAGTTCAGTAGAGTCTAAGGATTGGCTGATCTTTAGAATGTGCGGGTCGTCTTGAGTATTAATGTTGATTTCGATGATCGATTCATTCAACATGGTTTGTGTCTCAGAGGGTAGTGACCGATGAATGTAAAATTCTTCTACACTAAGGTAGGTGAGGATGGACTCATCATCCTGAAATTGAACGACATTAATTGAAGGCGTATCGTCATCAATCATGTCAGGATACAAGAATGAGAGAGAAGATGGAGCCTTGTCATCGCGTTGATAGGTCAGTGGTCCCATAGAAATGGTGTTTACGAAAAAAAAAAAAAAGTTAGGAGGAATAGATTCAGGATCTATTGACTCCGTCGGTGAAGATGGTAATGTGGGTGAATGAGAGGGGGAAGATTTCTAATCTTGGATAAGGTCGATGCAAACCTTCTTAGAGGATTGAGCGTCAAAACCAATGCCACTACGGTCATTATGTTTACGAGAGGTACAAGAAATGACAGTGTGGCAGCCTTGTTCATAAAAATCAAAGCTAAATCCTTTCCACGCGCACCGGTGGAGGAAATTGTGAGCAAAGCGGTGGTTTGTAAGGGAGTGTAAGTCAAATGAAAATGGTTGAGTTTAGGATGGAGGTTCAGGTTTATAAGTGGCCATATCAACTCCCCCATACATTAGGTTGGTGTGAAGGTGGGAGGGCCATAAGAGATAACGTCACCAATGTTGATGTCATAACTGGGGTGTTGATTCATATTCCCATACTCTTATGGGGTGAGGAATGTATTGATATTGTATAGTTGGTATTCCCCCAGAGTGAGGCATTGAAAAACACCTTCTAAGGGATCAGTAGCTGGTATGTGGGTAGCGGGTATAGATGGCTATCTAGATGAAGGGGAAACAGGGGCGCCAGCGGTAGAGGATACAGCTGCAGTAGGGATAACGAGGTTAGATGCAGTAGAAGTAGTGGAAATTTTGGTGGATGGGCTCATGGATGAAGGTGAAGTGGTGATGGTGGTGGATGCCTTAACCACTACAAGCACATCATTGGGTTGATATAGCATGTTACAGGTCTTGAAAGGTGAGGGGTCGGTAGGGATAGTGTAATTATGTCCCTCATGTTTAAATTTGAGGCATAAATGTAACTTCAAAGGGACACAACCCATAGCATGGATCCAAGGTCAGCCAAGCAAGAAGTTAT
Source organism: Taxus chinensis (assembly GCA_019776745.2). NCBI lineage: Eukaryota > Viridiplantae > Streptophyta > Pinopsida > Cupressales > Taxaceae > Taxus > Taxus chinensis. The sequence goes on from CM034155.1 coordinate 277,417,687, forward strand.
ACTAGAATTCCCCTTCTAGGACATAGAAAAGTTCTGGGATGGTGTGGGGACCTACACTGACATGGAGATAAATGATACCTAGGGTAGAGGTCATAACATCATTGAAGGAATGCATCATAACAGGGTTACCATGCATGTAATTGGCAGCTATTTACATTTGGTCGTATGCATGGGAGGAGATGATGTTAATACTAGCACCACCATCGATCATAATGCATCGCATGCATATATTATCGATAAAGACGAAAATGAAAAGAGCCGGATCGGGGTCATCGGACTAGAACAGAGTGATCTCTTCATCTGAAAAGTTGAGGGTGGCCACTTGGTGAGTGGGTGGAGGTGTAGAGGAAGGCAAAGACCTAGTGAGAGAGGCTATGTGGTGAGGGGTAATGATGGAGGATACGGGTGTGGGATCATTTGGTAATACTTCAATATATTGAAGGACCTCCATGAGGGCTTGACAATGTGACTCCCAGGTTTGGACGAGGTCATATAAAGACATTTTGAGCGGGGATTGGTGTAGTTGTTTTATCATTGTGCGATGTGTGACCCCGTTGGAAATGGGATATGCAGGACCTCGAATGATGACCTTGGGTGTGGGTGTGGATTGTATACTGGGTACAGGGCTGGTTGATGGGCTAGTTGATTTCTCCTTTCCCTTGTCTTTCTGAGCACGGGTGGTAATGTTGATCATGTTAATCTGAGAGGAGGTGGATGAAGAGGGTGTGTCATGGAAGGTATAGTGGCAAGAGGGACAAAACCCTATCGGTGGATATGATCCTTGAGAAATGAGTAGGGTGCATTGGCATTTTTGGTGGTGGTTTGGCCAACTCTCTTATACGAACCATGTTAATCTTAAATCTCAGGGATGGGAAGATCTGTGGAAACTAGTGAATGTGAAATGGGGTCCTCATCATGAAGATCGTCGTTGTTAAAATTTTCTTCGAGAGGACATAATTGGATTAGTGAAGTTTTTAAGGCCTTACTGTTCTCTACATCGTGTCCTGGCACATGATGGTAGGCGTAAATTTTGGTTTCATCAAACCCTTTTGGTTTGGGTTTGAGTGGGTCATAAGGTCTAAGAGGTGGTAATGTGATGACAAAATTTTCGAGGAGATTGGTTAGGATTTTTCCGTAGGACCCTGCTAATAGATCACAATTGCAGGTGAATGTGGGTTTGGGTACAGGTGCGGATGACTGTGGAGGAAGAGTATTTACAAGAGGGGGAGTAGGTTGGGCTACTAGTTTCGTGTGTGGTGTGGTTTTAGGTGTTTTTTGTATCTTCTTGGGTAGGGGAAAGGAAGAAGAACTAGCGATTGAAGGTTTGGTTGGTTTAACTACCTTATTGGAGGGTAGCAGATTTTTAGTTTTAGGTTGCATCTTTTTGGGTAATGGTGTTACGGGCGTACGAGATGTGGAGGGAAAATCCGATGGTGGAAGAGGATGGGTTACCCAAGGGGGTAACCGAAGTGCTGTGAAGGTAGGTGGTGTGGGTTGGGCAGGAGACATGAGTGAAAGAGAAGGAGGTGTCATGGGTAGTGAAGAATTTATTGACAATATTAGAGGTATGGGTGGTAAGAAGGTTACGGATGAGGGAAGAGGTTGTGTGGGCCGCATGGGTATATTAGAGGTCTGTGATGAGGAAATGGGTTGATGCATTCTTGGTTTACTGGTGGATGGGGATTTCTTGGCCAAGGTCGAGGGATGAGGTCCTAGGATGGATGGAAGGGGTGAAGGTGATAAAGGCGTGGTAGGTGAAGTTAGTGTATGAGGTCTAGGAGATTGGATCTTCATTGTAGGGGCTGGGTTAAGTTTAGTGTTAGTTTTAGAAGGTGTGGCTAAATCTAATTTGATGGGTGGGTGAGTAAGGCTAGTTGTTGGTATGACCCCTAAGGTAGTGATAGGTTTAGGTAAGGGAGATGATATAGGCATGGGATTAGGTGTAGATGTATGTTGGGCTACGGGCAGAGGTGTGAGTTGGGCCATGAGTGGTGTTGTGTAAGGTATTGAAATAGTTGTGGTTGTGTTTGGTTTGATCACTCGAAATACTTCTGGATAAATAGTTTTGGTGTCAGTGAGTGACATATGCATTTGTGTTGAAACAGGAAGTAGAAGGCATCCCCAAAGTAAGGATCTATCGACATAGTCCAGGTGATCGGCCAAGTGTGAGAATGGTACTATTGTAAGCAGGGCCGACGTGGATCGAGTGGAAATTCCCATAAAATGTGTTTGAGATACATGGAAATGGCTAGCCTCAAACTCTGTGGGTAAGACAGCCGAAAGCAGATCAGTAGGATCTTGAAGGTATGATGGTGAATGGTCATCTACATGTAGTGGTACTTCTATAATATCCTCCATGGGTAGATGGGAGGATAGTCCAGCTGAAGTGGAATCTCCTTGTGTTGGTGTAGGTGGTGGACCTGCATCTTCTATGAGTAGGAGAGGTGCCACTGAAAACTACTTAAAATTTTGAGGGGTCAAAGGTGGAGTGCTGATTATAGGATCTTCCACGGGTGAAGGGAAAAATGAAGGGGGTTCCTCTGTGGGTAGAGGAGTAGATGAAATAGATTATGGTTTAGGTAGGGGAGCACGGGATAAGATTTAATCTAAGGAACATAAGGTAATCAGGAAGAAACTAGTGTGTCATTGAAAATAGCGTGGACCTCACAGACATTGCTATAATTGTTTGAGGTATCACCATCTTGGTTGGAAGGTGGGGCATGATTAGGGAATGGCTTCTTAAAGATATGCAGGTTTTGGTTAGTGGGTGCATTTGGGCTATCCAAGACTAGATCTCCATTTTTTAACATTTCTTGGATGATATTCTTGAAGGTGATGTAGTTATTGTCACTGTGACCTTTGACACGATCATAGTTGTAGAAGTCATGTTCCTTATACCACGCGGGCATGGGTCACTCAGGGTCGAAACCAGTATGTGATTTTATAGGTGGAAGGGTAATGACACTAGCCTTAACAAGATTTTCCAAAACAGAAAAATGAGATTCTCCTATGGAAGTGTACTTTCGTTGTTCTCATCTGAACTGGAAAGCTTGGACAGGAGAGAGATTAGAAGGGGGTTTGCTTAGGTTTGATTGATGAGGGGGACTAGCTTTGAGAACTATGGAATTAGTAGACCCTTTGGGCTTTTAATATTTGTTTTGGTGTTTCAAAGATGAAGAAGCATCATTTGATTCAAACACGATGTTCTTGTTACGAAGTTGAATCTTCTTTTCTTGGATAGCACGAATTTCCAATTTCCATGCCATGGTGAATGCCTCGTCGAAAGTGTGAAAATTTTACACCTGCAAGGTTGGTGAGATGTGTCTAGCACATGCCCAAGTAAATATTTTGATAAGCTTGGTTTGAGGTAATTGGAATGTGAGCTGGTTAATGAGGTTGTGCCAGTGAGCAATGAATTCAAGGATAGACTCATTATCATGTATCGTGTAATAAAGATCAATCATGGTAACTTTCTTAACAATGTTGATGTAGAAATGATCTAGGAAGGCTTGGGCTACTTGATTAATCAAGTAAATGGAGTGTCTTGGTAGTCCACTATATCAGTCCAATGTAGGCCCTGACTCAGGACATTGGGAAAGTCCTAAAAAGTAAAGCATCATCGTGGACAATTAGGTAACACCCATGTTTAAATGACTAAAAATATTGTTTTGAGTCTTCTTTTCTATTGAAGCGGTTAAATTTTGGCATTTCCCAATGTACGGAGTATGGTCGAATAGGAATGGATGGGTGAATATGCCCATTACAAATTGCATCATAGGTGAGGGAATTACGTGAGCTGGAAACTGATGCTTCTAGTGTCAGTATCTTTTCCATAATCAACTTGATGAGGTCATTGGTAGGTTATGATGGAGGGACACCTCTCGTGGCATAAGGGGGTGGATATTGATCCTAATAAGGATGTTGAGAATAAGGAACCGACATAGAAGGCACATATCCAGAATGGGTGACAGACGAGATAGGGGTTGTTGATAGTAGGTGTATGTACATGGGGTGGTCGTCGTGACTCTGCTAACGATTGGGGGTAGTGTTTGCGAGATGGAAACGATGAGATTCTGGAATGGATTAGGGGTCACCGACACCATGAACGGTTGTGTTGCAATGGTTATTTGTGAGACAATGGGTGTGGACTAGGCTATGGTATGGGTGGTCGATGCAGGGACAACATATATGAAAGGCGCGAGTGATATTGTAGACGCAACAGACATGGTGGGTATGGGTCCTAGCTGTGAAACTACCGGGGGTGAAGCAGGTGAGGGTAACGTCGTATTTTTAGGGGATGATACAGAAGCAGGAATAAGGGCAGGAGAGATGGATACAGGCATGTTGTATATCAACTAACCTAAGGAGTCTAAGGTGGAAGAGTGAGAAAGGTAGAACTATAAGGCCACGGGATTCTGATCAAGGAGTCATGCAAATTCTTCGTCACCTGTAGCAATGGTGGTAGGTAAGGTTGGATCCATGAGTGACAGGATGGAAGGTGGTGAGGGACTAGGTAGGAGCGGTTGATGACTAGCGTGGAATATGAGGGAATTAGTCTGGTTGTGAGTCAGCACCATGTGAAAAATTTCTCACATGGTCAGATTGTATTCTGTAGATGACACAAAAACAGTAGAAACAAAAAATAATGGGGTCCAAGAGGTGAATCCGGTCAATGTCTAGATTTTGAAAATCAGACACAGGAAACCGATGATGGTCAGGTTGACCAGTGACGGTTAAGGGAAAACTAATGATGGTCAGGTTGACCTGTGATGGTTGAGGTAAAACCGATTATGGTTTCTAAAACTGATATCGGCCAATGTGGAATAAAACCAGTCTCAAAGAATGAAATAGCAATATTGGATGTGTACCAGGGAAACTGTGTATGACAGTAGTTATCCATAGGGTAGAAATATGATGATGCCCTGAAGGCCAGAAACAAAACAAAAAGAGTGATGAAGGCTATTCTAGGTAAAGTAACTCAAAATCAAGAAGCCGACACCGGTTAGGGTTTAACCGACAAAGGTCAGATGTGAACCGACGACTATGAAATTTGAAATAAATGAAGAAAATGGGTTTTGAGAATTAAATTAACTGAATAATTAGACTCATAAACCTGAGAATGTGGAGAAGGCACCCTGACACACTTAGACAAAGTCAAAATACTCCAACTATGATGGTGGAGTGTGTAAGGAAGAAGAAAAATGGAGAGTCGTAGTCTCACACCTCAAAACACAAGTCAAGAAGAACGCTAAGAAAAAGCACGATCCTAACAATGATTTTCTTATGTTTGTTTAGTTTATGCTATTTAGGATTGACTGTGTGTATTTAGAACGAAATTTTTTGGTTAGGAAGGTGTCCTAAAAAGAATGATATCTAAAAAAAGAGGTTTCAGGTATGTTATGGTGGGGGCAGGCCATCCTCTAAGATGATGACTCGACAGAGGTAATGAGTTGGGGAGTACCTGTTAATTGGATTGTGTGAGCACTGACAGATGTTCCCGTGTAAGGTGTTGTTCAAGAAAGATGTGTATATTTTTATTTTTTGCAAGTTTGGTAAGACACGCATAGAGAGAAAATGTGCTTTCTACGATGTTTTGTGTCAACCATTAGTTGGGCATGACTTCCAGCATCTAGGTTTCCCTCATTTTAATGTGAGCTAAATGTAACAAATCATGATGTAATGCAACCAATTTTAAGCCCAAATCGAAAGATTATGTTCGATGACACAAATGGTGAATAGGAGAGGGTATGCTCTTTCACTAAATGCAAAAAGCAAAAAGAATGGTTCTTTTTAAATGCACCAAAAAAAAGTGTATCTTTTAGAGCAATTAGAAAGAAGAGAAGATTACCAAGGAAGCAGATTAATGTGTAAGATTTTTGAAGGGAAACAAACAAACAAGTTTTTCCTAGGAATGAAGAAAATGCAATAAGAACCCCTGATGGGTCCCACCGGGTGTGCTAAAATGTTTCACCATTTTCTTAACATTTTTAAATGAAGAAACAGATAAGGGTAAGGGCCAAGGAGGAATACCTATTAAATGTTGGTTGGTTGATAGTTATTACTCGCGTTCTAACTTCTTGATCCACAACTGAATGTGAGAGCTTCCTTTTGGCTAGAATGAACTACCTATAATAGAAAACAAGACCACAAAAGGATAGTTAAATGATATATGACAGAGGACTACCTAGCATATGCTAGTTCTAAGAAGTGTGATACTTCCTAGATGGCTGTCAATCCACTGCTTAAAATGAATTAATGTGAGAAACAAGTAAAGTCCTACTGTATTTGATATGATTTAGGTATCTCATTCAAGTACAATAAGCAAATCCAATCACAACAGGCTAGGCTATAGTTGGATCTGAAAGATGAGGTATCTGTCAAGGTATTGTGACTGGTCAAGGTGTGATTCAGGCTTATTTACGTCAACTAGTAGGAGGTTGATTAGGTTTTGTTCTCTGTTAGGGTATAAAACACAAAGACTAACGTCGGTCGGGTATGATCGATGCCGGTTTAGGTATAATCGATGAAGTTTGTGGATAACCGATGTTGGTATGGTCGAGGTAAAAGAAACTCGAATAACTCAAATGGCAGGGACTGATCTGAGGTCAAATGAGGCTGGGAGAGTGGATGAGAAGGTTTTTAGAGATCTCAGGTATACTTAGAAATGGATATTAGGTCGGGATGGCGATTTGGTGGTGTGGGTAAGGGAAATGATAGGATTACAAGATAATAAGCAATGGAGGAATGAACATGCAAAGTATAAACTAATAACAAGAATGACAAAAGTTAACTATGCTAAAATAAATAATGTTGGTAGGGGTGTACTTACTGTGATGCAGATTTTGATGGCTGAATGGAGGTGGTTGTTGACCAGAAGAATAGTGTTGGATATCATAACAGTGGCTCCCAGAATGATTTCGTGAGTGTGATGCTTCAATATCTATCCTGGTGATGGATCTGGATGTCTGTATATGTGAAAGGATTTTGGTTTCACTTGCATGCAGCTCTGATCTCCTTCCCTTGCTCTATGAATGTGCCAAACCAAAAGCAAGGTTATTTTGGTGAATAAATGGTAACTGATTATTCTGAGTTGACCGGCGTTGGTTTAGGGGAAACCCACGTCGGTTAAGGTAGGATTCCCTAGGTTTACTAAAATGGGTAGATCTTTCTAATTTCTTTTAGCCCAGTTCATTTATTCTCGTGGATTAGAACAAAAACGTCCCTTCTAATGAGTGGGAATGTGGTTAGAGAGATTTTAGGTATTGATTTTAGGGTTATACCAAACCTTATCTCATTAGGGCAAGTAAAAACTTAGTTATTGTTGGTTATGGAAACATGCCAAGAATAGGTCTAAGGTGAGGTGGTTGGATGAGGTGTCTAGGTGAGGTGGCGGGGTAGAAATTAAGGTAATTAGATATTAAATACTGTGAGGATATATATATTAATTAAATTAAATTAATGGTGATGTGGGGTGGAAAGGGCCATGGTTAGATGAGTATGCTTGAGTTGGTTATTTGACAAGGGACCAAGGGGAGTGTGACCCAATTTTGGTTTCTACAGTAGGATTTTACAGTAGATTCCCCACGACAACTTCTACCTTGCAACCAGATAAGAGATTCAGTCTCAGATAACCCTTGAGGGGAAGTTTGATGGATTCTCCTTAGAGGCAGATGGTATTCTTAGCTAAAGAGGTCAGATATATGTACTAGGAGATGGAGGCCTAAGACAGGATATCTTGGTAGAGGCTCATCATACACCTTATTAATCCCGTCAAGGGGTGAAGAAGATGCACACCACATTGAGACAACTTTATCATTGGATAGGCCTACAGAGAGATGTAGCTCAATTTTTTTTGCGTTGTTTAGAATGTCAGAGGGTGAAGGCCTAACATCAGCATCCAGTTGGACTTATCTACCTACATGCCATACCAAAGTGGAAATGGAACACCATTTCCATGGATTCCATTGTAGGGCTACTGAATTCGAGATACCAACATGATGCCATCATGGTCACGATGGATAAATTGATGAAAGTGGCTCATTTTTTTCGGTGAAGACCACCTATACAACTAGTACAGTAGAACGAGTATGCCTTGATGATATTGTCATATTACACGGGATTATGTGGAAAATCATTTACAACCGCGATCCCTTGTACACTTCTCACTTATGGACTACCATGCAGCAGGTTCTTAGTACGAGTATCAACTTCAGTACAACTTATCATCCAAAGACAGATGGGTAGACAAAGTGGGTAAATCAGATCTTGGAGGATATGTTGCGGATGTATGTCATGGACCAGCAGCCTAGGTGGAAGGAGTACTTTTATTTGGTAGAGTTTTCCTACAACAACAGTTTTCAAATTTCGATTGGTATGGCTCCTTTATACGCATTGTATGGAAAAGAGTGCAAAACACCATTTAGTTGGGATAGATTGGAGGACAGGATTTCTCTTGGGCCGGATTTGGTATAGGATATGGAGCAACAGGATGTCTTGATTCATCAGAGACTTTAGGAGGCTCACGATAGGTAGAATAACTATGCAGATATGAGGAGGAAAGATCGTAGTTTTGAGTTGGGCATGAAGGTGTTTCTTCGTTTTAGGCCTCATAAGAGTCTTATATGTTATGGAAAAGTCTCTAAGTTAGATCCTAGATTTTTGGGTCCCTTCGAGATCTTGGATTGTATCGGTTGCTTGGCCTATCGTCTAGCATTGTCACACAACTTGCCTCATGTGCATGATGTATTTCATGTATATGTACTTAGGAGATATATTCCATATCCCTCTCATGTTTTGGATTGGACTGCAATGCAGGTGTAGGAGCATGGGCAGGTATCAGTGGATCCTGTGTGCATCATAGAGCGCAAGACCCAGGGCTTTCAAGGCCACGAGATTGACCAGGTGTGAGTCCATTAGGATAGGTATGATGAGACTGCATCTACTTGGGAGGATGTCACTATTGTGTGATCTTAGTTTCCTCATCTATTCGAGTGATTTCCAGGAGGAAGTCAAGTCTAAGAGGAGGGGGATGTAGTGCCCACTCCTCTTCCACACTGTTTCATCTCAATATCTATACTGTTGTACTAATATTCAAACATTTTGATTATGATACATTGATCAGTAGATGATAGATGATACTGATATTTGGGTTATTGACATTATGATGTTTACATTTTATACTGATGTACTAGATATTGATCTTAGACAGTTTGATATATGTTGATTTTCATCATGTGGATTTTATACTGACATGATATGTTTTGGGATGTTGGAGTATAATTGTAATCTCATGGATGTTATGTTTAGATTTCGACATATTGATGGATAATAGAATTGCTAAATGTTGAATGGTGAACATTGATTTTATATGTATATTTTCTCGGTGTTGTTAATACGGCCGAAAGGCCAGAAAGGTATTTTATCGTGTGTAGGAATTTTATCACATACATCGAGGGGGATAGGGGACCAACTGTTTCACACAAAAAAACTTCTGTTCCTGGAATAGAGTTGCTTCTATCATTTCATTCCTTTGAGAAACAGATAAGGGTTAGGGCTAGGAGGAATACCTGTTGAATGTTGAGAGGGTGTGCGCGTACCGTAGAGAGAGAGATCAGATCGATTGCAAAGAACTCCTTTTTGTCTGGGAAGGACTACCTGCAAGTAAGAATACAAGACCACCAGATTCTAATTAGATAATAAGTGAGGGAACTTCCTTGGGCCCAGGAAATATGAGACTTCCTTTCGAAGGTGGTCAGTTCCCCTGCTAATATGAATTAACACAAATTCTGACAAATAAGCTATTGTCCAATTACAATTTATTTACCTTGTTAGAACAATAGAGAAAAGGTTGGTCTTGGTTTTGAATCACAGTGACCGATGCCGGTCAGTGTCACCGGTACCGGTTGATGATAACCGATATCGGTAAAGGTAGTGATTTAAGGGGTTTGGTGAAGGTTGGCTATAAGATGGCTATATGATAGCTATGGTGTTTATAAGGCTAGTAAAATGACTGGGGATAGGTAATGAGGTGATGGAGAAGACTCAGAGAGTATGGGGGTTGTTCTTGGGGCAATGTAGGGGTAGAGGAATGTAAGTTAGATGGAGAGTGTTACCGGGTAGTGGATCTGGGAGTAGACTTGTAATTACTACGATTCAGGAGTCCAAGGAATATTATTAAAAGAACGTATAAGACTTACTTACTAGTTCCTGATGAAAATGCAGGTTCAAGGACTGTGATGATGAAGGCAGGGTTCAGGTAGGATGATCTAACAATCCAAGATGAGCTATCTCCTCTCCTGATGCTTGGATGAGTGTCACTGGGCTCTGGTTATTCAGTTGCAGTCTTGGGCTTGATGTCCTTCTCTGAAAACTCCTCTTTCCTTCACTTGTCTCTACTCGGCCAAGTAAATTCCAAATCCTTTTAATGACTTCTGATTCGGATCAATGAAAATCCAACCCTTTTTTTTTGGTTGGGAGAGGTCATTTACAAGGAACCGATGGCGGTTACGTAACCGACGCCGGTCGAGTAGGAACCGGTATCGGTAAGGTCAAAGTGGGCTATTTTTAGTAAAATAGCCAACTTTCCCTCCTTTTCTCCCGAGGGATTAGTTGTGGGCTTGGTCAAATCATTATGAGGTTGGTTTTAGGTGCGGGTGAGGAGTAATTAGTCATGGGTGTGGATGTAGACCAAGTTATAGGTCTTAATTAGGTTAATTTAGGGTTAGGACTAGGTCATGATGAGGTGGCGAAATGAGGTGGCATGTATGGAGATGTGGATTTATTAATTATAAGGTAATTAATAAATAATTGTGTAAGGTTTAGGTGATGAGCTTAGGTTGCGAAATGAGATGCGGGGCACAGGGGGTCATAAGACACAAATTTGGTGTCTACATTAGCCCCTTGTTGTCGTGTAGCTTGTCTTGTAAAGCTGCACTGACAATAATAAGAAGTGGTTACTCATGTTAAGGGTATAGGTAATCCCCCTCAAATCTATCACAGATGGAGGTAGCATGAAATCAGGGATAGGGTTGATAAAGGGTAAATGGTGTTGAGATGATGGTAAGATGGTGGGGTAGGTCCAAGGAAGCAGACGCACGTTGAAATGCAGTAGTGCGACCAGGGTACATGATTTGAAGAGAAAACAAGCAATTCATAGGCAAAGGTCGATAGTTTATCCAAACAAGGGTGATATAATCCTGGTATCCAAGGCATAGGAAGTAGCTCCAGGGGATATAACGGGTAAGGTACAGGAACGTTTAGGCATGTTCGGCAGTACCAAATGGTTGGTTTGGTTGAGATAAACGTCACGGTCTAGGTCTAGGCAAAGTTGGTCGACTGATCAAGTCAAGTACCCTAATCATGCTAAAACACGAATAGGTGAGCTTGATTGAACAAAAATATTCATGACGGGTGGATAAAATTGTAATTTGTTGGTGTTGGGCGAGGTATTTAATTGGTGCAGCCTTGGGTCGGGCCGATTGATTATTGAGGGCCATGGGTTGGACCTAATTGGTTGGTTGCGGCCTTGCGACGGGCCAAATGGTTGGGTGTGGCCTTGGGTCGGGCCAATTGGTTGGTTGCGGCCTTGGGTCGGGCCAAATGGTTGGTTGCGGCCTTGGGTCGGGCCAAATGGTTGGTTGTGGCCTTGGGTCGGGCCAAATGGTTGGTTGCGACCTTGGGTCGGGCCAGATTGGTTGGGTGCGGCCTTGGGTCGGGCCAAATGGTTGGTTGCGGCCTTGGGTCGGGCCAAATGGTTGGTTGCGGCCTTGGGTTGGGCCAAATGGTTGGTTGCGGCCTTGGGTCGGGCCAATGAAATAAAAAAAAGGCTATTTAGCAAAGGAGGGTATAGGCGATGTGGTGAGAAAGGGAGATTAGTAAATAAGGGCAGAAATTGCGGAAAAGGTGGGACAAAACCGATATCGATTCTTTATGACTGGTATCGGTTATATGACCGATACCGGTTCTTTAGGGCATAATATAACCGATATCGGTTATAGGTCAAAAACCTATAAAAAGAAAAATACGGCCTGTCATTGTCACATTGTCAATTTGAAAACCAATTTTAGTTGTCTGAGGTGTATTAGTGAGATTGTTGAATTTTTCGGCTGAGGTGGCACTATTTGAGTGGAGAAGTGAGTGGTTGGTAGGCCCTAGCGAGTAGGAGGCAACATTTGATTGGTGGAGGACCCAGCAGAGGAGTTTGAGAGCCATCGGGCGATGTGTTGGTTTAGATGTGGTTTGGCGTACATATAATGAATGGGGTCCGCATTGGTGATGACAAAAGTTTTGTGATTCAGGAGGTAGTGTCGGAGTTTGGTGGCTATGAATGATAGGGCTAGACACAATTTTTCTACATGTGTATACCTAGTCTCGTAATCCATGAGAGTACGACTTATATAATAAACGGCTTGTTCTTGATGTTCAAAGTCATGATGTGTGAGCATGGCTCCTACAGCATGGTCAGTGGCAGAAAGGTAAAGGTAGAAAGGGTGATCGTCCTGAGGTGGGATAAGCACAGGTGGCTGCAAGAGATAGGCTTTGAGAGCCTCAAAGGCTTGGTGGCACTCTTCCCTCCATTAAAAGGCAATGTCCTTTTTAAGAAGGTGATGGAAAGGTTGACATCGAACCGAGAGTTGGGAGATGAAATGCCGGATAGATTGGAGTTTACCTTGCAAACTACGCAATTGTTTGAGGTTTTTGGGTGGGGGCATTTCTAGGATAGCTTTGACTTTAGATGGATCGACCTTGATGCCACGCAAAGAGACGATAAAACCAAGAAGTTTTCCTGAAAGGACACCAAAGACACACTTCTTTGGTTGAAGATGGACACAATATTGTAACAGGCGATCGAAAATAATGGTTAAAACATCGAGATGTTCACTGCAATGTTTAGATTTGCCAAGAAGATCATCGACATAATCCTCAAGGATAGTGTGCATAATGTCATGAAAAATGTAAGTCATAGCCCGCTGATAGGTTGCACCAGCATTCTTAAGGCCAAACGGCATGACACGATAACAGAAGGTTCCCCAAGGAGTTATGAAGGCAGTTTTATGTTGATCGGCCGGGGCTACCAAAATTTGATTGTATCCCAAAAATCCATCCATGAGAGAAAGCATCTCATGGCCCGCAGTGAGATCAACAAGTTGATCAATACTTGGAAGGGGGAAGTCATCCTTGGGGCAAGTGAGGTTAAGGTCTCAGAAATCCGTGCATATCCGAAGTCCCCCCGTCGCTTTAGTGACAGGTACGATGTTAGAAATCCATTGAGGATAGTCAATAGGTAAGATGAAGGAAACAGAAAGGAGTCGTTGAAGCTCTTCTTTGACCAAGAGGGAAATGCGTGGATGCATTTTTCTCAGTTTCTGTTTGACTGGTTTGGAATCGGGTTTTAGGGTAATGTTATGGACAGCAATGTCAGGATCAATTCCTGGCATGTCAGCGTAGGACCAAGCGAAAGCTTGGTTGCGGGTACGGAGAAAGGTAGTAAAGGCGGCTTGTTCTGATGTGTTAAGAGATTGTCCAATCTTCACAATGTGAGGATCATCCTCTGTGTGGATGTTGATTTCAATAGTCGACTCATTCAACATGGTTTGAGTTTCAGACGGTAAGGCGCGTTGAATATAAGAGTCGTCCGCACCAAGGTAAGTGAGGATGGAGTTGTCATCCTGGCACTCAACAACATTAATTGAAGGCGAATCCTCTTCGATCATGTCTGGATACAGAAGGGGAAGAGAATATGGGTCCTCATTATCATGTTGATAAGTGAGAGGACCCAGGAAGATAGCATTTATGATAAAAAAAAGTTAGGAGGGATAGATTCAGGGTCTATCGACTTTGTGGGTGACGATGGCAAAATGGGTAATGATGGTTCGATAGGGGTGATGTTGTCATCTTCCAGGATACAACTGACACGAGGTTCTCTTCGGTGTAAGTGTTTCAGGAAATCCGAGACCACTACGATCATTGTGTTTGCGTGTAGTCACGGGAATGATTGTATGTCGGCCTTGTTCATAAAGACCAAAACCAAAGCCTTTCCAAGCATAGTGAGTCAAGAAGGTGAGGGCGAAACAACGATTTGTCAGGTATTGAAAATTGGATTGGAAGGGAACCACACCAAGAGGAGGTTCAGGGGTAACGGAGGATGCGTCGACACCCCCATACGTTAGGTTGGTGCGGCAATTAGGTGGTCCGTAAGAGATTACCTCCCCCACGCGACGGTCGTAGGTAGGATGCGCATGTAACTGTCCGTACTCCTGCGGGGTATGGAAAGAGCTAACGTTATATAGGCGATACTCCCCCAGCGTAAGGCGTTGAAAAACATCTACTAAGGGGTCTGAGGTTGGGATGTTGTCTGCGGGAAAGGAAGTGGTATTTGCAATGGCGGTTTCATTGGTTGAAGGTGTAGGTGCTGTTGAGGTGGATGGTTGAGGTGTGGTTGAAGTGGATGGTTGGGTTGGATGAATGGGTGTCTTGACTGGTACAAGCACATCATTAGGGCGATATAACATATTGCAGGTTTTGAAGGGGGGAGGATCAGCTTTTACGGTGTAGGACTTCCCCTCGTACTCAAATTTTATGCATCTATGTAAGGTGGAGGGAACGCATCCCATAGCCCGGATCCAAGGGCGGCCTAACAACATATTGTATTGGAACTCTCCCTCAAGGACATAGAAGAGTTCGGGTAAAGTACGTGGCCCTACACGAATGTTAAGGATCACGGTGCCTAAGGTAGAAGTAATAGCATCATTGAATGACCGCAACATGATGGGGTTGGCACACATGCAACTAGAAGGGATATTCATTTGTTGGAAGGATTTTGAAGAGATGATGTTTAGACTAGCGCCCCCGTCAATCATAACACGACGCACCCGAATGTCCCGGACATAAGCTGAGATGAAAAGAGTAGGGTCAGGATCTTCTGCACCAAAGTCGACAATTTCATCTTCGGAGAAACTGACAGCAGCGGCTTGCTGTACAGAGACAGAAGTGGTTGGGGAGATAGGTTGTTTGGTGAGTGAAGCAACGTGATTGGGTGTTAGAATGGAGGTAACAGGAAAGGTTTCATTAGGTAAGACCTCTATCCCTTGAAGGATTTCAACGAGAGCTTGTCGATGAGATTCAGAAGTCTGAATGAGATCATACAGTGTCATTTTTACAGGTGATTGGTGAAGCTGTTTGATCATGGTTCGGTGGGAAACTCCATTAGAGACGGGGTAGGCAGGTCCACGAATAACCACTTTAGGTGGTGGTGCGATCGGGATGGTGGACGGAGAAAGAGAGGCCGCAGGTGTGCTTTCTTTAGCTTTCCCATTGTTTTTCTGCCCTCGAGTAGCAACACTAATCATATTGATCTCGTGAACACGAGAGGAGGAAGACGGTATGGATAAGTCATGGTCTTCGAGAGGTGGAGTTGTAATAATGATAGATCTTGGTGAGGCGGGGACAGGTGGTATAGGAGAGGGAATTGAAGCTAAAGGTCTCTCCCTTCGTAAGTTGTCTTTCTTAACCTTTCTATCTGAGAGAGGTGACTGACGAAGTATGGCTTTCAACGCTTTTGCATCCTCTACATCATGTCCTGGTGTGTGGTGGTAAGCGCAGATTTTAGACTCATCATAACCTATAGGTCGAGGTTTAGATGGATCATAAGGTCTAAGTGGGGGTAGGGAAATGGTCGCATTCTCCACCAACATAGCAAGGATTTTGGCGTAAGACCCTTTGAGTGGGTCAAAGTCAGAGGAAGATGAGGCTATTGACTAGGTAGTTTTTGGTAATGACGGGGTATGGTTGATTTGTATGGGTGGCGGTTTAGCCAAGGGGTTTTGATAATGGGATTTAACTAAACGTGGCTTCTTTGGCGCAGAAGCTATGTTTAGCTGGTTAGATGATGAGGCCACAGATGATGTGGTATCAGAAAACAACCACGGAGAAATAGGAGTGACAGCAAACAAATCCTTTGATGATGGAATTTGTTTAGGGTTGATAGGTGGACAGGATACGCGGGGTGACGGTGTTGATATACCCTTGGATCTCTGTATGGGTGCAGAAGGCGTAGGTCATTTTAAAGAAAACGCAGGAGGTATGATATATTGATGCAAGGTGGAGGGATGAGGTCCCAATATGGAAGGTAGGTGTGACGATGATGGTTTTAGTTGTGATAGAGGCATAGGTTGAGGAGATTGAGTCTGTCTCCTAAGTGGATGGACGGCTTTATTTTTGGATAAATCTAGCCGTTTAGGTGGGTGTGTTAGACTGGGTATTGGTGAGGTCCCAAGCATAGGGGAAGATTTGGTTAGGTTAATAGAGGTGGATGAGGTATTTGGTAGAGATGAGGGGGGTGAAGATGAGGACATAGGCATTTTAAGCTTCTGTAAACACTTCGGGTATATGGTAGAGGCGTCTGGATCGGTCATCTGCATTTGAGTAGAATATGGCGTACTCAAATGTTCCCATAGGACTCGTCTATCTTCTGAGGGATGACAATCCTCACGTGTGAATAGGAACTTTTGTATGGAAGAAAGGTGGGTTGTGATTCCGGTCCACTGTGGGTGTGATACAGGGGGTAGATGAGGCACTGTATCAATGGGCGTTAAGAGGTCAACCGGTTGCTGAAAAGATTTAGGCGATGAAGAACTAATAGGTAGGAGGGCATGTTTGAGAGGATCCGTCATGATTAAAGAATTTGGTGATGTCGGTGCAAGAGGTTTCTCGTCTAAGGATGACAAAAGAAGTGGCGAGCCTTCCTCTTGTACAGCAAGAATGGTAGAAGGAGATGTTTGGGAAATAGATAAGTTAGATAACATCCGCTCACAGTCTTGCAAGGATGTGGTGTAAGAAGGCTCATCTGTGAGAAGAGAACTCTGGGCGGTTAATTCCTTGATGGGTAAAGGAACGGCAAGGATTTCGTCTTGTCTTGATGGTGATGAAGGGGGTTCAGGTTCTTGCGTTAGTGAAGAGGCTTGATTCAGAATTTTTTCGATAGAGGCTTTTGGCTGGGAGTCGAAGACTGCATGGATCTCATGAACACTCTCCTCGGCTAAGATATCTTGGTTTATGTTACTGTTAGAAGAGTGATTTGGGAATGGTTTGTTGAAAATTTTCAAATTTCGGTTAGCAGGGGCGTTAGGATTATCGAGGGCTATATCCCCTGCATCAACCATTTCCTGCACTATGTTTTTCAACATCTTGCAGTTTTCATGACTATGTCCCTTCACGCGGTGGAAGTTACAGAAGTCATTTTCTTTGTACCAAGAAGGTATGGCGCGGGTGGAATCAAACCCGGAGTGAGGTTTAACAGGAGGTAAGGTAATAGCTCCTGCTTTAAGCAATTTTTCCAATATCACACCATAAGTTTCTCCCAAGGGAGTGTAATTGATGGGCTCAGCTTTATACTTATAGGTGGTTTTTGGCGGGGTATTAGACGGTGGTTGGGATTTGACCATCACCGCGTGCACAGCTCCTTTTGATTTCGAAGCAGTCGATGTGTGAGGATTGGTGGTGTTAGGTTTGTTGGTGGAATCTTGGGTTCGGAAATTGGGATTTTTGTTGCGCAACCGCAATTTCTCTTCCTCTAAGGCTCGAATCTCTAGTTTTCGAGCCATAGTAAAGGCCTCGTCAAATGTGCGGAAAGTTTGAATTTGGAGGGTAGGAGAGATGTGCTTAGCGCAGGCCCGCGTAAAAAGTTCGATAAGTTCGGCCTGAGGCAAGGCATACGTAAGTTGGTTGATAAGGCCCCGCCATCGTCCAACGAAATCTGTGATAGATTCATCTTCAAATTGTCGGATGGCATAGAGGTCGGTGATAGATACTTTCTTGGCAATGTTAATGGAGAAATGATCCAAGAAAGATTGGGCTAGTTGGTTAAAAGAGAAGATTGAGTGCTGGGTTAAAGCACTGTACCACTCCAAAGTGGGTCCTGATAAGGACATGGGAAAGGTACGGAGTAGTAAGGCATTGTCATGAGCAATCAGACAGCAGGCATGTCTAAATGATCGCAAGTGTTGTTGAGGATCCTCCTTACTATTAAAACGAGTAAATTTTGGTAATTCCCATTGAGGAGGATATGAATGAAGGGGGACAGAAGGGTGGATAGGCTCCCGACAAACTTGCTCGTATGTCAGGGCACTACGACTTCCTGAAACAGAAGCCTCCAGATTTTGCATTTTGTCCATCATTTGTTTGATTAAATCAGTAGTTGGATGAGATGATGGTGCGGTTGCGGTAAACGGAGGCAGATTGGGCCAAGGGCCACCACTAGACAATGGTGGGGTTAAATGTTGATAAGGTATGGAGGACGAATGTGTTGAGGCGACCGAATAGGGATGTCCTATATAAGATGTTGAGGTCACCGGATACGTGTGTGGAAATGAAAAGGTGGGCGGAGCTTGAGAAGGAAAGCTCGTGTGGATAGGTGGCAGAGAGCAAGTCATGAAAGGAGCAGTCTGCAAGAGAGATGAGGTAGGAGCAGTCGGCGGTAATGATATGTTGGGCCCAAGATTAACCAAAGGAAAGCCAATCTGTGTCGTATGAACCCCTGAAACTGCTGAGTTAGGAGACGGGACTAAGGATGAAGAAGGCAAAGCGGAGTTATCAGGCAGAGAAGGAGCTAAATGAGCAGCTATACTAATAGGCATGCCAACAAGGAGTTGACCATTGGGCGTACGGTCAGGGGCATGAGACAAATAGTATTGTACAGTGCTAGGATTAGCGTCCAAAATTTTTACAAATTCCTTATCTCCTACAGGGATTTTGGGAACCTCGTTGGTGTCGGTAGGATTCCCCGCAGGATGTGCAGGGGGTGATTCAGGAAAAGGCATGGAGCAAGCATGTGAAACCATGGCTGCAGCTTGTTTCTGAGTGATAACAACCATGGACAAGAGTACACAGCAGGATGCAATCTATCAGGAACAGAAGCAGCAACAAAATGTTGGAATTGGTGAGTTGCTAGTTTTAAGAACTGTGAAAGACAGTAACCGATACCGGTTAGGTAACCGATGTCGGTCAGGCTGCAGCCGGTGTCGGTAAGTTCACCGATGTCGGTAGAATAGGACTGGTGTAATACGCTGTAAGAAGTTGTTGATTTGGGGTTAACAGTGCTGAGTATGCCTACCAAACTGTTCTGAAGTGATCACAGAAAACTAGTGTATGACAGAGAAACAGAACTGAAAACAAACAAGACATGCACAAGAAAATTAACAGACTAACCCTAGGATTAGTTTTAATCAATTTGGGCTTATGCCTTTAGACGCAGAATGATGTCAGAATCCTAAACAAAAGACTTAGGGGAAATGTCAAGTTTGTTTTGGCTTATAAGGTTACCTCAATCGGGCGAAGGAATACCGCGGAAAAGGGGGGATGTTTTGAGCTGTTGTGTTAATTGTGAAGTGATTCGGTATGTGTTGTGCAGTGAAAGTAAGATTAATTTCTTGTCAATACCATGGAAATAACCCCCACGTGTATGACCTGTTACTTAATCTACGTTCACTAGAATTGAAAACAGCAAGCAAGAATGTAATGCACGTGTTTTAAACCCAAATCGAAAATGATATTCGATGAAGCAAAGAAGATGACTTTCACTAATGCAAAGCTGGGAAAGCAAGACAAATTCTTTTACCAAATATAACAAAATATCGTGTGAAATTTTTAGAAGAAGAAAACAGCAAGTATGCTCCCTATATGAAAGCAAGCAAGAAAGAAAGAAACCCGAAATGGGTCCCACCGGGTGTGCCAAAATGTTTCGCACATAAATGCTTCCGTTCCTGGAATAGAGTTACTTCTATCCTTTCATTCCTTTGAGAAACAGATAAGGGTTAGGGCTAGGAGGAATACCTGTTGAATGTTGAGAGGGTGTGCGCGTACCGTAGAGAGAGATCAGATCGATTGCAAAGAACTCCTTTTTGTCTGGGAAGGACTACCTGCAAGTAAGAATACAAGACCACCAGATTTTAATTAGATAATAAATGAGGGAACTGCCTTGGGCCCAGGAAATATGAGACTTCCTTTCAAAGGTGGTCAGTTCCCCTGCTAATATGAATTAACACAAATTCTGACAAATAAGCTATTGTCCAATTACAATTTATTTACCTTGTTAGAACAATAGAGAAAAGGCTGGTCTTGGTTTTGAATCACAGTGACCGATGCCGGTCAGTGTCACCGGTACCGGTTGATGATAACCGATATCGGTAGGGGTAGTGATTTAAGGGGTTTGGTGAAGGTTGGCTATAAGATGGCTATATGATAGCTATGGTGTTTATAAGGCTGGTAAAATGACTGGGGATAGGTAATGAGGTGATGGAGAAGACTCAGAGAGTATGGGGGTTGTTCTTGGGGCAATGTAGGGGTAGAGGAATGTAAGTTAGATGGAGAGTGTTACCGGGTAGTGGATCTGGGAGTAGACTTGTAATTACTGTGATTCAGAAATCCAAGAAAATATTATTAAAAGAACGTATAAGACTTACTTACTAGTTCCTGATGAAAATGCAGGTTCAAGGACTGTGATGACGAAGGCAGGGTTCAAGTAGGATGATCTAACAATCCAAGATGAGCTATCTCCTCTCCTGATGCTTGGATGAGTGTCACTGGGCTTTGGTTATTCAGTTGCAGTCTTGGGCTTGATGTCCTTCTCTGCAAACTCCTCTCTTTCCTTCACTTGTCTCTGCTCAGCCAAGTAAATTCCGGATCCTTCCAATGACTTCTGATTCGGATCAATGAAAATCCAACCCCTTGTTTTTGGTTGGGAGAGGTCATTTACAGGGAACCGATGGCGGTTACGTAACCGACGGCGGTCGAGTAGGAACCGGTATCGGTCAGGTCAAAGTGGGCTATTTTTAGTAAAATAGCCAACTTTCCCTCCTTTTCTCCCGAGGGATTAGTTGCGGGCTTGGTCAAGTCATTATGAGGTTGGTTTTAGGTGCGGGTGAGGAGTCATTAGTCATGGGTGTGGATGTAGACCAAGTTATAGGTCTTAATTAGGTTAGTTTAGGGTTAGGACTAGGTCATGATGAGGTGGCGAAATGAGGTGGCAGGTATGGCGATGTGGATTTATTAATTATAAGGTAATTAATAACTAATTGTGTAAGGTTTAGGTGATGAGGTTAGGTTGCGAAATGAGATGCGGGGCATAGGGGGTCGTAAGACACAAATTTGGTGTCTACACCAACCATAGAAGGATGTTGGGTGTTGAGCAATGAGGCCAAATTTGACAACTTGTGTAATGTAGTTTAGTGTGGTGCTTTTACTTGTCTAGTTTGGAGGTCTCCCATGAGGGGGTGGGGGGGTGACTTCACATGTGTGGAAATTGGGTCAATTGTGTCCCTTTATTTAAATTTTTAATGTGCTTATTTATGTTTTGTGTATTTTTTAAAATTTGCAATTTTGTCACTTTATTAGCATGTTGTAAATGTGTGTTAATTAAGTTTAAACCTTCTTATTTTTAGTTAACCAAGTTAGAGATGTGACAAATAGTTATGATGAGATTTGGTAGTCCTTGTGTAGGTAAAATTTATGTTGATTTGGGAGTGTTTTACTCCACCCCAAGTTCAAAATTCGGATTTTGACTTGGGGGCATTTTTGGAGGCTTGTAGGACAAGCAAGGCTTGTCCCATGCCTCTTAAATTGACCCAACAACCCTACCTATGGGTTGGAAAACTTATTTTTGACTTCTTTGTGCATTTTTTAGTGTAAAAGAAGGAAAATTATTGCACTTTCTTTCTACCCCAATTTATTATCTCCCTTGAAAGCATGTTGTGCAAGTTTTGAGCCATGTGGGTTGTCATTGTCCTTGCATGTGCATTGATATTTCTTGGTCTTGGTGTGTTGACTTGAGTGTGGGGATGGAGAAAAGATGAAGTGGTATCATACATGGAGCCACCTCGTCATCCTCACATTCATTTTCTTTTTTATTGGTGAGTTTTTGCTGGAATGGGGGTTACTTGTTCTTTTCTCTTCTTGTGCACTTTTGGAATTGAAGCTTTTTTGAGTGTTTGGAAATTTCTTGGCTTGTATTTAAAGAGGCTTGTCAAGAGTTTATTGGAACCTGATGGAGAGGTAGGCTCTCCACCTTTATTATTATGTTATTTTGTTTGTTTGTAAGCAATGTTGTGATTGTTAAAAGTGTTTTTGTCTTGTGACGGTATTTGTGTGTGTTTGTTTTTGTCTTGTGACAGAATTCATGGTTTTGTTACATGCTTGCAAGGGAGAGATAAGGATTTTGTATGATTATTTTGTGCACTTGGAGGCTTAGGGTAAGACTCTTAATTCACTTGGGAGGAATAAGGAGGTGGTCTCCCATAACCCTTACTCTATTTGGTTTGATCTTAAAACCTTTGTGTTGTTATGAATGTGCAAACTTGTTGGATATGTTATCTTGGTTGAGTTGATTGTCTTGTATGTATGTATGTTTGTGAAGTCAGCTGGTTAGAAGTTGTCATTGTTGCTCAATGCTCCTCATGGTTGCTTGGTTGGGGCTCGGGGGCCATTATGGGGATGACTTCCCCCCTTAATCGATTTAAGGTTAGGTGGAGAGTGTTTCCTACTCCCCCTTCCTTGTTTTGTGATTCCTTTGTGAAGTTGGAAGAAATCAATATGTGGAGCTATCAAGTGTGATAAGGACATGCCTTTTGAAGACTTGAAATTTGGCTTGTTGATAGCCTTGTTGTAATTCGTCCATCTTTCTTATCCCCACTTGAGTGGGTGTTTGTAAATCTTTAAGCTTGTAAGAAGGTCATTTTGTGACTTGGGAATCCCTATATTTAGTAAATTCTTATAAGAAA
This sequence comes from Taxus chinensis, assembly GCA_019776745.2. Taxonomy (NCBI): domain Eukaryota; kingdom Viridiplantae; phylum Streptophyta; class Pinopsida; order Cupressales; family Taxaceae; genus Taxus; species Taxus chinensis. Next base: position 277,440,456 of record CM034155.1, read on the forward strand.
ATTGCATGAGAATGTACATTTTAAGTTTAGTTAGTTTGTGAAAGAAAATTTATAAGTTAGTTTTCTTTGGTGAAGAGGAAGATTTGAAATAGAGTTTAGCATGCTATTGCATCTCTCTTAATGGAATTTAATCTATTATTGTAAATTTTGATAGTCTTCATTTTAAAAAAATCTTGTTGAATTGCACTTGCTTGTGAAATGGAATGGCTATTCTTGTCTTTCCTTAGATGAAAGTAAATTGAAGTTTTTAAACTATAAATGTATTATTAGAGTTGTTGAAGGGAAGAAAATAGTGTTTTAACTATCTTGCAAATTATTTGAAATGGCTAAACAATGCTCAATTTTTCTTCCTACTCCTATGTATAATTAGAAATTCTCATAGTCCTCACTTGCTCTACTAAGCTAAAAATGACTTGTTTTAATTAATTAACTGAATCTTCCTAATTATAATTTAAGTTGTATGTACTTTAGAAATTGGTTACTAAACTTAATACCCTTAGCTCATTCTTAATATCTATCCAAAAAAGGAATTCAAGTTATTTGACTATCTCAGCATTATTATTATATGAATATAATTAATATAATTATATATTGATATTATGTTCATACATTAAAATACAAACAAAATTGAAATGGTACTAATGATACACTTATATTAATATATACCTATGTTAATACTTTATATATTAAGATGTATATTTATTAATACATAATTATACTTATTACTATTGTTATCCTTAATAAATATTATTACTTTTAATATTATTCCTTTTATTAATATTCACATTTTCCAAACTTTGAAATAAATAAAATTATGTAAAAATAAAGTGGTATGCGTGGGGTTGGCCATATAGGCTTTGATTAAAGGAATGGGGTGGGGAGGAGTCACCGACCTCACCCCCCACCCCATAGTCTTATGGGATGGGGGGTGGGGTCGGCGACTCCCCCCCGCCGGGTGGGATGCTTTGTTTAATAATATAGCAGGTGGGGGCAGAAACCCAACAAAATACCTTCTTTTTATAAACCCTGTTACGGATTTTTACGGCCGAGTTTCTCTTTTGACGCAGTCTGCGTAAATGTGACCACAACCTTATAATCTTGTCTATATATATATATATATATATATTATATATATATATATATATATATATATATATATATATATTTGGATTTAGATTTGGATTTGTACATCCACTGTTTTTATAAAAAATATATATAAATAAATAAACATAATAATAAATTAGGATTTTTCTGTTTGTTTTTTTAATATATATATATATATATATATATATATAGGTTTTTTGTGTATATCTATTAAAAATGAGAAAAGGGAAGTATTTTACCATTGAGAAAACTAGATTTTTTTTAACCAAAATGAAAATACCCAAATGTCCAAGAAGGGAAAATGCATGGAAACAACTTGCTATCAAAATAGAAATTACAAACAAACCCTTGAATAGGGTGGATGGGAAATAGAAAAAAAAAATTAAACAAAATAAAATAGGATGGAGTTGGGTTTTGAATATCCATCCCAAGCTTTTCCTCCTCTCCCATTGCTTCCTCCTCTTCCATCTTCCCTTAACCTGCAAAACTAAAAATGAATGAAATGAGAAAAAAGATGAATACAAACATTCCTTAGGGATTTTTACGTTTGTTTTGAATTCCTTCATCTAATAGCCTAGATTGGATTCAACCAATGGCCCAAAGTGTCTCCTACAAAAGTTAGGTGGGGTAGGTAAAGTGATCATTTGATCACATGGGTCTCCTTTTGAATGGGGCCACTTGTGTGAGTTGAAAGTAATTAAGTTATTGCTTTTTATTTTGTTTTAATTTAATAAACTCCTTTCTTTATTAGTTTAGACTACTTTTATATTAGAGAATTAAATAATTAGCTTTGTGTTTTTGAAAGGGATTATTTTTGACTTGAAATTTAATTATTAAATTATTACACAACCTTAGAAACCTAGGTATTAAATTAATTTAGGATTAATGGAATGATATATTTTAAACATAACTTTAGGGTAAATCATCGCTTTTATTTTTATTTAAGTAATTTTTGTGACGATCGTTTTAAACTAAAGGTTAACCTTATCGTCGCCTTCGTTTCCTTTTAAAAAAAAAAATATTCCATAATTTTTCTATTATAACCTTGTTTATTTTTGGGTTTTGTGTGTGAAATTTTGGGGGCGTAACAGGGAATGTCTACCTCATCTAAGATATATTAAGTTTACAGAAAAAAAATATAATATTTATAATATACTTATAGTCCCATGAAGAAGGGAAAGGGATGGAAGTAGAAGCACGGTGTTGTACAAGAAATAACCTCATAGTCACTTGGAGACACAGGTATAGTTATGGGGGTGTCATTTGAAATCAAGGCTATGGTTGCCCCATCCTTGTGCGGAAGTCTAGTGATGACTATAAATAAACCTTTTGTATAACATAATATTTAATGTTAAAAATAATTTGAGTAAAGAACATTAAAAAATAATAAAACTAATATAATAATAGTCGACAACAGTAAGTAAAAAATGAGCAGAAGTATTGAAAATGCTTAGTAGTAGAGGGGAAATCGCATCCAATTACCGAATAAGAATAAGAAATTCAAAAAAAAAACACAAATTGAAGATAAGGTAAACACTAATTTATGCCTCACTTTTCAAGCATAGTTGAGATGAAGGTACTCAAAATGATTAGTAGAAAAAGGGTTGCATAAACATTCTTTAAAACACCTAAAATATATTTACTTTTTAGAAATAAAACAGAAACAAGAGAAAATAATCTAAAGATAAACTTCAAAATGTAACATGTCTCAACCGTGTCAAACATTTAGGCAAAATACGCAACATTAACAACATAAAAAAGGAAAAAATTAGATATAGAGAAGAATTTGACTGCCAAGAAGGTGCAATGGAAAAAAACTGACAAAAGAAAAAAATACAACAAAATTTGATGGGAAAAAAAACTTGAAGAGTGGCCAAACAAGGTAGCCACAACTGTGAAAGCCAACATGAATCTCGACACCATAGACATCCCTGCAATATTCCCCTTCCCTAGGCTTCCTCTTATTTTGAATATTGCACCGTGTAGAACAAATTGCATAAAGGCCATTTTCAACATATGTGGTACTGAGAATAGAGACCCATATAGATAATTGAGGGTCCAACCTCGGCCTATCACCCCAATCCTATCTATAGTTGATAACCCATGTACCTATCTAGATATGGGGCCACTCTCAAACTCTGCCATCGTGTGTGCCTTTCTGACCTGCTTTGATGAATGTTCATACTCTGTAAATCGCACAACTTTAAAAACAATCATAAATGTAAGAGATTTCAAATTAGCCTAAAATTTTGGTAACTAAACAAATTTCAGCCAACATTAATCTCACGTTTTCAAACTTTCTAGTAAAATACCCAATTATTTGCAAGAAAATACATCTTGTTATTTCACCGACAACAATATAAAACAAAGGCTTATGTAGCTATGCAAATTTCGGCTACGTTTTCTAAACTTAGAAACTACACTGTCAAACAAATTTGTGTAAAATGAAAATTTTTGTTGTTTTCAGCCAACATACACTTCCATTATGTTATTATTTTATAGTTTAAAAATTCAAAGGACAATTTTATAAAATCGCACATCTTGCTAAAATTTCAGCTCCACAATTAAAATTCCGGTCCAATGTTTACATTTTTACCAACAAATTAATAGTAAAAAAAGTAATACAAACTTGAAATATAATCACAACAGGGCCAGCCTTTTGTTTTTAGTCTCTCTACCTAATATTCTTACCAGTATGCAAGAGCCATTAGACCTGTTCACACGAAGAAACTAGAAAGACCAAAGACATTGATTATAGTCTCTCCAATTTTTCTAGAATTTGGCAAATGGAATGTCACTATATTAATTTCAGTCATATCTTAATAGGTGTCTCTGCTATTTTTTCAAGAATTTTGTAAAAGGTGGCTGGGTTATTAATATTCACTCACATCAATTTAAAAGTTGAATACATGAGTGACCACAAATTTTTAGTTTTAATTTTTTTATAAGCAATGTGCTACAATAAAACAAGAAAATAGTCATTTCAAACCTAAACTTATCAAAAATGTAATAAATTAATTTAAATAATTATTAATTTGTTATGAAACACAATTTTTCTTCTATTTAAAAAAAACAAAAAAATACAAATCTTCTTCGATTTAAAAAACAAAAAACAAAAAACCACAAATTTCATTGTAAAGATTTTATACATGACGGACCAAAATTGAAGTCAAAGATGCCCTGCCAGCTAAGGGACCACCGGCATTTGATTTACCTTATTTATTTTATGGAAAATATTTTTTAATAGTCAACGGACGTAGGTAAAGTTAAAGTCCGGCCTATAAACTCATTTTTTCATGATATTGCCTCGCGAGCTTATGCGCTGCAGAAACAGTTTTTTGTTTGTACTTTTATCAAATCATTTAGATTGTTCGTGGCCTCCTCCTTGAAACTATTCATGGAGGCGTCGTCCTCACCAACAAAGTAATCAGACAACTGGAGTAAAAAAATAGAGATTGGGGGTCGTGGCATCACGCAGATTGTGTATCAGCCAATAAGACTTGAATCTCTTCCAGGAAAAAAGAGATTGACGGCGGTGACATCTCACAGATTGTGTTCATTCATGGGGGCCTCCTCTTCATCTCGCCAACAAAATAATCAGCCAAAGGGACTTCCTGAAGGAGAAAGATTGGAGACCGTGGCATCTCCCAGATTATACGATGCATTTATCAGCCACCGGGGCCCGGATGTTAAAGAAACTCTTGCTTCGGAGCTGTTCAATTCCCTTCAGGATAGCGGATACCGGGCGTTTCTGGATAGTGAAGAGATACAAGGTGGAGATTCCATTCCAACAACCCTTCACAATGCCATCTGCTCCTCTCTAGTACAAATTGCCATCTTCTCGCCTGGATATGCTCACTCCAAATGGTGCTTAGACGAGCTCGTTCTTATGTTACAGCAAAGTGAGGCTTTGTTTATACCTGTCTTTTATGGTGTCCCGCCTTGGCATCTGCGTCACATTGAAAAGGGATCCTATGCCGCCGCGTTTTCTGAATATGAAACCAAAGGCAGATACCTTGACAAGCTGGGCGCTTGGAAGAAGGCCCTCAACTCTGCTTCAGACGTCGCTGGTTATGAGCTTAGCAAGCATAAACAGTAAGAATATCAAAACCTCTCTCTTCAAATTGTTGATTGTTGTTCGTCTTAGTGCACAAGATAAATTTATTAACTTTAATCTAGAACGGAGATGGATTTGTAATTAAGTTATTATTTCCCCTTTCAGAAATTTGTGCAAGAAAATTGTGTCTGCTGTGGTGAAAGAAATTGAAAAAAGGAAACCCCTATATGTTGCAAAACATCCGGTAGGACTTACTGAACTCATAGAAGATTTTGAATTTCAATGCCTAAAATTTGAGAAAGAGAAGGTGAAGATAGTTGGAATCTTTGGATTAGGGGGTTCTGGGAAGACCACCCTTGCCAAGGAATTGTTCAACAGGAAACGTTCAGCATACGATCGATCATGTTTTCTATATGATGTGAGAGAATCATATGTCAAAGATGAATTGCAGTGCTTGCAAAGTAAGCTCTTGAAAGATCTCTTCGGTGAAAATCGTAAGTTTGAGAAAGTAGATGAAGGAATAGCCTGGTTCAAACATCGTGCAACGGGCAGCCGTTTGCGTTTCCTGATCTTTGTAGATGATGTAGATCATCAGGACCAGTTAGATGCTCTGTTATTTGATGACATGCTGAGTTCTGGTAGCCTGGTCATTGTTACAACACGTGACGAGAGGGTGTTAACACGTGCCAGAATTGTTGTTCGCTATAAAATGGAAGGAATGGATAGACACCATGCTTCGCAGCTATTCTGTTGGCATGCTTTCCTCCAATCACATCCCGCCACTGGCTACGAGGATCTAGTGGACGGCTTCCTAAACTTTTGCGGGGGTTTACCCTTGTCTCTTAAAGTTCTGGGCGCGCATGTTTCTGGTAGCAGTGACAGAAGCTATTGGCAATTCGAGTTGGATAAGGTTAAGAGAATGTTACCTGAGGATATAAAGCAAAGGCTTAAAATAAGCTTTGACGCCCTTGACAGTGAGCAAAAACAAATTTTCATGGACATTGCGTGTTTTTTCATTGGTAAAGAAAGATATATGGCTACAAAAATATGGAAGGCTTCGGGATGGAATGTTGAGCACGCGCTTCAAATCTTAAGAGATAAGAGTCTTGTTGAACTGGTGAAGAATAGGCATACAAACTGGCAGAGGGACGAGTATGTTTTCAGAATGCACGACCATCTCCGTGATCTGGGAAGAGACATGGCAGATGAACTGGGACCTCCTCGCTTGTGGCGATCCCATCATCTTAAATCTTTGGTGCGCTTCTTTTCTTTTGCACCATTTGAAAAAAAATTAAAAAACAAAGATTGTAATTTTTTATATGAAAGCTGAAGTTTTTATTTATCTCCATATCCAGGAATCAAAGGGATTCGCGAAAATCCTAACTGAAACAAAAAGCAGGTGTTTCCATTCGATGAGAGATTCCTCCATTTCTTCCCAAATTGTATATTTCCTAGGAAATTTAAATGATTGTGGTGTATCGTCAATTGCTCTATTGTGGCTTGAGCTTGAACTTGACCAACCCTGGAGCAAACTCAAAAGCATTCCTTCATGGATTCCTCTGCAAAACTTACAGGGTTTAAGAGTAAATGGATCTCTCCAAAATTTGTGGGCACCTGAAAGAATCCAGCAGGTGGATCAGCAGGTAGATCAGCTGATAGAACGCAAGGTATTTTGTTTTTCTTTGTTTTTGAGATGAAATCTCCCTTATTGTAGAGCGTCAGTTTCAACATAGTAGTTTAATGAAGATTTGTTTGTTATGGAGTACTAACTATTTCAATAAATCAATTGGAAATTTTAGGGCCCTGTACAGTTGAAAGACCTGGAACTTAATTATAGGTCACCGTTTCCACCAAAGCTTGCAGAATCATTGGGAATGTTAGAACAATTGGAAAGTCTAATGCTTACTGATATGAATGGTTACTGTAATCCTCTTCTTCTAGGACAGTTGTTCTCTGAATCCCTTACAAAACTTGGCAATCTTAAAATATTGCATTTGGGCAGTGATTCGTTAGGGGGTGAAATGATCTTGAGCAATAGTAGAAAGAGGTGCTGCATGAATAGCCTTGAAACCATAGTCATTTCCCACGCAGGCTTATCAAAGCTGTCAATAAGTGGAGAAACATGTCCCATCCTCGAATCTCTAACTATTCAGGACATGAAAAATCTAACTGAACTGGATTTAAAGCTCGTCGGAACACTGAGTCGCCTCCACGTGCAACTTTGTTCCAAGTTGAGAAGATTACCAGGGTTGTCTGATTTGACAGATCTTGTAACCTTAAAAATATGCAAGTGTGAGCAGTTAGAAGAGTTGCCAAGTGTTGCGGGTCTAAGTTGTCTGGAGAGCATTCACATTTATGGATGTAAAAAACTAGAGAGAATATCAGGTTTTGAAGAGTTGCAAGGATTGAAATATCTGACTCTTTCAGCAGCCACCGCAAGTGAAGGTGCATGGAAATGTATATCCAAACTACAGGTGCCAGTGATTTTTCTTCTCCAAAATATTATGATATTTGTATAAATTGCTGTTTTGTAATATCTAATTAATAATTTGTGTTTAGGCACTTACAAAGTACTGTTTTTTATATTTCAGAAATTACCGTCCGAGGTGACTACCGTCATAGGAAGAACAGTGGATGGAGCACGCTCTGTTGTACGTGCAGATCTGTTTTCTCACCTGATAAATGCGGAGGCAGTAACAGAGATTCCTTATATACCGAACAAATATGGGGATACAGAGATACCAGTAAATATGATACCCTCATTGAGCGCAATCGTCATTTGTGCTTCTCTTCACTGCTCTTCGAATAATGAGGACGTCATAATACCAACAGTCGGACAAAGTTACATCCCAGATGGAGATTGTATAGCCATAATTGTAATTAGTCGACACATGGAAATAAGCCACGATAGAGACGACAGTGTTGATTCCATTGTGAAGTTGAGTAGCGGTGTTGAAATAAACAGGGGATTCAGGCTGAGTGTTGGCCTGGGCGAAGAATGGAGAACCCTGCCTATATTCACGACACTTGTTCAACGTCTGTTGGTTCCTGTGACTATCTTCGACAGACGCGAGGAGTTGGTCGGAAAGGAGTTCGATGAATCTGACCAGGAGTCCGATGAATCTAACCAAGAGGAATTATATATTCCGGAATTTGAGGGTTCCAAGGGTAACAAATGGCTTCGTTGCTGTATTACGTGTCACTCCACTAAACCATGAATAAATTGAATCGTTTTTAATTTTATTAGCATCTTTTGTATTTAATCTAAAATGTTATAAGGAAAACAAATTAATAGTATTGATTTCTTTAATTTCGCCGGAGGCGTGGCTATCCTGTACTTGTTCTCCAACGATGACGCTCACGAGCTTGAGGTGCTTGTCATAGCAGGTTTCCACCTGCCCGCTCCATCTTTCTTCTATCTCATGTTGCCAGTTGCATGCGTGGCATGCCTTGGTCAGGCGGTGTTTATGCTTTGCAAGGGTGATATGCTGCTCTGTTTCCTTGTTTTTAAGTTTTGTGATTGCGTTTGGCCTTCTGGTTTTTTGCATTCGACCTCTGCTGCCGCTCTTTCCTCCAAGATTTCTTTGCATCGTCCCCTCCAGTTGAGAGCATGTTTGTCTCTTCTGCTCTTATTTTATTTGATGTCTTTGTAAAACATTTTTTCTTTGCATGCTTGTGATGGGTTAAATGCGGATTGGGGATTTGTGAATATGATCTTTTGTACCATCCAGACCGCAACAAAATATGTTACCCTTTTAGAGCTGAAAATGTTTTTATCGTTGCATGATCTACTAGATTTGTCAGTAAGGTTGTATTATATTCCGGGTTTTGTTTGTAGAAGAGTTGAATAGGCAATGGGCGGATAACAATAAAGCTCTGCAGATGATTCGTGGCATTTTGATGTATATGGATGGGACATATGTCACTAATTTCAACAAGACCTTAGTTAATGAGCTTGGAATGAAACTGTGGAGAGAAAATATTGTAAAAATCTCTATCATTTGTGATAGGCTTCGAGATACCCTTCTTGACCTTGTACACAGAGAACGAATGAGTGAAATCATCAACCGAGGACTGATGCGTAACATTATCAAAATGTTGATGGAAGCTTCTGTATACCAGGATGATTTTGAAAGACCCTTTTTGAATATCACTTTTGATTTCTACAGAATTGAGTCACAACAGTTTATTGAGTGTTGTGATTGCGGTGAGTACATGAAGAAGGCAGAAAGAAGGCTTAACAAAGAAATTGAAAGAGTTTCACACTATTTAGATCCATGGAGTGAGGTGAAGATTACCAATGTTGTAGACAAGGAGATGATTGCAAACCACATGTAAATTCATTTGGTGTGTCTCAAAATTGATCAATCCTTTTTTAGTTTATAACTTCTGTTGCCAACCAAATTGGATCAACATGCCAATTGTTTGACAAAATGCTTCCAAGAGACCCTCACGATGTAATTAGCTGGAAGGCATGAATGGCATACAACAGACACGTGCAATGGGTGCAGAGAGCCCCAAGAAATGCAATTGGAGTTATTCGCAAAAAATACCTTCGAGATCTTTGAGAAAATGTTTGTTAAAGAGACGTCTGGTACGATTCAATAAGCAAAGGCATGTGAGATTCCATATGAGGATTTCTTTGCATGTTTGGATCTGTTACTAAGATTTCATCTTGAATGATTTCATCAACAACAGAAACCGGATTTCCTGATACTTAATTCAAATGCCAATTCAGTTGATTGTGCACCTCTGAAATGGTTTCTAATGTTTTTTTTCTTCTGTTAGCACTCTTTGACTAGTAACCAACCCACAAGAAAACACATCTTTCTCTGCTGCAAGATAAACCACCTGGGAAACCATATTGGCATGTTCCTCTTCAATAGCTACACATTTCACACAATTCTCATTATCAATATTGGCTGCACTGGTTAGGTGGTCTCCACAGTTCACATGCCTTCATTTTTCCATTTTGTGGTACATCATTAACACTATTATTTTTAGTAGAGTAAACCCAATAGCATGTATTGAATAGAGCAATAGTCAGGCTACGGCACAGTCAAAAAAATTGTTAATTAATTTGGCCAAGTGGAGGTTTTTTAATTGAAAATAATTTTAATAAGCTCACTAATTGTTGTTTCGAACTATAAAATTTCAACCAGTTTTCCATCCAATTGTCCAACTAATTATCCAACTGAATGGACATGACATGAAATGGGAGGGAAAAATGTGCATCTTGTGCATCCCCTTCAACTTCATTGCTCTCATTTTATTGTGGATGTCCAGGAATCTCTTTATTCTCCACATTCATCTTTTCTTGTGGTTCAATCAGCTTCCTTAGCCTCTTATGGATCTTATGGCATCCTCTAAGACCTCACTCTTTTTCTTGCTCAACGATTTCAAATTTTTGAGTGAGGTATTCAAATGATCTTTATATTTGCATGCTCTCTTGACGATTGAATCCAAGTTCTGCCTCCTGATTTCTCAATTCATTAATTTTATCTACGGTGCCATTTACAATAGTAGTAAGCTGGATAATATTCCATCTTATTTGATTCTGGTTCTTCTAATTCTTTCATTGCATAATATTTAGTAGAGCATTGCAGGCTGGTGGTAGTTAGGCAGGGTCTTAGTTGGGACATTGAGATGGCTTCTGGAGCCAAGATCTCCGTAGAATCCTTAGTTAAGGAGTGTGTAGTGGATTTGGGACCTTTCACCACTATCTCAGATCTTCATATCCTTCCTTTGGGCTTGTACAAAGTCATTTTGGGTATGGATTGGGTATCTACACATAGAGCCAAGATGGATTATTACCATAAGACTATAACTTGTGCAGATGATCTAGGGGTTGAGTCGGTGATTTCAAGGGCCAAGAGACCCGTTTCAATTCGCACCATCTCTGATATGCAGCTTAAGAGGTGTGTGTGAAGGGGTTATCAAATGTATGCTGTTATAGTTAGTGACAGAATAGAGGATTGGGTCTAGTGGACCATTTCTAGATGATCACCCCATTTTGAGAGAGTTTACAGATGTCTTTCTGGGGGAGCTACCAGGGTTACCACCCCCACGTGAGATTGATTTTCATATAGATCTAGTTCCGAGAGCAGAGCCTATCTCACGAGCACCTTATCAGATGACCACCCCAGAGCTCTATGAGCTCAAGTTGCAGCTTGAGGGCCTTTTGGAGAAAGGCCTTATTTGTCCTACTGTATCCCCTTGGGGTGCACTGGTGATATTTTTGAAGAAGAAGGATAGATCCCTGCAATTGTGTATTGATTACCACCAGCTAAATAAAGTAACGATCAAGAATCATTATCCCCTTCCTTGCATTGATGAATTTTTTGATCAGATGAAGGGAGCCACATTTTTATCTAAGATTGATTTTAAGTCAGGCTACCATCAGCTAAGGATTTCAGAGGCAAATATCCATAAGACCACTTTTCGTATATAAGATATGGGCACTATGAGTCACAATGGTGCCTTTTGGTTTGACTAATGCCCCCGCAGTGTTTATGTGTTTTATGAATGGGGTATTCAGGACCTTCTTAGATCGCCTTCGTGCTCATATTCCTTAATGAAATTTTGATTTACTCACGTATGGATGAGGAGCACGAGGGGCACCTTCACCAGGTTCTTCAGTGTCTTCATGAGCAACAACTTTATGGAAACTTGGAAAAGTGTGCTTTCTTTCAGACCAAGGTGTAGTATTTTGGTCATATCATTTCTGGGGAAGGTATCACCATCGATCCTTCCAAGATTAGATCCATTATGGATTGGCCAACACCCACTACGGTGATTGAGGTGCACAGTTTCATGGGATTAGTAGGTTACTACACGAGATTTGTTCAGGACTTCTCTCAGATTGCACACCCTATCACTTCCCTTCAGAGGAAAGGAAAGAAATGTTTTTGGTCAGACCGATGTGAGCAAGCCTTCAGGACACTGAAGGAGTGCCTCACCACAACACCTATTCTTGCAGTTCCAGAATGTGAAAAAGACACAGGGTGATTTTTTTGTTTGCACGGATGCTTCCTTAGCAGGGTTTGGAGGTGCTGTTGATGCAGGAGGGAAGGGTAGTGGCTTTTGAGTCTCGCAAACTCAAAGATTATGAGATTAATTATCTGAGTCATGATCTTGAGCTTACGGTAGTTGTGCACACCTTGGTTTGATGGAGACACTTTCTTCTTGGTCGGAGATTCACACTTACGACAGATCACTTGAGTCTTCGCCATCTCTTCACGCAGCCTAATCTTAACGCTCCTAAGCGGCGTTGGATGGAGTTTGTTTGTGAGTATGATATGGATATATAGCATGTGAAGGGGAAGAAGGATGTGGTGGAAAATGCTCTCAGCAGATGAAGACATGTGGCTATGGCCACCTCAGTGAGCACAGATTTGCGGAGTAGGATTCTTCAACAGCTTCCTCTTGAAAGCTTCTACATTACAGTTCGAGCAAAGATTGAGTCCCAGAGACCCCTCAAGGGGAATATTTGATGGTTTTTCTTTAGAGGCAGAATGTCTTCTCAGACACAGAGGCCGGATTTATGTTCCCAGAGATGAAGGCTTGAGGCAGGACATCTTGGCAAAGGCACATCGTGCACCCTATTTAGCCCATTGGGGTGAAGAAGATGCATGCCACCTTGAGACAGTTGTATCATTGAAAAGGACTTTGTAGAGATGTGGCCTAGTTCGTGTCATGATGTTTAGAGTGTCAAAGAGTTAAGGTCAAGCATCAGCATCCAGCTGGCCTTCTCTTTCCTCATACTATACCAGAATGGAAGTGGGACACCATTTCTATGGATTTCATTGTTGGGCTACCGATGTCGAGATATCACCACGACGCCATTATGGTCACGGTTGATAAATTGACAAAATTGGCTCACTTTTCTTCGGTGAAGACCACTTATACAGCTAGAGCAGTGGCATGAGTATATTTGGATGAGATTGTTAGGTTGCACGAGATTCCGCGGAAGATCATTTGTGACCACGATCCTTTGTATACTTCACATTTTTGGACTACCATGTAGCATGCCCTCGGGATGAAGATTAATTTCAGCACATCATATCACCTTGAGACAGATGGATAGATTGAGTGGGTGAATTAGATTTTAGAGGACATGGTTAGGATGTATGTGATGGCTCAACAGTCTAGATGGGAGGAGTACCTGTACTTAGTGGAGTTTACCTACAACAATAGTTTTTAGAGTTCTATAGGCATGGCTCCTTTTTAGGCTTTGTATGGTAGAGAGTGCATGACACCTCTTAGCTGGGAAAGGTTAGAGGACATAGTATATTTTGGACCAGCTCTTCTACATGACATGGAGCAGCAGGTGGTGTTGATCAGGCAGAGACTGCAGAAGGCACATGACAGACAGAAGAAGTATGCAAATCAGCATAGGACCAACCGTAGTTTTGATGTGGGCATGAAGGTGTTCCTTCGTGTTAGGCCACACAAGAGCCCTATCCATTATGGAAAAGGTTCTAAGTTAGCTCCTAGATTCGTGGGTACTTTTGAGATCTTGGAGCGTATCGGCCCTTTGGCCTACCATCTAGCGTTGCTACCCATCTTGTCTCACATACATGATGTTTTTCATGTTTAAGTTCTTAGGATGATATGTTGCAAATCCTTCTCATGTGTTAGATTGGACATCATTGCAAGTGTAGGATGAGGGGTAGGTGATGGTGGAGATTGTTCGCATCTTAGATCACAGGACCTTGGGCCTTCGAGGTAGAGAGGTTGATCAGGTTCGGGTGCAATGGGACATATATGATGAGACTACAACTACATGGGAGGATGCTACTTTATTATGAGTTCAGTTTCCACATTTGTTCCAGTGACTTCCAAGAAGAAGTCGAGTCTAAGGGGAGGAGGATGTAGTGCCCACTTCCCTTTGACGCCTTTTGATACTGATCTTGATACTGTTGAATATATTATGGACATTATTATAGTTTTGATTTAGTATGATGCTGGATGTTGGACCATGGATTACTATTGATCTTGATTTAGTATATGATGCATGATGATTATTAGAGACACTTCATATGTGAATGGTGACATACTATTTGACATGGTTATATATATATGATGGATGTTGTTCGGACATATGATATTTGGATATTGTGAGTAGACCTAGAAAATGGACATTGAATTCATATGATGATGATATAGTTGACTATAAATTGTAAGTGATATTGTTGAATGCCTTGATGTTGTTTTGATTCACATATGTATAGATGATTTTGTGATTTTATTTATATCATGTTGGATGTTCTGATATGGCCACGAGGCCGAAGGAGGTATTTGTGTTTTGCAGGTTAAAGTATCACAACAAACATTGGGGGATTAGAGACCAACCACATTGGAATTCTAGATGAATTCAACAAGGTCACCATGGCAACTTGTATTGTTTGTGTGTGGTTGTTTTGTTAGGGATTCCCATAGGGGGTTCACCTTTAAATGTGACCAAAGGGTTATGTGTATTTATTTATTTGGTTCTTTTTATTGATGTTTGTATGTATTTATTAAGTGATGTGTTTACCCCTTTCATTATTTATTAATTGTGGTAAATTAATGTGAGTAAACATGTTGTTAAAATTAATTAATCAAATTGGGACATAAGAAAGTAATTATTAGAGTTGTTGGCCTAAAATTAAATGTTGTAAGATATGTGTAAGTATGTGTAAGAGATGTGTAAGTTGATTTTGGAGTATGAAACACTCCACCTCCTTTTGAAATTCGAATTTGTCCTTGGAGGCTGATTTTGGAGGCTTGTGGGACAAGTTAAACTTGTCCCATACCTCTTAAATTTGCATGCCAACCTTACCTATGGTTGGAGAGCTTAAATCTAGACCTCCATTATGCATTTTTGTAAGTCAAAGTTGTATGTTTTAATTGCACTTTCTTACATGCTTTAATTTCAGTCCTTATGAGGTGTGGGTTTGATTTGAGTGTGTAAGTAAACTATCATATTTATTCACCCACTTATTTATTATGCCTTGGAGTTTGAAGTTGACTTATGAGTTGGAGTTGAGGATGTGTGATGTGGCATCCCACAGGGATCCACCTCATCCTCTTCTCTTTCCTCTTCTATATATTTGAATTCCTTGGCTTGTTTTGGGGGTTACTTCACCTTACATTGCTTCATTTTGGGTGACTTCTTTTGGTTTTGGGAGCTCTTGCAATTTTTGGAGAAAGTTGGAGATTGTTGAATGCTTGTGGATTATTGATCTTGGACTGTTTTACATTGGAAAGTTTGTTGTTTGGAACTTTGGAACAAACTCCATCATGGAGAGGTAGGAGCTTGGCTCTTTAAAATGCTCTTCTCTTATTTATGCATATGTAAATGTTGTGAATGTTTTGATATTGCTTGTTGGCTGGTTGGGTAGATGGCCTAGGTATGGTGTAGGAGAAGACTATGGGGATTCTTGTGGGAGGCATAAGTGTTTTGGGGAGGTATAAGTGTGGAGGGAGTTGGGATTTGGTTTCCACCTTACAAAGAAATAGCTTGCATTTCTTTACTCATTATGGGGTGCCATAAGAGGTTAGGGAGACATAAGGAAATGTGAGGAATAAGGGGTACTTGGGGGAGGCATAAGGGCATGTCAGGGATTTGAAATGATATATATTTTGGTGGTTTCTTCTCAGGTGGTGGTACCCATTTCCCCTTTGGGAGGCATAAGTAGCATCCCCCATAGTTCTTGCTCCTTTGGCTTGCATGATGAAGCCTGAATTTTGTTTGTTGTTTTCATGTGGTTGCAAACTGCATTATGTTTTGGACTATGTGTTGAATGTGAAAGATTGCTTTTGTGTTGTGGAAGCCTATTGTTGCCATGAGTTGAAAAAATTTTTCTTATTGCAATGTGGTTGGGGCTTGGGGGCCAATGAAGAAGGATGGATTCTCCCTTTTCATTGGATGTCTTGGTTGGGTGGAGAGTGTTGCCTTTCCCCTGTTCTGTTGTGACCAAATTGGAGAATGATGGAAATTCATACTGTTGTTCTGGAACTGAGAAAGAAGATAGTTTGACAGTCCTTGTTGAGATCATTTCTTAATGTAACCTTTTCCCACTTGAAGTGGATGATCTTGTATATTATTTGTGATGGAAAGATGGTCTGTATGGGTTATGAAAGTTGTAAATTGAATTGTGAAAGAGATATACTTTGTTCTTTGTTTTTGAATAAATGTGGAAGAAATTGTATTTTGTATATTGTAATTGAGGGAGAAGACAAAGTTCTGACAGTCCCTTGCAAAACTACTTTTGTAAACCATTTCCCCACTTGATGTGGATGAAAATTTAATATACATTTTGTGCTGAAGAGTTACTATGTTTTGGAAAAGAAATCCCCTTTGAATGTGAAAGAAATATACTTTGTATTCTGTTGTAAAAATGAATGTAATGAGAAAGAGTTGTGATTGTAAAGTTGTATTTGATCTATATAAATAGAAGTGGTTACTTTGTTCAAATGATATTGCTTTCATTGGAAATCCGATTGTTGAATGTAATTTGAAATCTCTGTTGGAAAGATGAAAAAGTGAATACGTATGAAGAAATGTCATAATGCTCTGTTCTTTAGAAATGAAAATTTTGAAAATCAAAATTGTAATTTGGAATTTGAATACGTTGATTTGAATCAACTTAATGAGTTAGATTGGATCTGGAATGATTTCTAATACTTAGAAGATGATAAATGGAAAATAGATTCTTTCGAATTAGATCTCTGTCAGATGTTTCAAAACTGGAAAATGTTTTATCAAAATGCAAATAACGACCCTGTAGACTAGGAAAGACATTTGAAACATTAATACAAGCTAAGAAAGATCAAAACAATCCCAAAAAAACTATAATACTTAAGAAATTTTCATAGAACATTTCAAAATCGGGCTCAACTAATTTCTCAGTCATTTTTTGTTGTTAAATTAGGGAAATTCGAATTGATCTTCAATCAAAAAATTTAACCCTTGAAATCTATCCTAAATTCTTCCAAGTGAAATCCTCCATGTCTGTTTGACATGTTGAGAAAGAATTAATGGTGGATTTGAACAAATATTTGCAAGTTAGAATACCAGTTCACTTTTTAAGTGACAGAAAGAATTTTTCTAAAAATTGACCCTTTAAAATTTATAAAAATCAAATTTTTAATGTTTTTTGTGCAAAGAGGACGTCGAGATCTTTCCAGAAAGTCCTTGTTTGCCAAAAACTGAGTTCCCTATCAAAATTTATGGCCTTCTAAAGTTTTACTTCATTTCGGCTCAAAATAATCTAACTATCAAATTTAATTATTAAAATATTCTTGGGCAGACCCGCGGGCTAAAAATTTCTTTTTTTGCTTTTTTCCCAAAAGGTGCAAAGTCATGAAGTTTCCCGCTGCTCCGCTAATCCGCAAGCCTTCATTTTGTCTAAAAATGATCTAAGTCAAAAAAGTTAATTTGGAAATTTTTCCTCCGCGGCCCCACCATCCCCGCAACCAATCATTGATTGACACAAATAAGTGGCTTCATTTGGGCATAGGTAAGGTAAGGAGGCTCAAGATCAATTTTAACCTTAAGCATCTTTTCAAAAATAAATTTAGAATAAATTTTTAAGTTTTACCCATGCAGTCCTGCCAGCCCGTACCTACTCAATCAGATGATTTCAAAACCTTGCTTTCAAATATTTTTTTGGAAAAAAATTCTACATTTCTTCATAGCCTACCAACCAGGCAGCCAATCAGGTTTTCTGACACAGCGGAGGAGCAGAGGTGCGGTGTCTTTTTAAACCTTAACTCTTTCAAAATAATTTTTTTGGCAAAATTTCCAAATTTCCCCGCCAGTCCCGCCAACCTTGCAGCCAATGGTTGTTCTGACACATGACAGCCTTAGGCATCGCTAGAGTGCGGACGAGTTTTAAACCCTTAAATATCCTTTTCAGAAAAAACTTAAAAAGTCTAAAATTTCCTAAGTTTCCAAGTGTTTAGAAATAGTCCATTTTCCATGGAGGTGCTTTTGAATCAAGGTGAAACAGTTCTTCCCTTGTGCATGACTGCACGGAAAATTTTGACTCTTAGTCCGATTCCTTTCGGCAAAAAATGCTAAAATGTCCATGGTGGCCCGACTTTCCCCCAGGCCCGCAAGGCCACTCTTAGAAAATTTTGCCATCACGGCCCATTTCCCAAAAAGGTGCATAAATGTGGAGGTAACTTATATATCACTTTTGTCCCTAAAAGGGAAAAATTCCTAAAAATTCCTTCCAAGGAGTGGGTAAGTATGCTCCGCCAGGCCCGCACTCTGGGAAAATTTTGGTTCCCCACTTTGTTCGTTCCGTTAGAAGGATTTTATCTCCTGGAAAGGTGAGCCAAAATTTATCTCCAATGTCCACAGGAATCCGAGTTGGAGAAAAATTTTCCTCCCCAGGCCCGCAAGCCCACTCTTGGGAAAAGTTTCACCCCAAGGCCCGCCAGCCCATAACTTGAGAAATATGAGGAGTTAGGAGGACTTCTTTATATCACCAGAAAGGTGAGGAAATTCCCTATCTAATGGGAATGGTTTTTCAGAAGTTTTGAGTCCGTTAATCATGGGAAAAATAAGATTGAATCTTTAATCGAGTTCTAGGAGTGGGTAAGTAAGAATTTACTCTGATGATTTTAAATATGTATTCTTTTCCCCCACTGTAATTAAACCTTGCTCTTGTCTTAGATCTTGTGGAATTAAATACCTTGAGTATTTAATTGTTTTGGTCCCTTAACCCTAAAATTTTAATCAGGGAATATTTAGCTAAAATGTCAATGTAATTAGTGATTAAATTAATCCCTAAGGAGATTTGAGCTAGGTGTGGACTTATTACACTTGTTGCTTTATAATGTGGAATTAGTAATTATTATAATGGGAAAAGTTATCAGTTGAATTTAATTTTCCTATGAGACTTTGGTTTTTAACAACTTTATTGCAATAAAAAAATGAAGAATTAAGAGAACTCTTACATTGAGTTCTTAAATTGCAAACCTAGGTTGTTAATTATTTTCAGAGATAAAATTTTATGTAGCAAGTCAAAGAAGGTAAAAATTAACTGTACATACAACCAATGAAATGTACAACAGCTGTCACGCTTCAAACATATTTCAGTATGAGCACATGTACATAATAAAGAGGATGCAGCTGCTACTTTGACAAAAGATGAAGAATTTTTTATAGCCTTCAATGCATCATTTAAAATACAGTTACAGGTTTACAGTTGTTCAAGAATCTAATTAATTTCAGTCTGAAGTTACAACACACCATAAGCTAAAGTGGGAACAAACTCCAAAAATATGGAGAACTCCAAATACAAATAGTTTTGTAGCAAAACCAAATTTGAAAAGGAAATCCCTTCAATCCTTGAATGAAAGAAATTACAATGATAAATCTACAATCTAAACTAATCTAAGCCTGATTTCTTTGTAGAATCCTCCAGAGTTTCTTCCTTTCTTGCTCCCATGGCTTCCTTCTCTCCAACCTCCAAATTAAACAAAAGAAAAGTGACCAAATGAGGAGACTTGGGTAAAGAAAGAGACTAAATAAAGATTTATAAGGATATTTAGGGTTAGCTTGGAACCCTAAGATCTAGTGGCCACAATTGAATTGATCCAAGGGTTGAGGATCAACCGTACATTTTTTTGGTAGGAATGTATATTATAAATGCTTTAAATAAAATTTAAAGGCATGTGTAGATAGGTGAATGGGGCCATTTGAATACCTTGGTGTGCAAAGTCTTTAATTAGGTTCCTAGTATGTTTTAGTAAATTAATGAAATGGATATTTAAGTTATTTTAGATTTAGGAAAAATAAATAGCTACCCAGATCATGAAGTAAAACAAAGATCAGTATAAACCTAAATATGCATTAAAAAATGTGAGCCTTGTAAAATCAAACCACCCCACGTTTCGCTATTTGAAACCAAGATCTCGCAGGGAAAAATATTTTCTGTATTTACAGATACAGGATATGGGAAGCCGGGTATTTATCAATGAAAACATCAATGCACAACCCACATACAAGCTCTAACATACCCATCTCGAAAAAAATACAGGCAGAGTTCGATATAACCTGATAGTAAGAAAAACACACATCACAAGCAAGAAATGATGGACAACCCACTCGACAAGTTTCAGATCTAATACTTTTATAACATGATGCAAATACCCACGTATTTTCAAAGCAATAAAATCGAATATAGCCTCAAATACAAGCCTCTTTAAAATCATTCTTGTATTTTGACAATACCCAATGTAAGATTAGTGGGAAGTTTTTCACGAAAAACATTACAAATTTTGGGATTGAATCCGAAGTGTACCCTCGAGTGCAGAGTGAGAAAGAGAAGACCTAGAAGTTTGTTAAGCTTAGGACCAAATCCAGTTCAAGAAATCATCAGTGAACCTACAAAGGTTTCAAGACTTTCAGTTTTGAATTGAACCGAAAAGGAAAAGAATAAGCTAGATTATAGTTGAAAGAATCAAGCCTTACCTTTCTTTGTTAACCTGGCAACTCAGGAGTCAAAAGATCAGAAAATAGGACTATAGCCTTCAGAATGAGCTTCTGTAAGGATTTCATGCAATGGCAGCTAGAACTTGTTTTTTTCTAGGGATTCACCCATTCCCTCTTGCTCCAGAGCCAAAATGATTCAAATGATGTCGTTTAGGTCGACTTATTCTTGTCTAAAGTCACCGATTGCTAGCTTAACTCGACCAGGGTCCCAAAGATGTGCACATGGTCTTCACCAAAGAATAACCTCATTGTAAGCAATGGTTTGGTTCCACCAACACGATGATGGGTTGAGTAATCGTAGAGGAGGGGAACAAGTTTCCAACAAATGATTATTATTTACAGTAACTTTTTTATTAACCTAGATAATGCAAGTATTACAGATACGGAAGCACATTCTAGAAAACTGCTAGATATCATAGTTGCAAAATGTAGACTGTAGAGTGGTCCATAGAAAATTAGTGGGTACCAAGACAAGGCCTTGGTATCTCTTTCCAATCATAATGTTGTTGTGCTCCCTATCTCACCTTGGATCACATCTGCCGGAGCATACACATGAAATTTTAAACTGCCCAATATCCAACTAAACGTAATTGCAGATGTGAAAGCTTGGGAATATTATGAGTAACTAAGTGTTATGTGAAGGATGGAGTGGGGTATAGGGTAAGCTTGCCTTTCCTAGCCCCTTCTGCCTACATTTAACTGCATAGGTGAAGACAACGATAAACTCATTTAAGTGAGAAATGAAGGAAATGGGGAAAATTTGGAGTTATTGATACAATGATTTGTAAATTGGTTTGTTGGCCAAGGGTAATAGCACACCCCTGTCACCTAAATAAATGTAACTATCTACCCACCTCTCTTATGTCATCAAATGTATGTCATGCTGAGATAACTATACAGATTTATCCACATTCTCCCATCTTCCCCCATGATTACTTACCAACCTTCTGCACCGAATTTTTCATCACAAAGTCAAGTTCTATAATATGTACCCATCCTCAACACACCAAGAATTCGGTGCAATAGTTACCAGGAAAGTTTGGAGGTGGTTTTTTTCCTCCTCCTGGTTCATTGTTCGAACAATGACCAATTATATCCATCCATTTTTTTGTAACAAAAGGATTCTTTTAATTTAAAAATTTTGAATAGTTACGACCAAGCATTGAGTTGTTCCTTGATAGCTATAATGTTTTTGTTAGGTGTGGGTGCCCAATTCAGGGTTGGTGTACATTTGTTTCCAGTCCTAAAAGGCCCTACAAGGGAACTTTATGTGTATCTCCCTTGTTACATTGTAATTTAGCGGCATCTGGAACTACCCAAATACTTATTTCCATGTGGGCTGTTCTAGATCAATTTTTCTGATACTTAATTCAAATGCCAATTCAATTGATTGTGCACCTATGTCCCTCTTCAAAAGCTACACATTTCACACAATTGTCTTTATCATTGTTGGTTGCACTGGTTAGGTGGTCTCCATAGTCCACATGCCTTCATTTTACCGTTTAGGCATACAACATTGACACTATTATTGGTAGCAGAGTGAACCCTATAACATGTATTAAATAGAGCAATAGTCAGGGTATTACATGGTCAAAAAAATTGTTAAGTAATTTAGCCAAGTGCAATACTACATTTCTTTATGTACCCATGTCTAACATTGGCTTCGAGGTTTCTTAATTGAAAATAATTTTAATAAGCTCAATAATTGTTGTTTCAAACTGTAAACTTTCACCCAATTTTCCATGCAACGGTCCCACTAATTTATCCAACTGAATGTACATGACATCAAATGGGAGGGAAAAATGTGCATCTTGTGCATTCTCTTTAGCTTCATTGGTTTCATTTTCTCTTTCTTGCTCAATGATTTCAAATTTCTGAGTGAGGTTTTGAATTAATTTTTATATTTTCTTGCTCTCATGACGGTTGAATTCAAGTGTTGCCTCCCGATTTCTCAATTCATTAATTTTATTTATGGTGCCATTTACAACAGTTATATTCTTTAGGAATTTGTACAACATGAATCATTCCAAACACAAATGCACTTCTTTCTGTCTCCAACAAAGTGGTCTTCTCAACAAAAATTTTCTACATTTTTTCTAACTGATCCAAGAATGTTGTTGCCCCCTCATTAACTTGCTTACCTAACTCATATCGTTGTGCATTTAAATTTTTGATTTGGGAAGTGTCTTTCACTGCATGTGCCATGAGTTCTGTATTTGTTTATGTGAAAGTAGTCAGAACCTCATCCTGCTCAAGCCTTCTTTGTTTCAATACATTGACATCAATCGCTAGCTACTTCAAATCAGCTTTCATCCTTTTCAACTTGACTCAGAGTGGTTCTCAAATATACATTTCTATCGTGCTTTGGATTATAATTGTTGACTTGGTCTGCCTTTTTAGAGTATTTATTTGTGAGATTTTTTTAAAAAGAAAAATTGTGTGTATCATTTGTTATAGGACTTGAATTTATGATGAAAAAAATGGTTCAGGAGTTAACATGCAAGTTTTGAGGTGGTTTTGTTCCTCCTCCTGGTTCGTTGTTCGAATAATGAAAAATTATATCCATCCATTTTTTGTCTTAAAAAAGGATTTTTTTCCTTAATAGCTATAGTTTTTTGTTATTCTTGGGTGTCTAAATCAGGGTTGGTGTATGTCTGTTTCCAGTCCTAAATCCCATATCATGAGTGAACAATTTTTTTTAGGAATTTATAGAAACAATCTTCAATCTAATAAATGTTACAAATAAAATAGGTAGCCACACTTTTGAGGCACTTTCCAATACAATACACCTAATTACTCGACGTAGGAAACAAAATTATGATCATAATAACCAGATTGCTCAAACAAACATAACTATTTTGATCAATAAGAAGCCCAATTACCACTCATTATTATATTTCCCCTATGAATTAATACTCTCATTTTAAGCAGCTATTGTCATTTAAACCGTTGTGTACATTCTCATTTAACTTTTCACAACTATATAAGTTACTCATATTTTACACACTTTTTGCAGTGTTAACCTAAAAGTGCTAGGACCTACCAAAAATGGAAAATATTGCTCCAGAAACACCACTTGGAAGGCCAACAACTATTAACAAACTACATCCATATCATATGGCTTGGATACTGGAAGCAAGAGTCATTCACAAAGGAACAATACATGACTACAACAATGCAAAAGGAGAAGGCCAGATTCTCAATTTCAATGTAATTGACACTCTTGGTGACGACATAAATGTTACATGTTTTGGCAAAGCTTCAACTTTTTACCATGCAAAAATCGAGGAAGGAACAATTTACACAATCTCGAAGGGGACTCTCAAACATGTGAAGGTAGGGTATAAAGATTCCAAGAGCCCATGGGAAATCATATTAGGAATGGATTATATTTTAGAGATATGTACAGAACCTAATACCTTCATACCAACAACTAATTTACACTTCACACCAATTAGTGCAATCCAAAAAATTCCCCTCAGAACCATAGTGGATGTTATAGGCATGGTAACTTCTTGCTCTAATATTTCTATGACCACCTGAATAGATGGAAGTTGCACACAACGTTCTACAATCACTATAAAGGATCACACTGGATATTACATAACCATAACTCTATGGGAAGTGCTCTGTGATGAAGAAAACAAAATTTTACAACCATAACATGGTCAACCTGCGATCCAAATGCCACTACTAGTTGTTCGAAAAGCTAAAGCTGCAGAGTTTAGAGGGAAAACACTAACGTCAGTGCCTTCTACCCAGCTGTTTCTAAATCCAACAGTACCAAAGACAGAATCACTACAAATTTGGTTAACCACAACAGAAGCATCTACTAGCACAACTTCACTCACTACACAGGCATTTATAGAGAAATTTTGTTGTTGATATTCATGCTTGTAGCACCCCCAATGCTAACCAACTGATTATTACCATTGCAATTATTATACATCTCAACATGGAAAAATATTGTTACCCTACTTGTTCATGAATTGTTAATAATAAATAATGCCGAAAAAACTAAATTCAGGTCTAGACTCTACATGGCATTGCACTAAATGCAACTTGCCCACAACTACATGTGATTATAGATTTGCACTGTTACGAATATATTGTGTAACATTATTAATAAATTGTATTGTGTGTATTATTATTTAAATGAGATGTGAAACTCATTTAATAATAATATAGTGTGAGTGAATGTGAAGTTGTAATAAACAACTCACGGGTAGTTTGATAGAGTTGAGTGAGAGAATAAAGGGATAAGGAGTGATTCTAGGAGATAGACTAGAGAGAATTGAGGGATTGGTGTTGACACCATCTTTATAGGAGTTGTTATCTCTATATAATGTAATCACTACTCTATGTAATATATCCTGTATGTTTTGAATCAGATTATTATTTACAGTGTTTTTTTAAGTTTTGTGCAATAGCTCTACCAAAAATAAGATTTAGTATCAGAGCGAGAGGATCATGTGATGAATCAAATTTTTTTGTTTTTGGAATGGGCAGCCATGATGTAGTAATTATTACTTTTTGTTTGCAAAGGAGAATTGTCTGCCAAATCATCTTTCTGGTTTAAGAAGTCTACATCCTGACGTGTAGACTGGTGTATTGACTGCATCTAAAAAATTGGATATGTATTTTCTTGGATCTTCCTGCAAAGTTTGCAGACGCCTCTCATAATCCCATTTAAATTATTGAGTGAAGAATATTTATTTTTATTAGCAGGAGAAGACGTTCAAATTTCCCTGACTGTGTTTGCATACCTACTGATATACTGTACATGATTGATTTTCTCTACTACACATATGTCAAAACCTTTCATCAAAATTTGTGGGAAGAAATTCTAATTCGTAGTCCTCATTTTTCCATTGTGTTTTATATTTCCACACGAGATATCCATTTTGCGGCATGACATTGTGTAGTTTTTTCTCTCTTCTGTGAGTTATTGCATTGAAAATTTCTGATAATGAACTCAGGTTCGTGAATATATTGTGTAACATTATTAATAAATTTTATTGCGTGTATTATTATTTAAATGAGATGTGAAACTCATTTACTAATAATATAGTGTGAGTGAATGTGAAGTTGTAATAAACAAATCACAGGTAGTTTGATAGAGTTGAGTGAGAGAATAAAGGGATAAGGAGTGATTCTAGGAGATAGACTAGAGAGAATTAAGGGATTGGTGTTGACACCATCTTTATAGCAGTTATTATCTCTATATAATGTAATCACTACTCTATGTAATATATCCTGTATGTTTTGAATCAGAGTATTATTTATGGTGTTTTTTTTTTAAAGTTTTGTGCAATAGCTCTACTGAAAATAAGATGCACTTCACATGATCATGGAAGACCGAACTGGGACTATATGGGTGATGACTTTTGATAATGTGGCATTACCATTGTTTGGTGTATCTGCTAATGCTCTTAAAGAGAAAACAAAGAGTACGGATGAATTATGGAACATTATTAAACACGTACTGTTTCATACATACATGTTCATTTTCTTTGTGTCTCCATCTACTTATAAGGGCAAGTAACAACACTCTTGTACAGTACACAACATGACTGCTACCAAGAAAGACATAGATCAAGCATAGATGGTAGCAACATTTTTGGAGGGCACAAAATGAAAAAACAACACTTGTAAATATTGCATATATCTACGTATGTAAAAAACACTACACTCGATTGTAATATGATGTTCATATCTATAAAGTCAAGTTTTTTGGTACAAGCCAACACCTTTTGTTTTACATGTCAGTCTAGATACATTTGATTGTTTCTTGGGCCAATACATTGATCCAAATAATTATGCACACATTTTAAAAAATCTACACAGATTACAATTCTTAATTACAAAAAATTCCAAATAACAACTGTAACGAACTGTTACACCAAAACCGCGAGGCGTTAGTGAAATCCACACATGAGGATCATAAAATCCCACCACGCTTCCATAGAGCCTGACTCAGGCTAGGTTTGCGCTTGCACTCCCATATGTATGAGCCCTACTTCACCGATGTTTAGACACCCCACGGGCCTTGGCTACACGATGTAACCAACCAAGTGGGATTCAAACATGGGTGGTCACTCTGATACCAAATGTGATGAACCGTTACACCAAAACCTCGAGGCGTTAGTGAAATCCACACATGAGGATCATAACAGACATCCATACCTAATGGATCCCCTTCCAAGGCATGAATGTCCCATAGTAGGACAATTATAAGTTGCAACCAAAAGAAATGAAAATTTCCCATATATGTCACCATAAATATTATACAGAAATTAAACCCCCATATAATTTTGAACAAATCATATAAGTTGGGACTCAGGAACTTCAAATCATGAGGACATATGCCACAGAACACTATTGTGGCCTTCTGCAAGATGCATGAATGTAGTCTTTTAATCATGGTTACATCGTGCTTAACCTAACTAAAGTAAAGGAATTGGATCTCAAGAATTCAGATGAATTTTTGATGAAGTTAGTGATTCACGGAGGTTGAACTTCATAAAATGTTATACCTTTATGAAATTGGTAACATAACCCCTGTTCATTTAATTCTATGACATATGCACATGTTATAGTCCGCATCCAACCTAGAATATCTAATCATGTACACGACAAAGTAGTCATGGGGCACGACATGACAATTGGAAATATTTATGTTGTAAGTTTGAAGGTGGCCAAGGTTAGAATCTGCAAGATGTCAGGGTTTAGTTTAAAACATTGCCATGCCAATTCCCCATAAGAGAACTTGCCCCCCTACTTAATGCTATTATAATTAGCACCATCGATGACAAAAGAACAAGGTGTACAAAATATCACCTAATTTCCGTGTAATCATCAGGTGTAGACCTGCACGACATTATTTTTCATAGAAAGTGGTTAAGTGTAGATAAGATACAACAAAAAAGTTTGTGGAACACCAAGTTAGTGTTCTATAGAATACTAAGGAGAACTTAATGCCGCATAACTTCTAAGAACTAACATCCAGGTTTGCGCCATAGGAGGAGCTAAAACAATTAAGTGCAACAAACATCAATAATGCTCATAAGCCACCTGCAGGACATATCCAATGAAATAATAAATCTGTGGATGCAAAATGCGCAACTATAACTATCATGTGGGTTGGACAAAGGTTACACCCTCATACGCATGCCCACCGCAATTCAAATATGTGAAACAAAGTTTATTCCCTTACCAAAGGCTTGCCCCGAAATCCATGAAATACCCTGCTCTCCCCCCTTTTAACAAAATTCATAAAGGACATTTCCTCCGCCAACTTAGAATCACTGCTTTTCTGGTCATATCTTGTTCTATTTGTAAGGAACACTATCGAAGATTGCAATCAAGAATCACCCCAGATGTTCACTTTGTCTCTCCAAAGGATACTCTTGCGTAATGAAGGGCCATCAGTTTTCCTCGTGAGATAAGATGTTGTTTTGACGGCCCCGAACCATGTAAAACATAGCAAATTTAACCCAAGTAGAGGAAATGATTAATGCTAGAGTATCCCTGCTATGTTCAAATGACCCATGCCACCTGGACGTACTTGAGATAAATTTTTGACCAGCCACACCATTAGCTCTCACCCAAAACATCGACCTCCACACTACTGTTCTTAAAACAATGCCCGGATTGTCTATAGACATTTTAATCCTCATCAGATCTAGGCATGGGTGGAATATCTTATGAGTTTTTCACTTATCAGAGCTCTTATTCGAAATTCACTCTCCCCCCTTATTCTATATATGTAACTCATTTTTATTGTAATGCGATCATCTCTCCATTTTTTTCAAAGGCACCCCTTCCAGTTACGAAATGGTACCTACAACTAAAATATTGAGATGAAGCCTACCTTATGTACTTGAGCAACCCCGTTAGAAAAGTGCCCTCAATGCCAACTGAAACATATGATAGTAAAAGCCCATACTCATAGAGAAATTAACCCTATGTAACATCATGTGGCTACAAGCCTCTGCCCTATTGCTTACAAATGTTGCCCAAATTAGTGTCTCTTACACTCTATGCTCTCTCATTTTATGCATATGTATGAGTTATACTTGAAATGTTTCCGCTTTTCAGTTTGTGTCTTGTCAATGAATGTGGAATGAGTAGATTTTCTTGTCAATGGTCTGTGGCACACTCTATTTTCCCTATCGTTTCCTTCAATTCCTTCTCATGTTCTACCTCATGGAGTCTTTGTGTTATCGCCTCCTTAAGATCGTAGTTTAGGATTTCATTCTCTTACATCTCCCTAACTGTTGGCCCATGATGAACTGATCTTGAAAGCCACCCTTAGGCTTATGATATGTTGTTGTTTTTGCTTATGATGGACCATAGAAGCTAGACCAATTCTGATATTGTAGGTAGAGGAACTAACCTTTTCAAGACCACATGCCCACAACAAGATGCAAGGTCCGCACACTATTGGATACATTTCCGGATGAAACAAATAGCCGAAGTGACCTCATTTAGTTTTCCATCCCACCTAAGAAAAAATGTTTCTACTTCTAGTCTCTAATGCAGGTATGACATTTCCGACATTATTTACCAGTGTGAGGTGTGCACAACCTATATTAATCACCCTCAGATGAAATACATGGACTAAATAGCCATACATACAAAACAAATAAAAGTGGGTTTTTAGTTACCTGAGAGACCTCCACTTCCATTCTTCTGTACTAGTATCAAGAAAACACAGATAACTACTCACCCTTGCCTCACTCCACACATGACACCTTGATACATACCTGGCTACGAGGCTTTGCAATGTAGGATTCTGCGACAGCACATATTGGACATAAATACACGTACACACCAAATAATTATGGTAGAGGTTCCCCCATGACATCACAATAATAACACAATGTTACATAACTATTATGTAATAGGGTGATACCCTTCACTAGTATGTTTCATGGTTCACAACTTAATATATGCAGGTTCTAATGGAATACATAGTGGACTCCACACATATTCATGGTTATCACATAAGGCATAAAAGGAACACTAAATAAATATGAACACCCTAGGACTGGATTAATACCTGTATCGATACATAAAAAATTCACTAGGAATCACATTTTCCAACACAACACATGGGTGACATAATGGGTTAACACAACATTAAAAAATATTCAGGTTGTTTCCCATAAGAACTATAGTTTTCAAATAACATGAAGGTAACATACATACAATACCTGTCATCGGTGAATACTACCATCACGCCTACACGATCAATAGATCCCAAATCCACAACTTTATAGTGGTAAACGAGGTACATATGCCACATCCAAATGTATCTACAAGTACATGCTTACGAAGGAATAAGGACAACACAATTACAATGTAGGTACAAATGCTTCCATGGCTCAATAAAAATTCCATCAAAAATAATGCCTAGTCCCATAAGGTTCCATGTAGTTTGAAACTTTCTCTGATCACAACGATGATAGGTTAAACATCCACAAAAAACCCATATGCAAAAAACACTGATGGGCCAACATCGACTAGGGTCAACCTGTGGTTTCACGTCATTTTATTCTGAAAACAACACTTAGGCACACTATGCAAACACAAGCCAATTACTAAATGATAAAGTAACATGTATCACCATCTGCTTGTCAAAATGTGACAACAATAGCAGGGTGATACCTGAATAATCCAAAGTAATAACCAAACACACTCCCAAGTCAAACACGTCCTTTTAAGGGGAAGAGAAAATTATTTACTATTACTTATAGGCTCCACTAAGGAAGTATAATATCATTTGGTTCCTGAAATTATGGACTTAAAACATGCAAGCCAATTGTTCATTGACACTTATGTCTCCACTGGGAATTTATCAACACTTATACCTCCACTAAGGATAATTTCAAAACCATTCATTTGTTTCCTTTATTCGACTGAAGGGTTCTCTTCAATTTCTACCACTTATACCTGCCACAAATGACATAGCATAATTCCCTATACACACAAACATAAACATACCCATGCATGCAATAAATAGAATACCATCTTGGTAAATGGACACATTCTCCAATGAAGATCATAGGAAAGGGTAGCCATGGAAAGTATGACAAAAATAGGATATCGTTAGAGTGTTTCACCTAATAATAGACACCCCTGCTACTATCTCTCCTTTATACAACACTTTCTACTTCATAGAGATCCTCTTGTATAAATATTTCCATTGTATTCCATCTGACATTGGAACATCCCCAGAAACACTCCAGCTTCAGTGGGCTGCATTCTCTCCAACCTACCAGGTGTGACACGTACATTGACTAGCCCCTCGCAACTAGTTAACAGTCCAACCACTAGCTCTGATAGTGACTTCAATGTACCCGTCACAACTCAGATGGACAAATGGGAGGTGTTTTCTGGCTTACATCCTACAAGGGTTATAAACATCAGTGTCCTAGGCATACTTGGGAAGTGTGATTTTGATCTTTCGCACACCTAGCTATAAGCTACTGCTGGTAACCACTTACATGAAATAGAGGGAGATTTCATAGAGATTGCTTTCTCAACCATTGAAATAGCTGCACCATTCTTCCTACCCACTATAGATGGTTATACCTTATCACTAGAACAATAAGATGTATAACATAGAATCATAATCCATGCCGATGCACTGCCACACATTTCCGCATTGTACATGATAATACAAGGAACAATTGGCACTGGTAAATCACATTTGAGATGGGAAATTTCAAGGACACTCCACTCACACATCAACTTCTATGGCACCCGCTTACTCCTCCTAGCTTCAACAGGACTTGCAACATTCAACATTTATGGCACAACAATACACACCGGGCTACACATACCAATAGCTGAAATTACCCCTCTTTGAGGCCAAACCATCTCTAAATATCAAAAAGCCATGGTAGATGTGGAATACATACTAATCAATGAAATGAGTTTCATCAGCCCAAAACTATTGGCCAACATAAATAGCCACCTACGTAAAGCATTTCCCGCATGCAAATGTAGATTTTTTGGAGGCCATTCTATTTTTCTGGTTGGAGACCTTGCCCAACTACCTCTAATTAAATATAATCCCTTGTACATTCGAGGTACATATGGCCACATGTTATGGTCACTTTTTAGGAATACAATCACGCTTACTATTAACTTCTTCTAACAAGGTTCTGCCCCTTCCCACCACAGTTTCCAGAGTCTACTACTAAATGTCAAGAACACACTTGCTACAGAGCATGAAGGGAATCTACTAATGTTGCGGACTCCTAAAAATATCAGCCATACAGAACAAACAACTTTCCAAAATGCGACACACCTTTATGATACAAACACATTAGTAAACATACAGAACAAGTATAAAATATAGGCCCTTAACACACCAATTGCTATAGATACAACTGAACAAACATGCCAACGTGACCCAGGGAAAAGCACCAACACATAATTAGAGAACAAACTATTTCTCTGTGACGGTGAACAAGAAATGTTGACAACGAATCTTTGGGTACAAACTGGCCTTGTTAATGGTGCACAAATATAGATTGTTATTATAGTGTACAAGCAAGTAACCACCTCACCAAGCTTTCCTTTGTATGTTGTTGTGTTGGTCTAAAAAAATTTCGGTTAGGCAAGTCATGGGGAAACATGCCAATAGTGTGCAGGGCATAACCCCTCTTTGAGACAACAAAGTGAAACTGGTTTATTGCTAATTTATCAAGTAGGATTTTTTTTAAATCTACACTATTCTAACTTTAGGGGGGTTTGGGATCTCATCCCAGTAGAGGTAGTTCCAACAACGAATAGAAAGGTAGGAGGGAAGGAACATAGGAGGGTAGATCTGAAGGAAGAAAAGAAATGAATTCCAAGATGGAAATGTCAGAAAGTTAATTCTTTGGGCTGGTAGTAAATAGAGCCAAAATTACGTGCATGAACAATTAAAGCAATACTGATGAACATATGACAATAGTAGGAATGAATCTAATAGAATAAAAACATAGATCTAACTTAAGAAAGATCTGATGCAAATAACAAGCACATTAAGCACAAATTCTGAATATGTGTATTAATATTTTTTCTGTTACAAGAAAACACAAAGTCTTTCTCTCCTCACTTCTATTTTCATAAAAAATTTGTCCACACCTAGAATACAACAAGTATTATAGTATTTATAGAAGGAGAGGAGGAAAGAAGACAAGAGCAAACACACCACTTACAAAATATCTAGAAAATATCTAAAAAGTCAATAGATGACTTGGGCAAGTTTTTGGATGGAAACATCCCACGGTGCAACATGGATGATGTCATCATGTACGCTAACATACTTTTTAGATATTTTACAAAAATGATCAATGGATCCCAGAAAGAAGAAACAACTCTGCCCAGTGTAAAATGGCACAACTTTCGGCACGTCGACATGACAAAAATTCCCCTTTGTAAAATGGCGCAAATTTTGTACACGTCGACACGACAAAAATTCCCCTTTGTAAAATGGCGCAACTTTCTGCACGTCGACACAACAAAAATTCCCCTTTGTAAAATGGCGCAACTTTCTGCATGTTGACATAACAAAAATTCCCCTTTATAAAATGGCGCAACTTTCTGCACGTCGACACAACAAACATTCCCCTTTGTAAAGTGGCACAACTTTCTACATGTCAACACACCAATTTCTCCCCTTTGATATTAGCTAAAAATGGCTAAGTCCTGAAATAAATTAATTTTTTGAAAGGGGATTTTGGGCTATTTCAAATGTTATCAAACTTCCCTAGGGGCCAAAACAATTTTTTTGGTATGGTTACCTGTAATTTGCCCTTATTAATTTTGCAGGATAACAACTGGCTCTTTCTGGGGACTATCTTTAAGTGAAACTTAAGGGTAGAGAATCCTAAATTTTTCATGTGCCTATCCATTGGGTTACAGAGAGTCAAAAACAAGGGCGACCAGGGGGCGAACAAAAAGGGAAAGGAAGGGAACACACAAAAAACAAAAAGAAAACACACAACAAAAGAAAACTATACAAAGAAGAGAGCAAGCTCTAATTCCTGAAGATCTTCAGGTGCTGCCTACTATAGGGAAGCAGGAGCTTGGTTCTATCTAGTTATGAGAGATAGAAACTATTCTCTCCATTGAGATGCTTGATCTTGTATGGCCCCCTCCAAAGAGAGTCAAACTTGTCGTGCATACCTTTTGGTTCTCTTCGTTTGTCCCATAGAAGAACAAGATCTCCTAATTGGAAATCTCTGTGCTTAGCTTTCTTTTCGAACAACATCTTAACTTGATTTTGATGTTCAGTGATCTTGTTGACCACTTTCAATCACTTTTCCTCAAGTTTTGCTAGGTACATAATCCTCTTTTCAAGAGAATTTTGAAAAGTTTCATCTTCAATTACTCGAGCCAAGCGCAGGGCAGGAAGTTCTACAGAGATAGGGATTTCAGCATCAATCTCATATAACACCTAGAAAGGTGACATGCCGGGAGACCTCTTTGGAGTGATATAATCCACCCACAAGGCATTGTACAATGATTTGTGCCAGGACCACTGGTTCTCATCAACTAGCTTTCATATGATAGTTACCAGGTACTTATTGCTGGATTCTGCCTGACCATTTCCCTAAGGATAATAATCAGAAGCATGAGCCAAGGTTATTCTGTATCCATAACAAAAACCAATAACCTCCCATGAAGAGAAGTTGGAAGTGTTTTCAACAACGATTTTTTGTGCAATGCCAAATATCACAATAATATTCTCCTTGATGAAGTTGCAAACAACTTCAGAAGTGGCATGCTTGATAGGTATGGCCTCCACCCATTTCGTGAAGTAATCCGTTGTTGTTAGGATGTAACTATGTCCAACACTCGATTGAGGATTGAGTGCTCTAATGAAATCAATCCCCTATTATCTGAATGGTTCATCAATGATGAAGGGCCTGAGGGGAAACAAAGCTAGCTTTGGTTTGCCAACGAATTTTTGGCAAAGTTCACATTTTACTACCCAGGTGGCTACATCTTGAAATAGCATCGGCCAGTAGTACCTGGCCCAAATGATTTTATGTACTATCATAGATGAGGAGGAGTGGCCACCACAGGATAAATAATGAAAACTTTCCAGCAATTTTACCTGTTGCG
Organism: Taxus chinensis; assembly: GCA_019776745.2. Classification (NCBI taxonomy): domain Eukaryota; kingdom Viridiplantae; phylum Streptophyta; class Pinopsida; order Cupressales; family Taxaceae; genus Taxus; species Taxus chinensis. Next base: position 277,475,240 of record CM034155.1, read on the forward strand.
GCTTGTCAACACATCATCCATCATCCCATATGACATATCTTGCAGCTCTGAGCTTCATCGTTCACTTTTCCTTTATGGTTAGGTGAACTGGGCACTTGCCATAGGTGAGAAAGAATGTGATGTCAGAATACCATTCGTTGTTGGTGGTGATGAATAGAACCATGGGCAAAGAATCTGTTTTCTTTAGTTCATTTTGTTCTCCATCAATGTGATCAACATTCTCTTCGGGTACCTTTGAGTCTTCATTTTCAGCCATTAGCTAACACAAACCCTTACCTCTTACCAACTTGGTTGGTTTGATGTCTAGATCGTATTCTTGGACCTTTGTGATCCAATTCCCTCGTAATCTCCCTAACTCCTGTTGATTCAGGATAAACTTAACAGCTGTGTCAGGAACCAACACTACTGTATGAGAATTCAGAATATAGTAGCGAAATTTTTTGACTACTTTTACCACGGAAAAGGCATGCTTTTCCAATTGTGACATCTTCAGTTCATGAGGCTTAAGAGGAGAGCTCATGAAAGTAATTGGGGATTCAATGTCCTCAAAATTCTTTTGCATCAAGATAGCTGATACAGTATGCGCAGACGCATAACTGTACATGATGAAGTCTTTGTTAAAGTCAGGACACACCAGAATAGGGGCATGAGTGATGGAGGTTTTTATGTCTTCGAATGATGTCTTGCCTTCCTCACTCCATCGAAATGTTTGGGACCCTTTCATCATATTAGATATATGACGAGTCTTCTCAGAAAAATTAGGAACAAAGTGTCTAAGAAAATTTACCTTTCCAAAGAAAGAGTGAACACCAGTCTTGCTTGTAGGAAAAGGGAGGCTCTGAATATCCTTGACTCTTTCGACATCTATCTTAGTTCCTTCTTTGCTGACACATGTCCCAGCAGCTTCCCTTTCATGACCCCAAAGATTGACTTCTTGGGATTTAGCGAAATTCCGTGCTTTTGGCATCTGATCAAGACTTGTTCTAAATGATCGCAGTGATCACTTCGTATTTTGGAGAACACGGTCAGGTCATCTAGGTAAACTATGATGACCTTTCCCATCATGCCTTTTAATGCAAATTCCATTACTCGTTGGAAGGTGGCACCGGTGTTGATCAAACCGAATGGCATTCTGTTGTAGGTGAAGGTACCCCAAGGAGTGGTGAATGCTGTTTTGAACTGATCTTCAGGCGTGACTTCAATTTGATTGTAACCCAAAAAAAGTCAAGCATAGAAAACATTTCAGAACCGGTTATTGCTTGTAGCACTCGATCCATTATCGGTAGTGGATAGTTAGTTATCTTTTAAGGACGATTGGGTCAAGTTACGAAATTCCACGCATATACGTATCTCGCCATTCTTCTTCTGCACAGGCACAATATTTGTAACCCAGGTACTGTGATGAATTGGAAAAATAATTCTTGCATCCAACATCTTCTAAATTTCAGCCTAGATGGTACCTGATATTTTGGGGTTGTAATGCCTTTTCTTTTAATGAAAAGGCTTGACGTTGTCCTTGAGAGGAATGTCATGCCGAACGTCCTTTGGCTTAAAAGACTTCATATCAACATAAGACCATGCTAACACATCTACATACTTTTTCAGCAACTTAACGAATTTTGCTTTTCCTTGGGCGTACAACACTTCATGATATTCATGAAATGAGGATGTTTCACAGTACCCAGATTGAGAGATTCAGCTTCCAGAGAAGAGCATGGATCATCCTGTCACTTTTTCTTGACAAAACGGTCATGATTATCAAATAATCATTCTAAGGAAACCAAACCTTTTGGAATCTTATTTCCTTTAAGCTGTATCATCGTATCTTTTTCAGATTCATGTTCTTGGCTGGTGAGAGACTCACGATATGTAGAAGTTGATCCATCAAAATGGAGTCCTTTGAAATTGTCAGCTTTCTCCAAAAAAGTGATAAGTTGGTTGTCATCATTGAACACTTGCCAGTGTTGTGAATTATCCAACACACTTGTGTGAAAAACCACCTCAATGGTATATGTATCCGTTTTTAACCCTGGGTGAGGGAGCATGAGAGAGGCTGAGATGACCAATGAATTAGCAATGTCATTTTGATCTCGCGGAACTACTTTGATTGAGAAAGCATCAAACTCTTCGATGTTATCCCATACTGCATTGCGGTAGTGTCTGAGCCGGTCATTCTTTACTTGGTATATCCTTTTTACTTGATTGACAATTAGCTCAACATCACCTGGCACTCTTAGATTCTTGATTCCCTTATCTTTTACAGCTTGTATGCCAAGTAACAAGGATTCATACTCGGAAGTATTATTCGTATTGAAGAACTGTAACTTGAAAGAAAAAGGGAAAATCTCCTCTTCAGGAGATATTAGAACAGCCCTAACACCGCATCCACTTGTCGTGCAATTGCCATCAAACTACAATGTCCATATTTTGTTGATATCTTCCTCTTGGATGAAAATGTCCATCATATCTAAGTCAATGGACAAGAAATAGTTTCCCATCCCTGATGATTTGAAAAGAATCTAAGCCTTAGGGTCATCAGAGTTGGTGACTAGATATTTCTTCTGTGACTCTAGTTCCAATGTTTGCATCACCCCTTTGACAGGAATCTTGGCTTTAGACCAGTCCATATGAATTTCCCCACCAACTTCTTTACAGAAGCTCCTTCATAGCAATATTCTGTATGCTACTGGAATATCAGCTACAAGAATAGTCATTTTTACCCTTTTCTTAGGAAATGTCGCGAATGCAAACTACACATCCTTGATCTAACAAATCAATGGTACTTATTTGGTTTCCATGGAGTAGCATCTGCCAAAAGGTTTAGTAAGTGTGAGGCCCAAAGCATGGGTGACCTTTGCTGGCATTACATTGTCTGAAGCTCCAGAATCAATTATACAGTTACTTATCTTATGACCATTGATCAAGATGGATAAGTAAAAAGGTTCAATTTTTCCCAACGTGGAAGTCGAGGCAACATTTATGTGAGACGCAGGAGGAATGGGAAGAATTCCTTTTGGGGAAATAGGAGGGACGAAAACCTGGCTTTGGATATATTTAGTTAATCTTATAAGCTACTCTGGGTTGGATTGTAGGTACTTAGCTTCAGACATCTAGATTTTGATCTTTTTGGCGGGATCGATTATATCGAATGTGACCAAGGGTTGCGCTAACGAAGGAATGAGTCCTTCATTTGGCATTTGTAGAGGAGGATTACTAGTCTTTATGGAACTAGAAAAAGGCTGAATTGGAGGAGCAACAAGAGGAAAATATTTCTTTACAAAATGTTTAACAGGAGGTTGAGTAGGAAGGGGATTACCTCTTTTAACAATCTTTGGAGGAGGGGTCACCACAACATTTTCCTTTTATTTTTTAGCAGCAACCTCTGCTTCTTTTCCTTGTGAGCGAGTGAAAACTGTGTATGACTGTCCACTCACATACCCTTGGGTACCCTCTTCTTCATCAAATTCCTCTTCTTCAAATTCCATACACCCAATAGTAGAGTCGCCAGTTGGTTCACCGACATCTTGATCATCTTTGCCTTACAACGAAGGTTCTTCGTAATTTGGCTCATCTTCTTCGATTTCAACCAAAGCATTAATCGGAGGGGCTTCAATTGCTAGCCTTGGAGAAGTAGTAGACAAACGTGGCCTTTGGGCGGTGTTGTTGGGAGTGAATTTCCTCCGTGGGATATCCTAGTATAGAGTAGTAGATGATGTTTGAGCCAATTGCTTCTTTAATGAGAGCAAGTCATTCACCATCATCTAGAATGATGGATCAGATGAGGTAGCCTGAAAAGAAGTTAAAGCCTTTGATTTTGATGACTCTCATCTTAATTCACTGGATATAAGAAGGTTTTCTTCTATCTGAATGGCCATAGCTTGAGCAAGGGCCAAGGTGGGTATCTGTTCCTGTAAAAGCAAGAAACTTACTTTCTAACTCATTATGTTCAAGAAGAAACACTTTTGATTCTCCAATGTCAACATCATGGCAAGCGGTACATGGTTAATCAGCGAATTGAATCGGGTGATAAAATCATGCATGGTTTCATTGGTCTCCTTCTTCATGTGAGTGATTTGTGACAATAACGTAAATGCATCTTCTGAAGGTTTGTATCTGTCTTCAAATGCAGTCCGCAATGTGGCACAATTAGTGATGGATCTAGCTAGTAAATGTTGGAACCATTCTGATGCAGGACCTTGCAAGGTCTCTAGAAAGAGATGTACCAATACGTCCTCATGAGTCACGTCTAGAATGCTGCATGACATAATAAATGTAGCTATATGCACGTCCATACTTTGGTTTCCACTCCCATCAAATCTCAGGGATTTTTTGTGATTTCCATGAGGGAGGGGATGGACTAGATGTGGAAGTGCTAGAGGACCCATGGCGTTTCCCCATGGTGCAGGAAGATTTACTACCATTTGAAAAGTAGGAAAAAGGAACGTGAGTAGGGAGTGTGGTTCCACTTAGCAAAAGAGCACTATAAGTTGATGTCGAGGCACCCTGTGAAATCTAACTCTTTTGTGGAGGTGAGGTACTTCTTGCTAATCAATCCACTAAGCTCAGTGATGGGAATTGTGCTGGAGTGATACTAAATTTTTTCCTTCGAAGTAGATCAAATGGGATCAACTTCCTCACAAGCTCTTCTGCTGTGAGTAAATGGTTCACCCGCCAGTGTACCCATTCAGATCTGCAACAATTAGGAGTAGATTTACAACAATCTTTTTGTTTATACTTGCTAATTTTCTGATTTTTTTGGTAAAAATCAGCAGCATGTACTTTTTTAATATTTAATTTTACCCTTTTTTAATAACAACCAATTGCGGTTTTCTAACAAAGATTAATAAGGATAAAAAGTGCGTCAATTTAGTAGGTTGATTTTCAGATCTTTGACCTGAATTTTTTTGCAAGGTTTTGAAAATATTATGAAATGTCAGAATCTTAGATCTACTGAAATATACAAGTTTTTGTAAAAACTCAGTGAACTAAAAACTCTTATCTGGTCCAGATCTATGGATTCTTATAAGGAAATTTTTAGTTTTGATCACTTATGCAAAAATTTTGATTTTCAACAAAGGGTTAAAATTTGCAATCTAGTAGTGATTTTTATAGTTTTTTAGTTATTTCCTTAGTTTGATCCCTAGTGGAGTCACCAAAAACCGTTGGTCTGAAAAATTGTCGGTTAGGCAGGACGTGGGAAACAGGCCAACAGTGTGCAAGGCATAGCCCCTCTTATGGCGTAACTTTCGACACGTTGACATGACAAAAATTCCCCTTTGTAAAATGGTGCAACTTTCTGAACTTCGACACGACAAAAATTCCCCTTTGTAAAATGGCGCAACTTTCTGCACGTCGACACAACAAAAATATCCCTTTGTAAAATGGCGTAACTTTCTGCACGTTGACACAACAAAAATTCCCCTTTGTAAAATGGCGCAACTTTCTGCACGTCAACATGACAAAAATTCCCCTTTGTAAAGTGGCACAACTTTCTGCATGTCAACACACCAATTTCTCCCCTTTGAGATTAGCTAAAAACGGCTAAGTCCTGAAACAACTTGATTTTTTGAAAGAGAGTTTTGGGCTATTTTGAATTTTATCAAACTTCCCTAGGGGCCAAAACAATTTTTTTGGTATGGTTACCTGCAATTTTCCCTTGTCAATTTTGTAGGATAACCCGCTGTCAACTTCCCAAGCTACAAAAGGCCTAGCCTGGGACCCGATGCATCCTACGCACATACCAGTCCCCCCATAACAAAAAGCATCTGCCAAAAACTACCCTTGAAAATGGCACGGGCTCTAACTATTCATAAATCCAAAGGAATGACTCTTGATGAAGCTACCATCGAAATTGGCCGCAAAGAATGCCAAGTTGTGACCTTCACAGCCTTGTCCCGATTTCAAGCCCTTACTAACCTCTGTATTTTCCCATCCTTCTCATACACCCATCACAAGTTTGTACAGGAAGAAAATCATACTGCACTTTGGTTTAAAGCAGAAGCATACTTACATCATGACCTACCTATGGCCACAACATAGGTACGTACTTATCAAGGAATCCACCTCTTACAATATGTAAAAAACTAAAATAATATGTCACCCCCGCTAGTAAAACACTCCGTCTAAACTTAACTTACATTTTTTATAGCTACAACGAGGCTACACATATTGATTTAATGTCTACTTCTTACTTTGGCTAAAAAATTATAACTCAATTTATGATAGCCACTACAAAATTTGCTAACTTCCACTTATAGGGAACTTTCAAATGGATGATAACTTTAACACACTAGCTACTCACACCAACACTGATGCTGACCTTCTGGAATGCCTGCTATGCAAATATCTAGCCACTCACTACCAAACGTCTGTCTCCGTGGATGAAACTACCACAAACATGTATTCCGCACAAAATAAAATTGAAGTGGCACAACAAACAATTGTAGATGTCGAAATTGCACAAAAGAAAATGAAAGCAAAATCTTACAATGACATGTTTCAAAAATTCATAGATAAGGCATTCACTTTGTACCTTCGAAAAGGGTCCTAGACATAACACTCTACAAGAAACAATGCCTCAGATGAAAAAACATTCCATCTTATACATGCTACACTTATGATTCTCCCTCAAACCTTGTACATATTGAACCTTTCCAGTAACACCATAAATAAAGGAGTTTGGTTTTTTTGGTTGTATTTCCCTCACAAAACATGACATGTTAAGTGGTTTTGTGTCTTTTTTATAAACAATTTTTTTACTTGATCTATTGCACCATTGACATGCCCAACTCTTTTACCTATAATCTTGCATTAACAAAAATATTTTGGCTCTTATAAAGAAGAAATTTAGCCTATAATTAATATTCATTTGGATTACAAAAGGTATTTTACCTTACATGTTCTGCATTATAATGAGCAATAAAAACAATTCATTGATTTCAACATTTCTTGCTTATAATTTTTTGAATAAGCACAATTCATTGAATTCAACATTTCTTTCTTATAAATTTTCTAAATCTTGCAAGTTTTTCATGACACACCACGAAAGAGGGGTTTCAATACCCATTTAATGAAACCTACATAGAAAATTGGCTCTGCATTTTTTGTATGGATAGGTAATACATTACTGCGGGTGGTCTCATTATTTGGGCTTTCACTGACAAAAAGATTCACTTACCAGAGGAAAAACCAAAGAGTGATAGGAGGGAAAGGTAGATTCTACTGGTTAGTGTATCATGTCCCTAAAATGGACTGGATGTGCATGGAAAACTTGTATTCTTATTACACAAATCAATAACAAAAAAAAAAAATGTGGAATTTCACCTTTTCCTCTTCTGCATACGATATTTATTTGGGATTCCAGATCAATCCTTTCACATGCCTAAGATTGCATTCACCTTTCCAAGAGTGGATCTCAAAAAATTCTTGCTATTGCTTCCCTCCAATGAATACAACTACCTAAAACTCTCAAGGTCGCCTGGCTCTAGCTAATGCCCGTTCTAGGTTTCCATGTGAAAGCCGGATAGCGCTTGTAGAACAAGCTTTCCTTCTTCTGGCTCTGGATATCTGCAATATTTATTTATTTCTACTTCTTCCCAATTTCCTCTCCTTTTGCAACCTCTTGTAACAGTCTCCTTATCAATTCCCGGATGATAGAAGAAAAATCAAAATTGTCTACGGTAATTGGAAGCGGAATAAAAATTGCCCCCGACACTTGGTCACGGTAGTTACGACGATTAATAAAAAGAAGAAAATTTCTCCCAAGTTTTTCAAAAAACTTGCATCCAATATTAAAATCAATATTTATTAATTAAAAACCCTCAAATTTAATAAACATTAATTTTATTAAATAACAGGGTCAATATTAATTAAATAATTAAAATATGGTTTGTGGTGTAGCGGGAGAAGGGGTTATTCAAAATGGATGAAACAAAATCCAAAATGACTGTGAGAAAAAGAAGATTGTAATGGAGGAGAACAATCACACAAGATAACACTTTTGATTTTTTTTTAAATTTTCACATTTACTAATTTTGCGAAGTCAAAATTAGTTAATGACAGCTTGCTCTTATTGGGGACAAGGACTTTACGGAAGTAGCAATGGACCTGGACCCAAATATTCAATGAACACGATCCCAAAAACAATGGAGCATAAATACTAGATGACAAAAGAGAAGAAACTGAATAACAGATAAAACAAAACAAACCAAAATCCTAACTAACTATGTACATACGGGAGACAACCCATTTTCAATTTTGATAGTGCTTGAGATATTTCCTGTTGTAGGGAAAAGGAACATAAGTTCCATCAAGATATACCAAGTAATAAGTGATATCTCCATAGAAATGTCTAATCTTGAATGGGCCTAGCCACAACAAATCAAACTTTTCATGCTTTACTTTTGGATCACGTCTTTTGTCCCAGAGAATAACTAAGTCATTGATTTTAAATTGTCTCTTCCTAGTTTTCCTGTTGAATAATTTATTTACCTTGGATTTATGTTACTCGATCATGTTTTCCACCTAACTTTTCTGCTCTTCAAGCTTGCTTAGGAACATGATCCTTTTATCTAACGCATTAGTGAAGCATTCATCATCAACTACTTGAGCCAATCATAATGGTGGTAAATCCAATGTGATGGGAATTTGAGCATCGGTTCCATATAAAATTTGAAATGGAGACATCCCAATTTCTCTTTTGGGAGTTATGCGGTCAGCCCATAATGCATCTTATAACTTTTTGTGCCAAGTTCTTTGATTTTCTTCTACTAACTTCCGAACGATAGTAATGATGTTTTTGTTACTAGATTCTACCTGACCATTTCCGTGAGGGTAGTAACCTAATGAATGAGACAAAGATATCCCATACCCATAACAAAAACCTATCATCTCTGTAGAAGAGAAATTGGTGGCATTATCCTTCACGATCTTGTGTGGAATTCCTTAATGAATCAATACATTTTCTTTAATGAAGTCACAGATTACCACAGGAGATGTTTGTTTCACCGGAATAGATTCTACCCACTTCGTAAAGTAGTCAGTTACAGTGAGTACGTGAGTATGACCAGCACTAGAATTAGGATTTAGAACTCCGATGAAATCTAAACCCCATTGTTGAAAGGGTTCTTCAATGACAACTAGATTTAAAGGCAAAGCTGCCAATTTTGGTCTTCTAACAAATTGCTGACAAGATTCACATTTAGCTACCCATTTCTGAGCATCAAAAAACATAGTGGGCCAATAATAATGTGCTTGCAAAATTTTATGAGATGTCGCTGGGCCAAAGAAATGACCACCACAACCATGATTATGAAATGATTCCAACAACCTAAATTGTTGTTCTTTGTCGACACATCTAAGGAAGATGCCATCAATTCCTTTCTTGAACAAAGTTTTTTCCCAAAAGATGTACATGGAAGCTCTTAGTTTGATAGCTCATTTTTCCTTAGATGTCAGATTCTTAGGACATTCACCATACGTGAGAAAGTAGGCTATATCAGAATACCATTCATCTATGGTACTCACAAAAACTACCAGTGGTAAACCTTCTTCAACTAGTTTTTCTTCAAAGTCATCTCGTGGTTCATTCTCTGTGATGAGTTGGTAGAGTCATCTTCCTCGAACCAACTTGGTAGGTTTGATGTCCAAATCATATTCCTGTATCTTGGAGACCCAATTACCTCTTTTAGATCTTGGTTCTTGTTGCGTGAACATCAATTTAACTGCGGTGTCCAGAATGAAGACTTTGGTGTGAGAAATCAACACATAGTAGCTGAAATTTGTTAAATCTCTCACCACAACATACACATGCTTCTCAAGGGGGGTGTAATTGAGTTCAAGTTTCTTGAATCCAGAACTCATGAATGCAATAGGATATTCGATTCCCTCTTGATTATGTTGAGTCAAGATGGCAGAAAATGTGTGCAGTGAAGCATATAAATATATTATAAATTCTTTTTAAAAATGGGACACATCAATGTAGGAGCTTTTGTAATAGTACCCTTGATTTGCTCGAATACTTCTCTACCTTCCTTCGACCATTTGAAGGATTCTTTTCCTTTCATCATATCAGTGATTTCATTGGTTAGCTCAGAAAAATTTGGCACAAACCTTCTCAAAAAATTTACCTTCCCAAAGAATGAGTGAACCCTAGGCTGACTTATAGGCAAGGAAAGATTATTTATAGCTTGAACACACTCAATATTGATCTTAGTTCCTTCCTTAGAAACAATATGACCTATGAGTTTCCCTTTCATAACTCCGAACATGAACTTTTTTGGATTTAGATAAATCTTATGAAGTCTACACATTTGTGATATTTTCTCCAAATCTCTTAGGTGATCTTCTCGTTTATTTGAGAAAAATTTCAAGTCATTTAGGTATATCACGATGATCTTGTCTTTATAATCCATGAATGCCATATCCATAGCCCTTTGAAAAGTAGTGCCGACATTGATCAAACCAAAAGGAATTATTATATACATGAATGTACCCTATGGGGTAGAGAACATGGTTTTATGTTGGTCTCCTCTAGCCACTTCAATCTGATTATAACCAGAGAAACCACCCAACATGGATAGAATTTTTGATCCAGTTACTTCCTGTAGAATATGGTCCATGACCGGTAGTGGATAATTATCTTTCAAGGAAGCTTGATTAAGATTGTGGAAATCTATGCAAATCCTAATTTCTCTCTTTTTCTTACGAACCGGTACAATATTAGCTATCCAAGTCAAATTTCAAATAGTAAAAACTATTCGTGCATTTAACATCTTTTGAACCTCAAGAAATAATGTCCCTGAAATCTTGGTATTATATCATCTTTGCTTCTGCTTGAATGGAATTGCAGAAGGTTTCAATGGTATGGCATGCTCCATTTCCCTAGGTTGGAAAGACTTCAAGTCTTCGTATTAGTAAGCCAAGACGTTAGAATATTTGGTAAGAAGGCTTATGAATTTCGTGTGCTCCTTAGGTGAGCAACACTTACTGATGTTGACTAGGTGAGGTTTATCCTTGGTACCAATGTTAACTTGCTCATAGTCAATAGAATTCGTAGGTCCTACCTGCTCTTTCTCTTTGATAAGCATGTCATGTTTATCAAAACTTTCTTAAAGTGAAACCAATCCTTTTGGAATTTTATTTCCTTGGGGTTGGATGATGCCATCACTAGGATCTTCATTCTCAACTCCTTGAATGGGTGAGGTCTTCGATTCACGAAATGTAGAATCACTTCCTTGAAAGTAAAATTGTTCAAAATTTTCCCTTTTTTCCAAGAAGGCAATAATTTGTTGATCTTCATTGAATACTTGCCAATTTTTTGCATTGTCAGGAACACTTGGCCTAAAAATCATTTCGATGGTGTATTTTTCTTGATCAAACTCTAAATGAGGAATCATTAATGAAGATGAGAATGTTAGAGAATCTGCTTTGTCATTTTTTTCATGAGGGATAGATTTTATGGAAAAAGCATCGAAGTATTCTATCGCATCCCACACTTTATTTCTGTAGTGTCTCAAACGATCATTCTTTACTTGTAACTGATTTCTTACTTGTTTCACGATCAATTCTGCATCTCCAAAGACTTCTAAATTTTTTATCCATTTCTCCTCTACAACTTGGAGGCTAAGGATTAATGCCTCGTATTCTGCAGTGTTATTAGTATTTGAAAATTAAATTTTGTAGGAAAAAGGAAATATTTTACCATTTGGATATATGAGCACCACTCCTACACCAGAACCTGTTGAGCAACAACTTCCATCAAACACACGAGTCCATATCTCATTAGAGTCTTGACAAGTGACCTTAGGTGTATGAAATTCTATAGTCATCATATAATTACCCATACTTGAGCCTTGGAACATGATTTCTACACAAGGATCTTTGGTTTTAGTTACAGTGAACTTTTCTTGAGTATCTGTTATTAGCTTCTTCATTTCTCCATTGATAGGAATCATGTCGTGAGACCAGTCCATTTGAATCTCGCCACCCAAATCTCTGCAAAATTTCCTACCCAGCAACATACCATATGAAGCAGGAATGTCAGCAACTAGAATGGTTACCTTAACTCGTTTATGAGGAAATTGGGCTAAAACCATTTGAGCATCTTTAATCTTCCCGATCAAAGGAACTTGTCTCATCTTCATTGAGTAATAGGATATGAATGTTCTTGTATAAGTCAACCAAAGAGAAAGTGCTACTTTTTTAGGCATCACATTATTTAAGGCTCCAAAATCTATAATGTAATTACTTAATTTGCATTCGTTGATCAGAAAGGACATAAAGAAAGGTTCAATATTTTCATTTGAAGGTGTAGTGGCTACTACAATGTTTTGAGTTTTCCCATCTTTGGGAGTTTTTAGAATTCCTTTGGAGGAATGAACAATATATTTTCCTTTGATAAACTGGACCAATTTCTTGAGTTGATCCTTATCGGACTTCAAGTACTTTTCCTGTGACATGGAAATTTTTGTTTTATTGATATGATCAATGATATCAAATTTGGGCAAAGTAATCGTACTTGATGTCTTAGATACTAGTTATTTTGAACTTGATGATGGCACACTTTTGACCTTTTCTTCAGGCTTGTTGATATTGATGTGAACGAAGAAAATTTCTTCGTAGATGATTCATTAACTAATTGACTTGCAAAAGGCCCTCCTTTCTTTAAGATAGTTTTGACCATGGAAACCTAAGTCACCTTAGACTCTTTAAGATTCTCATTTGCCTTGGATTCTTTAGAAGTTTCCTTAGTCTTAGATTATTTGGTAAGTTCCTTAGAAACCTCTTTATCTCCCACCTTAGTGGTATTCTGATCCTATTTCTGAGAGCATGTGAAGATGGTAAAGGATTGACTATTCATATCTTCTATAATTTCTTCGTATTCTTCTTTGTCTTACGAACGGTACTCGAAGAAATGATTATTACTTTCTCCCTCGAGATCTTCAACTTCAAATTCAAATGTTCTAGAATCTAGCTCTTCCTCATCAACCTTGATGACTTCAACTTCATCATCACTTTCTTCAACAACATCACATTTTGAGTTAGTTGCGGGAGCTGATTCAATAGCAAGCCTTGTCGGAGCACCCACAGTCCTGGCTTTGTTAGGAACGTAGCCTTTTCTTGGGATGTCTTTGTAAGGAGAAATTTTACTACTTTGAGCAACTTTTTTTTTCAAAGCCATCACATCATTAGCCGACATAGTGAGTATAGCTTTTGAAGCATTTGGGATTTCTTGACTCTTTTGTTAGAGTAGGTATTTACCTTAGCTCATGTTCACCTAGGTACTTTATTTACCTTTATTGTATTTATCCTCACCCACTTATGTGTGTGGATATTTCTTTTATATTATTTAAATATCAAGAGATATTATCTAGTTTTCAGGTATAGTTAATTCCTTAATCCACAGTATTGACTAGTTCTTTCCTTGATCTATGGTATTGACTAGATCCTTGATGTTTAGTTCTCTCCTAAATCTATGGTCTTGACTAGTTCTTTGATGACTAGTTATTTCCTTGATTTATGGCTTGATCTACAACCTTGACTGGTTCTTAGATTGTTATACCTTGCCTATTTAAACAAGGCCCATTCTCAATGTATTGCATTGAGTTCCATAATAATATATGATATTACTGCTCATTTATTTGCAAATTTTTTATGTAAAGTTATTCTGGAAAATTGCTTTCATCTTATTGATCATGGTGTTTAATTAGCATTTGTGTTCTTGACTTGGTATGATCTGGTTATCGTTCCTTTCATCTTTCTCTTGAGGGAAGTTGTCTTGAATTTTCCTACCATGATTAAGTCATATTCAATTTCTATGACTAAGGATTGAGCAAGTTACAAAGTAGCCACTCCATCTCTACTCAACTAAAAACACACTTTTGGTTGTGCGTTAATAAAGAAACATTTTTGTCCATCAAGGTTTGGATGAATCCCGACAGAAACTTTGTTCACCATTTTGTTGAACTTAGCCACAAAATTCCTCACGGGTTATGCTGGCTCTTTCTTCACCTGAGATAGTTGGGAAAGAAGAGCATGTTAATCTTCTGCTGTCTTGAATCGATCTTCAAAATTAGTTTTCATATCATTCCAATTTGTAATACATCCATTTAGTAGATGATGAAACTAATCTACAACAACATCATGCAATGTTTCGAAGAAGAGGAAAATAACAACATCTTCATATTCTATCGACAAAACAACACATGAAACAAAGAAGGTAGAAATATGGTCATCTGGTGACGTCTTCCCATCTTCGTTGAACTTGGGAAGAATCTTCCTTGATCCTCTTGGGAGGTCATGTTGAGCTAGTAAGGCCAATGGGCCTATGGAATTTCCCCATGGTACATTGACTGCCATTTTGGAAAAGGTGGTATGTGAAGGTAAAACAATGTGAGCAAGGACAAGTGCTTGACTGGTAGTGATTCCTTCCTTGCTTGCTCTTTCAGGACTTGATGCAAGGCTTGTAGATCTATGAGGTGTGTTCTTATTTGGAGGAGATGACTTGAAACCAAACTTTCCTTGAAAGTCAAAAATGGGATCAGATCAACCTTTATCTTTTTCTCCTCACGTAAACCACTTTGCTGCCAGTCTGAAATCTTTATTATGAGGGGATCACTGGCATGTTCTGATCGGTTCTAGTCTTTTCTCTTCACTTTATTTCTTAAGTTATTTGCACCGGAATAATTCTAGAAACTCTTGCGGCTTGATCTTTCTTGTTATCTAGTATTGATGCGGTGAGATGAAAATGATAGTTTTTTGTGTGCTTTTCCCAAATATCTTGCCTCAAATATGATGATATATCTTCTTGAGTATCCGCAAAAAGAATATTTGGTTGTAAGATAGGTGGGTTACCTATAATAGTCATATAGATTATTGCCTTGGTGGAAGAGGACTACATCATTGAACAATGATCAACACGTGTCTTGGAGGTCTTTTGGCCACAAGTGCAGGTGCTCTTTTTCGTATATTTCTCTATTAATGGCTCTATCAATAGCCACAAATTGCTACAAGATTTCATGGTTTTCCCAAGATACTATTCGAAGGTTGGCAGAAATGTCTCCTTGAAAATATTCATCGGACAAAAGGTTCGGTTTAAGAACTGGAGCTTGTGCAGAAGGGATAGTCATAAAGATTTAACCAAGCACTGGTTAATGATTCCTGAATCCCTAGTAGAGTCACCAAAAACTATTAGCATATGGATTTGCACACATGCAAATGACATGTAACAGTGTGGGAATGAAGTCCCTCCTCAATGAAGGTGGGCCTTCTTTTATTGAAAACCAAAACTATATTTACACCTGTACATTCAAAATTGTATGTGGGGGTGTTTTAGAACATCAATGAAAAGAAAATTGAATGAGGGAGATGTAATGGAATGAAGGAAAGGAATGAATGGAAGGAACATGTAAGAGTTAGGTAAAGGTAGAGCCTAATATTGCATGGAGAAGAACAAACAATAACTAACAAAAATAAAATGGATTTTGAGTTAGATAAAAAAAATGAGTAAAGGGAACACACATGAGCAAATAAATAGCAGAGCTTGATCACTGTGAACATGAACAATAGATTAAGCGTTGACAATAAGATCTAAGATAATATTCACATGCCATATTTAAACATCGAACATCTAATGAACATAAGAACATCAAATGTTACAAGAGACAATGAATGAGACACAAAGTTCATATTTTATTAACTCCAAAATATTTTCACAAAAGAACACAAAGTTTCTTCCTAACACAAAGCTTGCACACAAAAAAAAATTCTTCTCCTCTCTCAAAGTCACTTTACAAATGATCCCCTGACTTCCTTTTATAACCAAAAATTTGGTTACAAGGTAGTTAGGGTTTTAAATGCACATTAAATAGGGAACTTAAGTGACCTTTGAATTTTTCAACCAACTTTATTAAAAAAAACTATAAATAGAAAAATCATAAGTTTCGTTAAATGTGAATTCAACAATAACATCATTTAAAATACCACTTTCAAAACATTCACCACAAATCAATTCCTTATCCATTGGGGGTGGGGTCTGCCTATCTCAATCATATGAGAAATGGGATCTCCAACCCACGAGAAAATATAGGAAATTATCCTACTATGTTGTTGGCAAAACAAGGATCCTGATTCTTTTCCATTTCATAAGACTTGAGCTTTTACAGTGTCTGATGCATCTTCTCTTCTTCTCGAAAACAACGTGGGAGAAGACCAACCTCATAGAGTACCTGCATTTCAAGAATTTTATTGTTAGTGCAAATCAACAACACCCCCTAAATGAACTTCAGATTTACAAGTGAGAATTGGGTCATTTAGTGTGATTGAACAACGTGGATTTTTTTCCCCAAAGTGTGGGACCTTTGCAAATGGGGAAAGCTCTCCAGAGAAGGTTGGTTCCTCTTCCTAAACTACCTGCCACAACCTATTCCAGTGCAGGAAAGGTAATGTAATCCTAATATAACTTCCAAGGAGATAGGGAGAAAGAGAAAAGAGAAAAAAACAAAATCTTACACTAAAATGATGATACACCATAGAAGGAAAATGCTGAACATCTATCAAAACTGCCATGGAACAAGAAGAGGCGAGAAATGAGAAGGATGGACAAGTGCATCATAGGCCCAAGGATAGATTTCACACAGAAAATGTTCCAAAACTCCATGAACACAACTCTAAACCTGCAATGAACATTCAAACATGCAAAAATACCTGCAATGAAGAGAGGTAATAAGAAACCAAGAAAAAAAATGAGCAAGGATGGACAGATGCATCACAAAACACGTTTTTGTTGCTCCAGAAGTTTGCACAAAACATCATTTTAATGGTAAAAGGAAAAAAATGCCATTACAAAGCATGGTAAGAGGTTCTAACTCCATTTTCAACCCTGGGGAAGAAAAGAAGGGAGGGCAGACTAGAAAAGATGAACCACCTTTTACAAATGAGCCAAAACTAGCTTTTATCATGAAGCAAAATGAAGAAAAGTGAAAAAATGTAGGAAAAATTTGATTTGTAACTCCAATCATCAAAAAATCCTTCTAATTAGCCTGCAAAATGATGGGTTCCCATGGAAAATCCCATACTTCGAAGTACATTGCTGGGCAGATCCAAAAACGACCCATACTTCATTAAATTTTGTGGTTGGGAACCATTTCTGCATTTTTTACATGCCAGAGATTTTTCTCCATTTTCATCCAATAAATCTCCATCAAAATACAAAATTTAACCCTCCATCATGTAGATAATTTTACCATCTTTCCAATGACACCAAGAACACAAAAATCTGAGCTCTGGATCAAAAGTTATGCCCCTTTGAAGATTTAGGGAAAAATTAGGGAAAAAATGGATTAGCGGGCCGAAACTTAAAAAATTTCCCTTTTTTGAATTTAGGAAAAATTTCCCAAAAATCCTTGCACCCTGCCACTCCACTGCCACGTGGCACTTCCCTATTTGTTGATGGAAACATAGGCCCAAACCTCACTTCTATCCTTTGATTTTATCATTGGGAAAATTTCCCAACTTTGCCCCATGCTCTGTTGTCCCGGTGACACGTGTCACTTCCTCATTGGTTGGCGGGGATGTGCTTCCAATTTTTCCTTTGCGCAGTTTGTAAATTTGGAAAATTTCACCAAAACCCTCTGTGCCTCCGACTTCCACCTCCATTTGGACACATGCCAGCCCCTCATTGGTCCGCGGGGACCTAACCAAATTTTCCATTTCCACCTTGGCGGGCTTTTGGATTAGATTTTTCCCTTGCGCCCCTTTGCCCACTTTGGAAAATTTCCCAACTTCACTCCACTGCCTCGACCTCCACTAACACGTGGTGGCCTCTTATTGGTTTGCGGGCTTTCAGGAAAAACTTTCTCCCTCCACCCCTACCGAGCCCTTTGGAAAATTTCCCAACTTCGCCCTACTCACCCGCCATTCTGCCCTACCACATGGCGCATTCCTATTGGGTTGTGGGCCTTCCTAGGGAAAATTTCCCTAAAAAACTCCATCGAGCCATAACTTGAGAAATACAAGGAGTTATGAGGAAAATTTTACCTTTCTGGAAAGGTGAGGAAAAATCCTATCTGATGGGATCATTTCTAGAATTTTTTGAGTACCTAAAGCATGCCAAAAATTCATTTAAGTGATAGAAAAGGAGAAGAAGGAGGAGTTAGCCAAAAAATAAGCATGGGGGATTATTTTGGATAACAATTTGGTGACTCAAAGGGGTCATTTGCATGCTAGATGAATGATCAACAGCCTTTGAAGCATCCATTGGGCATGGAGTCATGAGTTGTAGCCTACAAACTAATATGAACTTTGAAAACTTACTCTCTGAGCCACTTAGAAGCCCACTGAAATGGAGTTGTTTTCACCAAAATGCCACTGAAATGGACTGTGCAAGAGTAAAACCAGCAACACAAAAAACTATGTACAAAATTGAAAATCATACATGCTCCAAATGGAACATGTAGAGTGTGTACAAGAACTTCTTCTATTGAAAGCAAACATACCTACTCTACTCTAACTGGAAGCAAAGGCAAGATAAAAAAACCCCACAACTGGTTGGTAGAAATAGCTTCCCTTTCTCAAAAATGGCAACCATGCAACTAATTTGGCACTGAACATGGCTGATTGGATGAGTCAAAAATCAACAAGAAGCTGGTCTTCTACCCAAATCAACAAGGTGTCAACTGAAAAAAAATCCAATACCTCTTTTAGTTTCTTTACATTTGGATTGAAGAGGTATGGCAGCTGATCCTTGGGGCTTTTTAGCTCATCCTAATGCTTAGAAGCAAGCATGACTAGTTAGGACTTCTCCTTTGACTCCAATGAAGCCAAATACCTTATTGGGAAAGGTCTTATCCATTTTATATGCCCATAGCTCTGATTTTCAACTCCAAAAATGGAGTCTTCTTGTAGACCTTTTTGGGTGAATGATGTGGAAGCAATGGTAGAACTTTTCTTCCCTTTCTCTTCCTTCATGGCAGCATGGAATTCTTCTACAATATGCAACTCGTCATTATTGATTGCAACATCCAATGAAGTTGATTTTGCATTGTTGTAACCTACTGCAATACATTGTTGGCTTTGGAGTTCCTCCATTGTAGTTTTAAGAAGATCAAATTCTTCCAACTTTGATTTAAGAGGCATGTTGCAAACTATAGGCTGTTGTCCCTGAATTCTCTCATCCATGGAAGCAAGTTCTTTTTGTTGGAGAATGAATGGTTAAGAAGAAAATTTTGATGGCTCTTCATCCAAACATTCTTCTAAGTCTAATGGCAAATCAAAGTCTTCAATGCCCTGTTGCTGTAAGATCTCTCCCTTTTGTATGGTGACCCCCAAATATGCATTTTCTTCACCATGTATAGCTTCATTTTCAAACATGAAACTTGTCAAATCAAACTCGTCCAAAAAATTATATTTTTGGAGAGATGAAGTGGGAGAGAAACATGAAAATTCTTGTGTCGTTTTATCACAATTTGGACCTATTTTGTTCACCTCCATAATGGCTTCATCAATCAAATCAACTCTTTCAAATGAAAGAAAAAATGTATCAATAATGCTTCCTTCTTCTGCTGTTGCAAAAACTGACTTGATGTCATCCATTTACTCCTCTTCAATGGGATTTGGAGCTGGTTTTTCTTCCTCTACTGCTTGAAGACAATCTTGCTCTTGAATGACCTCTTCCTCTAGCATGAAGTATGACAAATCAAACTCTTCAATCTGCTGCTCTAGAGCAAAAGTTGGGTCTGCAAGATCTCTTTTAGAGATTTCCTCTTCCAAGGCTGATTGTGTAACTTTTATTTGATCATAATTCTCTTTGGGCAAAGTGCTAACATGGACACTCAACTCATCATAAACAAGTTGTTGTTTTTATTGCTTCACTGTTGTTATAAAATCAGTCTTGTTTTCCACTTGTTCTCTAACTCCAACCTCTTATGTAGGCTTAACCAGCAAGGGGATCTTCTCAATTACATATCTAAGAGCCAAACTTACTAAACTCTTAATCAGTCCTTCTTTTCTTGGCTCTTCCTCTTGCTATCCTTCATGACTGATTTTTTCAATTTCTTCTTCCCCACATGGAATTGGAATGCAAGAGGAGGGGTGGGTTATGACTCAATTGATTTGGAAATTATTCTTGGTGGTGGAGGAGATGAAACCTCTTGTTTCTTTGGAAGGGAGGGTATTTCATTTAGCTCTTGTGGAGGGGATGACTGTTTGGAAGGGAAGAGGACAGAAGAATTGAGATGGGGTGGAAGAATAGGGAATGGAGAAATGGATTCAACACTTGGGACAACAGATGGAGATTTTAAAACTTGAAACTACTAAGATAAAATAGATTGGGAAAGAGGAAAAGAAAAGGCATGAGATGGTGTGCTTACCCGTTGACAAGGTTGCTAAATACTCCTCTCATACACCTCTATTCTTTCAATCCACTTTGCAAGCAATGGCAATGTTGCAATCATGAAGTCAAGCTTCTCTTAAGGGCTGTAATGCCTTAAAAATGGTCCCGCCCATGGAAAAGGTGCTCTAAAACTGATTCCAAATGCTTTCATTTGTGCTTGAGCCCTAGATTGCACCATGTTTACAACCATCTTTTGGATTTTCTCCAATAGACCAGCATCTTGCATTTGATTGTCTTCATTGTTTGCATACTCCTGCTCTTGGAAAGCTCTATAGCCAAACTAATTTTGGCACTACTACTCATATGGGTATGTATGTTGATTTGGAGGATTTGTAAAACATGTTGGAGGTGGAATATAATGCTATTGTAAATGTGGATTCCATGATGGAAATGAATTCATGATTGCACAACTTCATGGAATGGAAAAGAGTGAAGGGATGGAAAGAAGAATGGATGGAAATGGATGGAAAACAAGTCTGCAACTCAGAGAATGAGTTATTTACCAGATGGAGTCACCAGACGTGTTTTTGAAAATGCCTCCAAAGATAGAATCCTTAACAGGAACACACCAACCTGTCAAAAATAAAGTGGAAAACCTCTAAGGTCCCACCGGGCATGCCAAAACTGTTAGTACAAATCAGCAGCACCCCCTAAATAACCTTCAGATCTACAAGTGAGAATTGGGTCATTTAGTGTGATTGCATAACATGGAATCTTTTCCTTAAAGTGTGGGACCTTTGTAAATTGGGAAATATCTCTAGAGAAGGCTGGTTCCTCTTCCTAAACTACCTGCCACAAGATATTCTAGTGTAGGCAAGCTAATCTAATCCTAATCTAACTTCCAAGGAGATAGGGAGAGAGAGAAAAGAGAAAAAAATAGAAGCCTACACTAAAATGGTGATATACCAGAGAAGGAAAATGTTGAACATCTATCAAAAATACCATGGAACAAGATGAGGTGAGCAATGGGAAGGATGGACAAGTGCACCACAGGCCCAATGATAGATTTCACACAGAAAATGTTCCAAAAATCCATGAACATAGCTCTAAACCTGCAATGAACATTCAAACATACACAAATACCTGAAATGAAGAGAGGAAAGAAGAAAACAAGAAAAAAAATGAGCAAGGATGGACAGAAGCATCACAAAACACATTTTTGTTGCTCCAGAAGTTTGCACGGAACATAATTTTAATGGTAAAAGGTAAAAAATTCCATTACAGAGCATGGGAAGAGGTTCTAGCTCCATTTTCAACCCCGAGGAATAAAATAAGGGAGGGTAGAATAGAAAATATGAACCACCTTTTACAAATGAGCCAAAACTGGCTTTTATCACGAAATAGAATGAAGAAAAGTGAAAAAACGTAGGCAAAATTTGATTTGCAACTCCAACCACTAAAAAATCCTTCTAATTAGCCTGTAAAATTATGGGTTCCCATGGAAAATCCCATACTTAAAAGTACATTGCTCTACATATCCAAAAATGACCCATACTTCATTAAATTTGGTGGTTGGGAACCATTTCTGAGTTTTTTGCATACCAGGGACGTTTCTCTATTTTTCCCCTACAAATATCCATAAAAATAAAAAATTGAACACTCCATCATGTAGAGAATTTTACTAGCTTTCCAATGACACCAAGAACGCAAAAATATGAGCTTTGGATCAAAAGTTATGCCCCTCTGAAGATTTAGTGCAAAATCAGGGAAAAAATGGATTGATGGGCCGAAACTTTAAAATCGAATTGAGCCCTAGGAATTTTTCCATGGATCCTTTAATATCGAATTGAGCCCTACTTGTGAAAGGATGTATAGTTATGAGAGAAAATTATTTTTCCATAAGTTTTGCACTAGGGGAATTTGGACATTTGTATTCACCAATCTGAATTGGGAAACAAATTCCTTTAGAAAATGGATTTTGAAAAGATGACGTGAAAGTTCCATCAATGCTATTTTGTCGCTGACATATTTAGGAAGTCTAGAAGGAGCTCCTATAAATTTATCAACTCGTATATAGGAATAAGATGAAAACTAGATGAACTAAGTTACCCATTGTTTTATCACCGCCTTGGCATCTTTTGAAAATATTTCCTTCGGGTTTCTTCTTAGTGATAGGATTATATAGAATACGAAAGCATCGTTTACCCTCCGAAAATGGTGAGAACCGTTCTTTAACTCTAGCTATGGGTAAAAGTGAAATACACTATTCTTTCCAGGACCCATTGTACCTCTAGTTATTAACCCTTAAAATATCCTCCTTCTCGCTACAACATAAATCAAATATGAAGTCATGTAAAAATGACCTGTCATCCTTACCTCAATCAATTACTTATGGAGAGTATTGTTGATGATACTTTCCCAATCAATGAACATATTTGCATCAAGAATGATACAAATGAACTTGTACATCCAAGGATGATTTTTTTTGGCAGAAGGAAGACCAAAAACCCTGCTGAGGAGAGTAATCATATCCCCTATTTCTTCATGAAACTATACCCGAAACAAATCTTTGGGAATTCTTGAAGTGTGATTCTTTGGTTTGACCAACCAATTTTTACTAACCATCTTCGACCATCTCAAAGGATTTTCATCCTAGAATTGTTATGTTGATTCTTGTGTGATGTTAGCATTTTCTTCATGGAGTGGCAATCTTAACAAATCTTCCATATGATCTAGAGAATTGAGCAGAAAATGTTCATTTCTATGATTAAAAATTCCTCGACACTCAGGATCATAATGTTCAGCACAAGCTAGAAAAAATTCAAGGCATCGTATGGCAACGGGAAATGCTGCCGCTTGAGGTAAACTGCAACGATAAAGCCTTTTTGAGAAAATAGTCCCACCTTCCCATCTTACCCTATCACAAAATTGAACCATATCTACGTGACCCATATCGGTATCCAAAATATTGTCATATGCTGAATTTCAAGACGATGTTGGAACTAATCCTTGGTATGCATTTTTTAGTGCCAACTTATTAGAACGATCACCCATTATGAATTCTTTTCTTCTTATTTTTTAAAAACACGGAGAGCGAAAAGAAAACCAAGACATTGGGAAGGTTCTGGGTCTAAGTCTTCGGACCGCCGCTGTCACAAGAATAATACGACTCTTTCTATTATTTATTTATTTTTTAAAATAAAAAGAGATTTTGTGGATGCTGAATTCAAAATGACCATACAACAATATTGAGGCAAAGCTCAAATCACCATTTAAAAATAATACAATTTTAGATCATTGTTACACTTTCAGCAACATGTTGATTCTTCAAAGCTCCTTATTATTATTATTATTGTTTTTAAATATTCACTGTGTGCATGAATATCTCAATTCACCCTTGACATGAGAAATCTATCGTCTCCTCATCATGCGTAGCACCATTAATATATACAAATAATAAATAATGAAAGAAAACACAAGTAAACTTGTGTTGAACTTCACCACATTGAGCATGCACAAACATTCTATTTTGAATTGTATTTTAACTTGGTTCCTCCTTCTTGGCTATGTGAAATCTGACTTTAAGCTTGTGGCCGCATGGGCAAAACAAATTTATTACTCCTTCCTCTCAGCATGTGCAAACTTCTAAGCATTTTTAATCATTTCTATAGGCTGCATGGATATCCAAATGGATGCATGGATTTGTGGGGCTCCAAACAAAAAATGAATATTTTTAATTCATATTACCTTTTTCCTTCAGATCTGCATTGGAAATGGATCAAAAAATAGTGCATGTGTGGCCTCCTTTGATGAATGCGCTAAAAAAGTTCAGACTTCTTTTCTTTTGCTAAAATTTGTTTGAATTTTCTTTTTCAACGTGGCTTCATGCTATTTCTCCTTCTGACTGCTTTATCTTTGCTTTGATTTGCTGGAAGATTATTTTATGCTTTGTTGGACTGTTCTATTATTTCCTCCTCAAGCGTAAAAAATTGTTTCTTTCCTAGGCTGTACGTAAATAAAAACAAATTCCATTCTTCCCTTCTAATCATGGCATGGTACCTAGTCTTGAATGATGCATGGAATTGTATTTTAAATTTTTTTTTTGCAGGCTATGTGGGATGCCTGGAAACTAGCCTTACCTCTCTAGGCTGTGTGTGGAAAAAGACAAACCTCCTTCTCCCTTTTAAACATGGCGTGGAAATTGATCATGGCTGATGCCTGAATTTATTTCCTTCAAATTCCATTGATTTTATTCTCCTAGGCAGTGTATCATCTCCCTGAAATGGACTGGTTGTGCATTGAAAACTTGTCTTCTTCCTGCACAAATCAATAACAAACAAAAAAAAAACGTGGAATTTCACCTTTTCATCTGCTGCATATGGGATTTATTTGGGATTCCAAATCAATCCTTACACATGCCTGAGATTTAATTCACCTTTGTAAGTGTGGATCTCAGAAACTTCTTGTTATCGCTTCCCTCCAATGAAGACAAATACCTAAAACTCTCAAGGTTTCCTAGCTCTAGCTAATGCCTGTGCTAGGTTTCTGTGTGAAAGCTAGATAGCACCTGTAGAACAAGCTTTCCTTCTTCTGACTCTGAATATCTACAATATTTATTTATTTCTCCTTCTTCCCAATTTCCTCTACTTCTGTAACCTCTTGTAACCGTCTCCTCATAAATTTCTGGATAATAGAAGCAAAATCAAAATTGTCTACGAAAATTGGAAGAGGAAGAAAAATTTCCCTCGGCACTTGCTCACGGTAGTTATGACAATTAATAAAAAGAAGAAAAGTTCTCCCAAGTTTATCAGAAAACTTCCATCCAATATTAAAATTAATATTTATTAATTAAAAACCCTAAAATTTAATAAATATCAATTTTAATAAATAACAGGGTAAATATTAATTAAATAATTGAAATATGGTTTGTGGTGTAGTGGGAGAAGGGCTTATTCAAAATGGATGAAATGAAATCCAAAATGACCATGAGAATAAGATGATTGCGGTGGAAAAAAACAATCACACAAGATAACACTTTTGATTCTTTTTTTCAAATTTTCATGTTTACTAATTTTGTGAAGTCAAAATTAGCTGATAACAACTGGCTCTTATTGGGGACAAGGACTTTATGGACGCAACAATGGACCCAGACCCAAATATTCGATTGACACGATCCCAAAATGGATGGAGCATAAAAATTGGATGACAAAAGAGAAGAAACTGAAAAATAGGGAAAACACAACAAACCAAAATCCTAATTACCTATGTACATACGAGGGACAACCCATTTTCAATTTTAATAGTGCTTGAGATATTGCCCACTGTAGGGTAAAAGAAAATGACTTCCATCGGGATATGTCAAGTAATAAGTGTTATCTCCACAGAAATTTCTAATCTTGAACGGGCCTAGCAACAACAAATCAAACTTTCTGTGCTTTCCTTTTGGCTCATGTATTTTGTCCTAGAGAAGAACTAAGTCATTGATTTGAAATTATCTCTCCCTAGTTTTCCTGTCAAACAATTTATTTACCTTGGATTGATGTTCCTCGATCCTGTTTGCCACCTGACTTCTCTGCTCTTCAAGCTTGCTTAGGAACATGATCCTTTTATCTAACGCATTGGCGAAGCATTCATCGTCAACTACCTGAGCCAATCGTAATGCTGGTAACTCCAATGTGATGGGAATTTGAGCATCAGTTCCATATAAAAGTTGAAATGGAGACATCATGATTGCTCTTTTAGGAGTTACACAGTTAGCCCACAATGCATCATATAACTTTTTGTGCCAAGTTCTTTGATTTTATTTTACTAACTTGCGCACGATAGTAATGATGTTTTTGTTACTCGGATTTTGCCTTATTGTTTCCCTGAGGGTAGTAATCTGATGAATGCAAAAAATATATCCCATACCCATAACAAAAACCTATCATCTCTGAAGAAGATAAATTGGTGGCATTATTCATCATGATCTTGTGTGGAATTCCGTAACGAATCAATATATTTTCTTTGATGAATTCACAGATTACCGCATTAGATGTTTGTTTCACCAGAATAGCTTCTACCCACTTCATAAAGTAGTCAGTTACAGTGAGCACGTGAGTATGACCAGCACTAGAATTAGGATTCAAAAATCCAATGGAATCAAAACCCCATTGTTGAAAGGGTTCTTCAATGACAACTGGCTTCAAAGGCAAAGCTGCCAATTTTGGTCTTCCAACAAATTGCTGACAAGATTCACATTTTGCTACCCATTTCTAAGCATCGGAAAACATAGTGGGCCAGTAATAATGTGCTCAGAAAATTTTATGAGCTGTCACTGGGCTAGAGAAATGACCACCACAAGCATGATTATGAAAGGCTTCGAACAACCTAGGTTGTTGTTCTTTTTCGACACATCTGAGGAAGATGCCATCAATTCCTTTCTTGAACAAAGTGTTGTTCCAAATGATGTACCTGACAACTCTTAGTTTGATAGATCATTTTTCATTAGCTATCATATTCTCAGGACATTTGCCATATGTGAGAAATTAGGCTATATCAGAATAACATTCATCTGTGGTACTAACGAAAACTAACTTGTGGTAAACCTTCTTCAACTAGTTCTTCTTCAGAGTCACCTAGTGGTTCATTCTCTGTGATGGGTTGGTAGAATCCTCTTCCTCGAACCAACTTGGTAGGTTTGATGTCCAAATCATATTCCTGGATCTTGGAGACCCAATTACCTCTTTTAGATCCTAGTTCTTCTTGCGTTAACATCGATTTAACTGCGGTGTCTGGAACTAAGACTTTGGTGTGAGAATTCAACACATAGTACCTGAAATTGTTTTAAAGCTCTCACCACTTCGTACGCATGCTTCTCAAGGGGGGTGTAATTGAGTTCATGTTTCTTGAATCTAGAACTCATGAATGCATTAGGAGATTTGATTCCCTCTTGATTATGTTGAGTCAAGATGGTGGAAACTGTGTGCGGTGAAGTATAGAAATAGATTATAAAATACTTTTTAAAATCGGTACACACCAATGTAGGAGATTTTGCAATAACACCCTTGATTTTCTCGAATGCTTCTCTACCTTCCTTCAACCATTTGAAGGATTATTTTCCTTTCATCATATCAGTGATTTCTTTGGTTAGCTCAGAAAAATCTAGCACAAACCTTCTCAAAACATTTACCTTCCCAAAGAATGAGTTAACCCTAGGCTTACTTGTAGGTAAGGAAAGATTCTTGATAGCTTGAACACGCTCAGGATCGATATTGGTTCCTTCTTTAGAGACAATATGACCTAGGAGGTTCCCTTCTGTAACTCTAAACACAGAACTTTTTTGGATTTAGAGAAATCTTATGAAGTCTGCACCTTTGCAATATTTTCTCTAAAGCTCTTAGGTGATCTTCTCATTTCTTTGACAACATTGTCAAGTCATCTAGGTATATCACGACGATCTTGTTTTTATAATCTGTGAATGCCATATCCATAGCCCTTTGAAAAGTAGTGCTGGCATTGATCAAACAAAAAGGAATTCTTCTATATGTGAATATACCCTAGGGGGTGGTGAACGTGGTTTTATGTTGGTCTCCTCTAGCCATTTTAATATGATTATAACCAAAGAAACCATCTGGCGTGGATAGCATTTCCGATGCAGTTACTACATGTAGAATATGGTCCATGACCGGTAATGGATAATTATCTTTCAAGGAAGCTTGATTAAGATTATAGAAATCCACGCAAATCATAATTTCTCCATTTTTCTCACAAACTCGATACAATATTAGCTATCCAAGTCGAATTTCAAATAGGAAAAACTATTCGTGCATCTAACATCTTTTGAACCTTGAGAAATAATTGTCCCTGCAATCTTGGGATTATATTGTCTTTGCTTCTGCCTGAATGGAATTTCACCAGGTTTCAAGGGTATGGCATGCTCCATTTCCCTAGGTTAGAAAGACTTCAAGCCTTCATATGAGTAAGCCAAGATGTCAAAATATTTGGTAAGGAGGCTTATGAATTTCTTGCGCTCCTCAGGTGAGCAACACTTACCGATGTTGACCAGGTGAGGTTTATCCTTTGTACCAATGTTAACTTGCTCATAGTCAGCAGAATTCATAGGTCCTGCCTCCTCTTTCTCTTTGATAAACTTGTCATGTTTATCAAAAAGTTCTTCAAGTGAAACCAATCCTTTTGGAATTTTATTTCCTTTGATTTGGATGATGCCATCACCAGGATCTTCGTTCTCAACTCCTTCTTGATTGGGTGAGGTTATCGATTCGTGAAATGCAGAATCACTTCCTTCAAAGTACAATTGTTCAAAATTATCCCTTTTTTCCAAGAAGGCAATAATTTGTTGATCATAATTGAAAACTTGCCAATTTTCTGCATTGTCAGGAACACTTGGCCTAAAAATCATTTCGATGGTGTATTTTTCTTGATCAAACTCTGAATGAGGAATCATTAACGAATCTGAGATTGCTAGAGAATCCGCTTTGTCATTTATTCACGAGGGACAAATTTTATGGAAAAATCATCAAAGGCTTCTATCACGTCCCACACTTTATTTTTGTAGTGTCTCAAATGATCATTCTTTACTTGGAACTGATTTCTTACTTGTTTCACGATCAATTCTACATCTCCAAAGACTTCCAAATTTTTGATCCCTTTCTCCTCTGCAACTTGGAGGCCAAGGATTAATTCCTCGTATTCTATAGTGTTATTAGTATTTGAAACTTCAATTTTGTAGGAAAAAGGAAATATTTTACCATTTGGAGATATGAGCACCACTCCTGCACCAGAACCCGTTGAGCAACAACTTCCATCAAACTCAAGAGTCCATATCTCATTAGAGTCTTGGCAGGTGACCTCAAGTGCATGAAATTCTGTAGTCATCATATAATTACACATACTTGAGCCTTGTAATAGGATTTGTGTATGAGGATCTTCGGTTTTAGTTACCGTGCACTTTGCTTGAGTCTATGGCATTAGCTTCTTCATTACTCCATTTATAGGAATCATGACATGAGACCAGTCCATTTGAATCTTGCCACCCAAATATCTACAAAATTTCTTGCTCAACAACATACCATATGAAGCAGGAATGTCGACAACTAGAATGGTTACCTTAACTCGTTTATGAGGAAATTGGGCTAAAACCATTTAAGTGTCTTTAATCTTCCTGATCAAAGGAACTTGTCTCATCTCCATTGAGTAACAGGTTCTGAATGTTCTCATATAATTCAACCCAAGAGCATGTGCTACTTTTGCAGGCATCACATTATCTAAGGCTCCATAATCTTAAATGCAATTGCTTAATTTGCATCTGTTGATCAAAAAGGACACAAAGAAAAGATTCAATCTTTTCATTTGAAGGTGTAGTGGCTGCTACAATGTTTTGAGTTTTCCCTTCTTTAGGAGTTTTTAGAATTCCTCTAGAGGAATGAACATTAGAATTTCCTTTGATAAATTGGACCAGTTTCTCGAGTTGATCCTTATTGGAATTCAAGTACTCTTCCTGTGACATGGAAATTTTTGTTTTATTTATATGATCAATGATATCAAATTTGGGAAAAGTAACCATACTTGATGTCTCAGATATTAGTTCTTTTGAACTTGATGATGGCACACTTTTGACCTTTGCTTTGGGCTTGGTTGATACTGATGTGAAAGAAGAAACTTTCTTCATAGTTGATTCATCAACTGATTGACTTGAAAAAGACACTCCTTTCTTTAAGATATTTTTGACCTTGGAAACCTCAGTCGCCTTAGACTCTTTAAGAGTCTCATTTGCCTTGGATTATTTGGAAGTTTCCTTAGTCTTAGATTATTTGGGAAATTCCTTGGAAACCTCATTATCTCCCACCTTAGTGGTATTCTACTCCTTTTTCGGAGAGTGTGTGAAGACAGTAAAGGATTGACTATTCATATCTTCTATAATTTCTTTGTATTCATCTTCTTCTTCTGAACAATACTCAAAGAAATTATTATTACTTTCTCCCTCAGGATCTTCAACTTCAGGTTTAGATGTTCTATAATTTGGCTCTTCCTCATTAGCCTCGACGACTTTAACTTCATCATCACTTTCTTCAATGACATCAAATTTTGAGTTAGTTGTGGGAGCTTCTTCAATAGCAAGCCTCTTTGGAGCACCCGCAATCCTGGCTTTGTTAGGAACATAGCCTTTCCTTGGGATGTCTTTGTAAGGAGTAGGTTTACTACTTTGAGCAACTTGTTTTTTCAAATCCAACACATCATTAGCTGACATAGTGAGTTTAGCTTCTGAAGCATTGGGGGTTTCTTGACTCTTTCCCTTGAGGGAAGTTGTCTTGAATTTTCCTGCCATGATTAAGTCATATTCAATTTCTATGACTAAGGATTGAGCAAGTTACAAAGTATCCACTCTATCCCTTCTCAACTGATAGCACACTTCTGGTTGTGCGTTAATAAAGAAACAATTTTGTCCATCAAGGTTTGGACGAATCTTGACAGGAACTTTGTTCACCATTTTTTTGAACTTAGAAATGAAATTCCTCATGGGTTTTGTTGGCTCTTTCTTTGCCCGAGATAGTTGGGCAAGAAGAGCATGTTCATCTTCTGCCATCTTGAGTTGATCTTCAAACTTAGTTTTTATATCATTCCAATTTGTAATACATCCATTTGATAGATTATGAAACCAATCTACAGCAACATCATGCAATGTTTCGATGAAGAGGTGAATAGAAACATCTTCATATTCTACCGACAAAACAACACATGCAACGAAGAAGGTAGAAATATGGTCATCTAGTGATGTCTTCCCATCTCCGTTGAACTTAGGAAGAATCTTTCTCGATCCTCTTGGGAGGTCATGTCGAGCTGGTAAGGCCAATGGGCCTATGGAATTTCCCCATGGTATGTTGACTACCATTTTGGGAAAGGTGGTATGTGAAGGTAAAACAATGTGAGCAAGGACAAGTGCTTGACTGGTTGTGATCCTTCCTTGCTTGCTCTTTCAGGACTTGATGTAAGGCTTGTAGATCTATCTATGAGGTGTGTTCTTTTTTGGGGGAGATAACTTGAAACCAAACTTTCCTTGAAAGTCAAAAATGGGATCAAATCGACCTTTATCTTTTTCTCCCTATGTAAACCTCTTTGTTGCTAGTTTGAAATCTTTACTGTGAAGGGATCACTGGCATGTTCTTATCGGCTCTAGTCTTTTCTCTTCACTTTCTTTCTTGAGTTATTTTCACCTGAATAATTCTAGAAACTCTCACGGCTTGATCTTCCTCATTATCTAGTACTGATGTGGCGAGACGAAGATGATAGTTGTTCATGTGCTTTTCCCAAATAGCTTGCTCAAATCTGATTATATATCTTCTTGAGTATCTGCAAAAAGAATATTTGGTTACAAGATAGGTTGGTTACCTTTAATATTCATACAGATTATAACCTTGGTGGAAGAGGACCGCGTTAGTGAACAATGATCAACACGTGTCCAGGAGGCATTTTGGCCACAAGTGCCGGTGCTCTTCTTCTAAGGTCTTTGACATAGATTTCTCTGTCAATGGCTCTATCAATAGCCAAAATTTTTTGCAAGCTTTCACATTTTTCCCAAGATACTGTTCAAAGGTTGGCAACAATGTCTCCTTGAAAATATTCGTTGGACACAAGTTTCTGTTGAAGAACTGGAGCTTGTACAGAGGGGATAGTCATAAAGATTTAACCACGCACTGGTTAACAATTTCTAAATCCCCAATAGATTTCCCAAAAACTGTTAGCATATGGATTTGCACGCATGCAAATGACATGCAGCAGTGTGGGAATGAAGTCCCTCCTCAATGAAGGTGAGGCTACCTTTATTGAAAACCAAAAATGTATTTACACTTGTACATTCAAAATTGTATGTGGGGGGTGTTTTGGAACATCAATGGAAAGAAAAGTGAATGAGGGAGATGGAATGGAATGAAGGAAAGGAATGGAAAGGAATGAATGGACGTAAAATGCAAGAGTTAGGTAAAAGTAGAGCCTAATTTTGTGTATAGTTTTGTGCTTTAAGCTAAGTTAATGAAAAATAGAGACTAACACCTAGTAGCCCTAATTAACAAAGCTTAGAACAAAGTGCAAAGCACCATCAATATAATAATTAAGAAATGTTAGACACTAACATTTATCATATTTAAATATTTGAAACTAACATGCTAAATGTCTAAATCCTCTATTCTTTTGATTAACAAAAAATAAATGAATGAACCTATGTAAGCTCCATGATAATCAAATAGGTTGCTCTTGATATTCCAAGAACCTAGGAATGGGGGCTTATCAAAGTTGGGATACAAGACCCTTTTGACACCTCCCATATGACCTAAGCACTTTTGGCTAGAAAAGAGGCTTAACTCTCCAAGTGGTGAACTCTCAAGAAAACAAAGGAAATATTTTAGTCTATTTTGCTATATGCTTTGCTTTTGTCTTCTCAAGAAGTTTAGGTGTAGGTATAAAGGTAGAAGGAGGGCTCCTTATATAGCTCAATGGATAAAGGAAATACTTCATCCCTTTCCATCTGGGATAAAAAGGTAAAACAAGATTAGGAATGGATAAGGTTGCTTTATAAAAGGTAACCTTACTTTAGAAGGGT
Source organism: Taxus chinensis (assembly GCA_019776745.2). NCBI lineage: Eukaryota > Viridiplantae > Streptophyta > Pinopsida > Cupressales > Taxaceae > Taxus > Taxus chinensis. The sequence continues at coordinate 277,508,164 of CM034155.1, forward strand.
TTAATTTATGCCTAGCAAGTCATGGGAGTGGGGGGGGGTTTTGATTAATCAAAGGTGATTAACTAATAGGTAGATGTAAGATTATTGAAGCTAATTAGAGAAATATTAGTACGATTTAGGCTATTAGAAGGGGATTAAATCAATTAAATATTGATTTATTGGTTAAATGAAAGGGAAAGCTAATTAATTAATAATAAATAATTAGTCTAGATAGAAGGGGTGATTTATTAACGGAAGGTCGTTAATTAGGGTATTTGCTAGATAGGTGACTTAATTAATTAGTGTAGTGTAATTAATTAATGATGATAAGAGAGAGAATACAAGTGATTTTTGACGATATGTCGCTAATTTGAAGAAGGGAGATAATTAGTGAAATTTAAGTATTTAAATTACTTGGGCATAATTATGGGTGTCTACTTTTGCCCCTCTTTGGGGTGGTGTAAGTGATGCCACTTCAAAGATAGTAGACGAATTAAATTTTGAAAGGATAGATGAAAACTTAGTAGGAGGGAAAGATGCCCCCTCGAGTGTCGATGGGGTGATGAAGGAAGACGATCGACGATTGAAAAAGGTGAGAAATAGATAGAAGAATGGGAAGGGGCAGGATGCCCTAGTAAGATGGAAGATTAGGGGTGAGAGAAAAGTGATGCAAAAGAGAAATGGAGGAGTGGAGAGAAGAGCTTAGTCTCTAGCCATTGTTTATTAGAACAATTTTGATGTCATTATATTGCCACAAGAGCTACGTCATCAGTTCTTACGAAAAATATAAGCATACGACAAAGGTAGAATGACATGAAAAGCCATACCATGAACAATTGTCCATTGCTGAAAATACCAACTCCATGCAACATATAAAATGCAATGCAATATGAGAAGGAAACAAGCTCATTTAACAGGGAAAACAAGTACGAACGCACATATCTAACCCAACAATGGTCAAAACAGTTGTACAAATGTTTTGTTATCAAGCTGAAGAGATCCACATGTTCGTGATTGACAACAAGGGTTAAAAATGATGCCTCAAGCAAGGATATATGCAAGGGAAATGATAATGGACACTGGGTCCAAGTAAAAAGCATTGTGTGCAAAGAAACAACACCAGGCAACAAACGTGCCCCAGAATACAAACGAAGCAAGCAACTAGATTTGTGAATGGTGGTGAATCTGACAATCTGTGAGTTGTATTAATCGAGGAAGATGTAAAACAAACCAGTAGGATATGGAGATAATACCATGCGCAAGACACAAGTTTCAGCCGCAATAAGTTCGTTACCTATTTTTGTAGGTTTTTTTACTTTTTAGGATTTTGTGAAAAAATTTGCCCTGTTTTTTTGTAGATTTTCGACACAAGATATATATATGTTTTTTTTTCTGTTTTCTAAAATGCGGTGGACAGTAGAAGAAAATACAAGAAATATAATGAAGGGCCTAGGCACAACAGAAAGTGCCCTAGGTGGAATAAATAATAAACAAGCGACAAATAATGTCCTTGTGTAGTGGAAAAATTAATAAAATAATTATTTATGAGAGTGTGAATAAGAAGAAAAATCACCTAGCAACAATAAAATTGTATTATGGGGAAGAAAGGGGTATTGGAAAGAAAAAAATGCCCCAACACGGTGAAAAATAAGAGAAAAATAATTATTTAATAAAAATAATTATTCAACGGTGAACATAGGAGAAAACGGTGATCAAAACAAGCCTCCATGCATTCACAATGGTGAAAAACAAGTTGATATACCCCACCCAAGGGGGGTAAATTACCGCGACCAATTCACTTTTACCGTCCACTATTGAGATTTTACCGTGAGGCTCTGACATCGATGAGGACAATGGTGATCGCACGAGATCGACTGAGGCAAGTAGATGCAGTCCGAGGGTACCAATGGCATGCTGATGATGGTGCCTTTGTGACTATTCAAACCTTGATTGTAAAATTTTGTCATTAATGACCTAAAAATAGTAATTAGTGTTAGGGAGTCACGTCAGCGTGCATGCACACAGGTGCAGGTGTCATGTAAGAGGTGCAGTCATCTCTCTGGGGGCACATGTGTCTCTCTGGGGCGCAGGTGTTCTAAAGCATATATGCGCACCTATAGGCATACACACCACACACCCACACGTATGCGCACATGCCACACATGTACACGCACACACATGCACCAGAATGGGAGTGCACACACAAAGGGGGATGCACGTGCGCACGTGCAGGGACACGAGTGATGATGCAAGCATCGAAAGAGTGGCACACATGCCCAAAAGGGCACGCAGGTGCATGAAATATGGAATAAGTACCCTAAGATAATTACATGCACCAAAAGGGAGGCACACACACCCGAAAGGGTGCAAAGGCATCTTAGGTCGATGGAGGATAGACAAGAAAAATGCCAAAAAGATGACACTTAGAAGAAAATTTAGGATTTTTAGGTTAACCCTAAAATGATAGATAGATTTTTAGAATAAATGTTTAGTGACTGACGAGTGGATTGACATTTTGTAGAGATGATTTCCAGTGTTGCAGATGCGAGAGCATCATTCCCAGATTGCTAAGTTATAGGGGAGTATGCATCAGCGAGACCGGAGTGCTATGAGCATACTTCTCGAGGCGGTGGGGCTAGGCCCTGTGTCTCGGATGTCATCCACCATTTTGGACCATGGATTATGGACTGCATTAGCCAAGCGATGACACAGCGAGAGTCAGTGTTTTAGAATTCCTACTGGGGAGATGACTGTGACCCTAGAGGATTTATGGTAGATTCTTCACGTGCTGATCATGGGTACTTTCATTGAGTACACCTCTGATATAGGGCAAATTAGAGCAGCTTACAGTGACCTTTTCGACAGAGATGACATACCACATGAGGGTATGACTGTTGTGTTATACGAGTGTATCTCTGACCTGAAACTGCATCGGGGGCATGGTGCTGAGTAGAGATAGGGTGTAACAGGTCATGACCTAGAGGACCCATTCAATGGGATATCACTTGATGAGCAGGGTGCCCCACAGGTACAGGGATTGAGGCCACAGGGTCTAGGATAGGCACATATATAGATTCCTAGAGATAAAGTCCTAGAATAGGGCCAGTCGTCTATGATGCCATAGGGACCAGTCTTGGTGGCATAACCAGTGGCACAGGAAACCACCTTGCAACAATAGTTACAGTAGGCTCTAGCTGAGAGAGATCAGAATAGAGCAAAGAGAGATGATGCCCGAGCCTTGAGTGTGACAAAAATAGTTGAGCGAGATCAGGATTGGGCTTATATTTTGAATTTATTAGTAGAGAAAGATAAGGTTTGGGTTCAGGCTGGCCCAAGAGGTGACAATGTTGTGCATTTTCAGCAGATTCGACAGATGGCCTCCCAGATGGCCCAGGTGACAAATTTATACCAGTAGACATAGGCCTAGCTACAGCCTATGATATTAGAGTGAGATAGGCTTAGGGAAGAGTGCGTAGTGGGCCAGGCCAAGCTTTCCCAAGACTTAGCAGAGATAACATCCTACCGATGCACATAGGATACACTGGTGATTTCTCATAATCATAGAGATCTGACCACTGTAAAGTGCAGGGCCTCCTATTACAGGTCCTTATATTTTGAGGTAGTTCCAGCTGAGCGGCGAGTGCCATCTTATAGTCAGCAGTCAAGTAGGGGCACTAGATCTGAGAGGCCTCAGGCCTCAGTGGAGCAGCCACATCCTAGGAGAGCCACCGATGCTCATGCCATGCTGCCACCACGAGATAGGATGGTGACTCCTTCAGAGGGCTCGAGTCAGCCCTAATGTTTTACATTTCCACATATGCCTCTTGATGAAGGCTATGAGCAGATTGTGCTCTATGTATATCATTTTGTATTTGTACAGTAGTTTTGGCACATGCCTCTGATGAAGGATTTTATATTTAGTGATTCAATGTATCATTTTATTGTATGCCTTAGATGAAGGCATTTTTTATGTATAGCAGTTTTGATACATGCCTCTGATGGAGGCATTTATTTTTTGATAGATGTATCATATTTATTGTACGCCTCAAATGAAGGCATTTTTGATACAGATATACGACACATGTATTATATGTAAATTTTTGACATGACATATGCGTATATGAGATGGACATTCATTTATTATTTCTCATGGATAGCTAGCTGTCTTTATGATGTTAGATGATTTGATTTGACATGTATATGTATCAACGATCTTGTTGATGTATCACATGTTTTTTGATTTCTAGATGATTGATCTTGTAGAATATATATCAAATATGTTTGCTTATGTGATGTGTCATACTTAGTGGATGGGATAATATGATGATAAGGGTGTGGGGGGGATAGATTTTGATATTTGTGATCCCTCTTGCCCCCATTTGATGATACGATATGTGATGATTAGCTTAGCATTCATGTATGATGTATACTTAGCTTTTTCTTGATATATGATGTATAGATGATGGTAATGTGATGATATGATAACAAAACAATGCACATGCAATAAACACAATCAAATGCTAACAAAGAACATAATGAATTAACATAATAATGCACCATGATTCACTAGCATGCAAAAACATACCTCAATATGCACAAGTAAGAATAAATCTAATCTAAGCAAGAAAAGATGAATCCTAACAAAGTATGCCCAAGCAACAAACAACACAAATGCATAAACATGAAGCAACTATACAAGCAAACAAGCAAAGTAAGAAACAAGAAAATGCAAGGAAACATAAGTAAATGTTTTTGTAAGATTTGTTTTCACACAAAAAATTTATATTATTTTTTATTTATGTTAAACAATTTTCTATTGTTTTTTATTTATGTGAAACAATTTTCTATTGTTTTTGTGCTGTGTGGGACAATTTTCTATTGTTTTGGATTTATGTGAAACAATTTTCTATTGTTTAGGGTTTTGAAACAATTTTCTATTGTTTGTGCATCTTTTTCCAATGGTTTTCCAGAGTTATGCACAAATAACCAAGAAAGCGTGGATGCCCCTGGTGTTAGATGGGGAATATAAAAGGGCAGAGGCCATGCACTTATCAACAAGAAGGTGAAGTCATTGAATTTTCCCCAACGTAAGATAGGGAATATCAAAAGACCATGCCCCTCACAAATGAATAAAAGAAGACAAAGCTGGATCAAGGCTTGATAGGATTGGGCTCACAGGGAATCTCAAAGGTAGAACTAGGGCTAGGCCAAGTAAAAGTACCCTCCAGATGTAAGATGCTTGTGAACAACGAATCCTCCCAAGGTGCTGGAAACTAGTTTTCACCCAAGGACCTATCCAAAGTGCCAAAATTGTGTGGTTTTCACTTGTGGATGACCTGTTTTCTCTTTTTCTTTTTCCCTTTTTGATTTTTTTAATATTTTTTTATCATTTTACCATGTTTTTTGATTTTTTTTCTTTTTTGATTTTGCACCATGCTTAAGCATAAAACCGCTTAAGGTGCATGGAATTCATGTTCTCACAGAGCTCATCACCATTGGGGTGAGCAAGTTTGTATGCTTCTGTGCTATACTTGGCTATTATAACATAGGGTCCTAACCAATGCAGTTTGAACTTTTCTTTCTTTTCTCGTTCTACTCTTGTGTTGAACTGATTCTCCTTCATGACCAAATCACCAACCTCAAACTAACGAGGTATGATTCTTTTGTTGTAGTTTCTGGAGACTCTTTTATGATACACTTTGAGGTGATTAAGAGTGCACGAATGCACTTCTCATCGAGGAGCTCTAATTCAGCTAGTCTAGCCACCCGGTAATATTCATCTTTATCTAGATAGTCCCTAAGAGAGTTTCTTAGGGAAGGAAGTTCAATTTCTAGTGGGATGATAGATTCCGTCCCAAATACTAGAGAATATGGTGTCACACCCGTAGGAGTGTGAATGGAGGTCCTGTAAGCCCAAAGAGATGGGTGGATTTGCAAGTTCCAATTACGACATGTTTTACTAACCATCTTTTCCATTATTCTCACCAAAGCCTTGTTTGTGGCTTCGGCCTGTCCATTACCTTGGGGGTAATATGGTGTAGACCATTTTAACTTGATTTGGAACTACTGACAGATACCCTTTATCAGTTTTATTCTTGAATGATTTTCCATTATCCATAACAATGGCTGCAGGAATGCCATACCAACAAATGATATGATTCATGATAAATTTAGAAATCTGAGCTCCTGTTACATAGGTTAAGGGAACAACCTCCACCCACTTTGTAAAGTATTCAGTAGCCGTGATGATGTGGGTATGACCATTAGATGAGGTGGGGGTAAGTTTTCCTATCAAGTCAAGTCCCCATTTAGAAAATGGCCATGGGGTAGTGATAGGTTGTAATGGTTACGATGGAGCATGGATGAAGTTTCCATACTTCTAGCAAAGTACACACTTCCTGACATAATTGCAACAATCGGTTTCCATGGTAGGCCAATAGTAGCCTACTCTTAACAATTTCTTGGCCAAAACCATTCCATTTGTATGTGCTCCACACACCCCTTCATGTACTTCTTTGATCGCTTGGATCAACTCCGTCATATCAAGACAACGTAACAGATTCCCATCGTAGCCATGATGATAAAGTGTACCTCCTAAAAGGGTGTAACGGAGCTATTTGGTGAATCAAGATTTGTTTCTTAGAATGGGAGATGTTGGGAGGGAATGTGTTTTCCTTGAGATAGGTAAATATGGGCTCATACCATGGGGAATTGGGACCAACAACATCACAAGCTAGACATGATTTTGGCATGTCATATAGAGGCTGACGTAAATTTTCCACAAAGAACGGCATGTCATTATTCCCTGGCGGAATACGAAGCATAGAACCCACTGTCGCCATAGCATCTGGCAGATCTGTTTTATGCTCTTGGAATTTGTTCAAATGTAATGTGCACATGAAGTACTCCTTTCAGAGTTTTTACCAGATTTTTGTAAGGTATGAGCTTTTCATCCTTAACCTTGTATTCATCATTAACTTTCTTGATAATTAACTGAGAATCACCCACAACCTTGACATGATGGATGTCCCATTTGATAGTGAGCTTCATCCCTACGATAAGTGCCTCATACTCTATGATATTGTTTGTGCAAGGAAAACCCAGGTGAAAATCCTGTGGTATAGGGTCACCAAAAGGAGTAATGAGGACCACCCCTGCACCTGAACTGTGAAAAGTAAAGGACCCGTCAAAATGTATCTGCCACATGATAAATTCTTCAATGTATAGCAATGAGGCATCTGGCAGATCTAGATTCAAAGGTTTAGTGCCTTACAAAGGTGCTTCTACTAGTTGGTCAGTGAGTACTTGTCCTTTAACCGACTTCTGATGTACAAATTCTATATCAAACTCACTTAGTAGAATGATCCAATTAGCCATTCTACCCATGAGGGCAGGTTTAGACAGCAAGTACTTGAGTGGGTCAACTTTAGATATCATCTTGGTTTTGGTATTCATAGATAATGATAAAGTTTTTGAAAAGTAAAAACAACAGCCAAGCAAGATTTTTCAATTTGGGGATAGTTGAGCTCATAAGCGATGAGAGTGCGACTGAGGTAGTACACCACTTTTTCTTTGTGACCAAGGTCATATTGGGTGAGCAACGCACCAATAGAAAATTGTGTAGCAGAGATATAAAGCAAGAGTGGCTCACCCGGAGTTGGAGGCATGAAGACAGGTGGATTGGCCAAGTATTGCTTAAGAAAAGAAAAGGCTTGTTATTGCTCTGGTCCCCAGATGAAGGAAACATCCTTCTTAAGTAGGTGGGTGAATGAATGGCACTTATCTGTAAGCTGGGAGATGAAGCGGTGAATAGCTTGTGATTTTCCCCTATAAGATGTGTAGTTGCTTAATGTTCTTAGGTGGAGGCATTTCAGTAATAGCAGACACTTTAGCAGGGTCTACCTCAATTCCTCTTCTTGATACAATGAAGCCCAATAATTTTCCTGATAACACACTGAATACACACTTCTTTGGGTTTAGCCTGACCTTATACTCTCGTAGGCACTCAAAGATATGTCGTAAAATGACATGGTGATATTCTCTTGTCCTAGACTTTCTGAGGATGTCATCGACATAGCCCTCCATGATATCATGAATCATATCATGAAAAATTACTGTCATTTCCCACTGATAAGTAGCTCCTATGTTTTTAAGGACCAAATGGCATCACTTGGTAACAGAAGGTAACCCAAGGAATCGTGAAAGCCATTTTGTGCTGATCTTCATTCAACAATCTTGATTTGGTTGTATCCTGAAAATCCATCCATGAGAGATAGCATCTCGTATCCTGCTGTTGAATCCATAATCATATCAATATTTGGCAGTGGAAAATCATCCTTAGGGAAAGCTTTATTAATGTCTCTAAAATCTGTGTAAATTCTGATACCGACAGGATTTTTCTAGACAGGGACGATGTTAGATATCCATTCAGAGTAATCAATAGGCCGAATGAATCCTTCCGCAAGAAATCTTTCTAATTCTTTTTTAACCAGTAGAGCCACTCTTGGGTGCATCTTTCTAAGCTTCTTGCTTAATAGGCTTAGTTTCTGCATGTACAACTAAGTTGTGCATGACCAAAGTTGGATCTAAGCCTGGCATGTCTTTATAGGACCATACGAATACATCTATAAACTCTCGTAGCAGCATGGTGAATGTTTTATGTTCCTGTGTTGAGAGTGATGCTCCCAATTTGATGATCTTTGGGTCCTCTTCTGTACCAAAATTCACATGAATAGTCTCCTCAACTAGTAATTTTGACAAGTCCTCCATACGCGTAGGATCAGGAGGAAGGTTGAGATCTTTGTCCAAGGATGTCTCCATGATATTTTCATCCTTGGCATGGTCACTTTTATTGTCCTTTGATTTTTTCACTTGTTTGTTGGCTAGTGCCTCAAAGACGTTTTCACTATGCGACTTAGACTTTGATTTTTGCCAAGGCTTTACGTTGGAACTTTTGCCCTCGCTTTTTCTTAAGTTTTGTTGACCACGAAGCTCAGCCTCCTCACCGAAGTAGGCGTAGGTATTCAAGTCAATATAGAATCCCTTTTTGTGGTCTCTAATGGGAATTGTATCCCAAATGCCCATGAACTCTACGATAGCTTCATCATTCTCAAATAGATCTAGCAACATGTGATGTTGTTGGTCCCATTTAACAAGGGAAGGGTAAACAAGCTCAGGGGTTGGTTCCATAGGGGTTATGGTTAGGACAGTTTTGTTCATGAATAGGTTTGTGGAGGCAAGATCCTCATATTGGCTACAATGGGAATTTGTATCACTTTCTAGATAGTCAGAGCTATCCTCACATTCAGAACAAGTAGTGTCTTAATCGTTGGGGTGTGCTCCATAAGGGTGAATTCCAATTCCATATCTTTCTGTTTTAAAATGTGGAAGAGGCACTAGTTCTCTCTGTCCTTGTTCATTTCTTCCACATCCTAGGCCCTTGTAGCCCATGGAGTACATCATTTTACTGGATTTCTTGTATTCAAGGGTTTGATAACAGGTTGGTTGAGTATCCTCTAGGACCCATGTTGTAGGTGGATCTAACAATTTTTCTTCAGCCAATAAGCCTCCAGGTAAGAATGACCCAATAGTGTGTTCATTTCTAGGTCTTCTAAAGTGATAGTTGGGTCGACCTCTAGTCTTGGGTGACAATGAGAGGTCTAAAACCAAGAGGGCTTGTTGTACATTTTATTCTCCAAAGCCATATTCAAGTATTTTCATCTCCCATGAATCAAAAGGAGAGGTTGATGTAGATGCACCATGGGCACAAGAACTGAGAGAATCCAAATCTATCTGATGATTCCATGGCCTCAAATTGGAGAGGGACAACTATATCGGCGAATGGACATGCATGCATGTGCCCTTACGTGTAAATCTATTGAGAGCTCTGTAGTGAGCGAAGGGCTCTGAATCTCCTTGTATTGTAATGGTGTGTCCCTCATGCTTCAATTTAATGCACTGATGGAATGTCGATGGCATGACCTGCATGGCATGAATCCATGGTTGGCCTAGAAGCATATTATACAGAAGTTCCAAGTCCAAGACATGAAACTTTGTTTGATGGAAAGTGGGACCCACTTCCATGGGCAACGTGATTGTGCTCACTGCCTCCCTTTTTGCGTTGTTGTAAGCGATGATAGTGATGATATTTGACTCAAGATCTTACCTCAGTATGTCCTAGTTGTTTAACCAAATTTAGTGTGTAGATGTTCAACCCTGATCCGTTATCCACAAGCACCCATTTGATCTTCCTGTGGGTAACAACTACCTCAATATACAAAGGAAGATTATGTGTTGGATTTTCAGTAGGGATCTCCCTATTGATTGAAGGAAATGTGTTCATTTGGTATGATGTTTGCCACTTCGGCTTGAAGGTGTGTAGGATCTACCTCTAATGGAACTCCTGACCCCTGAAGAGTTTGGTATAGAAATTTCTTTGTGTACATTGGATATCTTAAGAAGATCTAAGATCAAAATCTTAGCAGATGTCCTTCTCAAGTTGCTCTAAGAGGTTGTATTTACCAGTTTGTGGGGTTGATGGAGAAGATTCTAGAATCACGAGGTGGGCACGCCTTATTACTGTAGCGTAATCTTTCCCCTTGATTCAGATGGTGTTGACATGGTCAGTAGGAGAGAAAATACATCCAATAAGTGAATCATAATGATTGTTTTATTTTTTGGTGTATAAGTAATTCACTACTTTATAACCTTGGGATGACTCTCCCTGATCCGGATTTGACTTTTCTGATTTATCATGTTTGGGGAATGGCTCTTTATATATCCCCATCTTTTCGTTGGGTGTCTGGGTTTTCTTAGGGTTGTCCACCTCTATCTCCCCATTGTTGATGAGGTATTGGATATAATGACGAAGTCACAGACATTTTTCTGTCTTATGTCCTTTGACACGATGCATTTTGCAATATTCATGCTCCTTGTACCATGAAGGTTTTGGAGCATTATCATCAAATGGTTGTGTCGTAGGATATGTCACCATGTGAGCCACATCCAATTGTTTTAGTATAACTGACAAAGGTTCATTAAGAGAGGTGAACATTCTTCTTTTTGGTGGTGGTTGAATTGATCCTTTGGTCAATTTAAAAGGTTGACCGGTTTGGACCATTTGTACACGTTTGGAATCAGTGATCCCGTCTCCCACCACATTTTTGTTTTTGTTAAAAACCTTCGGCTTCTCCGTGGGTTTAACATTTTGATTATCTCTAGATTGGGACTTGAGAGTTCCTTTGGAAATGAGATCTTTCTCTATTTGAACCCCTTTTTTAATGACCTCCTCAAAAGTGTGAACACAATGCATTTGGAGGTGGAAGGCTATGTCTGGATTTAGGTTGGGAACAAAAATACTAACCAGCTATTTTTCAGGGAAAGTGCAAGGAAAGCAGCTAGCTATCTCTCTCCACCGTTGTAGGAAGCTAACAAAAGTCTCATTAGGGCGTTGTTTGGTGCCACATAAATCTTCCATGGTGACATAACTCTCTATATTGTATGAGAAGTGACACATAAACCTTTCTGCCAATTCTGGCCAAGTGAAAATTGATCCCTGAGGTAAACATGTAAACCACTCCAAGGCTTGACCTCCTAGACTCTTGGGAAAAATTCTTATGAGATAATTGTCACTATAGGACACCTCTTGACATGCCATATAGAAATATTTGACATGATCCCATGGATCTCCCTTCCCTTTATATTTGTCAAATTTTGGCATGTCGAATTTCTTAGGAAAAGGTTGAAGGGTCATAGTCTTGTCAAAAGGATAGGGACATAATTCTTCATATTGATACTTTCTAATGCTCCCTATATTGCTCTCTTGAAGGCTTGCAAGTGTTTCTTTCATAGACTGTACCTCTTATGCGAGAAATTTTTCTTTAGTGGGAGAAGTAGGGATATATACTCGATGATACCCTGTATCATCTTCTCCTTGATTTTCTCTATGGAGTTCACTGATCTTAACCTTTGGCCTTGACTTTTGAACATTTTTGCTTGCTTCCTTTTGTACATGAGAGGTTAGCAAAGCTAATTGTCGGCTTAGGTTACTAATTTGTTGTTGAATTGTGGTTTCTTCTTCTAAAGGTTCCTCCTCTTCCTCGTATTGTGGAGGTTCTTCACCATTCTCATGTCCTGTCCTATTTTTACGTGGCACTTTGATAAAGGGTATTCTATGTCCCACCACTTTATCATTTCCTTACGTTGGAGGTAGAAGCATGTCCATGCATCAAAATATCCTCCATGTTGATAAGGGGTCATTCTTCCTCATTAGCGTTATTCGCAGGTGGGATTGTTTCATTTTCAGTGGGCATTTTGGCCCCTAATTCTACGACCCGTGCTAGCACTCTATCCTTATTTCTGAAAAGAAACTCATCTAATAAAGTAGGGTCAAAGTCAAATTCTGCATGTGGGGATTCCAATTCATCACCACTATGATCAACCATATCTTCTATCTCTTTTTCCATAGAAAACAGAGGCCCTAGATCATGTCCAATGAAATGGTTTGACCCTTGTCTGTTTGAGGCTTCCCAAGCTTGCACTTGTTGTTCCTCATATGTTTGTTTCTTGAGTCCTAATCATGTTTTGGGAGCCATGATTTGTGATAGTTTCACTAAGGTAAGTTGTAAATGTGTTCAAAACTTTGTGACCACACCTAAGTGAAATGCAAGATAAATTGCCAAGAATATGAATGAATAACAATGTGAGAATACCAATGTGATAGAGTGATAAATCACCAGTGACACAAATGTTTGGTATCTAAGCCTATCAAATGAAGTACTTCTTAGACTATGTCTCAAAAAGTATTTTAGTGTCGCAAGATAATTAACAATATGTTCTCACTTATGCCAAGTTTAAAAGAATGAACAAGACGTAAGCAAATACAAAAATTTAATGTGACCTCCTAACAAGATATACTAGAAGCAAGATCAAATTCAATTAAGACCTATATCCCAAAAAGTGCCAGTTACAATTTGTGAGTGACACAACAATATCACCAAGATATGTTAACCAAACTTTGTGAGAAAGTAAGGTATTGATATCAAGATGCTATTGATATAACACGCACAAGTGGTAACACGTAGCACTCTTCAAAATCGAGGGCAATAATAGTATAAAACTAAAAATCTCAAAGTATAGCTAGGAATAGTTAAAATGTGTGCAATGTAACCTTACAATATAGATATTTAGGTCGAGTTTACAAGAAACAAGACGTAAATATCAAAATTGTAGTGATACGATACAAACAAGGTAACCTTTCTAAGGAAGTCCAAGATGATGAACCACACCTAACTACAATGATGATCTTGATGTGGGTATCAAGATCACAAAGGCCACCAATGATATGAATACACCTCCACACACTTTAGACATTTAACTTACCCAGCTGTAAACATGGATGGGCGTAAACAGACAAAAAAGTGGCAGAAACAATCGATTGGTAACACAGAGGTAGTCACCCTTCTTTTGATCAACAAAGTGTCAAAAGAATGTGAAGGAAGTAGATCAAAAATGGGGATGAAAAATGCTGGCTTCACTTCGGCAGAGTTTCACCTCGCCTTAAGGCAAGTGAAAAACTAAGCGAAAGTAATGTGTCACACGTTTCGTGATGAAAAGATGGTTCACAACTCAACACTATTTTAGAATGGTCAAAGTGGGCTCCTAGCCAAAGAATATCTTCCTAGGTGGTTCTCTCATCCTAGGTGTTACAAAGTTGTCTTAAGTGAGCGTGATTTACCCAAAAAATCACACTGACTAGTTTGGGGAGTATCTCAGCTTTACTTTACCCCCTTCAAGAATAGTAGGCAACTAGTGTGTCCATGTGTACTCTTACTAGGGTCACCATACGGACAACTAGTAATGCTATCTCACAAAGGAATCACTAGTCAAGTAGGTAGTGTGGAGCACTTCCCATTTTGTCCACAAGGTTCCCTCTTGCGTGGACTACTTTGGGGTTCCTGGAACCACCCCCATTGTTATAGCTTAAGGTGTTATGCCAAAGGGGTTATGTTCTAGTTGAGCGGAGAGGGACGTACCCTTTTCCGAAACCTACAATACAATGTTTTGAATATGTTGTTATTTTTATCTTGTTTAATTAGGTGTGGTTTTCTTGAACACCTTTTGGCAACCTGTATAACAACTGTATTAGTAGTTTTTGACTTCGTTTTTGATTCCTCCTTTCTTTGACAAGCGTGGTGTTTTGGTCCTGTATGATGATTTTTAGTAGTTTTCCATCAAAAGAGTAAACATCATTTCTGATTCTCCAGATCGTCTAAGGATGCAAGAGAAGAGCATACGTGATGTTTCCAAAATCAAAAAAGATATCAAATGGAAAAACACTTTAATTCAAACACACCAAGTTAACCAATTCCAATTCAAATATTCCTAACAACCTCAAAGCATCAAAAGGACCTAAGAATCATTTCTGATTCCCAAGATCACCCCAAGGGACGCGAGGGAAGAGCATACACGATCTTATTCCTATAAGTAAACATGCAAAGTTTATCTAATCAAGTAAAAGCATGTAAAAACACCCTGTAAAGATGAGTATTTAATTAGATAAAACCTGCAAGAATGTTAGCACCTCAACACATTAACCTCAAGAAAACAAAAATACACCTATGCCCCTGTTTTGGCGTCTACGCGCATGGGTTAGGGTGGGTACGCCACTCTGTGTGTTTCTAGCTTTTCATGTACCTGCGCCACCCGAGAGGCGGGTGCACCACCAGAAGAATGTATGTGCTACTCTGTGTGTTTCTGGCTTACCATGTACCTACGCCACCTAAGAGGTGTGCATGCCACCAGAAGAACGTATGCACTACCTTCAATAAAAATATGCTTAAATTTATACAGAATAGCGCTTGCGCTACCATAAAAGTGCGTGTGCACCGAAAAAGTGTGTGTGTTACTGGAAAAGTGTGTGCACCACCACTTTGTAAAATAGTCTCAGATTCTGACAGAATGCTTGCACCACCAGAAATGTGTCTACACCACCGAAACAATGTGTGCGCTCAGGTTAGGGTGTACACACCGATCTGAAAAGTTTTGCAAATTATAGTGAAGGTACAGTATGAAATGATGTCATATGCGCCAGGTTAGTACATCTATGCACTGGTTAGGGTATGTGCACCGGGATTAGTGTGTATGTGCCAGGGTCGATAAATAGAGAATCAGGTTCTGACAGTGTGTCTTGCCACCCTGAGAGGTGCTGTGCACCACCAAAAATGTACCTTCACTCCCAGTAGTGTGCTTGCGCCACCCCTACAACCAAAATATGACAAAAAACACAAGAAAGCTCACAATACTTCAAATTTTAGCAAGTTAGTTTAAAGATGGCAACAACCCATTAAAATGATGGCTATGAACAAGAACTTACACATATAAAATTAGCAAAAATTCCAAGAAAATGGACATTAATTACTACATGTGCATATCAAAAGTTAGCCAAAACAATGAAATTTAAACTAAAATGCTAAGGGACTAGGTCCCACCGGGTGTGCCAAATGTGTGCATAATTTTTTTTGTGTGCTTAAGCTAAGTTAATGAAAAATAAGGACTAACACCTAGTAGCCCTAATTAACAAAGCTTAAACAAAGTACAAAGCACCATCAAGATGAGAATTAAGCAAGGTCTAGACACTAACATTTATCATATTGAAAACTTTGACAATTAACATGCTAAGTGTCTAAATCCTCTATTCTCCTAATTAACAACAAATAAATGAATGAACCTATGTAAGCTCCATGATAATCAAATAGGTTGCTCTTGATATTCCAAGAACCTAGGAATGGGGGCTTATCAAAGTTGGGCTACAAGACCCTTTTGACACCTCCCATATGACCTAAGCACTTTTGGCTAGAAAAGAGGCTTAACTCTCCAAGTGGTGAACTCTCAAGAAAACAAAGGAAAGCTTTTAGTCTATTTTTCTATATGCTTTGCTTTTGTCTTCTCAAGAAGTTTAGGTGTAGGTATAAAGGTAGAAGGGAGGGCTCCTTATATAGCCCAATGGATAAAGGAAACACTTCATCCCTTTGTATGTGGGATAAAAGGTAAAACAAGATTAGGAATGGATAAGGTTGCTTTATAAAAGGTAACCTTACTTTAGAAGGGTTTAATTTATACTTAGCAAGTCATGGGAGTTGGGGGGGTTTTAATTAATCAAAGGTGATTAATTAATAGGTAGATGTAAGCTTATAGAAGCTAATTAGAGGAATATTAGTATGATTTAGGCTATTAGAAGGGGATTAAATCAATTAAATATTGATTTATTGGTTAAATGAAAGGGAAAGCTAATTAATTAATAATAATTAATTAGTCCAGATAGAAGGGGTGATTAATTAACGAAAGGTCGTTAATTAGGTTGTTCGTTGGATAGGTGACTTAATTAATTAGCATAGTGTAATTAATTAACGACGATAAGAGAGAATATGAGTGCTTTTTGACGATATGTCACCAATTTTCAAGAAGGGAGATAATTAGCGCAATTTAAGTATTTAAATTACTCGGGTGTAATTATGGGTGTCTACACTAATATTGCATGGAGAAGAAAAAACAATAACTAACACAAATAAAATAGAGTTTGAGTTAGCTAAACAAGAATGAATAAAGGGAACACACATGAGCAAGTAAATAGCAGAGCTTGATCACTGTGAACAAGAACAACAAATTAATAGCGTTGACAATAAGATCCAAGACAATATTCGCATGCAAGATTTAAACATCGAACATATAATGAACATAAGAACATAAAATGTTACAAGAGACAATGAATGAGACACAAAGTTCAGATTTCATTAACTCCAAAATGTTTTCACAAAAGAACACAAAGTTTCTTCCTGAAACAAACCTTGCACACAAAATTATTTTCTTCTCCTCTCTCAAAGTCACTTTATAAATGAGCCCCTAACTTCCTTTTATAACCAAAAATTTTCTTACAAGGTAGTTAGGGTTTTAAATGTGCATTAAATAGGGCACTTAAGTGACCTTTGACTTTTTCAACCAACTTTATTAAAAAATATATAAATAGAAAAATCATAAGTTTCTTCAAACGTGAATTCAACAATAACATCATTTAAAATACCACTTTCAAAATATTCGCCAAAAAATAGTGCCTTATCCATTGGGGGTGGGGTCTTCCTATCTCAATCGTATGATAAATGGACTCTCCCACTTATGAGAAAATATAGGGAATCATCGTACTATGTTGTTGGCAAAACAAGGATCCTGATTCTTTGCCATTTCATAAGACTTGAGCTTTTGTAGTGTCTGATGCATCTTCTCTTCTTTTGGAAAACAACTCAAGAGAAGCCTAGCCTCATAGAGTACCTGCATTTCAAGAATCTTACCTAGTATGGTATGTAAGTATACAACTTTAGATTGGATTTTTTCACAAAGATCTTTGATTATGAAACATCGATCCATAGAAGAAGTGGAAAAAACATCAACAGGAGTATACACTTCATGTATCAATTTTGTAAATTGATCCACCAGGTGTTGTACTAAATTCCTTTGGTTGTATTTGTTGATGAAGGTGCACATAATCTCTTCAATTAAAACCTGAATGGAAGAGAGTGTGGTATACGATTCGTTGAACAAACCGTTAAACTGAATTACCAAATCTTCTAGGATCATTTTCCTGGACTTAGTATGATTTAACCATAGAATTTGTGTCATGCAATGATCGAACTCAAGTATCCCATCTGAAGCTAAGAAAGTAGATTCCATGTGGGAAAGATCCTGAAGAGTTGGAAAAATCTGATGCAGTGTGATTAATTATGTAATGAGGCACTCCTTAAATGTAAACACTGGATTTAGGTAGGCATAAATATTCTTAGATATTTTTATCACTTCAATAATTGTTTTCATCCCACCACTTTCTATCTCAGAAACCCATGACCTTAGAGTGTTTCCTAGAGTGATCGCATATTTTGATTGATTGATAATTTCTTGATTCGAGATAGCCATCATTTATGGAACAAGAAAAGAAGACTCAATTGGGCTGATCAAATGTTGAACATATGAAATCAACTAATTCTTTTCTTCCTTGAGTTGGGAAATTTGAGATTTGTATCTCTCTAACCTTTTAAGCACACTATTCATTGAATCTTTTGTCATAGCAACATCACTTTTAAAAGTGGTATTACCAAAGGTTATCTTGGATACTTCATAATAGATGAATGCCATGTCCCCACAATTCTTGTCAGTAGTAGGAACTGTAATTTTTGCAAACTTATCTCTGCTATCATCAATCACTACTCTGGAGAAGACCTTATGCTTTTTGGGCAAAAATTTATTGGAGATGGAAGAAAGAGACTCCAAATCAATGTTGGCCACTTTGACCAATCTCTTTCTCTTTTTTATTTCAGATTCAACCTAGGTCGGTGTTTCATTCATTAATTTGACACAAAAATGTCGAGAACTGGAAGAAAAATCCCCTTTCCTTTTTCATGACTAAAACTAGTAGGTGGTGGTTCTGTGGCCTCAATCCTTGGTGAAGTAGCATCTGCAACACATTCTTGATTATCCTCATGTTATTGTGGAATATCCTTAACACCTGGATGTTCAAAATAAATAGATATCTGCACTACTATGATTTTCTTGGATTCTGGTGTATGACATTAATGATTTACATATTTGGTAGGTCTATTGGAAATATCAGTGATGTGAATAGATGAGTTTGGGGTAGAAATACCAGAAACACGTTCTTTTCCTTCCTGAAGATGCACACTCTTTATCGATCCTTGAGACACTGCTTCTTTATTAGAGACAGGTTTGGGTAACCACCGGCTTTGCCTCTGATATGTATGTGATTATGTTGGTGGGGATTGGTGTGAAGAAGTTTGCACCACCTTTTTCTATGTCACTCCTTTCGATGAAAACCTTTTTATTTCTGACATATGTGCCTGAAATGGGAGAGGATTGGCTATATGATTCTCATACCACTTCATAGTCCTTTTTAACACAGATTGGTTTATAACATCTAGAGAAGTGTCATCTCCTCTACTCCAATCAATACCAGGGAGCGGAGTGTAAACTATTTGATCATAGGCATGATCCATAAGATCAATTCCACTATTGGAAAGGGTTAATGGAGGATCCCTCAATCCATAATTCTCTATCTGAGCTAGTGTGAGATGAGAAAATTGTCGTCATCTTACCTCCCTTTCATCCGCACCTTCCGCCCAATAGTCTTCTATATTTTCCTTATGCTTATATCTTTCCCCTAGTGATTTTTCCATGGATCCTTTAATATCGAATTGAGCCCTACTTGTGAAAGGATGTATAGTTATGAGAGAAAATTCTTTTTCCATAAGTTCTGCACTATGGGAATTTGGACATTTGTATTCCCCAATCTGAATTGGGAAATGAATTCCTTCTTTACGTTTGTCCACCAATAGAAAATGGATTTTGAAAAGATGACATGAAATTTCCATCAACACTATTTTGTCACTGACATATTTAGGAAGTCTATAAGGAGCTCCCACAAATTTATCAACTCGTATATAGGAATAAGATGGAAACTGGATGAACCAAGTTCCCCATTTTTTATCACCGCCTTGGCATCTTCTAAAAATATTTCCTCCGGGTTTCTTCTTAGTGATCAGATTATATAGAATATGAAAGAATCGTTTACCCTCCGAAAATGGTGAAAACTATTCTTGAACTCTAGCTGTGGGTAAAAGTGAAATACACTATTCTTTCCAGGACCCATTGTACCTCTAGTTGTTAACCCTTAAAATATCCTCCTTCTCACTACAACATAAATCAAATATGAAGTCATGTAAAAATGACCTGTCATCCTTACCTCAATCAATTGCTTATGGAGAGTATTGCTGATGATACTTTCCTAATCAATGAACATCTTTGCATCAAGAATGATACAAATGAACTAGAAGAAAAATTCTCTTTTCCTTTTTCATGACTAAAACCAGTAGGTAGTGGTTTGTTGGGCTCAATCCTTGGTGAAGTAGCATCTGCAACACATTCTTAATTATCCTCACGTTCTTGTGGAATATCCTTAACACCTGGATGTTTGGAAGAATTATATATCTTCACTACTGGGATTTTCTTGGATTTTGGTGTATGACATTGATGATTTAGATATTTGGCAGGTTTATTGGAACTCTCAATGATGTGAATATATGTGTTTTGGGTAGAAATACTAGAAACACATTCTTTTCCTTCCTGAATATGCACACTCTTTACCGATCCTTGAGACACTGCTTCTTTATTAGAGACAGGTTTGGGTAACCACCGGCTTTGCCTCTAAGATGTGTGTGATGATGTTGGTGGGGAATGGTGTGAAGAAGTTTGCACCACCTTTTTCTATGTCACTCCTCTTTTCACTGGAAACCTCTGTATTTCTAACATATGTTCCTAAAATGGGAGAGGATTGGCTATCTGATTCTCATACCACTTCATAGTCCTTTTTAACACAAGTTGGTTTATAACATCTAAAGAAGTGTCATCTCCTCTACTCCAATCATTACTAGGGAGCAGAGTGAAAACTATCTGATCATAGGCATGATCCATAAGATCAATTCCACTATCGAAAAGGGTTAAGGGAGGATATCTCAATTCGTAATTCTCTATCTGAGCTAGTGTGAGATGAGAAAATTGTCATCGTCTTACCTCCCTGTCATCCGCACATTCCGCCCAATAGTCTTCTATGTTTTCCTTATGCTTATATCTTTCCCCTAGGGATTTTTCCATGGATCCTTTAATATCAAATTGAGCCCTACTTGTGAAAGAATGTATAGTCACGAGGGAAAATTTTCTTTCCATAAGTTTTGTGTTGTAGGAACTTGCACATTTGTATTCCCCAATCTAGATCGAGAAATGAACACCTCCTTTACGTTTATCCACAGTAGGCAATGGATTTTGAAAAGCTGGCGTGAAAGTTCCATCAATGTCAATTTGTCACTAATATACTTAGGAAGTTTGTAAGAAGCTCCCACAAATCCATCAACTCGTATATAGGAGTAAGAGGGAAACTAGATATACCAAGTTCCCCATTGTTTTATCATTGCCTTGGCATCTTCTGAAAATATTTCCTCTAGGTTTCTCCTTAGTGACTGGATCATATAGAAAAGGAAAGCATCATTTACCCTCTGGAAATGGTGAGAACCATTCTTGGACTCCAGCTGCGTGTAAAAGTGAAAAACAATATGAACTTGTCAGGACCCATCATACCTCTAGTTGTTAAGCCTTGAAAATATCCTCCTTCTTGCTACAACATAGATCAAATATGAGGTCATGTAAAAATGACCTATCATTCTTACCTTAATCAATTGGTTATGGAGAGTCTTGCTTATCGATACTTGCCCAATAAATGAACATCTTTGCATCAAGAATGATACAAATGAACTTGTACATCCAAGGATGAAAATTCTTAGTGCAGAAGGGAGGACCAAAAACCCTACTGAGGAGAGTAATCATATCTCATATTTCTTCACGAAACTTTACCCGAAACAACTCTTTGGGGATTCTTGAAGTGTGAGTTTTTGGTTTGACTAACCAATTTTTACCAACCATCTTCGACCATCTCAAAGGATTTTCATCAAAAAACTGTTGTGCTGATTCTTTTGTGAGGTCAACATTTTCTTCATGGAGTGGCACTCTTAACAAATCTTCCATATGATCTAGAGAATTGATGAAGAAAAGGTCCATTTCTGTCATTAAAAATTCCACAATGCTTAGGAACATAATGTTCAGCACAAGCTAGGACAAATTAAGGGCATTGTATGGCAATTGGAAATGTTTTTGTTTGAGGTAAACCACAACAATAAATCCTTTTTGAGAAAATAGTCCCCCCTTCCCATTTTACCATGTCACAGAACTGAACCATATCTACGTGAGCCATATTGGTATCCAAAATATTGTCATATGCTGAGTTTAAAGATGATGCTAGAACTAATCCTTGGTATGCATATTTTATTGCCGACTTATTATAACATTCACCCATTATGAATTATTTTCTTCTTTTTTTTAAAACATTGAGAGTGAAAAGAAAACCAAGACATTGGGAAGGTGCTGGGTCTAAGTCTCTGGACCACCATTGTCACAAGAATAATATGACTCTTTCTATTATGTTATTTTTTTAAATAAAAAGAGATTTAGCAGATGCCAAATTCAAAATGACCATACAATAATATTGAGGCAAAGCTCATATCACCATTGAAAAATAATACAATTTTAGATCATTGTTA
This sequence comes from Taxus chinensis, assembly GCA_019776745.2. NCBI lineage: Eukaryota > Viridiplantae > Streptophyta > Pinopsida > Cupressales > Taxaceae > Taxus > Taxus chinensis. The sequence goes on from CM034155.1 coordinate 277,530,348, forward strand.
CACTTTCAACAACATGTTGAGTCTTCAAACCTCCTTATTATTATTATTATTTTTAATATTCATTGTGTGTGTGAATATCTCGATTCACCCTTTATGTGAGAAAGCTATCGTCTCATCGGCATGCGTAGCACCACAAATATATAAAAATAATAAATAAAAAAGAAAACACAAGTAAACTTGCGTTGAACTTCACCAGATTTAGCATGCGCAAACATTCTATTTTGAATTGTTTTTTAACCTGGTTCCTCCTTCTTTGCTACATGAAATCTGACTTCAAGCTTGTGGTTGTGTGGGAAAAAAAAAATATTACTCCTTCCTCTCAACATGTGCAAACTTCTAATAATTTTTTTATCCTTTCGATAGCCTGCGTGGATATCGAAATAGATGCGTGGATTTGTGGGGCTCCAAGCACAAAATGAATATTTTTAATTCATATTACCTTTCTCCTTCAGATCTGCATTGGAAATGGATCAAAAAATAGTGCATGTGTGGCCTCCTTTGGTGAATGCTCTAAAAAAATTCAGACATCTTTTCTTCTGCTAAAATTTGTTTGAATTTTCTTTTTAACTTGGCTTCATGTTATTTCTCCTTCCGCCTACTTTATATTTGCTTTGATTTGCTGGAAGATTGTTTTATGCTTTTTTGGACTGTTCTATTCTTTCCTCCTCAGGCATGAAAACTTGTTTCTTTCTTGGGTTTTACGTAAATAAAAACAAATTCCATTCTTCCCTTCCAAGCATGGCGTGGGACCTAGTCTTGACTGATGCGTGGATTTGTATTTTAACTGTTGTTTTGTTTCTTTTTGTAGGTGGTGTGGGATGCGTGGAAGCTAGCCTTACCTCTTTAGACTATTCGTGGAAAAAGATAAACCTCCTTCTCCCTTCCAAACATGGTGTGGAAATTGATCATGGCTGATGTGTGAATTTATTTCCTTCAAGTTCCACTGATTTTATTCTCTTAGGCAGCGTATCATATCTCTGAAATGGACTGTCTATGTGTGGAAAACTTGTTTTCTTCCTGTAAAAATCAATAACAAACAAAAACAAATGTGGAATTTCACCTTTTCCTCTGCTGCATACGAGATTCATTTGAGATTCCAGATCAATCCTTACACGTGCCTGAGATTTCCTTCACCTTTGCAAGCGTGGATCTCAAAAACTTCTTGCTATCACTTCCCTCCAATGAAGACAACTACCTAAAACTCTCAAGGTTGCCTGGGTATAGCTAATGCACATGCCATGTTTCTGTGTGAAAGCTGGATAGCGCTTATAGAACAAGCTTTCCTTCTTCTAGCTATGGATATCTACAATATTTCTTTATTTCTCCTTCTTCACAATTTCCTCTGCTTCTGAAACCTCTTATAACCGTCTCCTCATCAATTCTTGGATGATAGAAGCAAAATAAAAATTGTCTACGGCAATTGGAAATGGAAGAAAAATTTCCCCCGAAACTTGCTCACGGCAGTTACGATAATTAATAAAAAGAAGAAAAGTTCTCCCAAGTTTGTCGAACAACTTCCATCCAATATTAAAATTAATAGTTATTAATTAAAAAACCTAAAATTTAATAAATATTAATTTTATTAAATAACAGGGTAAATATTAATTAAATAATTAAAATATGGTTTGTGGAGTAGCAGGAGAAGGGCTTATTCAAAATGGATGAAACGAAAGCCAAAATGACCATGAGAAAAAGACAATTGTGATGGAGGAGAACATTCACACAAGATAACACTTTTTATTTTTATTTTAAAAATTCACATTTACTAATTTTGTGAAGTCAAAATGAGCTAATAACAAGACCACAAGGAAATTTATTAATTATCAAGTCAAGATCCTCGTGAAGAGAAATGAATGGATTTATTTTCTAAGCTTTCATAAACATCTAACAGTTAGAAACAAGTAGATGGAAAAAATCTAACCCCAACTTCAAATTTATTGGGATACCTTCTTAAAATAAGAACGGGTCTTCTCTAAATCAATATTTAAGCAGTTAGTTGATTCTCTCTAATTTAATTCACACAAATTAATTTGAATTAGGAAAATTGGTATTTTATTTATAAATCCATATATTTCATACATTGATCAGTAATATGTATAGCTTTGATTTACATTGTGATAGGTGAATTAGCCATAATTTTCATTGCAAGAAAATGTAATGAATATTTATAGAACAGAGTTATCCCTTTCATATATAAATCACCATCTTCAAGCTCTAAGTAATTTGTCTCTCAATCAAGTTGTGGATGACTTACATATAATACATATCATTACAACAATTGATAAAGACTTCAATGATTATAGCATTAGAATAGATGTCAGAACAAGGAACAAGGAACAACCAACACCGTACATAAGGATATTCATAACACTAAATCACCCCTCTCTCTAGCTTTCTTCCAACTATTTTGTCCCATTTTCTTCCTCCACCAAAAGGTACAACTTTTTTCTTCTTCAACCATCCTCTCACAATTCCTACTCAGTACTATATCTTTCATTTTAGCCTCTACCTCACCATTTCTTGAAAAAATCTCTTTCTTCTCTACTCCTTCAAAATAAGCCTCACTCAGAGAAGTGCTTGTCACTTTCTATTGTTTTTTTGTGTTTTCAATATTGATTGAAGAAGCTGAAAAGAATGCTCCACTTTCTCCAAAATATAAAGATCTAGCAAAGCAACTACCATACTTGTTGTAGTCATAGTTTCCATTGTGCCACAAAAGTTATAATTCATCCATCATAATTCTAAATTCATTCAAGCCAACTGTAGTGCCCACTTCCCTTTGAAACCTTTTGATACTGATCATGACACTATTGACTGTATCATGAACATTATTATAGTTTTGATTTAGTATGATGATTAGATGTTAGAGCATGGAGTATTGTTAACTTTGATTCTTATATGATGCATGATGATTATTAGAGATATTTTATATATTTATGTTGATATACTATCCAACATGGTTACATTAGAGATGTTGCTCGGACATGTGATATTTGGATATTTTGAGTAGACCTAGAAAATGAGAATTGAATTAAAATTGATGATGATATAGTTGTGGATGAAATTACAAGTGATAGTGCCGATTGGTCTTAATGATTGTTGTGATTCACATATATATTTGATGACTTTGGAAGTATATTATATTCATTTGGATGTTCTGATGCGGCCACGAGGCCGAAGGAGGTATTTGTATTTTGTAGGTTTAAAATATCACAACAAACATCAGGGGATCGGAGACTAATCACATTAGAATTATCAGATGAATTCAACAAGGTCACCATGGTAACTCGTATTGTTCGTGTGTGTGTGTGTGTGTGTTTGATTGTTGTTAGGGATTCCCATGGGAGGATCACCTTTAAATGTGGCCAAGGGATTTTATGTGTATTTCTTTTATTGGGTTCCTTTTTATTGATGTTTGTTTGTGTTTATTAAGTGATGTGTTTAACCCTTTCATTATTTATTAATTGTGGTAAATTAATGCGAGTAATCATATTGTTATAAAAATTAATTAATCAAATGGGTCATGAGAATGTAATTAATAGAGTTGTTGACCTTGAATTAAAGTGTTGTAAGAAATGTGTAAGTAATGTGTAAGAGACATGTAAGTTAATTTTGGAGTAAGAAACACTCCACCTTCTTTGAAAATTCGAATTTGTAATTGGAGGCTGATTTTGGAGACTTGTGGGACAAGTTAAACTTGTCCCATGCCTCTTAAATTTACATACCAACCTTACCTATGGTTGGAGAGTTAAATTTATCCCTTCTTTATGCATTTTTGTAAGTCAAGTTGAATGTTGTAATTGCACTTTTCTTACATGATTTAATTTCATTCCTTATGGGGTGTGGGCTTGTTTGAGTGTGTAAGTAAAACTGTCATATTATTCACCCACTTATTGATTATGCATTAGAGAATGAAGTTGAATTTTGTGTTGGGGTTGAGGATGTGTGATGTGGCATCCTACATGGATCCACCTCATCCTCTGCTCTTCCCTCTTCTATTTATTGTAATTCCTTAGCTTGTTTTTGGGGGGCTTCACTTTTATCAATTCATTTTTGGGAGACTTCTTTTGGTTTTTGGAGAGCTCTTGCTTTTGGAGAAGTTTGTGAGATTGTTGAATACTTGCAGATTGGGTTGATCTTTTGGACTGGCTTACATTGGAAGAGCTTGTTGTTTTGAACTTGGAACAAACTCCATCATGGAGAGGTAAGAGCTTGGCTCTTGGAAATGCTCTTCTTTTCCCTTTTATGAATATGTAAATGCTTGTATGTTTTTTATTGTTTGTGGGCTGTTGGGTAGATGGCTTAGGGATGGTGTAGGAGAAGACTATGGGGTTTACTCTTAAGGGAGGTATAAGTGTTTTTGGGGAGGTATAAGTGTGGAGGGAGTTGGGATTTGGGTTCCACCTTGTAAAAATAAATAGCTTGCATTTCTTTACTCATTATGGGATGCCATAAGAGGTTCAGGAGGCATAAGGAAATGTGAGGAATAAGGGGTACTTAGGGGAGGCATAAGGGCTTGTCAGGGATTGAAATGATATATATATATATATATATATATTTGGTGGTTTGTTCTTATGTGGTGATACCCATTTCCCCTTTGGAAGGCATAAGTAGCATCCCCCATAGTTGCTTGCTCCTTTGACTTGCATGATGAAGCCTGAGTATTGTGTGTTATGCCTTAATGTGGTTGTAAAACTACTGTTCTATTTTGGACTGTGTTTTTAAATGTGAAATGTGCATGTTGAAAGATTGCCTTTGTGATGTGGAAGCCTGTTGTTGTCATGAGTTGAAACACATTTTCTTATTGCATTGTGGTTGGGGATCGGGGGCCAATGAAGAAGGATGGACTTCTCCTTTCATTAGATGTCTTGGTTGGGTGGAGAGCATTACCTTTCCCTTGAATCTTTGTTGTGATTAAATTGAAATAAATGGAGGAATCTTCATGTTGCTGTTCTGGAGCAAAGGAAAAAGTTAGTTTTGACAGTCCCTTATTGAGAGTATCTATTTATTGTAAAACCTTTTTCCCACTTTGAAGTGGATGACCTTGTATATATATTTGGTGATGGAAAGATGTTTTGTAATTGGCTATGAAAGTTGATAATTCAAAATGTGAAATAGATGTACTCTGTTCTCTATTTTGGGATGAAAGAAAAGTAAGATTTATATTATTTGTATTGGATAGTTATTTTGTTTTGGAAAAGAAATCCCATGTTAAAATGAGAAAGAGATATACGCTGAAGTCTGTACTGTGTAAAGAAACATGAAAGTGCATTTGAATGAAAGGAAAAGAGAAAGAGTTCTAATTTGTAAAGTTTTATTTGATCAATATAAATAGAATTTGTATTATTTTTCCATCAAATGGAATTATTAGCTGTATTAAAATCTGATTGTTGGAATGTATGTTGAGGAAACTATCTGTCTGGAAAGTTGAAAAGTGAAATACGTATGAAGAAAAATACATTGCTCTATTTTTTTGAAATGTATGATTTGAAAAATCAGATGCTGTATCCCTTGGCTTTTTATACATTTTGATTGAAGGATCAACTATAACTATGCTAAAACTAGTATGGAATTAATTCAATGGTATTAATAGCTATGACAAAATGCAAATAGAGTCAATCTCTGTTTTTGAAGTTGTATAAACTTATCAATTTTATTTTGCTGTAAACTCTGCACATTTTATTAAAAATGTACAGAATGAACCCTGTAACCTTGGAACAATTAAATAAAATTATTTAATTGAGGTTAACATGATCAAAACGACCCCAACCAAGCTAAAATACTTAAGAAACTGGTTAAAGAACCGTTTCAGATCGAAGCAAAGGCAAAGTCTGCAGACATTCTTACTGTGTAAAATTGAGAAATTTCAAATTGATCTTGCAAATCCATAAAACAAATTATACCATTGGAATCCATCCTAAAATCCTCTAATAACAACCCTCCATGTCTGTTTGGCATGTTGAGAAAGGAAGGAAGGTCGAATTGAACAAAATTTTATAAGTCGAGTACTTGCCGGTTTGCATTTTAAAAATCTTGTACAGAGAATTTTCTCAAAATTTACCCTATAAAAATTTATCCAAACTAAATTCTTAAGGTTTCTATGTAAAGTTAGGACATGTCAAGAGCTTTCCGAAAAGTCCTTCATTTTCCAAAATCCGAGCTCCTTAGCAAAATTTATGGCTCTCTGAAGTTCATAGAAAAAGGCAAAACTTCATGCACACGCGCCTTGTGCACCCGGTGCTTCTTGCACGCATGCCCTTACACGCTCAGCACCTCTTGTGTGCCTAGAACCTCTTGCACACCAATCTTGTGTGCTCATATTAAAATGAGCCCCTTGCGTGCCCATTTTGCGCGCCCAGGTCTGTCTTGCGCACCCGAGAGAGAATGAGTCTCTTCCATGCCCGTCTTGTGCACCCGGGAGAGAATGAGTCTCTTCCGTGCCCGTCTTGCATGCCCAGGGAGAAAAAGAGTTCCTCCTATGCTTCTCTTCCGCTACCTAGATGAAAATTTTCTTTCTGTGCCCCCTCTTCCGTGCCCGGGGAAAATTCTTCCGCGTGCCCTGCAAGAAGATAATCTATTTACGCTAAGGATGAGTTTCTCTCTGTTAGTGTTTTGTAGGATGATTCATTGATAACTATTGTAATGGAACTGCACTTCAATTAGAGCTTACACTCATCACTTGTGTAATGGAGGTCCAGATCAAGTTTTTTAGCTCGGGGATGTTTATGCAACCTTGTGAGAGATGAAAGACGTCCCCTTTGGTCAAACGAATTTTGTTAGCTTTACCAGTATTTAGTTGAACCTCTTTCAAAAATCTTGTGCTTCGGCTAGTTAGTCTAGATTACCAAAGTAATAAGTTCACCTTTTGTGAGAAGAATTCTCGAACCAAACATGAATCTTGTAGATTGTTGAGGTAGGTCTTGAAAAATATTTTTTGTAAATGCATAACCTTAAAGGATTGTATACCGTAGAGTGTATTCAACTATGACTATGTAATGTGGTTGAGTTGTTTCATAGTGCCTTGTCAAAGAGAAAAGTGAACTGTCATTGATGGGTGTTAGATGTTTCTGTGCTTGTCTGCATAAGGTCATCGTTGAGTCAAGTTGTTTGAAGAGTTATTCAAAACCTTTGTGACCACCTGTTGCATCGTTCTGTACATCAAACAAGTCAAAAAAAAATTATCCTATACTTTGCTATGTTGGTCTTTGTGTGATGAATTAGTGGGCATTACACCAACAGTTATAGTCTTCCCATTTGTATTTCCTGACACAATGTTCTCATGGTGGGAAATAGGGTAGTGCCCCATGCTCCATTCGGTAATCCCTGAAATTTGGTCTAGGTCACCATCTCCATATTCATCTATAGCAACGTATTTATTTGTTAAGGTTTCATAAAAATCTAATAGTTAGAAACAAGTAGATGGAAAGAATCTAACCCCAACTTCAAATTTATTAGGATACCTTCTTAAAATAAGAGGGGGTCTTCTCTAAATCAAAATTTTAAGTAGAAGTTGATTCTCTCTAATTTAATTCACACAAACTGATTTGAATTAGGAAAACTAGTATTTTATTTATAAATCCATATATATTTCATATACTGATCAGTACTATGTACGTTGAGGATTTACATTGTGATAGGTGAATTAGCCAGAATTTACATTGCAAGCAAACATAATGAATATTTACATAACAGAGCTATCCCTTTCATATATAAATCATCATCTTCAAGCTCTAAGTAATTTGTATCTTAATTGAGTTGTGGATGACTTACATATAATACATATCATTATAGAAATTGATACAGACTTCAATGATTATAGGATTAGAATAGATGTTAGGACTCTAAATTCCATCTTATGTTTTCAAAACTTGATTGTAAACATAGCTGCAGGAACAACCAACACAGTACATAAGGATATTTGTAAAACTAAATCACCTATCTCTCTAGCTTTCTTCCAACTGTTCTCTCCCATTTTCTTCCACCACCAACAACTAGAGCTTTTGTCTTCTTCAACCATCCTCTCACAATTCCTACTCAGTACTATATCTTTCATTTCAGCCTCTGCCTCACCATTGCTTGAAAATTTCTCATGCTTCTTTGCTCCTTCAAAATAAGCCTCACTCAGAGAAGTGCTTGTAACTTTCTACTAATTTTCTGTGTTATCTATATTGACTAAAGAAGCTGAAAATACTGCTTCAATTTCTCCAAAATGTAAAGAACCAGCACAACAACTGTCATACTTGTTGCAGTCGTAGTTTCCATTTCCCCATAAAAATTTTCAATCCGTCCATCATAATTCTCAATTCATTCAAGCCAACAATTATACTCTTCCCATTTCTATTTCTTGGCACAATGTTCTCATGGTGGGCAATAGGATGGCACCTCATGGTCCATTCTATAATCCCTAAAATTTGGTCTAGGTCACCATCTCCATATTCTTCTATAGCTTGGTTTATAGAGTCCTGAGAGAAACTACAATATGTGTGCTCTATATATTGAACAATACTAATGAATCTACTTTCATTAGCTGCTACCATGGATTTTTTTTTAACACACCGACTTTAGGGATATGTGGAGGAGACCTATCCATATATGGCAAGTAAGTTCCACTCAGGAAATTATGCTTCATACAATACATTTGGGAAACTAGTCCATATTCTTGAAAAATTTGAAACTAGCCCTACATCCAATGGTGTGTGTTAATGAAACAACACATCAATAAGATATAATACGCCAATTGCCAAAAATTGGGCTTGAATTGAAGATGTCGATTATTTTTCCAAAACACCCACAATTTATTGAAGCTGTAACACATGCATATACTTACGAAAAATGTTTATCATCTGCAAACCACATACCCTCTGCTACAAATTATCACCGTTATGAAGTATCTCACCAGCTTCCTTTAACAAGTTTCCCACATGGGGTTTCATATTTAAGCCATTATTCTTTGTAACAGAACATATTATCTCCATGTGACCACCTACTTGAGAACCCTTAACTAATAATTCCCTTGTTTTTTACAAACATGCTTCGTTTATCAAGTCGTAAGATACAAAATTCTAGCATGGGGTCTTCATGAGAGGATGGAAGCAACTACATATTCAGATACTTTGACTAACAGATGGATTCATAAATCCCTTAGCATTTTCTCTTTCTCAGAAGATGCCATGTTGGTTCGATATATGACATAATTGTCTATGGAACGAATAAGGTTTACACAAGCTTGTTATAAATCAATGTTGAATTTCCTTGAATTGAATGCAATTGTAAGCATGCATATCATTAAATGTAAAGGTAAAACTAGACTGACCCTGTGATTTCAAAATAAATGAATCTACCCAGCTCTGACCTCAAGACATGTAATGGTAGCAGCATATACGCAAGATGGGTTTGTTGAAGAGGCCTTCAACACAGTTTAGAAAATGTAATTAGCAGCATTAAATCCAAACACCACAACATTTTTCAGCATCCTTCTAGGCTGTAGAAAATGTAGACATTTGCTAAAACCAAGTAAACAAAACTATTTGACAAAATGATAACATACTTTCATAGTAGTCAAAAGCACGTTCACATTTTTAAGGTGAATGTCAACAATGTTCGCAATAGAATGGAAGCACACGTGGTATTTGAAGTCTAAAATCCTTGGTGATTTATTTTCAGTAATAATGTCTTTAGAATAAATAATATAAACAAGCTTAGGTATGCAGATATGAAAACTTAGAAAAAAAGAATTAGTGAAGAAACCTCCACATTACGGATGGATTTATATTTTTAGCCTTAGTGACATTTTTTATCCTTTTATGATTTTATTGATCAAGCACACTTTACGCTCTGATTACATTAAAATGTTTATTCTTTATGAAACAAATAAAATGTTGTTGTCCCGTGGGTTCAAGAATCGGGTGATTTTAGAGTTCAATTTATAAATTATTCAATCTCATGGAAAACTTCCTTGAATCATACAAAATCTAATTTGCAAAGAAATTGATCTATTTTATTCTTTAATATATCCCCTCGCTTCGGCAGATATGTGCCTCCTAAGGCCTTGGAGACCACAAGAAAATTTATGAATATCATTTTTACTTTTGTGTAGGTCTAGGTATAACTATATAAATTACTGCTTATTTATTACAACATTAAAACTACACTACAATTTGTTTAGTTATAACATTTTGATTTGCAATAAAATCCCGTATTTACATTTTCCATGGCCCACTCCGTCTATAACTCAAAAACTATTAACATTAGAGCACTTTACATTTTTCTTGGCAATTTTAATCCTCAAATTATGTTTCTAACATATTGTTTACACCCCCCTTTGCAGGCACTCTAAACATGACAACCACATTTGACGCCATAACATCTTGAATTACAGTTAATTGCACCCGCATACAACAGTTTCTATCTAACTGTGTCAAAGAATAATGCACGAAAGCCACGACTATAGACAACGATACAATCTCTGTAATGTTGCATACACAATAAGCACTACAACAAGCACAGACTGTACTACAACAAGCATTCATTGCTAGAGAAGACACCATCCACATCCTTAGGAAAAATTCAACGTAGAGTTTTATAAATCCAAGCCCTCCCCATAACAACAAAAAACACCACCAAAAAAACTCTGTTGCACCCCTTATGTACATACCCCAAACTGTAAAAAAATGTGAACACAACATAAAACCAGAAGGGAAAATAAATATATATATATATATATATATATAACCTATGAAATATTAGTTCCCTCCCAGTTTTAATACCATTGCTACTGTATGTACCAATCAAAATTGCTACACAATCTTACTCATATTATACATAATTGGTTGTAGTCATTAAATGTTTATAACTACTTATAGTTCATAGTTTGCCTTCTGTTTTTAATAAATAGCCTTTGCAACACTAATTTAATTTGTGTCTGATACTAATTATTATTTTTAATTGCTCCACATTGCTAATTTTTGGAATCCAACTTTCCATTGCCAAACATTTTACTTACTCAAATTTAATAGTCCCCCATTATTGTAATCCATTTAATATTGTTCTCATTTTGTGTATGTAATTAAAAGTGAAATTTCCATTTGTTTAACAGTTCCCTTACACTATTTATTTCATTGCAAAAACCTTCATATACGTAGGAATTTTTAAAAATTAAACAACCATTTGGTTACATGTTTTTAATAGGTAAGTGCACGAAGTTGGGGGGCCAAAAAGCGGACAAAAACCTGAAAAAAATCAAAACATGTACGCGTTCTATTATAATGCGACCGCGTTTTAAATTGTCATGTTTGGGATTTACGGAGGCATACACATATGCATTACATAATGCGTATGCGTTACATAATGCGTACGTGTTATGCCTACAATAAAGAAAAAAAAGAGGCCCGAGCCTCTATCATTTTATCTCCCTCAAACGCGAGTTTCAAAGCTTAACTGTGCCCTCACATTTTTTTATTCAGTCAGATCTCAAGCTCAAAGGATCATTTCTGGATCACCAAAAAGATCTAAGTTGATGATGGCGCCACGGAGAAGAGTTAAGCACAATTCTTTTCTCAAAATTGCATTGAAATATGATAATTATAGATTAAAATTTGAATTGAATACATATTTTTTATTGTTACATTTAGAGGTTGAGAGAATCAACCAAAACCAAACCTTGCTATTCATGTCATCCCTCCTGACACTCCCACAATTGTTCAACATCCCCCAGGTAGTCAAGAAGATTTAGCAGCCCACATAGTTGAAAAAAAATTGAAACTGAGGATTTAATCAAAACAATGAGGGATTCACAATCTATAAACCCCCATCGTACCTCTCTTGAAAACACATGAGAGGCATTACTTGTTCAAGTTAATGTGGCAATGGGGCAAATTGATCATTGGATAACTTACAAAGAGGGTTGTAGGGTTTATTATTCCAACAAATTGTCATATGTGGATGTAAAGAAAAAAGAAATTTCAAAAGACCTCATATGCACCTTATTCACAGACCCCCACACTAATTTTCCTATTTCGTTGTCATGTAAATAGTTTCCCATCCATTAGTGTAATAATAATTTGATTAAAAATAATTTTTGGGACCGGTGGTGGATGGTGTTTGATTTTCTACCTTGTAATAACAACGAGTTGCCACTATACTTTCTGAGGAAACTCTAGTGCGAGTTTATCCTCAATGAGATCCCAAATTATTTTCATTTATGAGATTTCCAGGGCTGAGGAAAAGGATCTCCATAGGATCAACTAGGTGCACAACATGCACCTATTCAACAGGGTAGATTCCCCACACAGAAGCCCCCTCACCCTAATATTATCCCTCAAGTAGTGAAGGAGACAGTAGAGATTGATACACTCCACACGTTTCAGGGGCTATCTGCGACCCTTGTTCGACATATGAGGGATATTTTTGAGCTAGATGCTCACGGAGGTACACAGAGTATTCCCTCAGGGAGTACTAGCATGAGGCCACATCTTTGCTCATCATGTGGTAGCATATGTTTGGGGCCCGAGGAGGATGATACATTCATGTGTACTAATTTTGGTGCACCTGGTGCTAGGGGTGCACATGATAATGTCACTATGTCAGATGTCCTTTTGAGTGAGACATTTGGATTACATTCATCAGCGTCACCTTTGCATGTAAATTTGTTATGTGTTTTACAAAAAGTTTGGAGTACTTGATTTACTTATATATGTTAAATTTTTGAAATAATTGTATTTGTACATGTATATGCATTGATATTACAGAGTGCGGGAGGCGCATCTTCATCTCGACCATAGGCGGCAAGCACCATGTGTACACATACATTCATAGAGGTAATTTAGAATGTTAATTATGTAAAATTTTCACATACATGTGTGTGTGTGTGTGTGTGTATTAGTTTTGAAGTCAAATATATGTATGTTCTTGTATGTCCATCTAACTCACATGATATACATGTTTGATAAATATGTTGAATTCACCAGACACCCCACCATCTCTACGAAAAGTAGATAAAGGTATTGCCACTGCAATTTCATCAGCGCAGCAACTCACTGATGTATTCAAACAACACGTAAATTTTGCTAAATTTCTTGTGTAATTCATATTATGTTAAATTACATGTTAGTAGTGTCTTTCTTTGTAGAATTATTAAATTATGTTAATAATGTCCTTCATTGTGTATATGCAGGAGTTACCTGCGACAGGTAGCAACCCTATTCATTTGATTCACAGGCGTGGCAGGGTAAAAACATTAGTTCTATATTGATAAGATTAGTTAAAATATTGTCATTATGTACATACATGTACTTAGTTCTATTTTTGCTAATTATGATGTTAGATTTTTTGATCTTATGTGTATGTAGGGAACTTCAACCCCCTCTATTTTGAATTTGAGGGCACAAACTCCTCTATCTTGTCATCTTCGTACCCTCATTTGTACTGCAAGATCTCCCGATGACTCATCTGAGCATGAGATAAAAATTCAGCATGATCGACAACTTGCGGTAAGTTTGTGTATTTATGTAAATACATTCATTCTAGCATGGTCTTAAATACATGTTGAAAACATATATAAATTAATTTTTGACAAAAAAACATTGTTTGCATTTACAGGCTAATCTACAAGCAAGTATTGAGCGGAAGAGGACTTGAAGCATGGGCTTGAATGATCCAAATTCATCTCATAGATTTCCATCTTTTTCTAAGGGAGGGCCTTCTTCAAGCAAGGCCAATCTAGAGGGATATATTTTGATGAGTAGGAAATATATATGTCTTACATGACATTCTTTTTTTATGCCTATGTGCATGGCATTATATGTACACCTATATGCCATTTGAACTTGATGGTATATGACCTATTTGGGAATTTTTGTATTTATTATGCACATTAAAATACTATTTAGAACTTGATAATTTTGTATGAGACCTTACATTTCTGATATTATTTTTGCATGAAACTAATATGATGTGCACTTGACAATATTTAAGACATTATGGATTATTTTTTTATTTATTGGTGATGTACATGTACTAGCATTTTCAATGTATAATATGCATCAAACTTTGGAAATCAATATTTATATAATGTATGTATATAAAGAGCTACCTAATCTGAGTAATTATTCATTTAATTTATCAATGTGTGTATATGTGTATTTACCTTACTTGTGCTTCTTCTTGCTCATGGTATCTTTGTACTGGTTCCTATCTTATCATGCACTTACTACATTCTTCTATGCTTCTTAGTATTCTCCCCTATTAAAACACCTGAGAGTCAGCACAATTTGATGCCTTTCATCTGTTGATATTTTGAGAATGTCTCTCCATATACATTACTCCAATGCTTGAGAATGTCTCCAGATGCAATGACATTTTGATTCAGACACTCTATGATTCTTGATTAACCCCTGGACGCACATCAGGCTTCTAGGTTGATGTTCAGGCATCCAGTGTGATTGCACAACATGGAAACCTCTCTCCAAGCGTGGGACTTGTAAAACCGAGAGAGGAATCTCCAGAGAAGGCTGGTTCCTGCTCCTAAACTACCTGCCACAAGCTATTCCAGTGCAGGCAAGCTAATCTAATCCTAATCTAACCATGCCAAGGAGATAGAGAGAGAGAGAGAGAAGGGAAAAACAGCAAAAGCCTACACTAAAACGGTGATACACCAGAGAAGGAGAATGTTGGACATCTATCAAAACTGCCATGGGACAAAGAGAGGTGAGCAATGGGAAGGATGGACAGATGCATCACAGGCCCAAGGATAGATTTCACACAGAAAGTGTCCCAAAACTCCATGAACACAGCTCCAGATCTGCAGTGAACGTTCAAACATGCATAAATACCTGCAATGAAGAGAGGCAAGAAGAAAACAAGCAAAAACGAGAAAGGATGGACAGATGCATCACAAAACACGTTTTGTTGCTTCAGAAGTTTGCACAGAACATCATTCCATTAGTAAAAGGCAAAAAAAACGCCATTACAGAGTAGGGAGGAGGTTCGAACTCCATTTTCAACCCTAGAGAAGAAAAGAAGGGAGGGCCGAGCAGAAAGAATGAACAACTCTTTTTTATATTTTGCCACTCCTTACAATATATAGGAAGAATGAGAGAAGGAAGAAAGAGGAAAGTCAGATCTCCTCCAACCACCTCCAGGTCGTATTTTAAATCATTTCATCATGGTAGAAGCGACGGATCCTGGCAAAACGGCGGGCTGTCTGCTGCATTAAAACTGGTCGCTGAAATGTCACTTCTGTCATTACCACGCGTCAGAGCCGTTTCTCGATTTTCTCTCTCTAGACTACACCAAAACTCGAGATTAGCCCCAGAATCATGTAGAGGATTTCACTAGCTTTCCGTTGATATAAGGAACATGCAAATCCGAGCTCTGGATCAAAAGATATGACGATTTGAGGATTTAGGGCACGGAACAGGCGAAAACAGATTTTTAAAATATTTTCCCGCGCATTGCCACCTGGATGACACGTGGCAGACTCTGATTGGATGAGAAAGGTCTTCAGCCCGTCGGGTTCGGGATTCTCCTCTCCATTTGCATCGGGTTTGGGAGGTGGCTCAACATATGTTTTCGCCCCATGCTTTTCCGACTTGTTTCCCCGACTATGAAACCCGATTTTCTTTGTGCGTCGGGCTTTCCAACCCCTCCGACACATTTCTTAGGTGTCGGGTTTTTCAACCCTTCCGACATGTTCTTGCGCCATGTTTCTCCGTCATGTTTTCCCGACTATGAAACCCGATTTCCTTTGTGCGTCGGGTTTGGACGACCCGACGACATATCCCTTTGTGTGGGGTTTTCGCTTGGATACGTGGCAGCTTCTCATTGGTTCGGATCAGCGCTCGAAAACTCACCCTTTGACTTTTTGACCTTTTCCCTTGTGAGGACACGTGGCAGCTTCTGATTGGCTCTCGGCTCCTTGCGTACTTCGCCTCCATTTGTCCCGGATGTCCCATTTGATTTTGGCCCCTTTGTGCTCATTTCGGCCGATTCGGCCGGTTCGGGCATTTTTGGCCCGCTTGTCCCACTTTGCTTCGGACTGACTTGACCCTTTTCGGCCGGTTCGGCCGGTTCGCGCCCTATTGTCCCACGCGTCCCAATTGCTTTTGGGCTCCTTGTGATGATTTCGCGCGATTCGGCCGGTTCGGGCATTTCGCGTCCATTTGTTCCATTCGTCCCGAACTGCCCCTTTGTGCTTATTTCGGCCGATTCTCTCTCTCGGTCAAACCGACATTTCGCGCCCGCCGCGTACTTTAGTCCCACTTGTCCCAAATGCTTAGTGGGCCGCCTGGACTCATTTCGGGCGGTTCGGGTGGTTCGCGTACTTTTGTCCCATTTGATCCAACTTGTGCTGGACTGGGACTTAGCCGATTTTCACAAATTTTCCTGGCCCGAACTACTTGCTTTCTGCAACCTTCTCCGCACTTTCTCAGAGCTTGTTCCTTTTTTCCTCGGCCAGGGGAGTTAGAAAATTACCTGAAGGGACCCTGCAAGCCTGATTTTTGCTCTGAATCAATCAATTTTCTTGGGATTTGGATATTCTGATGCATGTTATCAAAATTACCCTGGGGGGGAATTTTGGATAACAATTTGGCGACTCAACGGGGGCATCTGCCTGCTAGATGAAAAGACCAGTAGCCTGAAGCAATCCATTGGGCATGGAGTCATAAGTAATAGCCTGAAAACTGATCTGAACTTTGAAAATCTCTCCTCTGAGCCACTTGGAAACCCACCGGGCATGGAGTTGTTCTCACCAAAAACCACTGAAACGAACTGTGCAAGAGCAAAACCAGCAACACCAAAAACTATGTACAAAACTGAAAATCATACATGCCCCAAATGGAACATGCAGAGTGTGCACAAGCACTTCTTCTGCTGAAAGCAAACCTAGCTACTCTACTCTAACTGGAAGCAAAGGCAAGCTAAACAAATCCTGCAACTGGTTGTGAGAAATAGCTTCCTTTCTTCAAAATTGGCAGCCATGGAATTGATTTGGCACTGATCATGGCTGTTTGGATGGATGGAAAATCAACAAGAAGCTGGTCTTCTATCCAAATCATCAAGGTATCAACTGAAAAATCCAATACCTCTTTTAGTTGCTCTGCATTTGGATTGAAGAGGTATGGCAGCTGATCCTTGGTACTTTGTAGCTCGTCCTCATGCTCAGAAGCAAGCATGACTGGTTGTGGCTTCTCCTTTGGCTCCAATGAAGCCAAATACCTGATTGGGCAAGGTCTGATCCGTTTGATATGCCCATAGCTCTGATTTTCAACTCCAAGAATGGAGTCTTCTTGTAGACCCACCTGAATAGATGACGTGGAAGAAATGGTAGGACCCTTCTGCCCTTTCTCTTCCTCCGATGAAGAACATGGAAGATTTAAATCTTCCAATTTTGGTTCCAAAGGGCTGCTATAAGATGCAGGCTGCTGCAAATGAATGCTCTCCTTCATGACAGCAGACTCTTGTGTTTGGAATGTGGATGATGAAAGAGAGAATGGTGAAAACTCAACCGGCTCTTCTCCATCAAAACAGTCCTCCAAATCTGACAGGTAAACTGCCTCATTGCTGTCCTGCTGCTCGTGTTCAACTTCCTCCATGGTGTCCTCTTGATCTGCAACTTGACCACCATGGTTTCCTTCACTCTCCAATATTGAGTTTGAGAGATCAAACTCCTTTTCAGTGCTAGAACTTGAGAGAGATGAAGTGGAAAGAAGAACTGAAGGTTCTTCTGTAACCTGCTTTGTGCTCAAAGCCCTTGGATCTGCGTTTTTCTCCTCCATAGCTAGATTGTGCTCCTCTTCTTTTGGATTTGGAGCAGCTTCTCCTTCCTCCAATGTTTGAAGGCAATCTTGCTCTTGATTGAACTCCTTCTCCAGCATGAAGTTTGTCAAGTCAAACTCTTCAATCTGCTGCTCTAGAGGACAAGTTGGGGCTGCAAGATCTTCTTCTTCTGCTGCAACAAAATCAGTCCTGACCACCATTTGTTCTCCAACCCTAGCTTCTTCTGTAGGCTTGACCATCAAGGGGATCCTTGTCATCCCAAATTTGGCAGCCCAAACCTTCAAGCTGTCTGTCATTTCTTTTCTGTTTGGCTCTTCCTCCTGCTGTCCTTGATGACTGATTTTTACAATTTCTTCTTTCCCACATGGAATTGGGAATGCAAAAGGAGGGATAGGTTGAAACTCCACTGATTTGACAATTTTTTGTGGTGGTGGAGGAGGTGAAACCTCTTGTTTCTTTGGAGGAGGGGGTGTTTCTGTTAGCTCTTGTGGAGGGGATGACTGTTTGGAAGGAAAAAGGAAAGAAGAATCGAGGTGTGGTGGAAGACTGAGAGGTGGAGAAATGGATTCAACATTTGGGACAGCAGATGGAGAGTTTGAAACTTGACACTGCTGAACTGAAACAGATTGGGAAAGAGGAAAAGAAAAGGCATGAGATGGTGTGTTTACCTGTTGACAAGGTTGCTGAATACTTCTCTCATACACTTCTATTTCTTCAATCCACTTTGCAAGCAAAGGCAGCGTTGCAATCATGAAGTCAAGCTTCTCCTGAGGGCTGTAATGACTTGGAAAAGGTCCCACCCATGGACAGGGTGCTTCACAACCGATTCCAAATGCTCTCATCTGTGCCTGAGCCCTGGACTGCACCATCCCCTCCTCCATCTTTTGGATTTTCTCCAACAGACCAGCATCTTGGATCTGATGGTCTTCATTGTATGCACACCCTTGCTCTTGGAAAGCTCCATAGCCAAACTGACTTTGGCACTGCTGTTCATATGAGTATGCATGCTGATCTGGAGGATTTGTAAAACGTGTTGGAGGTGGAATATACTGCTGTTGTTGATGTGAAATCCATGATGGAAATGAAGTCATGATTGCACAACTTCATGGAATGGAAAAGAATGAAAGGGATGGAAAGAAAGATGGATGAAAATGTATGGAAACGGGTCTGCAAGCTCAGAGAAATGGGTTGCTGATCAGATGGAGTCGCCAGATGTGTTTGCAAGTGCCTCCAAAGGCTGAAATCTTCACAGGAACACATCAACCTGCAAAAGATGAAGTGAAAGACCTCTAAGGTCCCACCGGGCGTGCCAAAACTGTTAGTGCAAAATCACAGCACCCCTGGACGCACATCAGGCTTCTAGGTTGATGTTCAGGCATCCAGTGTGATTGCACAACATGGAAACCTCTCTCCAAGCGTGGGACTTGTAAAACCGAGAGAGGAATCTCCAGAGAAGGCTGGTTCCTGCTCCTAAACTACCTGCCACAAGCTATTCCAGTGCAGGCAAGCTAATCTAATCCTAATCTAACCATGCCAAGGAGATAGAGAGAGAGAGAGAGAAGGGAAAAACAGCAAAAGCCTACACTAAAACGGTGATACACCAGAGAAGGAGAATGTTGGACATCTATCAAAACTGACATGGGACAAAGAGAGATGAGCAATGGGAAGGATGGACAGATGCATCACAGGCCCAAGGATAGATTTCACACAGAAAGTGTCCCAAAACTCCATGAACACAGCTCCAGATCTGCAGTGAACGTTCAAACATGCATAAATACCTGCAATGAAGAGAGGCAAGAAGAAAACAAGCAAAAACGAGAAAGGATGGACAGATGCATCACAAAACACGTTTTGTTGCTTCAGAAGTTTGCACAGAACATCATTCCATTAGTAAAAGGCAAAAAAAATGCCATTACAGAGTAGGGAGGAGGTTCGAACTCCATTTTCAACCCTAGAGAAGAAAAGAAGGGAGGGCCGAGCAGAAAGAATGAACAACTCTTTTTTATATTTTGCCACTCCTTACAATATATAGGAAGAATGAGAGAAGGAAGAAAGAGGAAAGTCAGATCTCCTCCAACCACCTCCAGGTCGTATTTTAAATCATTTCATCATGGTAGAAGCGACGGATCCTGGCAAAACGGCGGGCTGTCTGCTGCATTAAAACTGGTCGCTGAAATGTCACTTCTGTCATTACCACGCGTCAGAGCCGTTTCTCAATTTTCTCTCTCTAGACTACACCAAAACTCGAGATTAGCCCCAGAATCATGTAGAGGATTTCACTAGCTTTCCGTTGATATAAGGAACATGCAAATCCGAGCTCTGGATCAAAAGATATGACGATTTGAGGATTTAGGGCACGGAACAGGCGAAAACAGATTTTTAAAATATTTTCCCGCGCATTGCCACCTGGATGACACGTGGCAGACTCTGATTGGATGAGAAAGGTCTTCAGCCCGTCGGGTTCGGGATTCTCCTCTCCATTTGCATCGGGTTTGGGAGGTGGCTCAACATATGTTTTCGCCCCATGCTTTTCCGACTTGTTTCCCCGACTATGAAACCCGATTTTCTTTGTGCGTCGGGCTTTCCAACCCCTCCGACACATTTCTTAGGTGTCGGGTTTTTCAACCCTTCCGACATGTTCTTGCGCCATGTTTCTCCGTCGTGTTTTCCCGACTATGAAACCCGATTTCCTTTGTGCGTCGGGTTTGGACGACCCGACGACATATCCCTTTGTGTGGGGTTTTCGCTTGGATACGTGGCAGCTTCTCATTGGTTCGGATCAGCGCTCGAAAACTCGCCCTTTGACTTTTTGACCTTTTCCCTTGTGAGGACACGTGGCAGCTTCTGATTGGCTCTCGGCTCCTTCGCGTACTTCGCCTCCATTTGTCCCGGATGTCCCATTTGATTTTGGCCCCTTTGTGCTCATTTCGGCCGATTCGGCCGGTTCGGGCATTTTTGGCCCGCTTGTCCCACTTTGCTTCGGACTGACTTGACCCTTTTCGGCCGGTTCGGCCGGTTCGCGCCCTATTGTCCCGCGCGTCCCAATTGCTTTTGGGCTCCTTGTGATGATTTCGCGCGATTCGGCCGGTTCGGGCATTTCGCGTCCATTTGTTCCATTCGTCCCGAACTGCCCCTTTGTGCTTATTTCGGCCGATTCTCTCTCTCGGTCAAACCGGCATTTCGCGCCCGCCGCGTACTTTAGTCCCACTTGTCCCAAATGCTTAGTGGGCCGCCTGGACTCATTTCGGGCGGTTCGGGTGGTTCGCGTACTTTTGTCCCATTTGATCCAACTTGTGCTGGACTGGGACTTAGCCGATTTTCACAAATTTTCCTGGCCCGAACTACTTGCTTTCTGCAACCTTCTCCGCACTTTCTCAGAGCTTGTTCCTTTTTTCCTCGGCCAGGGGAGTTAGAAAATTACCTGAAGGGACCCTGCAAGCCTGATTTTTGCTCTGAATCAATCAATTTTCTTGGGATTTGGATATTCTGATGCATGTTATCAAAATTACCCTGGGGGGGGAATTTTGGATGGCATTTCAAGTTATTTGGAAATCACATCACACCCTTCACTAGGATTAATGACTACCCCTATCCTTTTGAAGGAAATTTTGAAAGCATTCATGGGTTTATCATAGCATAAATTATCAATGAATGGAAGGTCACTAAGCCCTAGGCTAGGTGACTCCCATCCAGAACTAAACAAGAAATATTTACTAGGCGATTAATAACTTTGGTGTGTTCTTAGACATACCCCTATCAAATTAATTCTTCAAGTCAATCTAGTCATTCATGGCTCTTAAGGGACTACACCTGGATGAGGTAGCCCGAAAGAATGGGTAGTGTAGAAAACAAAAACAAATCCTTCAATAGTGTTCACCTGGCCACCCTGATGTGTTGGCATAGTTGGTTCAGTCCCATGAGCTTCTGTTTGTAAACTACAGTGTCTAGGAGCCCTACACTGACTTAAACTGCAATATTTCACATGTTTGCAAATAATAAGACAACGAGAGAACCGAATGGAGATGGAAAAAACTAGGATATGATTTTGTAGAGGGCTTCAACATGGAGGTTTTGGATCTAACGAGACGTCTCTAGGTGCCACGAAGTCCGAGAAATCACATGTCGAAGATATAACATGTTTTGGTATCAGGTCTCTTAAGAGACTACATCCAAACGAGGTATCCCGAAAGCACGGGGAGCATAGGGAACCAAAAAAAAACCTCCACTAGCATTCACCTAGCCACTTCAATGTCTTGGTGTAGTTGGTTTGGTCCCACAAGCTACCGTTTGCAAAATACATCATCTAGCAACCTTACACTGACTCAGACTACACTATTTTGTGTATTTGCAAACAATAGGACGGCAAGAGAAACAAATGGATATGGATAAAACCGTGATAGGATTTCATAGAGGGCCCTCACATTGAGGTTTTGGATCTGACAAAATGTCTCTAGGTGCCACGGAGTCTGAGAAATCACCCGTCAAAGATATAGCGTGTTTTGGCCTCAGGGATCTTAAGGGACTACGTCCAGACGAGGTAACTTGAAAGCACAGGTAGCATAGGTAACTAAAAAAATCCTCCAATACAGTTCACCTGGACACCCCGACATGTTGGCTTAGCTGGTTCGGTCCCACGAGCTTCCGTTTGCAAACTATATTGTCTGGGATCCCTACATTGACTCAGACTATAGTATTTCATGTGTTTGCAAATAATCGGACAACGAGAGAACCAAATGGAGATGGAGAAAATTGGGAGAATATTTCATAGAGGGCTTCAACATAGAGGTATAGGATCTGATGAGACGTCTCTAGGTGTCATGGAGTCTGAGAAATCACCCATCAAAGATATAGCATATTTTGGCCTCGAGGCTCTTAAGGGACTACGCCCGAACGAGGTAGCCCGAAAGCACAGGTAGCATAGGGAACAAAATAAATCCTCCTCTAGCATTCACCTAGCCACCCTGACATGTTGGTGTAGTTGGTTCAGTCCCAGGAGCTTCCGTTTGCAAACTATAGCGTCTGGTAACCGTACACTGACTCAAACTACAATATTTCACGCGTTTGCAAAAAATAGGACAACAAGAGAACCGAATAGAGATGGAAAAAACCATGAGATAGTTTTGTAGAGGGCCGCGACATTGAGGTCTTAGATCTGATAAGACATCTGTAGGTGCCATAGCGTCTGAGAAATCACTCGTCAAAGATATAACATGTTTTGGCCTCAAGGCTCTTAAGGGACTACGCCCGAACAAGGTAGCTCGAAAACATGGGTAACATAGGGAACCAAAAAAATACTCTAGTAGCATTCACCTGGCCACCCCAATGTGTTGGCATAGTTGGTTTGGTCCCAAGAGCTTCTGTTTGAAAATTGTAGCATCTGGGAGCCCTACAGTGACTCATACTACAGTATTTCAAGCATTTGCAAACAATAGGATAGCAAGAGAACCGAATGGTGATGGAAAAAATTATGAGAGGATTTTGTAGAGGGCCCAGACATTAAGGTCTCAGATCTAACGAGATGTCCCTAGGTGCCACAGATTCTGAGAATCACCCGTCGAAGATATAGTGTGTTTTGGCCTCAGGGCTCTTAAGGGACTACGCCCAGATGAGGTAGCCCAAAAGCATGGGCAGTGTAGGGAACCAAAAAAAATCCTCCACTAGCATTCACCAAGCCATCTAGATGTGTTGACCTAGACGGTTTGGTCCCATAAGCTACCGTTTACAAAATACAGCATCTAACAGTCCTACACTGACTCAACCTACACTATTTCGTGCATTTGCAAACAATAGGACATTGCAAGAGAACCAAATGGAGATGGATAAAACTACGAGAGAATTTCATAGAGGGCCCCAACATGGAGGTCTCGGATCTGACGAGACATCTCTAGGTGCCACGGAGTCTGAGAAATCACCTATCGAAGATATAGCGTGTTTTGGCCTCAAGGCTCTTAAGGGACTACGCCCGAATGAGGTAGCCCAAAAACACGGGTAGCATAGGGAACAAAAACAAAGCCTCTAATAGTGTTAACTAGGCCATTCGGATGTGTTTTCCTAGATGGTTTGTTCCCATAAGCTACCATTTGTAAACTACAGTGTTTAGGAGCCCTACACTGACTCAAATTGTAGTATTTCATGTGTTTACAAACAATAGGACACTGAGATAACCGAATTGAGATGGAGAAAACCACAAGAGGCTTTCATAGATGGCCCCAACATGGAGGTCTCGAATCTAACGATATGTCTCTAGGTGCCACAGAGTCTGAGAAATCACCTATTGAAGATATAGCGTGTTTTGGCCTCAGGGCTCTTAAGGGACTATGCCCAGACGCGGTACCCTGAAAGCACAAGGAGCGTAGGGAACCAAAATAAATCCTCCACTAACATTCACCTGGCCACCTTGATGTGTTGGCGTAGTTGGTTTAGTCCCATGAGCTTTTGTTTGCAAACTATAGCATCTGACAGCCCTACACTGACTCAGACTGTAGTATTTCACGCGTTTGCAAACAATAGGACAGCAAGAGAACCAAATGAAGATGGAGAAAACCATGAGAGGATTTCATAGAGGGCCCCAACATGGAGGTCTTAAATCTAACGAGACATCTCTAGGTTCCATGGAGTCCTAGAAATCACCCGTCGAAGATATAGGGTGTTTTGGCCTCAGGGCTCTTAAGGGACTACACCCAGACGAGGTAGCTCGAAGCACGGGGAGCATAGGGAACCAAAAAAAATCCTCCACTAGTGTGCATCTAGCCACCCTGATGTGTTGGTGTAGTTGGTTCAATCCCATGAGCTTATGTTTGCAAACTATAGTGTCTGGCAGCCATACACTGACTTAGACTGCAATATTTCACGCATTTACAAACAATAGGACAACGAGAGTACCGAATGGAGATGGAGAAAACCATGAAAGGATTTCGTAGAGGGCTTCAACAATGGAGTTTTTGGATCTGACAAGACATCTCCAGGTGCCATGGAGTATGAGAAATCACATGTCAAAGTTATAACATGTTTTGGTCTCAGGGCTCTTAAGAGACTACGCCCGAACGAGGTAGCCTAAAAGTACGGGGAGCATAGGGAACAAAAAAAATCCTCCACTATCATTCACTAGGTCACGCCGACATGTTGGCATAGTTGGTTTGGTCCCCTGAGCTTCCATTTGCAAACTATAGCGTCTGGCAGCCCTACACTAACTCAAACTGCAGTATTCCACGCCTTTGCAAACAATAGGACAGAGAGAGAACCGAATGGAGATGGATAAAACTGTGAGAGGATTTCGTAGAGGGCCCAAACATGGAGGTCTCGGATCTAACGAGACATCTTTAGGTGCCGCGAAGTCTAATAAATCATCCGTTGAAGATATAACATGTTTGGGCCTCAGGGCTCTTAAGGGACTACTCCCAAACAAGGTAGCCCAAAAGCATGAGGAGCGTAGGGAACCAAAACAAAGACTCCACTAGTGTTCACTAAGCAATCTAGATGTGTTAACCCAAAATGTTTGGTTCCACGAGCTACCATTTGTAAAATGTAGCATCTGGAAGCTTTACACTGATTCGGACTACACTATTTCACTCATTTGCAAACAATAGGACAACGAGAGAAACAGATGGATATGGATAAAACTATGAGAGGCTTTCATAGGCCCCTGACAATTTTTCCATGTTAGTACTGAAGAGCTTCAAACTTTCATTGAATGACTACATAAATCTAACCTAAATAGTCAGAGTAATAGACTAAATCAACATTTTATTTCTCACATATAAAATGAATTTCTTCCTTCAAAAAATAAACTATGGGTGAATGCTCAATCAAAAAATAAATTACAATTCTAAACAAGTTTCAGGCTCAATTATCAATACTTCATTGCAGTTTTTCTTGTCAGTATGCTACTTTTGGAACTACCTAGTTTGATTTGTGAAGTTGAAGTAGTTAGGATTAATAAAAATAATCAACTTGGCATGTTGTCCTTAAGATTATCCATGATTCTATCAACAACATCACATAGATCTTCCATTCCAGTTAAGTTGTGATCCTTCCACGCTTCCCATTTTTCCTTTTCTTCTGCTCATATCTTCTCTATAAGTTCTTCCAGATGTTTTTGGGTAATCAAATTGACCCTTTATGAATTTCAAGAGGCATTTCTTCTTAAATCAAAGTGACATCTTCACCTAATTATTTTTCTTCATGATTTTCATTTTCATCTAAAGTTGAAGACTGAAAATTTATATGGCCTTCGACTTCTTTTTGGGCACAAACAACCTTTTGTAATGTCCAAAAAAATTCAGGCTCTTCATTCTCTATTTGATTGAAGATATTCATTCTTTCAAAATGAACAGTTGGAACATTGGTGGTCTCCCAAAAATACTAAGTTCATAGTCTACATAGTTGCATCATATGGAAAAATCATTGAACATTGGTGGTTTCCTCCACCCATGCTTTCGGGCTACCTCATCTAGGCGTAGTCCCTTAAGAGCCTTGAGGCCAAAACACACTATATCTTCGATACGGGTGATTTCTCAGACTTCCGTGAAACCTAGAGATGTCTCGTCAGATCTGAGACCTCCATGTCAGGGCCCTCTATGAAATCCTCTCTCAATTTTCTCCATCTCCATTTTTTTCTCTCGATGTCTTATTTTTTGCAAATGCACAAAATAGTGTAGTCTGAGTTAGTGTAAGGCTGCTAAATAATGTATTTTTCAAACGGTAGCTTATGGGACAAAACCATCTGGGAAAAAACATACAAATGCCATGGTGAATGCTATTAGAGGCTTTGTTTTGGTTCCCTATGCTCCCCGTGCTTTCGTGCTACCTCGTTCGGGTGTAGTCTCTTAAGAGCCTTGAGACCAAAACACCTTATATCATCGACATGTGATTTCTCAGAATCCATGGCACCTAGAGATGTCTCGTCAGATCCAAAACCTCCATGTTGAATCCCTCTATGAAATTATCTCATGGTTTTCTCCATCTCCATTCGGTTCTCTCGTTGTCCTATTGTTTGTAAACGTGTGAAATAGTGTAGTCTAAGTCAGTGTAAGGTTGTTAGATGTTGTATTTTGTAAACAGTAGCTTGTGGGAATGAACTGTCTGGGCCAACATGTCTAGATGGCCTAGTGAACACTATTGGAGGATTTGTTTTGGTTCCCTATGCTTCCCATACTTTTGGGCTACCTCGTCCGGGCGTAGTCCCTTAAGAGCCCTAAGGCCAAAACACGCTATATCTTCGATGGGTGATTTCTCAGACTCCATGGCACCTAGAGATGTCTCATCAGATCCAAAACCTCCATGTTGAATCCCTCTATAAAATCCTCTCACAGTTTTCTCCATCTCCATTTGATTCTCTCGATATCCTATTATTTGCAAACACTCGCAATAGTGTAGTCGGAGTCAGTGTAAGTCTACTAGATGTTGTATTTTTCAAACATTAGCTTGTGGGACCGAACCATCTGGGCCAACATGTCCGAATGGCCTAGTGAAATATATTGAAGGATTTGTTTTGGTTCCCTATGCTACCTGTGCTTTTGGGCTACCTCGTCCAGGTGTAGTCCCTTAAGAGCCCTGAGGCCAAAACACGTTATATTTTCAATAGGTGATATCTCGGACTCCATGACAGCTAGAGACATCTCGTCAAATCTGAGACCTCCATGTCAGGGCCCTCTACGAAATTCTATTGCATTTTTATCCATCTCCATTCGGTTCTCTCGCTGTCCTATTGTTTGTAAATGCTTGAAATAGTGTAGTTTAAGTCAGTGTAAGGTTGTTAGATGTTGTAATTTACAAACGATATCTTGTGGGACCAAACCAACTACACTAACACATTAGGGTGGCTAGGTGAATGCTATTGGAGGATTTTTTTTGGTTCCCTATCCTCCTCGTGCTTTTGGGCTACCTCTTTTGGGTGTAGTCTCTTAAGAGCGCTAAGGCCAAAACACGTGATATATTCGACGAGTGATTTCTGGGACTATGTGGTACCTAGAGACATCTCGTTAGATCTGATACCTCTATGTTTGGGCCCTCTACAAAATCCTCTCGTAGTTTTCTCCATATCCATTTGGTTCTCTCATTGTCCTATTGTTTTTGAATACTTGAAATACTGCAGTCTGAGTCAGTGTAGGGCTGTTAGACGCTATAGTTTGTAAACAGAAGCTTGTGGGACCGAACCAACTACGCCAACACATCTGGGTGGCCAGGTGAATGCTACTGTAGGAGTTTTTTTGGTTCCCTACGTTCCCCGTGCTTTCGGGCTACCTCATCCGGGCGTAGTCCCTTAAGATCCCTGACAATAAAACAACATATGTCTTTGACGGGTGATTTCTCAGACTTCGTGGCACCTAGAGATGTCTCTTTAGATCTAAGACCTCCATGTCGGGTCCCTCTACGAAATCTTCTCATGGTTTTCTCCATATCCATTCGGTTCTCTCGTTGTCCTATTGTTTGCAAACGCGTGAAATATTGCAGTCTAAGTCAGTGTATGGATGTCAGATGCTATAGTTTGCAAATGGAAGCTCGTGGGACCGAACCAACTATGCCAACATGTTGGGGTGGCCAGGTGAAACTAGTGAAGGATTTTTTTTGGTTCCCTACGCTACCCATGCTTTCGGGCTACCTCCTCTGGGCGTAGTCCCTTAAGAGCCCTAAGGCCAAAACATGTTATATCTTCGACGGGTGATTTCTCAGACTCTGTGGCACCTAGAGACATATCGTCAAATCCAATACCTCCATGTTATGACCATCTACGAAATCCTCTCACAGTTTTCTCCATCTCCATTTGGTTCTCTCGTTGTCTTATTATTTTCAAACGCATGAAATATTGCAGTCTGAGTCAATGTAAGGGTTGTCCATTCCCAATCACCTAAATAATATAGGTGGTTCATACAATATAGGGGTGAAATGAGAATTTAATAAGATATTTTTACAATATAGGTGGTGAAATGAGAAATTTTGTTTGTTGTTCCTTTCTAATATTTAATTTCTCTTAGCTTCACCTGGCTTAGAGAATAATAAATTCTCTACTGACAGTGTCAACCATGTGAAGGTGGAAGTTTTTTTGGCACCACTAACCTACATAAACATGTTAGTAAGCAATTAAATAGAATTTAAAATCATACAAAATTTAAACAAAATCATTTAAGTAAATATTCAAATTAAATTCATGAAGAACATACCTTTGCAAATTCAATCCAATGAACCACAAGGATCAACTCTATTCTTGACAGTAGCAAAAATTGCTTCATGATCTGATTCACGAACCTTCCACAGATTCTTATTTGATGGCCGACCTCGATATTTGATCAATTTAATATTTGTTGCAAGGACCAAATGTGAATAGTGAAGTATCTTCCGATGTACTTCATAGTCTTCAAACAACCAAATGTTTGATTTTTTGATAGGATATCGTCGAAGCCAAGTTCTAGTGACTACCACTGACCCAGTGGGATACTCAAGGTCTTCACCATCAATGACTGTGGAAGTCAATTTTTTTCCCCTCTACACAACGAGACAAGAAGTAGTATGTTCCCTCTTCGTTAAATTCCATCGCAATAACTGCAAAAACATGCCCTATGTATCACAAAGTAAAATTGTTCAGTCAATTTAAAAATACATTAAGAGTTGACCATTTAATAATTTATAAATCTAAAACATGGCATGTACATATATGTATGTACCTTGTTGCACTAAATCAGAGACTTGGTCAAAGTTAGGTGATGTTGTCATTTGATCTGAAGACCCTGCAAGTTGTAATGCTCATGGAACTTGATGTGTGTCGAGTGGAATTAGAGGTCTACAAGTCCATTCATCCACCCACTGTTGTGACTCACATTCATTCCATGTAAAATCAATGCATGATATACAAAAACATGTCATGCACCTAGTATAAATAGTCCAAGCATTTGCATCTGAAACTACAAAATGAGTGCATATCACTTGATTTTGCAACTGTCATACAATCTTTAAAGATTTTCCAGATGTTTTTCCTCTATCAACCAAAAATATCTATGAACCATTGATCTCTCTTGAGATTCATGGCCCATATTCTTGACACACCAATCAACAATGTTTTTTGCATCTGTAAATTTAGCACCATCCTTGAACTTTAACTCTTCTCTTGCAAGTTCTTTTCACACATGCTCCTGCACCATCATGCTCTCCTTTTCCATGCCCTGCCTCAGTAAAACTCTAGATATGTTATACATTTGTTTCTTTGTGCATCCTGCTTAGCCAATAAAACATCCGTGCATTCTTGAATTGTGATGTGCAGTTGTCCGACCAAATGTAATGTTGATAAAAAAATAATGTTCCTCTCATCCAAGTCTACATAAAACACCTGGAAACACCCTTGTACATATTCTATAGAATATGTCCAATCATCACTGGTGTAGAAATGATACTCTCTTAATATTTTTTTATCTTGCTCAGTGCTTTCAGAGAGTGCATAAATGCTATATGCATGAAAATAGAAACTTGCACTAAGTTATAATATTGAGACTGAACCTCCATTTGTGGCTGCAATGTGTAATTCTCTGCATGAAGTCAACTACTAAAACAATAGTACCAAGTGGGAATGTGTCCTTTCTTAACTTGAATTGTTCATCCAACCATCGAGCTCTATGTGTGTGCCTTGCATACTCATAAAAAATTTCCTCTCTAAATTTGACCATATATTCTGATACAGGTAATTATTTTCTAACAAGCTCACACCTCTTAGATTCTTTTCCATCTTTTAATTGATATGCCACTGATTTATATTTGGTGAAATCAACCAATTCTTTTCCTATTGAATATGTACTCTCCTCATGGATACAACTTTTCAGATTTGGCAAGCCACCGCATACATTGCACATTCCATCCAAACATGCTTTGTTATAAAAAAATTGTCTTGTTGATTTTTCACAAAATATTGTCGGAATAAATTCCCTTGAATATTTTTGTGGGACATTTAATCCACACTCCTGTAACATGATGTTCAGTATGCAAAACACAATGTTCTTAACAAAAACATCATAATGCATTGAAAATTCAACATGATGCCTGCAAAAACAAGTGGTACGTGAGTGATTGATTTTCACATAAAAGGGTTTGCTCATTTCAAAGAATCTTTGGCTAATGTTAATTTGTGGATTTTCATTCTTAAACTTAGAGAACAATTCTGTTTGAGTCATATCTAAGAAATGTTTTGCACATGATTCACGATTATGAGAACCTATTCTTCTTTTTACTGTATCTCTTCTATTTGGTGACACCCTTGTGTTCTCATTCCAAAATTTTACAATTAATTCTTTTAGAATATCAGATGTATTCTTGTCTTTTCATGGAATTCTGCTAGAGAAAGCCCAATAGTCAGTGTTATTGACTGACTCAAGATGTTTACGTCTCTCTATTGCTTTCATTAGTGTTTTTCTATTTAGCTTCAAATCACTGCTTGTTTTTCTAATCAAGCATTTATTAACTGTTTTATCACTTACTATACAATTAGTAAGTGCATGCCATGTAGCATTACTATCTTTGGTGCATCTTTTTCCACCTACAGTTTGGTATGCTTTATGTATGTTTTCAACAATTGACACATTTTGATCAACAACATTAGATGTTCTTAATCCCAGGGTCTTCATTATAGGTCTCATCTTAATTAATTTCATCAATGTAACAAATAATTGACATCTTTGTGTGTCATTTAAATTCTCAAAGTAATTATCCCAAATTCCACTAGCTTTTCTTCTCACATTTCTTTCAGACATTTTGTTAGGCATTGGTTTTATAATGTTTTCATCAATTTCAATTAAGTGAATTGGTTTTCTTTGCAAAATGGAAGGAGGTGTTCTTAGAGGTGAAGATTCATTTACAAGGTTACTTTCTTCATTCAGTGTTTTCATACAAATTTTGGGGTTAACATTTGGATTCTCAGGTAAGGGTTCAACAATTGGATTCATATCAATTTCTTCATCCATACCAACATGATATCATTCAATCAAACACCACCATCAATAAGATGAAAGCAATTCGCTAGAATAACTTTACATAAAATCATTATTCATTGCAAAATCATTATTCTCTACATTTTCATTATGTATTTCTATCCCCATTTTCTAATACATTAGCAAGGAAATAACTATACCTAACAACTACATTTGATATAGCAATAAAGGATGTACCTTGCCCTGCTCTAAAAGTTTTTGCATTCTCTTCAATTTCTTTATTCTCTTCTCTTCCAATTTCTCCAATTGGTGTCTTGTTCTTGAATTTCCTCTTGTCCTTAGCTCGACGTTTATCTCCCATGATTAGAAAAAATCAACTAGTGGGGTAGGGGACAAAATGAACTACTAAAAAATCATGCAAGAATGTAGAGAAAATTGCAAACAAAACAGAATGTTTGCATAATTCCCGTGAAAGAGATGAAAGGGACGTTGGGGGGCCACAATATATAAACAAAAAAACATATGCATACGTGTTACGTGTGTTGTATTTTCTCTTTTTCCAAAGCCATGCCTCAAGGCTTAGATCTGGTTTGGATCCCCAAGCCTGAGATATGGCCCTGTACAAACACAACAAACAATGTGTTTTTTGCAAGAAAATGTTAAAAATGCCACTTCCTCTATGATAAATCAAAATAAAACAAATGATCAATTTTAAAAAAATTATACCACAACGTAGAGCAGAGTTTCTTCTTTCTAAAAATATAATTTTTCAAATTTTCTGACTAATATAAGGTTTCCATATTATTTATTTTCTAACTATGCCTTTTTATAGCTATTTTTTGAAGTGTAAATATGTCTATCTTTCTTGGTGTATCTTTTTTTTGGGTGATCAAAATTTTAAAAAAATTATACTAGCCCAAACTAGGCATAATTATATACATATTTAAAAAAAAAATCTAATTTTTGATATTTTTTGAGGTAGTTAGGGGGGCACGGTCGGAGCTCTGTTATTTTTCAAAACATAAAATTTCTATACTAGAAAAATCATAAATAAAAAAATATTCGCTATAAAAATCTTAAAAAAAAATGGAGCCCAAACTAGATGCTCCTAGATATCTTTCTACCAAAGGGTTTTCAAAAATACTAAATGGTGCTCAAAAAATGGTGGGGGGCACGAAAGTCACTCTATTATGTTTTTTTAACAAAAACATGAGCATCTGTTGGTATTTTAGTTATTTGACCCACTTAAACTTATCCGTTTTCAATAAAATTTAGTAGCTTAGAAACTAGACTCAAAATTCTATGATTCATATTTCTACAACATCTTCCAATTTTGAGTGTAACTATTTCAAAACAATCGTAAAATTTGAAATTTTTTATTTTTCAGAAAAATGTGTCCACTTAAGACCCTCTTTTGGCCCCCCAACTTGGTGCACTTACCCTTAATGTTAACTTCCTTTTTAAAAGAAATAAACATACAATGGTTCCCTAAGAATTAATAAATGTAACAAACCCCGGATGGGTCCCACCGAGTGTTCCAAAATGTTTCACCGGATTCTCAACAAATTAATGAAACAGATAAGGGTAGTAAGCCAAGGAGGAATACATGTTTTGTAATGTTGGTTGAAGTTTGTGCACGCGTTTTGATTTCCTGATCCAAGTTGATTGTGAGAGCTCCCTTTTGGCTAGGTGAAATTTTCCTAATTCAACCAGTCTATTCTTCAATAGATTGTGTCAAATGGGATCGAGGGCACTATCCAAGGAAAATTTTGTCACAAACATCTATTTCAATAAAGTACTATTTGTACCTACCTTGAAGAGGCTCTTTTAGAATAATTTTGTATGAATGCATGTGCGTAATTGTGCCATTTTCATTATAGAATACCATAGGTACATTTGAGGATGCAAAACATCTAGCTACCATCAAGGACCCCCTACCCAATGTGCTCGTAGGTGTTGAAACTAGGTCACTCGGTAAAGATTCCAAAGATAACCCTCAACAATTATTTCACATTGTCTACACACTAACAAACATGCAATACATGGTGTTTCATGCAAGCATTAATTCCACTAGAGCATGCCAAATTCCTTGGGTTATTACCAAATAGATGTAGGTACATTTGTTGGATGCGTACATTCACCTGCTCCTCCTACAATTCCAAGTTGAAACCAAATGCAACATTGATGGTAGTAACCGATGTTGGTTGGAGAAATTAGCAGAAAGTTCTTAGAATTGGTTTTCTAGACTCCCTGTGATTACACAGAGGTTGGAAATGGTGAGAATGGGTTCATAAAATGGTTCTGAAGATTCAAAGATTATTAGGAGAGGGTGAAAATGGGTGAAGAGTCTGAGTATGGTCGGGTGATGGATTGATTGAAGGAAGTATATGTGTGTGGAGAGAAATAGACTACAAAGATGACATTCAAATAGCCATGGCCCCTACTTCACCCCACTATAATATTAATTTAATTATTTAAATTAAATTAATTCATTATCCTAGAGACCATATTTATTATTTAAATATCCTAATTGGGATAATGCCCACATATCCACCTCACCTAGACACCTCATCTAGCCACCTCATCTAGCCACCTCACCTGAAGACCTATTCTTAGTAAATTTGCCATAACTAACTAAGACTTACCCAAACCCTAAAAATCAATGCCTACATTCCCTCTAACCACATTCCCGTATGCATAAAAGAATCTTTCAGTGTTCCTAATCTCGTGGTTAACGACATGAGATCCTAGAAAATCAAGGGGATCTGACCAGTTTAGTAAACCTAGGAAATCCCACCCTAACCGACACCATGGTTACCCTTGACTATCGTCGGTTAAGATAGAACCACCGTCGGTCACCTTTTAATCCCCAAAAAACCTTATTTTTGAGGTTGGAAAAAATTGTTGGCACATTCTTGAGAGATATCACATCTTTTAAGAAAAAGTTTCCAGCAGAGAATACGCATGCAAGGAAGGAGATCAAGCATTTTCTCTTGCACAGACATCCAACATTCAGTCTAGCAACCATCCAGCAACCACCCATCATAGATTTGATCCAATTAGGAAAGAAGGAGAGCACATGCATCCCATGCAATGAGCTTCCCCAGGTCATGTTTGGTGATCCTTTAATAGCATTCAACCTCTTATCAACACCTTCATTCCTCACTCACAGTGCATCCTAGAACTAGATTCCAAGTAAGTAGAACATTTTACTCCTTTGTTTCATTCATTTAATCATTGTATCTTCATCCTTTGTTCTCCTAGCCACCCATTGACCTCCATTAATACTCACCCCTCCATATCCCCATTAAAACCTCACCAAATCCCATCCAAATAGCCTAATACCTCATTTCTAGACCAGCCTAGTCCTTTGTGCAATCATAAGGGAGATCTAGAGCTCATTATGTGGACATTCCCAATATTCCACAGTAACTAACACCAATTCTCCCTAAACTGGCATCAGTCACCCTTAACCAGCATCAATATCTATATTTACCAATACAACTTTGAGAACAATAGCCTACCCACCTATTCCCACATCACCCTTAATCACCTGTGACCTACCTAAGACCTCTGTCAGACCTACAAAGACCCAGAACAAGTTACTTGACCTTCAGATCTTATTTTAACCTAGCTTGATTAGATTAGATCTTTCTTATTGTGTTTTGAATGAGATACCTAAATCATTTTTATTATAATAGGATTTACTTTATTACCAGCATTAAATTGTTTTAAATAGTGGACTGACAGCCATCTAGGAAGTATCACACTTCCAGATCTAGCACATGCTAGGTAGTTCACTGCACATATTGTTTCAACTCTTTCTGGTGGTCTTTTGTTCCATTTCAGGTAGTTCCTCTTAGCCAAAAGGAAGCTCTCACGATCAGTTGTGGATTCAAAAGTCATATGCACTCAATAACCTATCAACCAACATTTCAACAGGTATTCCTCCTACACCCATTACCCTATCTGCCTTTCATCATTTTCAAAGAAACTGTCTAAGAATCAGGTGAAACATTTTGGCACGCCCGGTGGGACCCATCAGGGGTTCCTTGCATTTTATTCATTCCTAGGAAAAATTGTGTGTTTTTTTCTCTTCTGAAAAGCATACACATTAATTTTCTTCTTTGGTAACCTTCTTTTTATTTCTATTTTCTCTAAAATAAATCTCTCTTTTGGTGTACTTAAAAAGAACCATTTCTTCTTGTTTTTTTACATTTAGTGAAAGAGCATCCCTCTCCCTCTTCATCTAATTGTGTCATTGAATTCCATATTTCGATTTGGGGCTTAAAATCATTGCATTTCATTCTAATTTTGTTGCATTAGCTCACATTAATTGAGGGAAACCTATACGTTAGAAGTCATTCCCAGCTGATGGTTGACAAACGAATCGTAGAAAGCACATCTCTCTCTCTCTCTCTGAGTCTTACCAAATTACACAAATTCAAAACAATTACATATTCTTAAACAACATCTTTCCTGGGAACACCTGTCAATGATCACACTGATCTGAGGATTGGTAGGTACTCCCCAGCTCACTGCTCTATCGAGTCATACTTCAGAGTGAAGCCCGCCCCCACCATAACATACCTGAAACCTCACCTTTTAGATCTCCTTCTTCATAGGAAGCCATCCTCACCAAAAAACTCTATTCTACAGTTCATGAGTCAGTCCTTAAATAGCATAAGCTAAACAAACATAATAGAAAAGGCACTCTTAGGATCACATTTTTCTTAGTGTTTCTGCTTGGCTTGCATTTTGAGGTGAGAGGTCACGTTCTTCATTTTTCTTATTTCTCCTTGCACGCTCCTCATCATAGTTGGTGTATTCCAGCTTCATCTGAGTGTGCCTGGACCATATTCTCATCATTCTCAGAATTTTGGGTCTGATTCCACATCAAATTTTAACTTCATAACCATATTTTCTTTCATCACTGTTTCAATTTCACAGTAACCAGTGTCAGTCCAATGACCCCTCGTCATCAGTTACCCCCTGACCGTCGTTGGTTATACCCAACCGGCATCGGTTCACTGTCATTTTGGTTAACCTTCCCAAAAATACACCTATTCACTTTCTTCAACTATTCAGAGTCCATATCACTACTATCATTCCCATTGACCTTGTAAATCTCATCAGTATTTGGCATACCTGTCAAATTTTGCCTTATACCTTGTTTTTGACCAATTATCCATTTTCCACATTGATCGGTAGCGGTTACCTGTAACCAATCATCGGTTTACCCTAACCAAGCATCGGTTATCCTGTGCCACTTTCCAGCTAACATTTTAAGCCCTAATCCATTTATTACCACCTGTTCTTCCTATTCCTGTTATATTTCTATGTCATTTACAGAAAGTAGCCTTACCTGATTAGTACCTGTTCACATGGTACTGACGTGTTCAACAAGCTAGCACCCTCATATTCCATGCCAGTTGTCAACCACTCCCACCTAGCCCTTCACCACCTTCCATTTTATC
Organism: Taxus chinensis; assembly: GCA_019776745.2. Lineage (NCBI taxonomy): Eukaryota > Viridiplantae > Streptophyta > Pinopsida > Cupressales > Taxaceae > Taxus > Taxus chinensis. The sequence goes on from CM034155.1 coordinate 277,567,507, forward strand.
ACCCGCCATGGATCCTATCTAGCCTATCACTATCACTACCTAGAGATGAGGAGTTCGCATGACTCCTTGACCAAAATCCTACTACCTTGCAGTTTTACCTTTCCCACTCATCCACTCGAGATGTCCTCGGTCAGTTGATATATGACATGCCCGTATTTATCCCCCCTGACTCTCACTCCCACTCCTACGTCAGCCCCATCTAGCTCGGTGTTGCCCTTCATCTACCTTACCCCAGTCATTTCATAGCTAGGTCCTATACCCACTATGATTTTCGCATCTGTTACATCCATTTCACCCTCCACATCCACCATACCTTTGACAACCACCCAAAACACAACCTCATATGCCCCTATTGTCTCACATATACCTGTAGCTACACAACCACCTCTAGTGTCAGTGACCCCTACCCCTTTTCAAAACATGGTCCTTTCTATTCCACAATCATTGGCCCCCATTGCCACTAGGATCACCACGACCCTTTCACCTCCATATACATATTATCAGCAGCCTCTTGTTTCATCTATTATTCATTCTGGGTATGTACCCCCTATTTCATTACCTTCTTCTCAATCCACCTACATGGCACCACCATATACTAGAATACCACCCCCATCATATTCCCAACAGCAACCCTCTTATTCTACAGGAGGCACCCAATCATCACAACCTACCAATGACCTAATCAAATTAATGATGGACAAGATGCAGACATTGGAGGCATCAGTTTATGGCTCCCAAAACACTCTCACCTACGATGAGATTTGTAATGATCCTATCCACCCATCCATTCCTATCCATCCATACCCATGCATTGGGAAATGCCTAAATTCAACCGTTTCAATAGCAAGGAAGACCCACAACAACATTTGTGGTCTTTCAAACATGGGTGCTACCTAATCGCCCACGATGATGCTTTACTCTTGAGGACCTTTCCCATGTCTCTAACTGGACCTGTGTTAGATTGGTATAGTGGGTTACCTAGACACTCTATATTTTCATTTAATCAGGTAGCCCAAGCCTTCTTGGATCACTTCTCCATCAATATCGTTAAGAAGGTTACCATGACTGACCTATACTCCATGCGTCAGTATGATGATGAATCTATCACATATTTTGTCGCTCGCTGGCATAGCCTGATCAATCAACTCACATTCCAACTACCACAAACCAGAACTCATCGAGCTCTTCACATGGGCTTGTGCTAGACATATCTCACCAACCCTACAGGTCCAAACTTTATGAACATTTGATGAAGCATTCACCATGGCATGAAAGTTAGAGATTTGGGCCATCGAAGAGAAGAAAATCCAATTACGCAATAAGAATTTGGCATTCAAGTCGAATGATACCTCTTCTTCTTCCAAACCACAGAAAAATTATTCAAAATCCAAGGGCACCACTAACACAGTGGTACTCAAAGCCAACCTAGCTCATTCATCAAATCAGGCTAGCCCCTCATCTAATCTCTCACCCATCTAGACTTTTTAATTTAGACGAGAACAACAAAAATACACCCCAATTGGGGAGCCTTACTCTTCTATCTTAGAAAATCTCATCAAAGCTGGGGTCATCACCCTTCCATCTATAAAACCACACACTTGGTTTTGACCCTGCTCGCCCCATGCCCGCATGGTATAAAGAACATGACTTCTGTAACTATCATCGAGTAAAGGGTCATAGTGATGGAAATTACATCACTTTCAAAAACATTGTCCAAGAAATGCTCAAGAAAGGCGAGTTAACCATGGATAATCCTAACACACCTACCAATAAAAACCTACATATCTTCAAGAAACCCTTTCCCAATCATGCCCCTTCATCTGATCAAACCGGTGAGACCTCAACTCATGATAGCCATACCCGCGAGGTCCACGCTATTTTCAACGACACACCCATTGCTTCCCAATTACCTCATATTCCTTCCATAGAGGAAATTCTAGCTTGAAATCCTCCTTCTGCATTGGAACCTACCTCACCTATTCCTCCACCCACAAAGGAACACCTTTCACCTCCTTCCTCACCTGTGGAGGAGCCTTCCGCTAATATCGAGACCATTTCACCTTTGGCTTCTCCACCTAGGGAACCGTCACCCACAGTACTTCTTCAGTCCATGGAGGAGCACCCATCATCTCCTCCACCCACAGAGGAGCACCCATCATCTCCTCCACCTATAGAGGAACATCCATTTTCTCCTCCACCTATCACAGATCCAGTAGAGATACCTTTTCCTCTAGGTGAACATTCTCCATCAGCTACCCAAGATCCTGCAGACCTACTTTCGGCTCTCTTACCCACAGAAGCTGAAGCCAACAAATTTCCCATCTCTAAGACACATTTTATGGGAATAGCCATTAGGTCCTCATCAACTTCACCTACAGACGTGTCATTCTCACGTTTGGCCAATCACTTAGATTATGTGGACAGAGCCTTATTGTGGGGGCATCTTCTACTTCCGGTCTCAACACAGATGTAAATGTCACTTGCTGATACTTCCACTATCTACCCAAAAATATTCCGGACCAGTTGAACCAAACACAACCACCTCTATCACTACTTCTTCCATAACCCTAGCACAGCTCAACATACACCCTTACCCATAACCTAACATACATCTAAATCCAAACCCACACCTACATCATCTTCCTCGACTAAACCTATCACTACCTTAGGGGTCACCCCAACCACCAGCCTTACTCATCCACCTATCAAACTAGATTTAGCTACATCTTCCATAGTCAACACCAAACCTACTTCAGCATCCAAACAGAAAAACCAAGCCCATAGAACTCATACCCCAACTGTTCCAATCATACTTGTATCACCTTCACCCTTTCCATCCATTTTAGGACCTCAACCTCCTAACATGATCAAGAAATCTCCACCCGTAAATAAACCAAAAACACAAGAGCCCATTCCTTCCTCACGAACCTCTGACATACCCAAGTAAACGACACTACTTACATCTACACCTGTAGCATCTTTACCATCCATACCTGTAATACCCTCAGCAACTTCTTCACTACCCACTACACTTCAGTCTCTGTCCCTCACACCCCCTACATGACCCACATTATCTACCCTCACAGCACCTCCATTATCCCCCTAGGTAACTCACCCTCTTCCCTTGTCTGATTTTCCCTCTAGATCTCATACACCCATATCACCTTTACCCAAGAAGGTGCAACCCAAATACAAAAATCCACTACCCTCCAATAAGGTAGTCAAAATAACCATACACCCTCCTGCCTGTTCATCTACCATACCCCTACCCAAACAAACATGACCAACACCCAAGACCACTCCAGTAACCAAAACTATGACTCGGCTCACTCCCCCTCCTGTACGGACCGTTCCTCAACAATCAAACGTACCTACACCCAAACCCACTTTCACTTCCCATTACGATCCACTAGTAGGGTCTTATGCCAAAATTTTAACCAACCTCCTTGATAATTCTGTCATCACATTACCACTGCTCAGACCTTATGACCCCCTCAAACCCAAGCCAAAAGGGTTTGATGACACTACAATTTTTCCCTACCATTGTGTGTCAGGGCATGATGTGGAGAACTGCAAGGCTTTGAAAACTGTCCTTATCCAGTTGTGTCCTCCTGAAGCCAACTTTGACGATGACGACCTTCTTGATGAGGACCCTACTTCACCAACACCCATTCCCACAGTCCTTCCCTCATTACCTACTCAACAACCATGACCTCCACCCCCACAACTCTTAAAGCCACCCCCAAGATTCAAAATTAACATGGTTCACATCAGAGAACTTGCCACACCATTACCTAAATGTCGTTGCGCCCAGCTCACCTCACAAGGTTTTTCTCCTCTGGTAGGTTTTTTCCCATCATGTCATTATACCACTCATCCTACACCTTCTCCATTTGCCAACTCCCCTCAAATCAACATGATCCACATTACTACCCATGCTCAAAAGGACAAAGGCAAGGAAAAGGAAACTAACCCACCAACCAATCCTATACCCAACATACCATCTGCACCCACACCTAAAATCACTATCTGCGGCCCCACATACCCTATTTCTAATGGGGTCACACATCGCACCATGCTCAAACAATTACACCAATCTCCCCTCAAAATTTCCCTATATGACCTCATCCAAACCTCAGAATCCCATCGTCAAGCTCTCATGGAGGTTCTTCAATCTATTGAGGTTTTACCCAATGACCCTACACCCGTAGCCTCCATTATCACACCCCATCATGTAGCCTCTCTCACCAAATTTCCACCTTTATCCACACCGCACCCTACTCACCAAGTAGCCTCCCTTAGCTTCTCAGAGGAAGAGATCGCACCGCACCAAATAGATGACCCAGACCCATCCCTCTTCATCTCTATCCACATCGATGATATACATGTATGATGTGTAATGATTGATGGGGGTGCTAGCATTAATATCATTTCATCCCATGCATTCGCTCAAATGTGCATACCTAACAATTACATGCATAAACATCCTGTCATGTTGTGTTCATTCAATGACGCTATCACCTCTACACTAGGCACCATCATCCTCCATGTTCGCATGGGCCCCGCACTATTCCAGAGCTATTTTACGTCTTGGAGGGGGAATTTCAATATAACATGTTGCTTGGCAGACCCTGGATTCATGTCATGGGTTTTGTTCCTTCCACTTTGCATCGTTGTGTAAAGTTTGAGCATGAAGGGCACACCTATACTATTCCAGCTGATCCATCACCTTTCAAAACATGCAACATGCTCTACCAACCCAATGACATGCTCATACCCATTAAAGCCTCTACAACCACTACCGCTTCACCTACACCTCCACTTGCCAGTGCCGCCACTACCTCGACCGCACCTACATCCTCCATTCCTACCGCTACCACAACCTCCATGGCTGACCCATCAGCCTCCCAATCCGTTAGCTCTACCTCCATGTCGACCACTGACACATCATCTATTCCAGCTACCCACATACCAACCACTGATCCCTTGGAAGGCATTTTTCAATGCCTCACTCTGGGAGAATATCACTTATATAGTGTCAACACATTCCTTACTCCACAAGAGTATGGAATTCTTCACCAGCACCCTCACTATGATCACCACATAGGAGAATACCTCCTTTATGGTCCTCCTCATCTTCGTACCAGTCTCACCTATGGGGGACTTGATACTACCACTTACACACCCGAACCACTATCACAAACCCGCCCATTTTCCGCTGACTTCTAGTCTCTCACCAATCACCATTTCACCCACACCTTCCTACACCGATGTGCATGGAAGGGTTTTGGTTTTGGATTTTATGAACAAGGCCACCATACTATCATTCCATGTACCACCTACAAACATAATGACCGTAGTGGTATCAGCTTTGTTGAACCACCTACTAAGAAAGCCCGCATTGAACCCATCGAGAACATCAGCCCTTCTCCGCCTTCTTCACCCGCTCCACCTTCATCACCACCTTCACCGACGGAGTCGATGGATCTTGAATCTATCCCTCCTAATTTTTTTTTCATAAACACCGTTTCCTTGGGGCCTTTGACTTATCAACGCGAGGGCGAGGCCCCTTCCTCTCTTCCCTTCCTATATCCTGAAATGATCGATGACGATACACCTTCAATTAATGTCATTCAATGTCAAGGATGATGAATCTATACTCACCTACCTTGGTGTAGAAGACTCATATATTCATCAGTCATTACCTTCTGAGACATAAACCATGTTGAATGAATCGACTATCGAGATCAACATTCATACTCAGGATGACCCACACATCCTAAAGATCGGTCAATCTTTAGATGCTGCTGAATAGGAAGCCATCACTTCTTTTCTCAAATATCATAACCATGCTTTCACTTGGTCTTATGCAGACATGCCCAGTATTGACCCCACCATAGTGGTCCACAATATCTTAACCGTTCTTGATGCCAAACCCATCAAACAAAAAATGTTGAAAATGCACCCTCGCATTGCCCTTCTAGTCAAAGAAGAACTTCAGTGCCTTCTTTCCGTTTCCTTCATATTACCCATTGATTATCCTCGTTGGATTTCTAACATTGTCCCTATCACCAAGGTGATAGGGGGACTCCACATTTGCATGGAATTCCATGACCTTAACCTCACCTTCCCAAAAGATGACTTCCCTCTACCCAGTATTGACCAACTGGTTGACCTTACCGCTGGTCACGAGATGCTATCACTCATGGATGGCTTCTCAGGTTATAACCAAATCTTGCTTGCCCCAGAGGATCAACACAAAACCTCATTCATCACCCCTTGGGGGACCTTCTGCTACCGAGTCATGCCTTTTGGCCTTAAAAATGTTGGTGCCACATATCAGTGGGCTATGACTTATATCTTCCATGATATCATGCATCGTATATTGGAAGATTACGTGGATGATCTCCTGGCCAAATCTAAATGCCACTCTGAGCACCTTACCATCCTCAAAACCATTTTTGACCACCTCATTAAATATTGCGTTTCACCTTCAGCCAAAGAAGTGTGTCTTCACGGTTCTCTCAGGAAAGCTCTTGGGATTTATCATTTCCTTACATGGTATAGAAGTTGACCCTACTAAAGTCAAGGCCATTTTGGAAATGCCTCTGCCCACTAACCTTAGAAAACTCCATAGCCTGCAAGGTAAGTTGCAGTCTATTTGCCATTTCATTTCACAATTATCTGATCGGTGTCAACCATTTCATCATCTGCTCAAGAAGGATGTCTCCTTTAAATGGGATGATGACTACCACAAAGCTTTTGAGGCCTTAAAACAATACCTTCTCCAACCACCCATACTCATTCCACCTAAATATGATCAACCTTTCTACCTATACATCTCAGCTACCGATCATTCCTTGGGAGCCATGCTCACTCATCGCGATGAATAGCATAGAGAGCAGAAGGTTTATTATATAAGTCATACTCTTTTGGACTATGAAACCCGATACACCCATCCTGAAAAACTTTGCTTGGCCTTAGTTTTCGTTGCCACAAAACTCTGCCATTATCTACTCAACTACAAAACCTATGTTGTGACCAACACCGAACCCCTTACACTTCATGTATGCCAAACCTTATCAAAATCAGTGTGCCACATGATGGCTTATTCTTTTATCTAACCTCGACCTCAAATTCATTCATCAAAATTCCATCAAGGGCCAAGATATCACCGACCAATTGGCCGATGCACCTATTTCTGGGGATCAACCCTCTAATTTTGACTTTCCAGATGAGTCAATTGCTACCCTTTCCTTGGACAAACCCGCATATCAAATGACGCTCTTCTTTGATGGTTCCAAGTGTCAGCGCAGGGGTGGGGCTGGTGTTATCCTCATTCCTCTTGATGGTGAACCCATGCCTTTGTCTTTCAAACTTGATTTTGATTGTACAAACAATATTGCCGAATACGAAGCACTCGTATTAGGCCTCCAAGCTACCTATGCCCTCGATGTCAAAACAATCAACATCTTTGGTGATTCCCAATTGGTCATAAACCAAGTCAATGGTATATACCAATGTCATAATGAGATACTTCAAAAGTATAAACATCATGTAGACATACTTTTGACCACCTTTGACCATTACGCCCTTCAAACCATCCCTCATTCAACTAACAAATTTACAGATACCATGGCTTGCTTAGCCTCTCAAATACCTGCTTCGCCCGCAGATTCAAAAATATTTGTAACCATACAACATCTCCAATCACCCTCCTATTTACCTCGTGATGTTTGCTCCATTGAAACTGCTACCCCTGACCCGAGTGACCTTTGGTATAAACAATACACTGACTATCTTTCTCTCTCTATCTTACCTCCTTATCTCACCTGTAATAGACAACACGCCTTCCTTAAAAAGGTCTCTCATTACGTCATCATGGGGGGGCTTCTCTATAAGTGTGGCTTTGATGGTATTCTCTTACGATGCCTCACGAGTTTTGAAATTCCTTATACCATTAAGGAGGTTCATGATGGCATATGTGGAGGTCACTTCAGTGGCCTTGCTGTTGCTAAGCGTATTCTTCACCTAGGCTATTACTGGCTGACCCTTAACCATGATTGTTGTGACTACGTCAAATGTTGTGTAAAATGCCAACAACATGCCAACCTTCATCATACACCCAGTCATGCCTTACAGGTTTCCCGTGACCTTTGGCCCTTCTCTCAATGGGGTTTGGATCTTGTCAGAGAGATCAACCCCCATTCTTCCCAATGACATCAATGGATCATTACCGCTACCGAATACTACACAAAATGGGTTGAGGCTATACCACTCATCTCCATGAAAGCTGAGAAAATATGTGAGTTCATCAATCACCACATCATTTTTCACTTTGGTGTTCCTCATCGCCTCATCACTGATAATGGAAAACAATTCAAAAACAAAACATTACAAAAACTTTGCGACACCTTCGGCATTCAACTAAGTTTCTCATCACCTTATTACCCACAAACCAATGGCCAATCTGAATCCACTAACAAAACCTTAAACAAAATTCTCATGAAAGTGGTTAACGATACTGGGAAGGACTGGCATATGCACATTCCTTTTTCCCTATGGGCATACTGCACTAGTATCTGTACTTCCACTGCTACCACACCATTTTCTCTGGTCTACAGTACAGAGGCTATTCTACCTCTCGAAGTCTAGATTCCCTCACTCCACATTTCTCTCCATGACATGCTCAATGATGATGACTTTCATCAAGACCATTTAGCACAACTTGAGTTATTAGACAAATGTCATCTTAATGCTCTTGACCACCTCCAAGTTTACCAAAAATGTATCAAACGTGCCTATGAAAAACGTGTCCATGAATGAACCTTCCAAGTTGGTGACCTTGTCCTGAAAGAAAATCAACATGTAACCAAAGCAGAAAAAATTAAACGGGGAAAATTTTCTCCTAATTGGCTTGGACCATACATCGTGACTCATACTTATGGATCAGGTGCTTATCGTTTATCTTCACTCGATGGTAAACCCAAACCTGAGCCCCTTAATGCCTTGCATCTTCAACCATTCTACTATTGAATTTTAGTCCTACATCACTTTTTGTCTCTTTCCATGCTTGTCCCTTGAGCGCTCTCCACTTCTTGCACCTCACCAATGATTAAACAAGAATCATGTGAGTACCCGTCACTTGTTATCTTCTCTTGAATATGTGTACCATGGTGCTGCACATAGCATGATTCTCATGGATACTTTTCATCTACCTTTAGATGAGATCCCATGGTCGTTTCACCCTACTTTTTGAACAAGAATCCTTTTCCTCACCTTGGTCTTGTCCATGACTTCAAAGCCCCACATGGGACCCAACTCCTTGAGTCAAACTTCTAATAAAAGATGACTCCCTCAAAAGGACATCTTCCTCTCAGAAATTGCTGCTATAAATAGACTGCTCCCTTGAAGGACAACTATGTAAGGCTCTTTAAAAAAAAACAATGAGAGAAACTGAAGCTTCCCGCATTGATCAACTTCACAAAGACCTCAAGGAGTTAATTTCCTCATCCCATATAGACTTCCCGCATCGATCAATCTATCTCAAATACAAGTCAAAACAGAAGACTTTTCGTCATGGACTTGCCCATTGTGACCTCGGATCTCTTTCCCAAAGAGCATGCTACCACATATCATATAAAAATTACCCACCTTTCACCCCTCTCACCATTCACACTCCCATTTCCTACTGCCTCAAGGGACCTCTTGGGAACCATGACATTTGGTGATCATGTGACTAATTTTCACCCTTAGAACAATCAATCATGCAATGTCTTTAGGGACTCACATGTTCATCACCTCCTCCAAGGTATGATCTACTTAGTATGATCCTAACCAATCAGGTGGCTTTATTGCCCCCTCTTATCTTTTAACCTGTCTTTATTTACATTTTGATTACCTTATACAGGACTTGGTCCTCGACGTGTACCTTTGCGGTAATCTTCTTCTTTTGTCACAATTGACATCACCTACACTAATTTTCCTATAACCCACCCACACCTAACAGACCTAAACCCAAAACATGCCTAAAACCTACCAACTCATTTTCATACCTCCTCATATTTTTCCCTAGCTTATGGGAGAACTACATCGGCCTGAGGTCCCTTTTCACCGGGACTATGTAGGCAAGCACTCTGAGGGCATGGGGCCCTTGGAGGTTAGCTCGGCCACTCTCTACCCTAACCAATTCATTTTTCATCTTCTTAAATCACATTCTATCCCCTACTTAGTTTCCTTTTTATATCCAAAATTGGAAATTAAACCAAACAAACAACAAGTTGCTTAACATTTTTATCATCATCACAACATTCATTTATTACGAATTCCATTTCTCTACCATCATCATGCATATATTATAAAACATTTTAAACATGACCCATATCATCATTCATTGCTCAAACTCATGAATCACAACTTCAACTAATTTAAACACAACCATGCCTATGACCTGATTCGATCCATGCCTATGACCTGAATCGAACCATGCCTAAGACCTGACTCAATCCATGCCTAAAAAAACCTCAAAACCTAAGCCCTGACTCGATCCATGCCTAAACCAACCTGACTCGAACCATGCCTATTACCTGACTCGATCCATGCCTAAACCAACCTGACTCCATCATGCCTAACTCACCTAGTTTCATCCATATCACAACAAAAAATTAAAAGTCTCATCAAAACACCAACAAATCAAGAATCTCATGTATCTCATCATATAAATAGATATGTGTGTCTCAATACAATATGCATGAATATCCCATCATGTCTATCTCAAAATCTTTGGCACACAGGTAGATACTCAATACAAAATGTCATCGGCATGCAGGCCGGTCTCATATACAATAAAATAATAAAACAATACAAAATATCTTCGGCATGCAGGCCGGTATATGCTCAAAATATACAAAAAATCTCATACATCCTCACTCTCTTTGGTACGCAGGCCGGTATGTGATAAAAAATATATCCTCTATAACAATCTCTTGACACCCAAGCCGGTATATATCAAAAACTCAAAACTATGTCAAAAATTGGGAGCCATATATCAGGCACCCTCTCGGTGGACATCCTCCATATTGGTATCGTCTATCCCCTCCACCTCCTCAGCCCCTGTCTGGCGACCTACTAACATCTCCCCACCCATCATAGGTGGTGGCTGGGTCCCTACTGGCTCATCACCTGGAGCTGGTCTCCGTGAGCTGGTGGCCTCTCCCTGATCCTATCTCAAAGCTTGATGGCCCCCTGTGCTCTCTACACTATGAGTGTGGGATCTTGTCCTCTCACTTGAGGCTTGTGATACCTTATACTCTCCATAGGATAGAAAGTCTATCCCTACTACCATCAACTGATCCTGGTAGTATCTGGCCTCACCTAGGGCATCCCATAACCTAGATATGGGCACGGTCTGTGGTGGCCCCATAGGCCTCGGCCCCTGTACTTGTCCTATGGGACCCTGTCCCACCCCTTCCTATGAACTGGGACCCTGTCCTAGTGCCTATGGTGGTGCCATTGGCCCCTACCCCTATGCCTGTATCTAGGCCTGTAAAGCCCCAATCTATGCCTGTGTTGTGGCCAACTAGCCCTGCAACCCTATCACCTGTGCCTGTAGGGCAGCCACCCGACCATCATCTCCATCTCCATCTCCATCCCCACCCTGGGCCATCTGGGCCTGAAGACTGGCCACATGTGCATGTAACTCGGCCACTTTAGCCTCTGAGCTGGCAAGCTGTGTCTGCACCATACCCAACTAGGTAATCAGAGTCACCACCTACCCCTGTAGGGAATCCCTCTACACCGTGATGGTGGCTAGATCTAGCTACCCTGGCCTGGGTGGTACTACTCGTAAATGAGCCACCCACCACTATCTATATCTGTCTATGACCCTGGCATCATCAATCCACCGGTCCACTGCCTTGCTCCTCCCGCCCTTTGGGCACTGTCGGCTATGGTAGAGGTAAGGGCCTCTCCACGTCATCTCTCCTGTACTACAGGAAGGGTGGAGGTATGTCCTGTAGCAGCCCAAACTGTCACCTAACTCTGTCAACTGGGATCATCTCGTGCTCCCCGACACGGCAACCTTATATCCATCTCAATAGCTAGAGCTCAGCTAGCTCATCACACATATGCCTATATGATGGGAAGCCCACATACGGCCTCCATATGATGTCCACTCTAGACAACCCCTCCAATAAACACCAAAAATAGGCCACATCATGTGTGGGCCTTTCTGATCTCCACTCTCCAATAGCAGGCACCCATCGCCTATACCCCACTCATACAAATCCTGGTGGAAAGGCATCGGCCTGGGGCATACCCACTGGACGCACACAAACAATGTGCTCATATGCCCAGTAGTGAAGTAGAAAGGTACAACACAGGCTGAACCTGCGCAGACGCCCATATGCCCACAGCTCTCTGTATAGCTACACCAGGAATGCTGGCACCTAGGTAAATCGAGTCTGATCTATCATCATGTCATGGAGTACCCCCATCAATGATCAGGGAAAACACCCACCCTCTGCATCTGGCAGTGCAAAGCAGCACACTACCTCCATCAATAGAACTACTAGCCTCGTCTCCTCTGGATGGGCTAGGTACATCTCTCCATAGCTCAAGTTGGCACTATGGAATGTCAGCTCGGCCATCCCCTCTCCAAACACCGTCAGCATCAACTCCTCTGAGGCCTCAGAGGAGATCGAATAGACCTGTGTACCCAATATGGGTAGCCGCAGAATCTTGAACACGTCCTCCAGGGTGACTGTAATCTCACCCATCGGTAGGTGGAATGTGTTGGTCATGGAATCCCATCTATCGATGAGAGTGACCATCAAACTCGGCTACCAGACTACATGTCGGTAGCATCAGACCCCACTCAGGCCCACCTCCTCCACATGTCGCAACTCCTCAGGGGTTGCTATGCCACGAACTGTCACAAGTAGGGGTGGAACTTTGTCCCACACGCATAGTTGATCTCTCCCCTATATCTAAGACACACAACCAATTAATCTACATTTATCATACCCATACTCACCCACTATCATTTTCCCGCACCCTATTTTACCCCTACCCATCTCAACCACCCAACCTGTGGCACTTTTGGCCCCTTGCTCTCCAAAAACCCAACTGGTGTCGGTTCTCTCTAACTGACCCCGATCACCCCTAAACAAGCATCAATCACCCATTTCGTGACCGATACCAGTTTAACCCTACCGGCGCCGGCTAAACCCGACCAACGTCGGTCACTGTCATGGTGAAAACCCATGACCCCCAAACCCTCCCTTCTCACAAATTTACCACCCCTAACATTTCTACCCACCCAACATCACCTACAACTCCCCTACACCTCATCCCCTCCCCTCTTCTCCCACTTATCTCTCTCCCCGCTCCTATTTTACCCAATTTACCCTCCCATTTCCAAATTTTATTTTCCCCCAACCAAAACAAAAACCAAAAACCCAATTTTCTAAATCACCTAATCTATCTAACAAAATACAACAAGATTTGGATGCTTACCTCATCATGCTGCCGTCGTTGTGGTGGCACGTCTGGCCGCTGCATCGGTGGCCCACCCGATCCCTCTCTGGCCTCTACCATCACCAAATCGCTACCCGTAACTCCAACCAATCAAATCACACACACTGATCCTGTGGACCCACCTCTCACCAACCAATCACCCCCTGTTTGGCTCACCAACTCAACTCTCCATTTTTTCTGGACACTTTTCCCTTTTCTCTCTCTCTCTTGTGTCATTTTCTCAATTCATTAGATGACAAATGAATAAAAAAAACTCAGATTTTTTGTTTTAATTATAAACCTGACCTAACCAATGCCAGTTTTCCTTCACCAGCATCGGTCATGTGCCCTACTTTACCATGGTTGATTACCCTATGCCAGCATCAGTTACCCTTGACCGACATTAGTCACCCTCTCCTACACATTGCCCTAAATTCTACCCTATTACCCTGCCCATCACTCTTTTTTCCCTCACCCAACGTTCACCCTGACCATTTACCTCACCCTCCTAACCTCATCATTTACTGCCTCACATCATCCTCCTTTGGGGACTCATTATTTTATTCATACCTCGGCCCTACTTATGTTGTGACCTAGATTCTTGGACCTGGAACATCGTTAGTGACCTTTGACCTTATGTGTTCGCTATACCTTGCGGCACTGTTACCTATTTTGATTGACCTAATGACCTTACCTTGCCTCTTTTCGTGACCATTTATCCTGACCCTACCTTTGGTGTACCGAAACACACCTAAACATTCTTGCACCTAACCTACATTGTGTTTCCTGACCATATCCTATACCTTGGATACTAGAATCACTTCAACCTTGTTTGGATAAACCTATCAACCTTAGACAATGTAGATTTTGCCTGCTCTTCAACCTGGTAGCGTGCTGTAGTTTATACATGTGCGTGCATTTGACTATTACTACCTTTGACCCTGACACATTACCTAGATTACCCGAGTAGACCTTTCTCCCCTTTCCCCTGTTACCCACCTTCCTTTTCATCACATTTACCTTTTATCAAACCACTCATCAATTCTGCCTCTTGCCTCGTCAGTTCCTGGTTTGAGGGGGATCACCTCCATCCACACATGGGGCAACCACATCTTATTTTTGTCAGCGTCGCTTACCAATACAAGCTACGCAACAAAAAGGGGCAAAATGTAGACACCAAAATTGGGTCACACTCCCCTTGGTCCCTCGATAAATAAACACTTTCATCACATTCACCTAGCCATGGCCCCCCTTCACCCCACTATAATATTAATTTAATTATTTAAATTAAATTAATTCATTATCCTCACCATATTTATTATTTAAATATCCTATGCCCACATATCCACCTTACCTAGACACCTCATCAAGCCACCTCACCCTAAGACCTATTCTTAGTAAGTTGCCATAACTAACTAAGACCTACCCAAACCCTAAAAATCAATGCCTACATTCCCTCTAACCACATTCCTGCATGCTTAAAAGAAGCTTCCATCCTAATCCGTGGGGCCAACACATGAGATCCCAGAAAATCAAGGGGATCTGCCTAGTTTAGTAAACCTAGGAAATCCCGCCCTAACCGACATTGGTTACCCTTAACCACCGCCGGTTAATCCAGAACCACTGTCGATCACCTTTTAACCCCCAAAACAACCTTATTTTTGAGGTTGGTAGATTCTTGAGAGATATCACATATTTTGAGAACAAGTTTCAGATAGAACACACATGCAAAAAAGGAAATCAAGCATTTTTTCTTACACAGACAACCAACATCACCTAACAACCATCCAGCACTCATCCCAGCACAAATTTGATCCAATTAGGCAAGAAGGAGAGCACATGCAGCCCATGCAAGAGCTCCCCAATGTTTGGTGATCCTCTGCAGCATTCAACCTCTTATCAACACCTTCATTCCTCACTCACAGACATCCAGAGCTAGATTCCAAGTAAGTAGAACATTTTACTCCTCTGGTTCACTCATTTCATCATTGTATTTTCATCCTTTGTTCTCCTTACCACCTAATGACCTCCATTAATACTCACCCCTCCATATCCCTATTAAAACCTCACCAAATCCCATCCAAACAACTTAATACCTCATTCTGACCAGCCTAGTCCTTGGTGTAATCATAAGGGAGATCTAAAGCTCATTCTGTGACATTCCCAGTATCCCATAGTAACCAGCACTGGTTCTCCCAAACCGGTGTCAGTCACCCTTAACCAGCATTGGTCTCTATATTTACCAATACAACCCAAAACAGTAACCTACCTACCTATTCTTGCATCACCCTTAATCACCTGTGACCTGCCTAAGACCTCTGTCAGACCTGCAGAGACCCATAACCAGTTACTTGACCTTCAGATCTTATTTTAACCTAGCATGTTAGATTAGATCTTTCTTATTGTGTTTTAAATGAGATACCTAAATCATTTTAACTACAATAGGATTTACTTCATTACCAGCATTAAATTGTTTTAAACAGTGGACTGACAGCCGTCTAGGAAGTATCACACTTCCCAGATCTAGCACACGCTAGGCAGTTCACTGCACATATTGTTTAACTTTTATTTGGTGGTCTTGTGTTCCATTTTAGGTAGTTCCTCCCAGCCAAAAGGAAGCTCTCACGATTAGTTGTGGATTCAGAAGTCATATGCGCACAACAACCTATCAACCATCATTTCAACAGGTATTCCTCCTACGCCCGTTATCCTATCTGTTTCGTCATTTTCAAAGAAACGTTTAAGAATCAAGTGAAACAGGCACTTCTTAAAATAGGGCGTCCTATATTCTACTCTCTATACAAATGTTAAGATATTAACCTTTAAGCTATTTAAAAATAAAACTTATGTTATTCTCTCAAACATCCATCTAGATGTAGAAATACCACCACAGTTACAAGCTGGGAATTTCATTTACCACATCTACCATGCAACTATTTCTTATTTTTATCGTCTTAAATTGATTTAAAATACTTTTCTCCTTCTGTTGTTTCAGCCATATTCTCTTCTTCACTACTATAAATAGAAACAAAAAATTCTACGTCATTGTTATGCAAGACACCAATTTGGTGTATGAAACTTCCCCTCCAGAAATCGACAATGGGATTTTTTCCACTGTAAACATGCCCTACCTATCTTAATTCTCAGTTGGTGCAATAGAAATGCCTTAGAAGGAGAAACCTGTTATCCTATAAAATTGACAAGGGAAATTTTGTAGGTAGCCTTATCAAAATTTTGTTCTGGTTCCTCGTCAGGGTCCCTCAGCATTTGGAATGTTGTAAAATCCCTTTCTGAGAAATCTAGTTTTCCAAACTTAGTCATTTTGGTCCTTTTTTGGCTGGGCGCACCTTTTGTCTATGTAACATAAAATAAATTTATGCCCCCTTTATTCCTTTGGCACACCCTTTGGAGTGTTAACACAACAATTGTTGCACCTCCCCGTGATGCACCTTTCTTGCCAGCGCTAAGGCACATGCGCCATCCTGTCAACAACAAAAATGTTGCGCCATTAATTGGTGCGCCAAGGCACTCAAAATTCATGTTGACAGTCCTAAATTTACGCTAAAGGCGTAGATAATTTCATGCTGACAAACAAATATCGGCGCCAAAGGGCACAAAGTTTTTCGTGTCGACAAGTATTTTGGTGCGCCCTCTAAAAAGTGGTTGGCACATTTATTACACTTTTGGCTATATATAGGCACATCCGCCCTGTGATTTTCACAATCAAAAACATGTGAAAAACTTTATTCCTCTGCACCTGTCAGCGCTCGTCATCCTCATGTCACGTTTGTGGACCCCACTTCGTTTCTCTCATTCTATATATTTTGGGTACGTGGTCCTTGCTTCTCTTGTTTTTTTGTTTTTGTTTTGGTTGGTTGTTTGTGAGGTGTAATGAAATGAATCTGAGGAAACCATAAACCCCTCCATCCCCTTTTTGTAAGTTTTCCCTCCCGAGCCATTTTCACCCTCTTTCCAGATCTACTGGCCTAGAGGGCTCTATCTCAAAAATGAACCCAGACCTCTTTGCTATGTTCCCCTCACTGTCGAATCATGTCGATAAAACCTAAAAAATCACAAACTCAAGAGGAGAGAAAACCTAAAAAGTTATCATTTCCACCCACGGTTTTCCTTTGGCACAAACGCCATTCCTGTTACATAAAACATAGTCGCGCCAAGAAGGCACACTGACCCCGATTACAGCATGCCAATTTCTTGCGCCATACAAAACTAGGAACTACCTTTCTTAGGTGCCGAATAATCTTGCTTACAACAACAAAGTGCCATGCAATATTTTCCTACGCAATGCGCCAAAGGCCCCCTTTGCGCACATAAAGTTAGTGTTACACACATTGACCCTGTGCCCCTCGGTGCACCAAAATTACCTGTTACATGTTACGTACCTGTGCCATTGGCACATCCTACTCCCATCCAACACCAAACTTATATGTTTCCAGTATAAAACTTCATATAATGGCGCAGGCGCACATCTGTCTACAACAACAATGATGTTATATGTAAATTTCCTATGCCCTGCGCCCTTTGGTGCTGATTTCTTCCTTGCAACACTCTGCTTCAGTGCGCCATACTTTTGACCCTGTAGCCTGCACTCTTCCTGTGCCCTGTGCCCAGAGGCTTTAAATTGCTAACTCATCATTCTGTAAAGCTTTGATGGAAGATCTGATAGCTAACATGGCTCTTCTATGTTGGACTTCGCTCCTTCTTCTTGCAAATCAGCAACTGAACTCAGATCCACATATGTCTACATCAAGCAAAAGACCAACCAAGTCTAAGGGTAAGGCTAAGCTTATAGAGGAAGAGATGAAATACAAATATCAAAGGGTCAGAATGCCCGAGTCCCAGGCAGAATGTGACCTAGATATCAGAGATTCTGAACTTGGCCACATTGACATGGAAGATTTTTGGGCCAGAACCAGGAGGGTCACAGGCAGTCCTTGGATGGACAAACTGGTGGGCAGTGGTCTACATTTTGCTAGGGGAATCCCCGTCAGTGCAGTGAATAACGAGTTTATGATGGTGGTGGCCCGTTGTTATAACAAAGACACAAGGTGTGTCGAAAACGAAAAGGGAGAGGTCATAATCAACCTCACTGCCCGGCACTTCGAGATCATGCTAGGCATTCCCCACCACTGACATTTTGTGGCTGTAAGCCAAGAAGACTGCATCAAGGCGTGGGAGGATAACGAAGACAAATGCATGCAGCTGATGAACAAAGTGTATTTGAAGAACAAGAAGGTGATAACCAGGTGGCCACAGGTTATTCACCGCAGTGACTTCTCTAAGGAACTGAGCGATACCATCACATTCCTAAGCAGAGTATTTGGGCTTTCTGATGCCCATTACTTTCACAAATGGATGCTCAGGTACCTGGAAACCATGAATAAGAACGTGCCTGATCAGCACTTTGAGTGGGCAGAGATCATAAGCAACACCATCTCTGAGCAGCTCCAACAACTCACCACAATGGGGAGGTTCTACATGAACTCCTACGTAGTCTACGCTGAAGCCTCAGAGAGGGATTATCCAGCACTGAGCCGATGTGGGGTTTGGCCTCAAGTGAAAATATATGAATACTACCCGGAGTTGAAGCTGGAGAACAACATCTCACAGTTTACCAAGATCAATGATGCTTTCTTCTACGGCATCATCTACCTTTTGAGGCCAAATATGACTCATGGTCAGATGACCAAGAGCATAGTCACAGCAACTGAGAAGTGGGGGGCATTATTTACCCAATTCCCCACCTTCACCTATCTCAGAGTAGCCAACTTCTTGGGGGAGCCCACCAAATTGCCAAGGTATGCTAGCCCTAAGCTGATCCTGTTGGAGTTGTCCAGACAGCTCATAACATATCATGAGAAGTGCCTGAAAAGGAAGAAGGTTGGAACTCCTTTCCCCCTCACAGTGGGCAGGTATACCTACTTCTCACACCAAAGCCCGAGAAATGTTTGCAGAACTAGAACTACTTAACCGAAAGCACAATTTCCCGACAAGGCCTACCTTTGATCCAAGAAATTACCTCCCAAAGGAAAAACTCGATCTGATCCACGTTCCACAGATCGAGGACATCTACATCGACCTGTATCACGAGGTCAAACTCAGGAGAAAGGATCACTCCCGCCTGGCCCTGGTAGAGATTATTCAATATGGCGTGGCCATTGTTCCAAAAGGTTATCAAACAACTGATCAAGAAGTTGATCAGGTATATCTAGACACGGATGGGGACAACTGGCTGTCTGAAATTGATAGGACAAAGGCACCTCAGACCATTGAGGTAAGGGTTAAGGACACATTGCAGCGAATAGAGCATTGGTGCAGAATGAACGGCCTTATCTACCTTGGAGTAGATTTCACCACATCCCATTTGGGAAATGCACCTATCAGGCCGAAACATCTGCCAAAGGGAAAAGGCAAAGATAAAGAGGGAGAATCAAGCTCTGCTCAAGAAGAAGCTCCTGAGAGTCCTCCTTCCGCCACACAAGAATAGGTTGTGAGCCTGGTATCTCCAGAGAAAGAAGCGGTAGAAGGTGTTCCGACGGGCACATCCATTTAGGATGTTGCCACTGCTACAACTACTGAGGTCCCTTCTATCCCTTCTCCCTCTCCTCCTTCCCCTCCTCACGTGACTCAACCAACCATCCCCTTGGTTGTTTCTTCTCCCCCGTCTTCTACTGTTCCCCCTTCCTCTTCCTCCATCTTCTCTTCCCTTGTGGAGCTATCCCCCACCATTTCTTCTCTCATTTCTTAGGTCCCTTCCACTCCCACAACTACTTCCCCTGCAGTATCTCCTCCTTCCATGAGCACTTTTTTGGCCTCTCTTTCAATGCCACCACCAAGTGTCTCAACACATTTCCCCTCGTCTACTGCAGCCGCTCCCTCTTCCACCTCTGGTCCCACTCCCTTAAGTCCAGCATGGATCTCTCAGCACCTAAGCCAGCATAAGAGGAAAGTCCCTATTGCACCTATGGACTTCTCCGTCATCCCAACAAAGGGGGCTAAGAAGCAAAAGCCCATAACCCGCTTCTCTCAGAGTGCATTTGGGGAGAGAGTAATGGAGATTACGTATCCCGATCCCTCCAAGGATAAAAAGGATCTGTCCCCTACAGATTATATAGTGACGCAGGTCACAATGGGAACGTCATCTGAGAGCCTTCAAGGAGAGGCCCTATCTGCGGTGGATGCCCTTTGCAAGAAACTTCAAGAAGCAAAGGAAGAGAAGAGGCTGCTAAAAGAACAGAATAAGCATCTTCTCCATGCCCTGCAGAAAATGGGTAGTGCACCTCCTACAACTGCCACTGAAACTCTTGAGGTCCTCAGTCAGGATAAGATAAATGAATACACCAAGATTGGTGAACAAGGCATGGCAGTATCCACCTGGAGAGACCAAATCCTCAAAGAAAGTGAGGGGGTAATCATCAAGTTCACCGAGCTATATCATAACATTGATCAGGGGAACAAGGAACTCCAGGATTGCAAGACCTATCTCCGAAGAGTTTGACCATGCTAGGTTATAACATGAGACATTCCAGAGGATGCTCGACTGTTCAGTCAAAGATTTAATTGAATTCGGTGTCTTTGATCACCCCAGAGCACCCAACAAAATTCTTGCTACTTTGGACTACCGGGTCGATCAGATGGAATTCATTCTAGAGAAGATAGATAAAGTCAAGGAGGAAGCCCTAGCTGCCTTGCATCAAATGGAGTAAATTGTCCTGAGGATGTCTCCAGGCTTGCTCACTCCTTCATACGCCTTGAGGAAGGTAGATGAAACCGTCCAGATCTTCAAGGAGATCATCTCTCAAGGGCTCGGGCCAGAAGCCACTTTTGACACTGAATCTATCAATAACCTTCTAGCCTACCATGATTTTATAGGGTACCTGATGGAGGCAGGTAATGAATACTTCAAGCTCCCAGAAAATCTTAGAGATGATCCGGAGACTTGCAAAGTTATCGGCGATCACCACAAGGGTCCTTCCCAGGATCTACTTCAATCGATGATCAACAAGTTCATGGAGTATCAAACTCAGTTCCACATTGCCTCTCCTGAACAACAACAAGATACCCCCTTTCAGCCATGAGACGACGACGAATATCCTTCCTCCTCTTGGCTTTCTTTTTGTAATATTTAAAAGTATGTTGGCATAAATGATGACATCATCCATGTTGCATCATGGGATGTTGTCATCCACCAAGTTTCCCTAAGTCAACAGTTGACTTTTAGATATTTTGTAAATATTTTTGTAGTTAGTTGTTGGTTTCTTTTTTCCTTCTCTCTTCTCCTTCTTCTATATATACTTGGATACTTGTTGTATTCAAGGGTGGACACTTTTTAGATGAAAAATAGAAGTGAGAAGAAAAGACTTTGACTTTTGTAACAGAAGAAAACATAATACAAATATTAAGACTTTGTGCTGAATATGTGTGTCATGGAAATTTGATCTTTCTTATGTCAGATCTATGCGTTTATTCTGTTGGATCATCTCTACTTTTTTGTCATTTGTTCATCAGTATTGCTTTGTTCGTTTATGCAAGTAGGTTTGGCTCCATTTATTACCAATCCCAAAATATAGACCCTCTGACCTTTCTACTTTGGAATTCATTTCTTTACTCCCTTTGGATCAAATATTTCTTCGTCCTTCCCTTTATTCCTTTCTTTTCACAGTTGGAAACACC
The DNA here is from genome assembly GCA_019776745.2 of Taxus chinensis. NCBI lineage: Eukaryota > Viridiplantae > Streptophyta > Pinopsida > Cupressales > Taxaceae > Taxus > Taxus chinensis. The sequence continues at coordinate 277,589,713 of CM034155.1, forward strand.
CCTACTGGGATGAGATCCCAAACCTCGAAGGTAGAATATTGTGAGACATGCGCAGATTCTCGCTAGTAGAATAGCAATAAACCAGTTTCACTTTGTTGTCTCAAAGAGGGGCTATGCCCTGCACACTGTTGGCTCGTCTATCCATAGATCTGCCCAAGCTACAGATTTTAGGACCAACATTTTTTGGTGACTCCACTGGGAATTGAAACAGATCTATGGTAGTGGTATGTTAGAAAATCAATAAAAAAAAAAAATTGAAAATCACTACCTGTTTACAAAGTTTAACTTTTGTTCAAAATCCAAATTTTTTGTAAAAATGCTCTAAACTGAAAATTTTCTTCAGAGATACATAGATCTTGACTAGTTAGAGATTTTTAGTTCACTGAGTTTTTTCAAAAACCTGTATTTTTCCGTAGATCTGAGATTCTGATAGTTTACAAAAAATTTCAAACCCTTGAAAAAGTCAACTCTAAGATCCGAAAATGAGCTTACTAAGTTTTACCATCATTTTATCCTCATTGATCTTTGTCATTAAACCGCAATCAGTTTTCAAAAGAGGGATAAAATTAAATATCTAAAAAAGTACATGCTGCTGATTTTTGTCAATAAAATCAGAAAATCAGCAAGTACAATAAAAAGAGTTCTTTAATCTACTCCGAAATATTACAGATCTGAAAGTTACACTGGCGGGTGAACCATTTACTCGTAGCAGGAGAGCTCATGGAGAAGTTGATCCTACTTTCGATCTACTTCAAAGGCACAACTTCAGTGTTACACCAGCACGCTTCTCGTCACTGAGTTCAGCTGATCGGTCAGCCAGAAGTGTCTCGCCTCCACGAAGGTATCATTCTTTACAAGGAGCATCCACATCCCTTTGCAATGCTTTGTTGCTCAGTGGAACCATCCTCCCTGCTCGCGTCCTTTTTCTATTTTCAAATGGCAGTACCATGGGGAAATGCTATGGGCCCTCTTGCTTTGCCACATCCTGTTCACGCACTCCCTCATGGAAACTGAAAGAATTTCCCAAGATTTGATGGGAGTGGGAACCAAAGTACGGATTCACACATATCTGCATTCGTCATGTCATGCAGCATTCTGGATGTGACCCATGAAGATGTGTCAGTTCGTCTCTTTCTAGAGACCTTGCAAGGACCTGCAGCAGAATGGTTTCAACATTTGCTGGCCGGATCTATCACTAGTTGGGCCACATTACGAACTGCATTTGAAGACAGGTATAAGCCTTCAGAAGACGCGTTTGCATTACTATCAAAGATCACTCACCTGAAGAAGGAGGTCAATGAAACCATGCACGATTTCATCGCTCGTTTCAACTCACTCATCAATCATGTTCTGCCTGCCATGCTGCCAACACCAGAAAATAAAAAGTGTTTCTTCGTCAACACCATGAGCTCAAAAGTAAGTTTCTTACTCTTGCAAGAACAAGTCGCTACTTTGGTTCTCGCCCAAGCTGCTGCCATATGGATTGAAGATAACTTGCTAATATCTGGTGAATTAAAAAGAGAAACGTCCAAGCCCAAAGCTTCTACTCCTTCTCCCATCACTTCATCTGATTCGACATTTCAAAAGATGGTGAATGACTTGTTCGCGTTGAAAAAGTAGTTTGCTCAGGCTTCCCCTAGCTCTTCGTACCGGGATGTCCCACAAAGAAATTTCACTTCCAACAACATCCCGCAAAGGCCGTGTTTGCCTACAACTACTCTGCGGTTGGCACTTGAGGATGCTCCGGTCAATGCCTTAGTCGAGATCGAGGAGGAGTAGAATTATGAAGAACCTTCAGTGCCAGGTGAAGATGATCAAGATGTCAGTGAACCGACTGGCGACTCTACTATCAGGTATATGGAATTTGAGGAGGAGGAATCTAATGAAGAAGAGGGTACCCAAGGATATGCGAGCGGGTAGTCTTATGTTGTTTTCACCCGCTCTCAAGGAAAAGAAGCAGAAGTTGCTGCCAGGATACAAAAAGAGAAGGCCATGTCAAACAGACCTCCAACCATTGCAAAAAGAGGTAATCCCCTTCCTGCTCAACCTGTTATTAAGTCTTTTTTGAAGAAATATTTTTCCCCTATCTCCCCTTCGAATCAGCCCTCTCATATTCCTATCAAGACTAGTAATCCTACCCTACCATCGCGAAATGAGGGACTCATTCCTTCATCAATGCAACCCTTGGCCGCGTTTGACATAATTGATCATGCTAAAAAGACCAAGATCCAAATGTCTGAAGCCGAGTATCTTCAGTCAAACCCTGAGCAACTTGTAAGGTTGACCGAATATATTCAAATCCAAGCTGTCATAACTTCTCAAGTCTCCCATAAAGGAATTCTTTCTACTCCTCCTTCATCTCACATAAACGTTGCCTCAACTTCTACATCAGGAAAAATAGAACCTTTCTATCTCTCCCTCCTAATCAATGGTCACAAACTAAGCAACTGCATAATTGATTCTGGGGCTTCCGATAATGTCATGCCAGCAAAAGTTACCCATGCCTTGGGCCTCACCCTTACCAAGCCTTTTGGCAGATGTTACTCCTTGGAAACCAAACAGGGTCCCTTGATTGGTCAAATCAAAGATGCACAGTTCACATTTGCAGTGTTCCCAGAGAAAAGAGTAAAGATGACCGTCCTCGTTGCCGATATTCTGGCAGCATATGGAATTCTACTAGGAAGGAGCTTTTGCAGTGAAGTTGGTGGAGAGATTCATATGGACTGGTCTAAGGCCAGAATCCCCGTCAAAGGTGTAATGCAAACATTGGAGCCGGAATCTCAAAAGAAGTACTTGGTTACTAATTCTGATGACCCCAAAGCCCAAATTCTCTTCGAATCATCAGGGATGAGAAACTATTTCTTATCTACAGAGTCTGATAAAATGGACATTCTCATCCAAGAGAAAGGATCTTAACAAGATATGGATGTTGCAGTTTGATGGTAGCTGTGCAACTAGCGGATGCGGTGCTGGAGCTGTGTTAATTTCCCCGGAGGAAGAGATTATTCCTCTCTCTTTCAAGTTGTAGTTTTTCAACATGAATAATACTGCTGAGTATGAATCTTTGCTACTTGGCATGCAGGCCGCAAAAGAAAGGGGAATCAAGAACCTAAAAGTACAAGGTGATGCAGAGCTGGTCGTAAATCAAGTAAAAAGGATATACCAAGTAAAAAATGAAAGGCTCAGGCATTACCGCAACGCAGTATGGGATAGCATTGAAGAATTTGATGCTTTTTCAATAAAATCCATTCCAAGAGCTCAGAACGACATGGCCGACTCATTAGCCATCTCAGCATCCCTCATGCTCCCTCACCCAGGGTTGAAAACAGACACATATACCATTGAAGTAGTTTTCCACCCAAGCGTGCCAGACAATTCTCAGCACTGGCAGGTATTCAACGATGACAATCAACTTATTTCCTTTCTGGAAAAGGTGGAAAATTTCAGTGAGCTTCATTTTGAAGGATCCACTTCTGCATGCCATGAATCTGTTACTGATCAAGATGATGAATCAAAAGGAAGTGATGGCATATGTCAGCTCAAAGGAAATAAAATTCCAAAAGGTTTGGTTTCTCTGGAATGTTTGTTCGACAGACATGATCATTTTGTCAGGAAGAAAAGGCAAGATAATCCTAACTCCTCCCCAGAGACTGAGCTAGTCAATCTAGGTACTATGGAACATCCGCAGTTTGTGAACATCAGAAAATGTTGCACACCTGAAGAAAAGTGGAAGTTTGTCAAATTGCTGAAGAAATATATGGACGTATTGGCATGGTCTTATGCTGATCTAAAGTCTTTCAAGCCGAAGGACGTCCAGCATGACATCCCATTGAAGGGAGATGTCAAACCCTTTCGCCAGAAACAAAGGCACTATAATCCCAAGGTCTCGGGTACCATCCAGGTGGAAATACAGAAAATGTTGGATGCAAGAATCATTTTTCCTATCCATCACAGTACCTGGGTCACAAATATCATGCCAGTACAAAAAAAGAATGGAGAAATACGCATCTGCGTAGATTTTCGCAACCTGAATCAGGCGTCCTTGAAGGACAACTACCCGCTTCCCATAATGGATCAGGTTCTGTAGGCAGTAACTGGATCAGAAATGTTGTCCATGCTTGATGGTTTTTTGGGCTACAATCAGATTGAAGTCTCGCCTGAAGACCAATTCAAAACAACATTCACTACCCCCTGGGGTACATTCACCTACAGCAGGATGCCCTTTGGCTTAACCAACGCTGGCGCCACCTTCCAGCGGGAAATGGACTTCGCGTTCAAAGGTATGATGGGGAAGGTCATCGTAGTTTATTTGGATGACTTAACTGTGTTCTCTAAACAGTGAAATGATCATTGTGATCATTTGGAGCAAGTATTGAATAGATGCCGAGAACATGGGATCTCCCTAAATCCAAAAAAGTCTATTTTCAGGGTCACAGAAGGAAAGTTGCTAGGACACGTGGTCAGAAAAGAAGGGACATGAAGATAGATGCCAAAAGGGTTAGGGATGTTTAGAGCCTTACTTTACCCATAAGCAAAACCAGTTCATTCACTCCTTCAGAAAAGTGAATTTTCTCAGGCGCTTTGTTCCTGACTTTGCTGAAAAGACTCACCACATATCAAACATGATGAAAGGGTCACAAACTTTCCGGTGGAGCGAAGAAGGAAAGACGTCATTCGAGGATATAAAAGCCTCCGTCACTCACGCACCAGTCCTGGTATGTCCCGATTTCTCCAAGGATTTTATCATGTATAGCTATGCATCTGAGCATACTGTATCGGCCATCTTAATGCAAAATAATTCTGAGGATGTTGAATCCCCAATCGCGTTCATGAGCTCTCCCCTCAAGCCTCACGAATTGAAGATGTCTCAGTTGGAAAAACATGCCTTCGCCATTGTCAAAGCAGTCAAGAACTTCAGGTATTATATTCTAAACTCTCATACAGTGGTTCTGGTTCCTGACACGGCAGTCAAGTCAATCTTAACTCAACAGGAGTTAGGGAGCTTGCGAGGGAATTGGATCGCAAAGGTCCAGGAGTATGATCTAGATATAAAACCAACCAAGCTGGTAAGAGGCAAGGGTCTATGTCAGCTCATGGCTGAAAACCAAGATTCAGAAGATTCTGGAGAAAAGGATGATTGTGTCGATGGAACACAAGGTCAGTTAGAGAAAGTTGATTCTCTACCCATGGTTCTATTTATCGCAACTAGTGACGAATGGTATTCTGATATCACCTTCTTTCTCACTTATGGTGAGTGCCCAGCTCATCTAACTTCAAAGGAGAAGCGTACTATAAAGCTCAGAGCAGCCAGATATGTCATCTGGGATGACGGTTTATACAAACATGGAATTGATGGCATCTTCTTGCGATGTGTTGACAAGCCACAGCAGATAAAGTTACTTGAGAGTTTTCATGATTCAGCCTGTGGTGGTCATTTCTCCTCTTCCATTACAGCACACAAGATCATCTGGGCCAGGTACTATTGGCCAACACTATTTCAAGATACAGCCACCTGGGTAGCAAAATGTGAGCTCTGCCAACAATTTGTTGGCAAACCAAAATTGGCTGCTTTTCCCCTCAGGCCGGTCGTTATTGACAAACCATTCAGGTAATGGGGAATCAACTTTATCGGAGCACTACATCCCCAATCGAGTGTTGGACATAGTTATGTCCTAACAGCAACAGATTACTTCACCAAATGGGTGGAGGCCATACCTGTTCAAACATGCCACTTTTGAAGTTGTTTGGAGTTTCATCAAAAAGGATATCATTGTAAGGTTTGGCATTCCAAACAAGATTGTTGCTAATAATGCTTCCAATATTTCCTCTCGGGAAGTTATCAATTTTTGCTATGAATATGGAATAACCTTGGCTCACGCCTCGGATTATTACCCCCAGGGAAATGGTCAGGCAGAATCCAGTAATAAAAACTTAGTGACCATCATACGGAAGCTAGTTGATGAGAATCAACGAACGTGGCACAAGTCATTGTATGATGCTTTGTGGGCAGACCGCATTACTCCCAAGAGGTCTCTTGGTATGTCACCTTTTCAAGTGTTATATGGAATCGACGCTGAGCTTCCCATTTCTGCAGAACTTCCTGCTGTGCTTGGCACGAGCGATTGAAGATGAGACTTTCCAAAATTCTCTTGAAAAGAGGATCATGTATCTAGCAGAGCTCGAAGAAAAAAGAGTAAGAGTGGTTGACAGGATCACTGAACATCAGAATCAAGTCAAGAGACTGTTTGATAAAAAAGCTAAGCAAAGAGATTTTCAGGTGGGAGATCTCGTCCTTTTGTGGGACAAACGAAGAGAGCCAAAGGGCATGCATGGAAAATTTGATTCTCTATGGAGAGGGCCTTTCAAGATCAAACAGCTCAATGAAGAGAATAGTCTTCTATCTCTCGTATCTAGACGGAAATGATCTCTCGCTTTCCTATAGCAGGCAACATCTCAAAATATTCAGGAAGTAGAGCCTACTCTCTTCTTTATACAGTTTGCTTTACGTCGTGTGTTTGCTTTTTTTGTCACCCTTGTTTTTGACTCTGTAACCCAATGGATAGGCACATGTTGATCTGGGGTTCTCTACCCTTAAGCTTCACTCAAAGATAGTCCCCAGAAAGAGCCAGCTGTTATCCTGTAAAATTGACAAGGGAAATTTTACAGGTAACCTTACCAAAATTTTGTTCTGGTTCCTCGTCAAGGTCCCTCAGCGTTCGGAATGTTGTAAAATCCCTTTCCGGGAAATCTAGTTTTCCGAACTTAGTCATTTTGGTCCTTTTTTGGCTGGGCGCACCTTTTGTCTATGCAACACAGGATAAAATTGCACCCCCTTTATTCCTTTGGCACACCCTTTGAAGTGTTGACACAACAATTGTTGTGCCTTCCCGTGATGCGCCTTTCTTGCCTGCGCCAAGGCGCATGCACCTTCCTATCAACAATAAAAATGTTGCATCGTGTTTTTGTGCGCCAAAGTGCTCAAAATCTCATGTTGACAGTCTTAAATTTGTGCTAAAGGCGCAGATAATTTCATGTTGACAAAAACATATCCGTGCTAAAGGGCAGAAAGTTTTTCAATGTCGACAAGCATTTTGGTGCGCCCTCTAAAAAGTGGTTGATGCACATTTATTACACTTTTGGCTATATATAGGCGCATCCACCCTGTCACTTTCATAATCAAAAACACGTGAAAAACTTTATTCCTCTACACTTGTCAGCACGCCCATCATCCTCATGTCGCGTTCATGGACCCCACTTCGTTTCTCTCTTTCTATATATTCTGGGTAAGTGGTCCTTGCTTCTATTGTGTTTTTGTTTTGTTGATTGTTTGTGAAGTGAAATGAAATGAATCTGAGGAAACCATAAACCCCTCTAACCTATTTTTGCAAATCTTTCTTCCCAAGCTGTTTTCACCCTCTTTCAATATCTGTTGGCCAAGAGGGATCTGTCTCAAAAATGAACCTAAGACCTCTTTGTTAAGTTCCCTTCACTGTTGAATCATGTCCATAAAACTCTGAAAAATCACAAACTTAAGAGGTTAGAAAACCTAAAAAGTCATCTTTTCCACCCATAGTTTTTCCTTTGGTGCAAACGTCATTCCTACTACATAAAACACAGTCGTGCTAAGAAGGTGCACTGATTCCTGCTTATAACACGCACAATTTCTTGTGCCATACAAAACTAGGATAAAACCTATCTTTGGTGCTGGTGCACATCCCGTTTACAACAACAGAATTCTATTATGCAATATTTTCATGCGCCGCACTTAAGGCCCCCATTAGCGCACATAAAGTTAGTGCTACACACATTGATCTTGCACCCCTCAGTGCACCAAAATTCCCATATTACATGTTACACATCTGCGCCATAGGTGCATCCTGCTCCTATGAAACACCTAACTTATTTGCACCCAGTATAGAAAAACTACATGTAATGGAATAGGCACACATCTGTTCTACAACAACAAAGATGTTATATGCATATTTCCTGCACCCTGTGCCCTTTGGCGCTGATTCTTTCCTTGCAACACTCCACTTTAGTGCACCATAATTTTAACCCTACAGCCTGCACTCTTCCTGCACCCTATGCCCAGAGGCTTTAAATTGATAACTCTTCATTCTGTAAAGCTTTGATGGAAGATTTGATAGCTAACATGGCTCTTCTGCATTGGACTTCACTCCTTCTTGCAGATCAACAACTGAACTCAGATCCACATATGTCTACATCAAGCAAAAGACCAACCAAGTCAAAGGGTAAGGGTAAACTCGTGAAAGAAGAGATGAAATACAAATATCAAAGGGTCAGAATGCCCGAGTCCTAGGCAGAATGTGACCTAGATATCATAGATTCCAAACTTGGCCACATTGACATGGAAGATTTCTAGGCCAGAACTAGAAGGGTTACAGGTAGTCCTTAGATGGACAAACTAGTGGGCGGTGGTCTACATTTTGCTGGGGGAATCCCCGTCAATGCAGTGAATAACGCGTTTATGATGGTGGTGGCCCGCTATTATAGCAAAGACACAAGGTGTGTCGAGAATGAAAAGGGTGAGATCATAATCAACCTCACTGCCCAACACTTTGAGATCATGCTAGGCATTCCCCACCACTGACATTTTGTGGCTGTAAGATAAGAACACTGCATCAAGGAGTGGGAGGATAACGAAGAAAAATGCATGCAGCTGATGAACAACGTGTATTTGAAGAATAAGAAGGTGATAACCAGGTGGCCACAGGTTATTCACCGCAGCAACTTCTCTGAGGAACTGAGTTATACCATCACGTTCCTAAGCAGAGTATTTGGGATTTCTGATGCCCATTACTTTCACAAATGGATGCTCAAGTACCTGGAAACCATGAATAAGAATGTGCCTGATCAACACTTTGAGTGGGTAGAGATCATAAGCAGCACCATCTCTGAGCAGCTCCAACAACTCACCACAACAGGGAGGTTCTACATGAACTCCTACGTAGTCTACGCTGCAGCCTCAGAGAGGGATTATCGAGCACTGAGCCGATGTGGGGTTTGGCCTCAGGTGAAAATATATGAATACTACCTGGAGTTGAAGCTGGAGAATAGCATCTCATAGTTTACCAAGATCAATGATGATTTCTTCTACGGCATCATCTACCTTTTGACGCCAAATATGACTCATGGTCAGATGTCCAAGAGCATAGTCACAGCAACTGAGAAGTGGGGGGCATTATTTACCCCATTCCCCACCTTCACCTATCTTAGAGCAGCCAACTTATTGGGGGAGCCCACCAAATTTCCAAGGTATGTTGGCCCTAAGATGATCCTGTTGGAGCTATCTAGACAGCGCATAACTTATCATGAGAAGTGCCTGAAAAGGAAGAAGGGCGGAACTCCTTTCCCCCTCACAATGGGTAGGTATACCTGCACTTCTCACACCAAAGCCCATGAAATGTTAGCGGAATTGGAGTTGCTTAACTTAAAGCACAATTTCCCGGCAAGGCCCACCTTTGATCCAAGAAATTACCTCCCAAAGGCAAAACTCGATCCGATCCATATTCCACAGATCGAGGACATCTACATCGACCTATATCACGAGGTCAAACTCAGGAGAAAGGATCACTCCCACCTGGCCCTAGCAGAGATTATTCAATATGGCGTGGCCATTGCTCCAAAAGGTTACTAAACAACTTATCAAGAAGTTGATCAGGTGTATTTAGACACGGATGGGGACAACTGGCCATTTTCTGAAATTGACAGGAAAAAAGCACCTCAGACCATTGAGGTAAGGGTTAAGGAGACACTGCGGCGAACAGGAGCATTGGTGCAGAATGAACGGCCTTATCTACCTTGGAGTAGATTTCACCACGTACCCTTTGGGAAACGCACTTGCTAGGGAGAAATATCTACCAAAGGGAAAAGGCAAAGATAAAGAGGGATAATCGAGCTCTGCTCAAGAAGAAGCTCCTGAGAGTCCTCCTTTCGCCACACAAGAACAGGTTGTGAGCCTATTATCTCCAGAGAAAGAAGCGGCAGAAGGTGTTCCAATGGGCACATCCATTCAGGATGTTGCCACTGCTGCAACTGCCGAGGTCCCTTCTATCCCTTCTCCCTCTCCTCCTTCCCCTCCTCATGTGACTCAAACAACCATCCCCTTGGTTGTTTCTTCTCCCCCATCTTCTACTGTTCCCCCTTCCTCTTCCTCCATCTTCTCTTCCCTTGCAGAGCTGTCCCCCACCATTTCTTCTCTCATTTCTCAGCTCCCTTCCACTCCCAAAACTACTTCCCCTACAGTATCTCCTCCTTCTGTGAGCACTTTACTGGCCTCTCTTTCAATGCTGCCACCAATTGTCTCAACGCATTTCCCCTCGTCTACTACAGCTGCTCCCTCTTCCACCTCTGGTCCCACTCCCTTAAGTCCAGCATGGATCTCTCAACACCTAAGCCAGCATAAGACGAAAGTCCCTATTACACCTATGGACTTCTCCATCATCCCAACAAAGGGGGCTAAGAAGTAAAAGCTAATAACCCGCTTCTCTTAGAGCGCATCGGGAGAGAGAGTAATAGAGATCACGTATCTTGATCCCTCCAAGAATAAAAAAGATATGTCCCCTACAGATTATACAATGACGCAGGTCACAATGGGAACATCATCTGAGATCCTTCAAGGAGAGGCCCTATCTGTGGTGGATGCCCTTTACAAGAAACTTCAAGAAGTAAAGGAAGAGTAGAGGCTGCTAAAAGAACAAAATAAGCATCTTCTCCATGCCTTGCAGAAAATGGGTAATGCACCTTCTACAACTGCCACTGAAACTCCTGAGGTCCTTAGTCAGGATAAGATAAATGAATACGCCAAGATTGGTGAACAAGGCATGGCAGTATCTTCCTAGAGAGACCAAATCCTCAAAGAAAGTGAGGGGGTAATCGTCAAGTTCACCAAGCTATATCAGAACATTGATCAGGGGATCAAGGAATTCCAAGTGATTGCAAGACCTGTCTCCGAAGAGTTGAACCATGCTAGGTTACAACATGAGACGTTCCAGAGGATGCTCGACTGTTCAGTTGAAGATTTAATTAAATTTAGGGTCTTTGATCACCCCAGAGCACCCAATAAAATTCTTGCTGCTTTGGACTAATAGGTCGATCAAATGGAATTCATCCTAGAGAAGATAGATAAAGTCAAGGAGGAAGCCCTGGATGCCTTGCATCAAATGGAGAAAATTGTCCTGAAGATGTCTCCAAGCTTGCTCACTCCTTCATACACCTTGAGGAAGGTAGATGAAACCATCTAGATCTTCAAGGAGATCGTCTCTCAAGGGCTAGGGCCAGAAGCCACTTTTAACACTGAATCCATCAATAACCTTCTGGCCTACCGTGATTTTATAGGGTACCTGATGAAGGCAGGTAATGAATACTTCAAGCTCCTAGAAAAGGTCAGAGATGAACGGGAGACTTGCGATGTTATCGGCGATTGCCACAAGGGTCCTGCCTAAGATCTACTTCAACCGATGATCAGCAAGTTCATGGAGTATCAGACTCAGTTCCACATTGCCTCTCCTAGACAACAACAAGATACCCCCTTTTAGCCACAAGATGATGATGAATATCCTTCCTCCTCTTGGCTTTCTTTTTTAATATTTAAAAGTATGTTGGCATAAACGATCACATCATCCATGTTGCATCATGTGATGTTGTCATCCACCAAGTTGCCCTAAGTCAACAGTTGACTTTTAGATATTTTGTAAATATTTTTGTAGTTAGTTGTTGGTTTCTTTTTTCCTTCTCTCTTCTCCTTCTTTTATATATACTTGGATACTTATTGTATTCAAGGGTGGACACTTTTTAGATGAAAAATAGAATTGAGAAGAAAAGACTTTGTACTTTTGTAAGAGAAGAAAACATAATACAAATATTAAGACTTTGTGCTGAATATGTGTGTCATGGGCATTTGATCTTTCTTATGTCAGATCTATGTGTTTATTCTGTTGGATGCATCTCTACATTTTTGTCATTTTTTCATCAGTATTGCTTTGTTCATTTATGCAAGTAGGTTTGGATCCATTTATTACCAATCCCAAAACATAAACCCTCTGACCTTTCTGCTTTGGAATTATTTTCTTTTCTCCCTTCAAATTTATCTTATCTCCTCTCCCCGCTCCATTCCCTTCCCTTCACAGTCGGAAATAACCCAACTGGTATGAGATCCCAAACTCCCGAAGGTAGAATATTGTGAGACATGTGCAGATTCCTACTGGTAGAATAGCAATAAACCAGTTTCTCTTTGTTTTCTCAAAGAGGGGCTATGCCCTGCACACTGTTGGCTTGTCTATCCATAGATCTGCCCAACCAACAGATTTTCATACCAACAAAACCAAAATTTTCAATTTGCAGTCAACCTTCTTTAGTATTGTTATTTCATTTACTATAAATTTATAAAAAAACTCAATATTCCCTAACATTCTACTGAAAAAAATTTCAACATGGACAACTAAAAAAATTATTGCAATCAAGTTCGTAGAAGTATACATTTAGAAAATTAAGTTCTTTAGTGATTAAACACATCTGATCATCCTTAACCTTTGTTATATACATATGGTTGTCATATTAAATGATAATTTAAGGTCTGCCATACTAAGCAAAAATATAGACCAGACATACCATGTCCAAACAAATACGCTCCATAAAAAAATGATTTTTCTGAAATGTAAGATTGATTAAATGCTTGGAACATCTAACATTATATCAACATATGTCTTTTATTCTGTGTTGCTTTTAAAAACTGGATTACTCCCTCCAACTAAGAAATAATCACTTCAATTTCTACCCATATTGAACCTATAAATCTCCCCAACATTTGTTTCACTGTACTTCATTCTACCCTTATATTTTTGTCCTAAATATATATGCCCCACTAGGTTGTAACAATAGAAGGACATAACAAACATAGACCCATTTAAAAAGCAAAGCCTACACCAAAGGATTACTCCCAACCAAATTCATGTCGGCATAACCTTGCTCCTCCTGGAGTGACCACTAGTTTATGATTATATGCATAAAAATAACCTATCCACATATTGAGTATTTTAGGATATGCAAAATGATGGTAAATAATTTTTAATTCATTCCACAATTGATTAGAGACATAGTTAAGGGATTATAGTTTTTGGAAAAAATGTCATTTCGGTGAAGAAATATTTTAAAGATGTTTATGAACTTATATATCAATATGGAAATATTTTTAAATTTATACCATTTGTAGACACCCATAATTATGCCCGAGCAATTTAAATACTTAAATTGTATTAATTATCTCCTTTCCCGCAAATTGGCAACATTTCATCAAAAGATCTCATCTTCTCTCCTATCATCATTAATTAATTACACTATGCTAATTAATTAAGTCACCTATCCAACAAATATCCTAATTAATGACCTTCCATTAATTAATCTCCCTTACTATCTAGACTAATTAATTATTATTAATTAATTAGCATCCCCTTTCATTTAACCAATAAATCAATATTCAATTGATTTAATCCCCTTCTATAGTCTAAATCATGTTAATATTCCTCTAAAAGCTTTTATAAGCTTGCACATCTATTAATTAAATCATCTTGATTAATTAAAAGGCCCCCTTTATCCACATGAGTCACTAAAGGACAAACAAACCCTCCTAAAGTTAACTCAACCCTATCTAAACCCCCCTTATCCACAACTAACTCAACATCCCTATTATCCCACATGCAAAGGGATGTAGTGGTTCCTTTATCCATTGGGCTATATAAAGATCCCTCCTCCTACCTTTACACTTACACCTAAATTCCTTGAGAAGAAAAAAGCAAAGCACATAGCAAATAGACTAAAAGCTTTCCTTTGTTATTCTTGAGAATTCACCACTTGAAGAGTTAAGCCTCTTTTTCTAGCCAAAGTGCTTGGGTTATATGGGAGGTGTCAAAAGGGTCTTGTAGCCCAACTTTGATAAGCTCTCATTCCTAGGTTCTTGGATATCAAAAACAACCACTTTGATTGCCATGGAGCCTACATAGGTCCATTTAATTTTGTTGTTAATCAAAAGAGTAGAGGTTCTTGACAAATTTGCATGCTTAGTTTGATTTATGCTTTGAAGTTTTAAATGCAAATAATGTTATTGTCTAACCTTGTTTATCTCTTATCTTGATGGTGCTTTAGACTTTGCTTTAACTTTGTTATTTAAGATTACCAGGTGTTAGTCTTTATTTTCATTAACTTAGCTTAAGCACAAACCTATGCACACATTTGGCACACCCGGTGGGAGCTAGTCCCTTGGCATTTTAGTTTAAATTTTATTTTTTTTGGCTAACTTTTGATATGCACATGTAATAATTAATTTCCTTTTTCTTGGAATTTTTGCTAATATTATATGTGTAGGTTCTTGTTCATAGCCATCATTTTAATGGGTTGTTGCCATTTTAAAACTAACTTGCTAAAATTTGAAGTATTGTGATATTTTTTGTGTTTTTTGCCATGTTTTGGTTATAGGAGTGGCGCAGGAGCACTAACAGGAGTGCAGGCACATTTATGGTGGCACAGGAACCTCTCGGGTGGCACAGGAACACTGTCAGAGTCTAAATATCTATCTATTGACCTTGGGGCAAGCGCACTAATCCCGGTGCACATACCCTAACTAGAGCGCAGGCGCGTTAACCCGAGCATAGACGTCATTTCGTATTGTACCTTCACTGCAACATAAAACCTGTCAGACCAGTGCATACACCCTAACCCAAGTGCACATGCTTTTCTGGTGGTGCATACACTTTTCTAGTGGCACAAGAATTTTATCATAATCTGATACTGTTTTAATTAGCGGTGGCGCACACGCTTTTCCGGTGGTGCACACACTTTTTCGGTGACGCACACGCTTTTCTGGTAGCGCAAGCACTCTGTGTGAATCTAATCTTGTATTTTATCAGAGGTGGTTCATACATCTTTCTAGTGGCGCACACGCCTCTCGGGTGGCACAGGTACACTGTAATTTGGAAAAACACAGAGTAGCACATCCTCCCTAACCCATGTGCAGGTGCCAAAATAGGGGTGCAGGTGTCTTTTTGTTTTTTTGAGATTAATGTGTTAGGGCTCTAACTTTATTACAGGTTTTATCTAATTAAATACTTATTTTTGTAGGGTGTTTTTATATTCTTTTACTTGATTAGATAAACTTTTCATGCTTTCTTACAAGAATAAGACTGTGTATGCTCTTCCCTCACGTCCCTTGGGAATCAGAAATGATTCTTAGGTCTTTTTGATGCTTCAAAATTGTTAGGAATATTTGAATTGGAATGGGTTAACTTGGTGTGTTTGAATTAAAGTGTTTTTCCATTTGATATATTTTTAGATTTTGGAAACATCATGTATGCTCTTCTCTTGCGTCCTTGGATGATCTTGAGAATCAGAAATGATGTTTACTCTTTTGATGGAAAACTACTAAACCCATCGTACAGGACCAAAACACCACGCTTGTCAAAGAAAGAAGGAATAAAATGAAGTCAAAAACTACTAATACAATTGTCATACAGTTTTCCAAAATTTGTTCAAGCAAACCACACCTAATTAAACAAGATAAAAAGAACAACATATTCAAAACACTGTATTACAAGTTTTGGAAAAGGGTACGTCCTTATCTACTCAACTGGAACATAAAACCTTAAGCTATAACAATGGGGGTGGTTCTAGGAACCCCAAAGTAGTCCATGCAAGAGGGAACCTTGTGGATGAAATGGGAAGTGCTCCGCACTACCTACTTGACTAGTGATTCCTTTGTGAGATAGCATTACTGGTTGTCTGTATGGCAACCCCAGTGATAGTACATGAAGAGGCACTAGTTGTCTACTATTCTTGAAGGGGGTAAAGTAAAGCCAAGATACTCCCAAACTAGTCAGTGTGACTTTTTGGGTAAATCACGCTCGCTTAAGACAACTTTGTAACACCTAGGATGAGAGAACCACCTAGGAAGATATTCTTTGGCTAGGAGCCCACTTTGACCACTCTAAAAACAAGTGTTGAGTTGTGAGCCATATTTTCATCACGAAACATGTGACATGTTACTTTCGCTTAGTTTTTTTTACTTTCCTTAGGGCGAGGTGAAACTCTGCCAAAGTGAAGCTAGCATTTATTATCCCCATTTTTGATCTACTTCCTTCATGTTCTTTTGACACTTTGTTGATCAAACGAAAGGTGATTAACTTTGTGTTACCAATCAATTTTTTTTGCCACTTTTTTGTCCATTTACACCCATCTATGTTTGCGGCTAGGTAAGTTAAACATCTAAACTGTGCAGAGGCGTATTCATATCATTGGTGGCCTTTGTGATCTTGATACCCATGTCAGGATCGTCATTATAGTTAGGCATGGTTCTTCATCTTGAACTTCCTTAGAAAGGTTACCTTGTTTGTATCGTATCACTACAATTTTGGTATTTACATCTTGTTTCTTGTGAACTTGACCTAAATATCTATATTGTAAGGTTACGCTACACACATTTTAACAATTCCTAGTTATACTCTAAGATTTTAGTTCGACTCTATTATTACCTTGATTTTGAAGAGTGCTACGTGTTACCACTTGTGCATGTTATATCAATATCATCTTGATATCAATACCTTACTTTCTCATAAATTTTGGTTAACATATCTTGGTGACATTGTTGTGTCACTCACAAATTGTAACTGGTACTTTTTGAGATATAGGTCTTAATAAAATTTGAGCTCCCTTCTAGTATACCTTGTTAGGAGGTCACATTAACTTCTTGTATTTACTTACGTCTTGTTCATTCTTTTGAACTTGGCATAAGTGAGAACATCTTGTTAATTATCTTGCGATACCAAACTGCTTTGTTGAAACACAATCTAGGAAGTACTTCATTCATTTGATAGGATTAGATACCAAATATTTGTGTCACCGTTGATTTATCACTCTATCACATTGGTATTCTCACATTGTTATTCATTCATATTCTTGGCATTCATCTTGCATTTCACTTAGGTGTGAATACAATTTTTTTAGCACATTCATAACTTACCCTAGTGAAACTACTACAAATCATGGCTCCAAAAACAAGATTAGGACTCAAGAAACAAACATACGAGGAACAAAAAGTGCAAGCTTGGGAAGCCTCAAACAGAACAAGGGTCAAACCCTTTCATTAGACATGATCTAGGGCCTCTTTTTTCTGTGAAAAAAGAGATAGAAGATATGGTCGATCATAGTGGTCATGAATTGTAATCCCCACACATAGAGTTTGAATTTGACCCTAATTTTTTAGACGAGTTTATTTTTAGAAATAAGGATAGGGTGCTAGCATGGGTTGTAGAATTACGGGCCAAAATGCCCACTGAAAATGAGACAATCCCACCTGGGAACAACACTAATGAAGAAGAGCAACCCCTTATCAACATGGAGGATATTTTGATGCATGGACATGCTTCTACCTCCAATGCAGGAAATGATAAAGTAGTGGGACATAAAATACCCTTTATCAAAGTGCCACGTAAAAATAGGTCAGGACATGAGAATGTTGAAGAACCTCCACAATACGAGGAAGAGGAGGAACCTTTAGAAGAAGAAACCACCATTAAAAAATAGATTAGTAACCTAAGCCGAAAATTATCCTTGTTAACCTCTCATGTACAAAAGGAAGCAAGGAAAAATGTTCAAAAGTCAAGGCCTAAAATCAAAATCAGTGAACTCCATAGAGAAAATCAAGGAGAAGATGATACGGAGTATCATCGAGTATATATCCCCGCTTCTCCCACTAAAGAACAATTTCTCGCACAAGAGGTATAGTCTATGAAAGAAACACTCACAAGCCTTCAAGAGATAAATATGGGGAGCATTAGAAAGTATCAATATGAAGAATTATGTCCCTATCCTTTTGACAAGACTATGACCCTTCAACCTTTTCCTAAGAAATTCGACATGCCAAAATTTGACAAATATAAAGGGAAGGGAGATCCATGGGATCATGTCAAATATTTCTATATGGCATGTCAAGAGGTGTCCTATAGTGATAATTATCTCATACAACTATTTCCCAAGAGTCTAGGAGGTCAAGCCTTGGAGTGGTTTACACGTTTACCTCGGGGATCAATTTTCACTTGGCCAGAATTGGCAGAAAGGTTTATGCGTCACTTCTCATACAATATAGAGAGTGATGTCACCATGGTAGATTTATATGGTGCCAAACAACACCCTAATGAGACTTTAGCCAGCTTCCTACAACGGTGGAGAGGGATAGGTAGCCGCTTCCCTTGCGCTTTCCTTCAAAAAAATTTGGTAAGTATTTTTGTGCCCAACCTAAATCCGAACATAGCCTTCCACCTCCAAATGCATTGTGTTCACAATTTTGAGGAGGTCATTGAAAAAGGGGTTCAAATAGCAAAATATCTCATTGCCAAAGGAACTCTCAAGTCCCAATCTAAAGATAATCAAGATGTTAAACCCACAGAGAATCTGAAGGTATTTAACAAAAACAAAAACATGGTAGGAGACGAGATTACTGATTCCAAACGTGTACAAGTGGTTCAAACTGGTCAACCTTTTAAACTGACCAAAGGACCCATTCAACCACCACCCAATTGGAGAATGTTCACCCCCCTCAATGAAACTTTTTGGTTATATTAAAATAATTGAATGTGGCTCATATGGTGACATATCCTACGACACAACCATTTGATGACAATGCTCTAAAATCATCATGGTACAAGGAGCATGAATATTGCGAAATGCATCGTGTCAAGGGACATAAGACAGATAAATGTCTGCGAATTCGTCACTATATCCAAGACCTCATCGACAATGGGGAGATAGAGGTGGACAACCCAGAGAAAACTCAGACACCCAATGAAAATATGGGGATATATAAAGATCCATTCACCAAACATGATAAATCAGAAAATTCAAAGCCGGATCGAGGAGAGTCATCCCAAGGTTATAAAGTAGTGAATTACTTATACACCAAGAAAGACAACAATCATTATGATTCACTTATTGGATGTATTTTCTCTCCTACTAACCATGTCAACACCATCTGAATCAAGGGAAAGGATTACGCCATGGTAACAAGACGTTCCCGCCTCATGATTCTAGAACCTTCTGCATCAACCCCACAAAATGGTAAATACAACCTCTTAGAGCAACTTGAGAAAATGTCTACTAATATTTTGATCTTAGATCTTCTTAAGATATCAAATGTACATAAATACATTGTATACCAAACTCTTCAAGGGTTAGGAGTGCCATTAGAGGTAGATCTTACACATCTTCAAACCATAGTAGCAAACATCATACCAAATGAACATATTAACTTCAATCATAGGGAGATCCCTACTGAAAATCCAATGCATAATATTTCTTTCTATATTGAGGTAGTAGTTACCCACAGGAAGATCAAACGAGTGCTTTTGGACAATGGATCAGGATTGAACATATACACGCTAAAATTGGTTAAGTAGCTAGGTGTTTTGCTCGGAATGTTCCGGCTTCTGGGAGTAGAGTTGCTTCTATCGTTTCATTCCTTTTAGAAATAGATAAGGGTTAGGGCTAGTAGGAATACCTGCTGAATGTTGAGATGGTGTGCGCGTACCGTAGAGAGAGATCAGATCGACTGCGAAGAACTCCTTTTTGTCTTGGAAGGACTACCTGTAAGTAAGAATACAAGACCACCAGATTTTAATTAGACAACAAATGAGGGATCTGCCTTAGGCCCAGGAAATATAAAAACTTCCTTTCGAAGGTGGTCAGTTCCCCTTTTAATATGATTTAACAAAAATGATAATATAGAAAGCTATTGCAAAATCACAATTTAGGTATCTCGTTACAAAGCAATAGAGACTAAACTATCAATAATAAAGCGTCACGTTGTTTGTTCGGTTACTGGTCGTTGATATGTTCAGGTTGAGTTATAGGGATAAACCGGGCTGGATTTGGGGTTGTTAGGTGGCAAATAGGCAAGCAAAAGGTTTTGGGGTATAAGTCACAATGACCGACGCTGGTCACTGGGTAACCGACCACGGTTAGATAACCACTGCCGGTAGAGGATAAATGATACCGGTAGGGTCAGCAATCTAAGTGCTTCTAGATAGAGGTTGGTTGCAAGGTGATTGTAGGTGGTGTTGGGGGTATTAAGATTGGGGGATGGCTGAGGGGAATGATGGGAGGTTAGGGAAGACTCAGAGTGTGGTAAAATGGCCTTCTGGGCAATATCAGGGTGTATGGATGAAGGTTAAGTGCAGTATGTCGTTGGTAGTAGATCTAGGAATAAACTTATGACGGTTGTGATTCAAAAAGTCTAAGAAATGTTATCAAAGAGACATACAAGGTTCTACTTACTATTTATTGACGAGAATGCAGGTCCAAGAACTGTGGTGATGAAGGTAGAACTCAGGTGAGGATGGCCTGGCACACAGAAGATGAGATATCTCCCTCCCGGATGATCAGCTGAGTATCACAGGGCTCTGGTTATCCAGTTGCAGTCTTGGGCTTGATCTCCTTTGCTGCAAACTCTTCTTGTCTCTTCACTTGTCTCTGCTCGGCCAAGTAAAGATCCAGATTCTCTTGATCGCTTCTGATGATCTCCCTTGATCCAAAAAATCCTTTTTTTGTTTTTGGTTGGAAGTGGTCATTTACGGGGAACCGATGGTGGTTATGCAACCGACGGCGGTCGAGTAGGAACCGGTATCGGTCCGGTCAAAGTGGGCTATTTTTGGTAAAATAGCCAGCTTTCCCTCCTTTTCTTCCGAGGGATTGGTAGCGGGCTTGGTCAAGTCATTATTAAGTTGGTTTTAGGTGCGGATGAGGAGTAATTAGTCATAGGTGTGGAATTGGACCAAGTTATAGGTCTTAATTAGGTTAGTTTAGGGTTAAGACTAGGTCATGATGAGGTGGCGACATGAGGTGGCAGGTATGGTGATGTGGATTTATTAATTATAAGGTAATTAATAAATAATTGTGTAAGGTTTAGGTGGTGAGGTTAGGTTGCGAAATGCGATGTGGGTCACAAGGGGTCATAAGACACAAATTTGGTGTCTACATTAGCCTGTTATTGTCGTGTAGTTTGTTTTGTAAAGCTGCACGGACAATAATAAGAAGTGGTTACTCCTGTTAAGGGTATAGGAAATCCCCCTCAAATCTATCACAGATTGAGGTAGCGTGAAATCAGGGATAGGGTTGATAAAGGGTAAATGGTGTAGAGATGATGGTAAGAGGGTGGGGTAGGTCCAAGGAAGCAGACACACGTTGAAATGCAATAGTGCGACTAGGGTACATGATTTGACGAGCAAACCAGCAATGCATAGGCAAAGGTCGATAGTTTATCCAAACAAGGGTGATATAATCCTGGTATCCAAGGCATAGGAAGTAGCTCTAGGGTATATTACAGGTAAGGTATAGGAACGTTTAGGCATGTTCGGCAGTACCAAATGGTTGGTTTGGTTGAGATAAACGTCACAGTCTAGGTCTTAGGCAAAGTTGGTCGACAAATCAAATCAAGGACCCTAATCATGCTAAAACATGAACAGGTGAGCTCGATTGAACAAAAAGCTACATGATGGGTGGGTAAAAGTGTATGTTGTTGATGTTGGGAGGGGTATTTAAGTGGTACGGCCTTGGGTCGGGCGGATTAATGAGTGAGGGCCGTGGGTCGGGCCAAGTTGTTGGGTTGCGGCCATGGGTCGGGCCAAATGGTTGGGGTGAGGCCTTGGGTCAGGCCAAATCGTTAGGGTGAGGCCTTGGGTCGAGCCAAATGGTTAGGATGAGGCCTTGGGTCGGGCCAGATGGGTAGGGTGAGGCCTTGGGTCGGGCCAAGTTGTTGGGTTGCGGCCTTGGGTCGGGCCAAATGGTTGGGGTGAGGCCTTGGGTCGGGCCGGATGGTTTGGTGGCGGCCTTGGGTCGGGCCAAATGGTTAAGGTGAGGCCTTGGGTCGGGCCGGATGGGTAGAGTGAGGCCTTGGGTCGGGCCGGATTGGTAGGGTGAGGCCTTGGGTCGGGCCGCATTGGTAGGGTGAGGCCTTGTGTCGGGCCGGATTGGTAGGGTGAGGCCTTGGGTCGGGCCGGATTGTTGGGTTGCGGCCTTGGGTTGGGCCGGATGGGTAGGTTGAGGCCGTGGGTTGGGCCGGATGGGTAGGGTGAGGCCTTGGGTCGGCCTGGATTGTTGGGTTGCGGCCTTGGGTTGGGCCGGATGGGTAGGTTGAGGCCTTGGGTTGGGCCAAATAGGTTAACAAAGGGGGTTACAGTAAAGGCTGATATAAGCGATGTGGGTGAAAAAGGGCAAATAGTAAATAAGGGAAAAACTGATGTCGATTGTATATGACCGATATCGGTGAGGGGACCGATACCGGTTCCTTAGGGCACAATAAAACCGATATCGGTTATGGGTGAAAAACTTATAAAAAGAAAAATACAGCCTGTCATTGTCACTTTTGCAATTTGGAAACAAATTTGAGTTGTCTGACATGGAGAGTGGAGATTGGAGCATTTGTTGCGTGAGGTGGCATTATTTGACTGGAGGAGTGAGTTGTTAGTGGGCCCAAGTGAGGAGGAGGCAGGAGTTGATTGGTGGAGGACCCAGAAGAGGACATTTGGAGCCATGGCACAACCAGGAGGAGCAGGAGGGGCTGGACCAGCTGGACCACCACCACCCATCCCACCACGACGACGTGTCGTCGTACGGGTAGGTTCGAAACCCCTCATTGTGTATATTTTATTGCATTATGCTATATTTGGGATTTTGGGTAGTAATGTACATTTTGGAGAAAATAATTAAGAAATGGAAATGATTTGAAAAAGGGAGAGGGTAGATGGGTTAAATAGGTCAAGGCGGTAGGGTGGGTAGGTTTTTAGGGTATTTGGGTGGGTAAATTGGCAGAAATAGGAAAAAATGTAGTCCGGGAGGGGGGCGCGGGGTTCTGCTCCAGAAATTTATAGCGACCGGCATCGGTTGCTAATTTTTGGAAAAGGCGGGCATTCTAGGTGGCCGGTGTCAGTCGGTCATGGACCGAAATTGGTGGGAAGGGGACCGCGGTCGGTTATGGGTGACCGGTACCGATCCTTAGTGATTTTTAGCTATTTTTGTTGGTTTAGGGTATGTTGTTGTTTTTGAGTTTTTGGTGGTGGTTTGGGTATGGTTTGGGTTGGGGTGGGGGTGTTGTGGTATTGTTTGGGTGTTTCAGTATAGGTGCGGTCCTGACTTAGGTTTATTTCAATTTGTTGGTGTGGGTTGGGATTTTGTTTTTGAGTTTGTGGATGTGATTTGGGTATTTGGGCATGGTGTAGTTTGTTTGAGTATGGTGTGGGTTGTTTGTTTGGGTGTGAAGAGGGAGGGGGATAGCGTAGAAGTTTTTACGGGAAGATAGATGGGCGTAGATGTGTGGTATGGAGTCGAGTTATGGTTAGGTGTATAAGAAAGGGGATATAGAGAGGTAAAGTAGATGTTGTTATAAAGAGTAGGGCTAATGTAGTGGGTTGGTTTTGCAGGCACGTCAGCAGCTGACGATGCGGGACAGGATGCCCCCACTATTGAGCCGGATGCGGCCACACATGTCCGCAGCACACTGGGGTATCATGCGCGAGGTGGGACTCGATGGAGTCCAGCGGTACAGAGCGATCGATAGGGATCATAGTTTGATGGTCGCCCTCATCAAGAGATGGTATCCGGTGACCAATGTGTTCCATCTCCCGACTGGGGAGATGACTATCACATTGGAGGATGTGTATCGCATCCTTCGACTGCCGATTGAGGGAGAGGCAGTCTTTCAGGTGGACGCAGAGACTGCCATGGACAGCATCCTACAGGTTTTTGGGGATGCAGCCGCGCTACTGACCTATCATAGTGCGAGCATCGCGTACGGGGATATGTACCGTGCCCACCGCCATGAGACACGGCTCGCTGAGCTGATGATGATCGGGATCACCTGCTTTGCCCTCCCAGACTCAGAGGGAGGCCACTTTCCACAGGTCTTGATGGGGGTGCTACATGAGATGCTGGAGGAGCATACATGTTATGCTTGGGCACCTGTATACCTGGTGCAGTTATACAGGGAGCTGTGGGGCTATCGCCGGATGAGGTGATTTGGGATCTACTCGACATTTTTGCTACATTGTTGGGCATATGAGCATATCATATGCATTAGACCAGTAGGGCTACCTCAGCAGCCAGGGCCACAGGTCATCTATAGATACAGCTTTCAGAGGTGGTTGGGGGTCGTGGGTCAGCCACGAGCAGTACTTGCAGGGCGAGACGTTACTTATTACCAGCCTTTATTAGAGGGCCTGACAGCGGCAGATATTGTATGGAGACCGTATAGAGGTCATCACCCTCACGGAGGAGCCCGAGGACAGTTGCAGTGGATCCAGTACACATTCTGGATAGCGGGACGGAGGCCGGGAGAGTATGAGAGGATACCCCTGGAGAGGGTACGCAGGCAGATGGGGCTACGACAGGATGAGCCCCCTCGCTTCCCTCAGTACCGGAGGGATGATGTAGAGGCCCCACTACCTGCACCACAGCCCGTGGATCCAGATTGGGTTGCTGAGAGGCCTACCGATGACACTGTAGATGATGCTAGGTGCACAGGCGCATTTTTGGTTTGGTGGGCCGGAGAGAGAGCTGCGAGGATAGCACAGCCCACACAGCCAGACTTAGCGGCTATTAGAGTAGAGAGGGACCAGCTCAAAGGGTAGGTACAGCTATTACAGGGGTAGCTTGTTACTGCACAGGCACAGATAGGTGTCTTACAGGGGCAGCTAGCCCAGGCTCAGGTACAGGCACAGGCTCAGGTACAAGCACAGGCTCGGGTACAGGCACCAGCCGTAGCACCACTAGCGGCACCGGCACAGCCGCAGGTACAGGTACCACCACAACCACAGGCACCACCAGCGGCACTAGCACAGGCACCGGCACAGCCGCAGGGGGCACTGGTAGTAGGAGTCAGGGGACCAGCCCCAGCACCTACGGTGGCTCGAGATCGTTATATGGAGGTGAGAGGCAGCACCTACGGTACTATCAGGATATTCTTGATGGTACCGGGGCTGATTATCAGCCATATGCGGCACATAGAGCAGAGACCTCTCGGAGCCAGAGATCTCAGGGAGGTGCAGCCACAGCCGGTGGGTCTGTCACAGGCAGGAGGCGAGAGGCAGCACAGGGACCAGTAGGCAGACAGGCAGAGGGCGGTGGAGAGAGCTGAGGGGTCCCTGCATATTTTTGTATTGGTTCATGGGATATGGGCACCGGTCTGCGAACCGGCTATGT
Organism: Taxus chinensis; assembly: GCA_019776745.2. Lineage (NCBI taxonomy): Eukaryota > Viridiplantae > Streptophyta > Pinopsida > Cupressales > Taxaceae > Taxus > Taxus chinensis. Next base: position 277,614,964 of record CM034155.1, read on the forward strand.
TTATAGAGGCCTGCGTGCCTAGATATGATGTATTTATTTATTCATTCATTCATTTATTGTATATACCGGCCTACGAGCCGAGTACAGGTTGAACAGTTGATACTGGCCTACGAGCCGAGTATGTTTTTGACATGAGAGACCGGCCTGCGAGCCGAGTCGAGATTATTGACAGTTATTGCGGCCTGCGTGCCGACTTTGTTATATTATGAGATTACGGAGGCCCTGATGCAAGGCACATTATATATTTGAAACTTTGTATATATATAGATATGATGATTTGACCCACATGTTGTGTTCAAAAATGTGTTAAGTGTGTTGAACGTGGTTTGTGATATTGAATGTATGATGAGTTTGATTTACATGGTGTTATATATTAATGATGTTGATGTCTTTTGTGGATGGGATGTATGTATGTATATATAAATGATGAGTTTAGTTAACATGTTGTATTATGAAATGTGGTATGTTTTGTCGCTGGTTTTGTGAAATTGAATGTATGTAGCTGTTGATTTGAATTCAAATGGTGTTAGATTGATGGCTTTTGATATCATTTATTGATGGCTTGTGTGTTTTTGTAATGTAGATAGATGATGGTGATGAAATTGTAATGAGATGTGAATTTAATGAAAAATATGGATAATGGTGTTGTGCATGCAGGAAAAAGGGACGGGCGCCACAAAAATTTGCAAAAAAATGAAGAAAAGGCTTAGGTTTAAACAATAGGTTGGGCGTGACCGATATCGGTTATGTAACGATGTCGGTAGCTATATGGCCGGTATCAGTCATCTAACCGATATCGGTTATTCAAGAATGATTTTCCTAAAAATAGAACTACTGGGTTGGCAACTTAAGTTCTTATTTTTAGCATTCTTATTTTTAGAGTCATGAAACACGTTAAATATACGAATGCGACGCTGTTTGACAACTGCTACAGGTAATTGCATGAAAGAATTTGAGTGATAAGGAGGAAAGAGACAGGTGAAGTGAGCGTGGGCTGAGATTCAGAAGGGCAAAAAGACAAGTTATATTTGAAGAGGGTGGTGAACATGGCTGAATGAGGAGAAGCATCCAGCAGGCAGGGACGAGGGGGAAGACATGTTCCGCCCCAAGCTGCTACATCCGGAGAGGTAAATTGTTTGGTTGTAATTTGATTCTTACATGTGTTTGTAAATAGCATGAAAGAAGTGTAAGTGGGTAAAGATCAGAAAAAAAAAGTGATAGGCAAGGGTTGGGGATGGTATGAGTGCTATGGGGCAGGTAAACAGAGTGGGCCTGTATGTTTTTATGTAGAAATAGGAGTAAACGGGCTTCATAAGTATCGAAGGTGTATGTTTGAAGCAGGGTAGGTATATTTTGATAGTGACCGGTATCGTTTATAAGTAACCGGTATCGGTTAGCAAACCGGTATCGGTTATGCATAACCGCTATCGGTTACTGTAAGGGTTTCCAGATTTTGAGAAAAAAAACCGTAGAGTTTTTTTCTTTTGAAAAATTATGTGTCGTTTTGATGTATGCAGGCAGAAGCAGGGTTAAGGATGAATGATACTATGCCAGCGCTGTTGTCACGAATCTGAGCAGATGTAACACCAGCTGAATGGACATTGATAAATTGTTTGGGGTTAAGTGGAATTCGCTATTATTCACGAATCGCACGTAACCATGCCATGTTGCAAGTGTTGATGGAGAGATGGAATCCTGAGAAAAATACCTTCTATCTGCCAACAGGGGAGATGACAGTGACATTGGAAGATGTGTTCCGTATTTTGAGACTCCCAATTACAGGAACACCAGTATATCAGGCAATGCCTAGCGCGGGGCGGGCAGCGATAACAGTAGTGTTTGGTCCATACGCACGAGACTTGACACAGCGAGGTTTGACATTCACATATAGGATAATGTATGTAGCACACCCTGAGGAGACAAGGTTAGCAGTGATATTAATGATAGCGGTGGGGTATTACACGTTACCGAGGGTGGATGGGGGAAGATTTCTAAAAGCATTGATGTGTGTTATTTGGGAGATGATAGAAAGGAACGTGAATTTTGCATGGGCACTTGCATATTTGGCGGAGCTATACAAGGGTTTATGGGCTTGTAGGCGAAATCACAGGATGACACTGGATTGTTCATACTTATTACACTATTGGGCCTATGAGCACATTGTTTGTGTGCGACCAATAGGCCGACCCATCTAGTCAGGAGAGACTGGAGTACAGAGGTTGGGATTCAGACGATGGGTCCAAACAGAACAAGAGGTAAGATCCCAGGTCGTGACGGGTGACATTGAGTATTATAGGTAGGTGTGGGAGATGGTGACAATTGTGGATATATGTTGGAGGCCGTATGGGAACTATATGGTGACAGAGCACATAGCTGAGGAGTTGAGAGGTGTAGAGCGATTGAGGTGGATCGCAAGGCACAGGCCAGGTGAGTATGAGAGGGTTCCTCTAGATCGCGTGCGGTGACAATTTGGATTTGTGCAGGACATACCGCAGGCTTATAGACCATATATGAGGATCGACGCCGAGGCAGGATTCTCACCTCCCCGGCCAACACCTCCAGAAGGGCCAGAGGAGATAGCAGCCGATCGCAGGGTAGTGGATGCAGGAACGACAGAGGCCTATAGATTATGGTGGGTAGCAGAGCTGCGAGGTGTACATGATCGCCCTGACATAGCTGTGATTACAGTGGAGAGAGATCGTCTGTAGATTTTAGTTCATCAGCTCCAAACACAGATGAATGAGACAAGAGGATTGTTAGCGGTTGCGGAGTCACGAGCAGAGAGACTAGAGGCTGGATTCCTCCATGCGAGAGGGCGTATTCATATGTTACAGGAGAGATTGGCAGATCAGTGGGCGGTACCAATAGCCGTAGTACCTTTGAGGACAGAGAGGCCTAGTGAGAGGCGATGACGATCAAGGTCATCCCCTAGTTTGGGATGAGGCGTGAGGGTCTAAGTAAATGTTAGCAAGGTATAAGAATAAATAAGGATGCCGACCTGCGTGTCGATGATAGAGAAGATGTATTTTTTTAACATCTAAATAAAACTGAATATGTATGTTGATTTGAGTTATGATAATAATAAGAATGTTTGCGTTTTCACTTTTGGTGTTTTGAAAAAGGATAAAGAGGAATGTGATTAAATAGAAATACACAACAAATATTTATATTTACCACACATGATAGGTTATGGTAGGGGATGGTCGAGCTAACCTTGGGAGACCCCATGTCTCTGAAGTGCTGCCTACATAGCCCATTGCACAAAGCAAGGAGGGGCCTCAGACCGATGTAGTTCTCCCTTAGGACCAGGGAGAGGTGAATTTAGGAATTTGGTATGGTTAGGCAATTGGTTGGTTGGTAAAAATATTGATATTAATATGGGTAAGGTAAGGTTGTTGGTGTTGGTAATGAATTGGTGATGTTGTGAAAGGTATAAGGGAAGCGAAAGTTAGCCTACCCAAGTAGAAGGGAACCATGTCCTGATTAAGATCAATACATAATCCTAGATGCGAGGCAAAGAGGAAAGAGTGCTCCATAGGTGAAAAGAGCTAAACAAACCACATAATAACGTAGAACGAGCTTGAACCTTTAGGTACCGTGCATAGACGAGAAGTCAATAGGTGAAAAGAGTTGTACGATCACAATATATCAGGTGTACGTCACGTCCCTTGAGTTGAAACAAATGGTGAGGTGAGGTGGATGGTATAGCTGAGGTATGAAGAACTTGTTACAAAGTGAGTGTTCTGACGAAAGAGAACCTACCCTAAATAGACAAGTCCATGACTCAAAAGTTCTTTTGAATGAGGCTTTTATTTTACTGAATATAGACTGATCGATGCGGGAAGTCTCTAAGGGATATTGATTGTATTATTCTTGAGGTCTTCACGAAGCTGATCAATGCAAGAAGCTTCGGCTAAAGGCTGACTGTGTATAGATGTCCTTCGAGGGAGCAGTCTATTTATAGTAGCAGATATGATTTTAGTGCATAGTTGTCCTTCGGGGGAGCAGTCTATATAGAATAGCAGTAATAGTTTGGCATATAGCTGTCCTTCGAGGGAGCAGTCTATATATAATGTAGATAGCTAGATGTCCTTTTGGCATGAAGCATCTAGTTTGGTAGGAAGTTTGACTCAAGAAGATCCCGTAAGAATGTGTTATTTTAATACTTTGAAGTCATGGACTAGACTAAAAAGGGAAGGCATCATTAAGGGGAGGTGAGGATCAAATTATGCGAGCTTGATTTTATTTTGAGATGTAGGAAACCAAGTGTATGTAGCGGTAAATGAGCTTAAGGGATGAGTATTAGGTAGATAAGAAGTGATGTAACACTAAATTCAATAGTAGAAAGGTCGAAGATGCAAGGCATTAAGGGGTTCAGGCTCAGGTTTACCATTAAGCGAAGCTAAACGATAAGTGCCTGATCCATAAGTGTGAGTGATTATATAAGGCCCAATCCAATTGGGAGAAAATTTTCCACGTTTGCTCTTTTCTAGTTTGGTTACATGTTGATTCTCTTTGAGGACAAGATCACCAACCTTAAAGGTACGCTCATGAAGTTGCTTATCATAAGCACACTTGATACGTTTTTGATAGATTTGAAGGTGATCGAGAGCTGTAAGATGACATTCGTCAAGAAGCTCCAATTGGACTAACCGCTCTTGGCGGAAATCATCGTTGGTGAGAATATCCTGAAGAGATATTATGAGGGAGGGTATTTGTATTTCGAGAGGCAAGACAGCCTTGGTACCATATACCAAAGAAAAAGGTGTGGCATTAGTGGAGGTACGAATGCTAGTACGATAAGCCCAAAGGGCAAAGCGAATGTGATCATGCCAGTTTCTTCTGGACTCATTGACAACTTTCATGAGGATTTTGGTTGGGGTTTTATTAGAGGATTCAGCTTGTCCATTTGCTTGTGGATAGTAGGGTGATGAGAAGCTGAGTTTGATACCAAAGTTGTCACAAAGGTCTTGCAACAACTTATTTTTGAAAGATTTTCCATTATCTGTTATCAGGCGATGAGGAACACCAAAACAACAGATAATGTGGTGGTTAATGAACTCTACAATTTTTTCTTTTTTAGTTAAAGTGAGTGGAATAGCCTCCACCCATTTTGTGTAATATTCAGTTACTATGATAATCCATCGGTGACATTGCGAAGAGGACGGATGAATCTCACCAATAAGGTCTAAACCCCATTGTGAGAAAGGCCAAAGATCTCGTGTGACCTGTAGCGGATGGCTAGGAGTATGTTGAAGGTTGGCATGTTGTTAACACATAACACAACGCTTAACATATTTGTAGCAGTTTTTATTAAGAGTAGGCCAATAATAACCTAGGCGAAGGATTTGTTTGGCCACGGCAAGGCCTCTAAAATGTCCGCCACAAATACCGTCATGGACTTGTTGGATGGTATGGGTGACCTCCGCACCGGTGAGACATCGAAGGAGGATGCCATCAAAGCCACGTTTATAAAGGAGTCCCCCCATAACAACATAACGAGAAACGCGTTTAAAAAATGCACGTTTGGTGGTACTAGTAAGGTCAGATGGGAGAACAGAGGTTGTAAGGTAGTCATGGAATTGGTGATACCAAGTATCCTGCGAATTAACAGACATCGTATTTATCGTACAAACAACCGGAGCTGAATAAGATGGGGTAAAGAGTTGTTGGACCAAGACGAAAATGTCAGAGTCAGTTGATGAAGCTGGAATTTGCGAGGCTAAGCAAGCCATAGTATCCGCAAATTTGTTAGTGGAGCGGGGAATGGTTTGGATAGAATAGTGAGTAAATAAGGCTAGAAGTGAATCCACGTAGTGTTTGTACTTTTGAAGTTCCTCATTTTTGCATTGGTAGATGCCCATAACTTGATTGACTACCAATTGACAATCGCCAAAAATATTGATAGATTTGATACATAAGTGTAACGCAACTTGGAGACCCAGCACAAGGGCCTCATATTCCGCTGTATTATTAGTGCAAGGGAAATCGAGTCGGAATGAAAGAGGCATAGGTTCAGCATCGAGAGGAATGAGAACAATGCCGGCTCCTCCGCTGCACTGGCATTTGGATCCATCAAAGAAGAGGGTCATTGGATATGACTCCTCCCTGAGTGAAAGAGTGGCGATGAGTTCGTCGGGGAATGTAAAATTGGTAAATTGTTCCCCAAGTAAAGGGGCTTCCGCAAGTTGGTCTGCGATGGTTTGTCCTTTGATTGATTTCTGGTGGACAAACTCAAGGTCGAGGGTCGGCGAGGAGCATGAGCCATCGGGTGATGCATTGGTTTAGATGAGGTTTGGCATACATGGAATGGATGGGGTCTGTGTTGGTGATGACAAAAGTTTTTGTGATTCAGGAGGTAGTGTCGGAGTTTGGTGGCCACGAATGATAGGGCTAGGCATAACTTTTCTACATGTGTATACCTAGTCTCATAGTCCACCAAAGTACGACTTATATAATAAATGGATTGTTCTCGATTCTCGGAGTCACGATGTGCAAGCATGGCCCCTACAGCGTGGTCGATGGCGGAAAGGTAAAGATAGAAAGGGCGGTCATCCTGGGGTGGGATAAGTACGGGTGGCTGCAAGAGATAAGCTTTGAGAGCCTCGAAGGCTTGGTTGACACTCTTCACTCCATTGAAAATCAATGTCCTTTTTAAGGAGGTGATGGAAAGGTTGACATCGATCCAAGAGTTGGGAGATGAAACGTCAGATAGATTAGAGCTTACCTTATAAACTACGCAATTGTTTGAGATTGGTGGGTGCAGGCATTTCTAGAATAGCTTTGTCTTTAGATGGGTCGATCTCAATGCCACACAAAGAGATGATAAAGCCAAGAAGTTTTCCCAAATGGACACCAAAGACACATTTCTTTGGTTGAAGCTGGACAGAATATTGCAACAGGAGATCAAAAATAATGGTTAAAACATCGAGATGTTCACTGCGATGTTTAGATTTTCCAAGAAGATCATCAACATAATCCTCAAGGATAGTGTGCATAATGTCATGAAAAATGTAGGTCATAGCCTGCTGATAGGTTGCACCAACATTCTTAAGGCCAAATGGCATGACACGATAACAAAAAAGGTTCCCCAAGGAGTTATGAAAGCTGTTTTATGTTGATCAGCCGAGGCTACCCAAATTTGATTGTATCCTGAAAAACCCATCCATGAGAGAAAGCATTTCATGGCCTGTAGTGAGATCAACAAGTTGGTCAATACTAGGTAGGGGGAAGTCATCCTTAGGGCAAGCGAGGTTAAGATCTTGGAAATCCGTGCATATTCGAAGTCCCCTAGTCGCTTTAGTGACAGGTACGATGTTAGAAATCCATTAAGGATAGTCAATAGGAAGGATGAAGGAAACAGAAAGGAGTCGTTGAAGCTCTTCTTTGACCAAGAGGGCAATGCGTGGATGCATTTTTCTCAATTTCTGTTTAATTGGCTTGGAATCGGGTTTCAGTGTAATGTTATGGACAGCAATGTCAGGATCAATTCCTGGCATGTCAGCGTAGGACCAAGCGAAAGCTTGGTTGCGAGCACAGAGAAAGGTAGTAAAGGCGACTTGTTCTGATGCGTTAAGGGATTGTCCGATCTTCACAATGTGAGGATCTTCCTCTGTGTGGATTTTGATTTCTATAGTAGACTCGTTCAACATGGTTTGAGTTTTAGACGGTAAGGCGTGTTGAATATAGGAGTCGTCCGCACCAAGGTAAGTGAGGATGGAGTCGTCATCCTGGCACTCAACAACATTAATTGAAGGCGAGTCCTCTTCGATCATGTCTGGATATAGAAGGGGAAGAGAAGATGGGTCCTCATTATCGCGTTGATAAGTGAGAGGACCTATGAAGATAACAATTATGAAAAAAAAAGTTAGGAGGGATAGATTCAGGGTCTATCGACTCTGTGGGTTATGATGGCAAAGTGAGTGATGATGGTTTGGTAGGGGTGACATCATCTTCTTCCAGGATACAACTGACACGAGGTGTCTCCTGTGTAGGTGTTTCAGGAAAATCGAGACCACTGCAATCATTGTGCTTGCGTGTAGTTACGGGAATAATTGTATGTTGGCCTTGTTCATAAAGACCAAAACCAAAGCCTTTCCAAGCACAGCGAGTCAAGAAGGTGAGGGTGAAACGACGATTTTTTAGGTATTGAAAATTGGATTGGAAAGGAACCACACCAAGAGGAGGCTCAGGGACAACGGAAGATGCGTCGACACCTCCATATGTTAGGTTAGTGCGGCAGTGAGGTGGTCCGTAGGGGATTACTTCCCCCACACGACGGTCATAGGTAGGATGTGCATGTACCTATCCGTACTCCTGTGGGGTATGGAAGGAAATAACGTTATATAGGCGATACTCCCCCAACGTGAGGCGTTGAAAAACATCTACTAAGGGGTCTGCGGTTGGGATATTAGCTGCGGGAAGGGAAGTGGCTTTTGCGACGGTGATTTCATGGGTTGAAGGTGTAGGTGCCGTTGAAGTGAATGGTAGAGGTGTGGTTGAAGTGGATGGTTGAGTTGGATGAATGGGCGTCTTGATTGGTACAAGCACATCATTAGGGCGATATAACATATTGCAGGTTTTGAATGGGGGAGGATCAGCTTTTACAGTGTAGGATTTCCCCTCGTACTCAAATTTAATGCATCTATGCAAGGTTGAGGGAATGCATCCCATAGCCCGGATCCAAGGGTGACCTAGCAATATATTATATTGGAACTCTCCCTCAAGGACATAAAAGAGTTTGGGTAAAGTAGGTGGTCCTACACGAATGTTAAGGATCACGGTGCCTAAGGTAGAGGTAATAGCGTCATTGAATGACCACAACATGATGGGATTGGCACACATGTAGCTAGAATGGATATTCATTTGTTGGAAGGCTTTTTGAAGAGATGATGTTTAGGCTAGCACCCCCGTCAATCATAACATGACGTACCCGAATGTCCCGGACGTAAGCTGAGATGAAAAGAGCAGGGTCAGGATCTTCTGTACCAAAGTCAACAATTTCGTCTTCGGAGAAACTGACTGCAACAGCTTGTTGTACAGAGACAGAAGTGGTTGGGGTAGTGGGTTGTTTGGTGAGAGAAGCAACGTGATTGGGTGTTAAAATGGAGGCAACGGGCAGGGTTTCGTTAGGTAAGACCTCGATCCCTTGATGAATTTCAACGAGAGCTTGTCGATGAGATTCAGAAGTCTGAATGAGATCATATAGTGTCATTTTTACGGGTGATTAGTGAAGTTGTTTGATCATGGCTCGATGGGAAACTCCATTAGAGACGGGGTAAGCGGGTCCATGAATAACCACTTTGGGTGGTCGTGCAATCGGGATGGTGGACGGAGAAAGAGAGGACGCAGGTGTGCTTTTTTTTTCTTTCTCGTTGTTTTTCTGCGCTCGAGTAGCAACACTAATCATATTAATCTTGTAAAACCTGAGATGAGGAAGATGGTTGGGATAAATCATGGTCTTCAAGAGGTGGGGTTGTAATAATGATAGGTCTTGGTGAGGTGGGGACAGATGGTATAGGAGAGGGAATTGAAGCTAAAGGTCTCTCCCTTCATAAGTTGTCTTTCTTAACCTTTCTATCTGGGAGAGGTGACTAACGAAGGATGGTTTTTAAAGCTTTGCATCCCTCCACATCATGTCTTGGTGTGTGGTGATAAGCGCAGATTTTAGACTCATCATAACCTATAGGTCGAGGTTTAGACGGGTCATAAGGTCTAAGTGGGGGTAGGGAAATGGTCGCATTCTCCACCAACATAGCAAGGATTTTGGCGTAAGATCCTTTGAGCGGGTCAAAATCGGAGGAGGATGAGGGTATTGATTGTGCAGGTTTTGGTAATGCTTGGGCATGGTTGGTTCGTACGGGTGGTGGTTTAGCCAAGGGGTGTTGACACGTGGTTTTCACTAAACGTGGTTTCTTTGGCGCAGGAGCTATGTTCCGCTGGTTAGATGATGAGGCTACAGATGACGCGGTAGTGGGAAACAACCATGGAGAAAGGGGAGTGATAGAAAATAAATCCTTTGATGATGGAGTTTGTTTAGGGTTGATGGGTGGATAGGATACATGGGGTGATAATGTTGATATACCCTTAGATCTCTGTATGGGTGCAGAAGGCGTAGGTCGTTTTAAAGAAAACGCAGGAGGTATGATATATTGATGCAAGGTGGAGGGATGAGGTCCCAATATGGAAGGTAGGTGTGACGATGATGGTTTTGATTGTGATAGAGGCACGGATTGAGTTTGTCTCCTAGGTGGCGGGGCGGCTTTATTTTTGGATAAATCTAGTCGCTTAGGCGGGTGTGTTAGACTGGGTATTGGTTAGGTCCCAAGTGTAGGGGAAGATTTGGTTAAGCTGACAGAGGTGGATGAGATACTTAGTAGAGATGCGGGGAGTGATGATGAGGTCATAGGCATTTTGAGTTTCTGCAAACACTTCGGGTATATGGTAGAGGTGTCTGGATCGGTCATTTACATTTGAGTAGAATAGGGGGTACTCAAACGTTCCCATAGGACTCGTCTATCTTCTGGGGAATGACAATCTTCAGGTGTGAATGGGAATTCTTGTATGGAAGAAAGGTGGGTTGTGATTCCGGTCCATTGTGGGTGTGATACAGGGGGTAGATGAGGCAATGTATCAATAGGTGTTAAGAGGTCAACCGGTCGCTGAAAAGATTTAGGCGATGAAGAACTAATAGGTAGGAGGGCATGTTTAAGAGGATCCGTCATGGTTAAAGAATTTGGTGATGTCAGTGCAAGGGGTTTCTCATCTAAGGATGTCAAAAGGAGTGGCGCGCCTTCCTCTTGTGTAGTAAGAGCGGTAGAAGGGGACGTTTGGGAAATAGATAGGTTAGATAACATCCACTCGTAGTCTTGTAGGGATGTGGTGTAAAAAGACTCATCTATGAGAAGAGAAATCTGGGTGGTTAACTCCTTTATGGGTAAAGGAATAATTTCACTTTGGCTTGATGGTGGTGAAGGAGGTTTGGGTCTCTAGGTCAGTGAAGAGACTTGATTCAAAAAAAAATCGATAGAGGCTTTTGGCTGGGAGTCGAAGACTGCATGGATCTCATAAACACTCTCCTCGGCTAAGATATCCTGGTTTACATTACTGTTAGAAGAGTGATTTGGGAATGGTTTGTTGAAGATTTTCAAATTTCGGTTGGCAGGGGCATTAGGATTATCGAGGGTTATATCCCCTGCGTCAACCATTTCCTGCACTATGTTTTTTAACATCTTGCAGTTTTCATGACTATGTCCTTTCACGCGGTGGAAGTTACAGAAGTCATTTTCTTTGTACCAGGAAGGTATAGCGCGGGTGGAGTCAAACCCGGAGTGAGGTTTAATAGGAGGCAAGGTGATAGCTCCGGCTTTGAGCAATTTTTCCAAGATGACACCATAAGTTTCTCCCAAGGGAGTGTAATTGATGGGCTCGGCTTTATACTTATAGGAGGTTTTTGGTGGGGTATTAGACGGTGCTTGAGATTTTACCATCACCGCGTGGACAGCTCCTTTTGATTTAAAAGAAGTGGATGTGTGAGGATTGGTGGTGTTTGGTTTATTGGTGGAATCTGGAGTTTGGAAATTGGGGTTTTTGTTGCGCAACCGCAATTTCTCTTCTTCTAAGGCTCGAATTTCTAGTTTCCGAGCCATGGTAAAGGCCTCATCAAATGTGCAGAAAGTTTGAATTTGAAGAGTAGGAGAAATGTGCTTAGCACATGCCCGCGTAAAAAGTTCGATAAGTTCAGCCTGAGGCAAGGCATATGTAAGTTGGTTGATAAGGCCACGCCATTGTCCAATGAAATCTGCGATAGATTCATCTTCGAATTGTCGGATGGCATAAAGGTCGGTGATAGATACTTTCTTGGCAATGTTAATGGAGAAATGATCCAAGAAAGATTGGGCCAGTTGGTTAAAAGAGAAGATTGAGTGCTGGGTTAAAGCACTGTACCACTCCAAGGCGGGTCCTGATAAGGACATGGGAAAGGTGCAGAGTAACAAGGCATCATCATGGGAAATCAAATAACAAGCATGTCTAAATTATCGCAAGTGTTGTTGAGGATCCTCTTTACTATTAAAATGAGTAAATTTTGGCAATTCCCATTGAGGAGGATATGAATGAAGGGGGACAGAAGGGTGAATAGGCTCCTGACAAACTTGCTCGTATGTCAAGGCGCTACGACTTCCTGAAATAGAAGCCTCCATATTTTGCATTTTGTCCATCATTTGTTTGATGAAATCCATGGTTGGATGAGATGATGGTGCGGTTGTGGTAAACGGAGGCAAATCAGGCCAAGGGCCTCCGCTAGACAATGGTGGGGTTAAGTGTTGATAAGGTATGGAGGATGAATATGTTGAGGCGACCAAATAGGGATGTCCCATATAAGTTGTTGAGGTTACCGGATGTGTGTGTGGAAATGAAAAGGTGGGCAGAGCTTGAGAAGGAAAGTTCATGTGGATAGGTGGAAGAGAGCAAGTCATGAACGGAATGGTCTGCAAGAGAGACGAGGTAGGAGCAATCGGCGGTAATGACATGTTGGGCCCAAGATTAACCAAAGGAAAGCCAATCTGTGTCGTATGAACCTCTGAAGCTGTCGGATTAGGAGACGGGGCTAAAGATGCGGGAAGCAAGGCGGTGTTATCAGGCAAAGTGGGAGCTAAATGAGCAGCTATACTAATGGGCATGCCAACAAGGAGTTGACCATCGGGTGTACAGTCAGGGGCATGAGACAAATAGTATTGTACAGCGCTAGGATTAGCATCCAGAAATTTGGCAAATTCCTTATCCCCCACAGGAATTTTAGGAACCTCGTTGGTGTCCGTAGGATTCCCCACAGAATGTGAAGGGGGTGATTCAAGCAAAGGCACAGAGCAAGCATGTGAAACCATGGCGGTGGCTTGCTTTCGAGTGATAACAACCATGGACAGGAGTACACAGTAGGGTTTCAATCTATCAGGAACAGAAACAGACGCAGAATGGTGAAATTGGTAGGTTGCTGGTTTGTCAGGAACTGTAAAAGACAGTAACCAATGTCGGTTAGACTATAGCCGACGTTGGTCAGTAACCGATGTCGGTGTAATAAGACTGGTATAAGAAAATATAAGAAGCTACTGATTTGATTGTTAACAACGCTCAGTACATTTATCAAATTGTTCCAAGGTAATCACAGAAGACAGTGTATAACAGAGAAAACAGAACTGAAAACAAACAAGATGCACATGCAAATCCAGAGATTAACCCTAGGGTTAATTTTAATTATTGTGGGCTTATGCCTTTAGACGCGGAATGATGTCAATCCTAAACAAAAGACTTAGGGGAAATGTCAAGTTTTTTTTGGCTTATAAGGTTACCTCAATCGTGCCGAGGAATACCGCGGAAAAGGGGGAATGTTTTGAGCTGTTGTGTTAATTGTGAAGTGATTCGGTATGTGCTGTGCAGTGAAAGTAAGATTAATTTCTTTTCAATACTGTGGATATCACCCCCACGTGTACGACCTGTTACTTAATCTATGTTCACTAGAATTAAAAACAACAAGCAGGAATGCGATGCAGGTGTTTTAAACCCAAATCGAAAATGATATTCGATGAAGCAAAAGAAATGACTTTCACTAATGCAAGATGTAAAAAGCAAAGCAAGTTCTTTTACCAAAACAATAAAATGCCTTGTGAATATCTTTAGAAGAAGAAAACAGCAAGTATGCTCCCTATATGCAAGCAAGCAAGAAAGAAAGAAACCCAAAATGGGTCCCACCAGGCGTGCCAAAATTTTTCGCTCGGAATGTTCCGGCTTCTGGGAGTAGAGTTGCTTCTATCCTTTCATTCCTTTTAGAAACAGATAAGGGTTAGGGCTAGGAGGAATACCTGTTGAATGTTGAGATGGTGTGCGCGTACCGTATAGAGAGATCAGATCGACTGCGAAGACCTCCTTTTTTTCTTGGAAGGACTACCTGTAAGTAAGAATACAAGACCACCAGATTTTAATTAGACAACAAATGAGGGATTTGCCTTAGGCCCAGGAAATATAAAAACTTCCTTTCGAAGGTGGTCAGTTCCCCTTTTAATACGATTTAACACAAATGATAATATAGAAAGCTATTGCAAAATCACGATTTAGGTATCTCGTTACAAAGCAATAGAGACTAAACTATCAATAATAAAGCGTCACGTTGTTTGTTCGGTTACTGGTCGTTGATATGTTCAGGTTAAGTTATAGGGATAAACCGGGCTGGATTTGGGGTTGTTAGGTGGCAAATAGGCAAGCAAAAGGTTTTGGGGTATAAGTCATAGTGACCGACACCAGTCACTGGGTAACCGACCGCGGTTAGATAACCGCTGCCGGTAGAGGATAAACGATACCGGTAGGGTCAGCAATCTAAGTGTTTCTGGATAGAGGTTGGTTGCAAGGTGATTGTGGGGTTATTAAGATTGGGGGATGGCTAAGGGGAATGATGGGAGGATAGGGAAGACTCAGAGTGTGGTAAAATGGCCTTCTGGGAAATATCAGGGTGTATGGATGAAGGTTAAGTGTAGTATGTCGTTGGTAGTAGATCTAGGAATAAACTTATGACGGCTGTGATTCAAAAAGTCTAAGAAATGTTATCAAAGAGACATACAAGGTTCTACTTACTATTTATGGACGAGAATGCAGGTCCAAGAACTGTGGCGATGAAGGTAGAACTCAGGTAGGATGGCCTGGCACACAGAAGATGAGATATCTCCCTCCCGATGATTAGCTGAGTATCACAGGGCTCTAGTTATCCAGTTGCAGTTTTGGGCTTGATCTCCTTTGCTGCAAACTCTTCTTGTCTCTTCACTTGTCTCTGCTCGGCCAAGTAAAGATCTGGATTCTCTTGATCGCTTCTGATGATCTCCCTTGATCCAAAAAATCATTTTTTTGTTTTTGGTTGGAAGTGGTCATTTACGGGGAACCAATGGCGGTTACACAACCGACGGCGATTGAGTAGGAACCGGTATCGGTCCGGTCAAAGCGGGCTATTTTTGGTAAAATAGCCAGCTTTCCCTCCTTTTCTTCTGAGGGATTGGTAGCGGGCTTGGTCAAGTCATTATTAAGTTGGTTTTAGGTGCGGATGAGGAGTAATTAGTCATAGGTGTGGAATTGGACCAAGTTATAGGTCTTAATTAGGTTAGTTTAGGGTTAAGACTAGGTCATGATGAGGTGGCGACATGAGGTGGCAGGTATGGTGATGTGGATTTATTAATTATAAGGTAATTAATAAATAATTGTGTAAGGTTTAGGTGGTGAGGTTAGGTTGCGAAATGCGATGCGGGTCATAAGGGGTCGTAAGACACAAATTTGGTGTCTACACTAGGACATACAGATGCATATCTTGAGTCAAATATCATCACTATCACTGCTTACGACAACACGGAAAGGGAGTCATCGGGCACAATCACGTTACCCATAGAGGTGGGTCCCACTTGCCATCAAATAAATTATCATGTCATGTACTTCAAACTTCCATATAATAAGCTTCTAGGCTGACAATGGATTCATGCCATGTAGGTTATGTCATCGATGTTCCATCAGTACATTAAATTGAAGAATGAGGGACACACCATTACAATACAAGGAGATTCAGAGCCCTTCACTCACTATAGAGCTCTCAATAGGTGTGCACGTAAGGGCACATATGCATGTCCCTCTGCCGATATAGCTATCCTTCTCCAATCTGAGGCCATATAATCTCTGATAGATTCAGATGCTCTTAGTTCTTGCGCCCATGGTGCGTCTACATCAACCTCTCATTTTGATTCATGGGAGATGAAGGTTCTAGAATACGGTTGTGGAGAATATAATTTGCATCAAGCCCTCTTGGTTTCAAACCTCTCATTGTCACCCAAGACTAGAGGTCGACCCAACTATCACTTTAGAAGACCTTGAAATGAATGCACTATTGGGTCATTCTTACCTAGAGGCTTGGTGGCTGAAGAAAAATTATTGGACCCACCTACAACTTGAGTCCCAGAGGATACTTAGCCAACTTGTTATCAAACCCCTGAATATGAGAAATCCAGTAAAATGATGTACTCCATGGGCTACAAGGGCCTAGGATGTGGAAGAAATGAGTAAGGACAACAAGAACCAGTACCTCTCCTACATTTTAAAATAGAAAGATATGGCATTAGAATTTTCCCTTATGGTGCACACCCCAATGATCAAGACACTACTTTCTTTGAATGTGAGGATATCTCTGACTATCTAGACAGCGATATGGATTCCCATTATAGCCAATATGAGGATCTTGCCTCCACGAACCTATTCATGAATACTGTTGTCCTAACCATAACCCCCATGGAACCAACCCTTGACCTTGTTTACCCTTCCCTTATTGGATGGGACCAACAACTTCATATGTCACTAGATCTATTTGAGAATGATGAAGCTATTGCATAGTTCATGGGCATTTGGGATACAATTCCCATTGGAGACCACAAAAGGGATTCTATATTGACTTGGATACCCGTGCCTACTTCAGTGAGGAGGCTGAGTTTCGTGGTCAGAAAAAGTGAGGGAAAAATTTCCAACGTAAAGCCTCATCAAAAATCAAAGTCCAAGTCGCACAGTGAAAAAATCTTTGAGGCATTGACCAAAAAATAGGTGTAAAAATCAAAGGACAATAAAAGTGACCATGTTAAGGATGAAAATATCATGGAGACATCCTTCAACGAATATCTCAACCTTCCTCCCAATCTTATGTGCATGGAGGACTTGTCAAAGTTACTAGTAGAGGAAACTATCGATGTCAACATTAGTATAGAAGAGGACCCAAAAATTGTCAAATTGGGAGCATCACTCTCGACACAGGAACAAAAAACATTCACTATGCTACTATGGGAGTTTATAGATGTATTCGCATGGTCCTATAAGGACATGGCAGGCTTAGATCCAAATTTGGTCGTGCACAACTTAGTTGTACATGCAAATGTGAAGCCTATTAAACATAAGCTCAGAAATATGCACCCAAGGGTGGACCTACTGGTTAAAGAAGAATTAGAAATATTGCTTACATCAGGATTTATTAGGCCTATTGATTATTCTGAATGGATATCCAATATCGTCCCTGTCCAGAAGAAGCCCATCGGGATCAGAATCTGCAAGGATTTTAGAGACATTAATAGGGCTTTCCCTAAGGATGAATTTCCACTACCAAATATTGATATGATTATGGATTCAACAAAAATATATGAGATGTTATCTCTTATGTATGGCTTTTCAGGATACAGCCAAATCAAGATAGCTGATGAAGATCAGCACAAGACGAATTTTACAACTCCTTGGGGTACCTTCTGTTATCAGGTAATGTTGTTTGGGCTTAAAAATGTAGGAGCTACTTATCAAATGGAAATGACGGTAATTTTCCATGATATGATCCATGATATCATGGAATACTATGTGAATGACATCCTTAGAAAATCTAAGACAAGAGAGGAACACCCTATTATTTTACATTGTATCTTTGAGGGCCTACGAGAGTACAAAGTCCAGCTAAACCCAAAGAAATGCATTTTGGCGTGATATCGGGAAAATTATTTGGTTTCATTGTATCAAGAAGGGGAATTGAGGTAGACCATGCTAAACTATCTGTTATTACTAAGATGCATCCTCTTAAGAACATTAAGCAACTATGCAGCTTGCAAGGAAAAATACAAGGTATTCGTCATTTCATCTCCCAGCTTACAGATAAGTGTCATTTGTTCACCCACCTACTTAAAAAGGATGTCACCTTCATTTGGGGACCAGAGCAGCAACAGGTCTTTGCCTTGCTTAAACAATACTTTTTCAATCCACCTGTCCTCATGCCTCCAACTCCTGGTGAGTTGCTCCTGCTTTATATCTCTGCTACACAATTTTCTATTAGTGCGTTGCTCGCTCAATACGACCTTGGTCACAAAGGAAAAATGGTGTACTACCTCAGTCGCACTCTCATTGCTTATGAACTCAACATCCCTATTATCCCACATGCAAAGGGATGTAGTGATTCTTTTATCCATTGGGCTATATAAAGATCCCTCCTCCTACCCTTACACTTACACCTAAATTCCTTGAGAAGACAAAAGCAAAGCACATAGCAAATAGACTAAAAGATTTCCTTTGTTATTCTTGAGAATTCACCACTTGAAGAGTTAAGCCTCTTTTTATAGCCAAATTGCTTAGGTCATATGGGAGGTGTCAAAAGGGTCTTGTAGCCCAATTTTGATAAGCTCTCATTCCTAGGTTCTTGGATATCAAAAACAACCACTTTGATTGCCATGGAGCCTATATAGGTCCATTTAATTTTGTTGTTAATCAAAATAGTAGAGGTTCTTGACAAATTTGCATGCTTACTTTGATTTATGCTTTGAAGTTTTAAATGCAAATAATGTTATTGTCTAACCTTGTTTAGCTCTTATCTTGATGATGCTTTAGACTTTGCTTTGACTTTGTTAATTAAGACTACTAGGTGTTAGTCTTTATTTTCATTAACTTAGCTTAAGCAAAAAATTATGCACACACCATTAATTGAGTATATCAATGGAGTAATGTCAAAGTTAGATGCAAATGGTTATAATTCATAATCAATGTCAACATAGTATGCACATTCCTTATCTTGAAATATCTTTGACTAATCTTAGTAAGTGGATATTTCTCTAAAATCTTGTTATAATGAAATCTCCTCCTTGTATCTCTTCACTATTCATAAATTCCTCGTATCTATTTCTTTGAAGGGAATTAAATAGTTCTAAAGAAATATTTGATTCAATATCTTGGTTATAGTGGTTGATGAATGCATCGTATGATTTGGGAGATGCCACTGACCTCTCTAGGTATATGCATGGAAATGGGGGACCAAAAGATGGTCAAAAGAGACCACTTAATTCCTGAAATAAGAAAAAGTGGAATATTGTCTTATAACACATGAGAAATAGGGGTGTACACTCGAGATTTTTTGTTCCAACTTTTTTACACATTGATATATATTTGAGAATTACGAGGAGGAGACCACTGAGGCAAACACTTGAGGAGCTACAACAAAAAAAGGGTATAAAATATAAATTAAACACATATTTTCTAAAGAAACTACATGTTTATAAAGATAATCTATTATCCACTAGAGCCAAGAAATAAGACGAAAAAAATAAAATGATGTAATGAGTGAAAACAATCCATGAAAGATAGAAATCAATATATGTATGTGAAGGTATGTCATATCTTTCAAATGAATTTGATAGTGAAACATATACTCAACCTCTAATTGAATTAATTAATAAGGAATGTTCAATGAATAATGATGCAATGTTAAATTTAGATTTGTATGTTACACATATGACCAACCTATTCAAACACACAACATTTACCAAATTATGAAGATGAACAACATATGGGAAATGAAATTAAGCATAATTATAATTAGTCACCAAAATTAAAAAAGAGAAGGTGGAGATGAAAATGTGGAGTCCATTGTAAATTTGATTCTAGTGGTGCTGAAATCAATAGGGGATTTAGGGTGAGTACTAGCCTGGGAAAATATTGGAGAACATTACATATATTCAAAGAACTTAATGATCATATATTAGTTCATGTGAACTACCTTCGACCAAGAGGATTCCCACCATCCTTAGATACATGAGGATTCACTTGGAGAGGAGTTCTATCAATTTAACAAATATGAATTATATATTTCAGAATTAAAGGGCTCCAAGGGTAACACGTCACTTTCTTGTTTTCCCTTAACTTTTTGGTGCATTTAAATTTTAGGTAACATGGTAAGTTGGGCCTGTCCCTTATGGTCTAACTTATATATATTAAAGGCCTTCATATTTGTTAAAATCCTCTTCAAAATAATAATATCCTTATGTCAACATCATTTTTCACCTACTAAGTACCCAAAAACCTTCCCAAAGCCAACTCTACATAAAGTTGCAATTACAAGTACTACATAATGATTCCTTAGATTGACCCATTGTATCAAAAATTATAATATTTTTGCTTCCAAACATACTGATCAATGCATGGGATGGTTGCAATTGATTAGGTCCAAGTAGGCAATAATGCATTTAATCCTTGATGAATATTATGGACTAATGATTAGGATTTTTTCCAACTAATTTTCTCAAAGATATGCATGGTGATGTGTGCATGGTAATGAACTAATGGTAATTACTAATTCTTGTTGTCACAGTCTAGATTGACACGATATCCTCTACCATAAGGATAAGAAAAAGAAGTTAATGAAGGATAGAAATAGGGAGCCTAGTTCCTAGCACTCATTTATGAGTTGTAACAAAATTCTAAAACTAACCTCATATCCAACCACCCAGATTCTTGGGTGTGTGTTAGAGGAATGAGATATAAAACTATAGTCTTGATTATTTTGTATATGTATGTGTGGATAAGGAAGTGTAATAGGAAATAGAGACAAACATATGTAAGAGAATTTTTTGTTGTAAGTTATTTGTAAGAAAAAAAAAATTATCATTAAAAACATGTTGTTATGAGAAGATTTTATTAATAAACCAATCCATGGAAGAGCAAGGGCCTACTCAATCAAGGACTTGGCTTGTTATGTTGGTATTTATCTCCCTATTTTCTTACAATATTGAGTTCCAATTATGCTTGATAACAACTACTATCAACAAATTACAATATTTGGACTAAAAAAAAATTCATTGTATTTTATTTAGACTGTATTTTCAATTGTTACAAATCTCCTTTTTGATTATTTTCAATCCTTGGAAATTTTATTTAGAGTAGTTTCTACAAACACATTTCCTTTCTACATGTCATTGATTTTAGTAGATTAAAAGTTATTTGATTTTTATTTTAGCATATTAGAAGTTACTTATTTCCACATAGACCGGAAGTTGTTATTTCAAGTAGTTAAATAAATAAATAAAAAAAACCAAGAAAATAGTAAACCCATCCAAAACACCAAAACTATACTTACCATTTATATATTTATTTTGTCTTTGTAAACTACCTTGGGCACATCCTTGGTTAGAATGACATCAACTTCAGGTTAGTTGATTAAATGATTGGAACCCGCAGTGACCCATCATTTTTGGCACCATTGTCAAGGAAGTGTGTCATTAATTTAAAGGATATATAACTAGTAATGATATCAACATCTGTTTATATGATCATAAAAATTGATGAAGAGGCATCAAGACTTTAAGGGAAGATATGTATGTAAAATATCTCAACTAGCAACATCAAGTAAAAAACCTTGGAATATTTTAATAACATCACCCAAGAAATATAAACAGAGACTAAAATTAAACTTGAAACTCATGTGTTGCACAATCTCTTCACACACATGGGTGACTAGGTAAAAGATCATCCCTAAGGGAATAGACACATGGGACAAAATTTCACTTATCTAATTGTCTTATATGAAGAAGAAGATGCCCCCGTGAAAACATTTCTCCATCTATTCTACCCACCTTTAGAGGAACGACATCAAAAGACCTAGATAAATTCCTATTTGAATTAAAAATATTATTTTACATATATGACTATAAAACTAACTGGAATCTCAAGATATTTCCTTTTATTCTCAAATATTCTACCATGAGGTGGTTTATGGGGTTAGAACCTAACTCCATCCATTCTTGGTAAGAAATGGAAACCATTTTTCAGGATAAATAATAAGATTATTATAAGGGAAGGGATATGCAGGAGGAATTATTTCAAATCAGACAAAAAGAAGATGAAAATTTGGAAGACGATTTAGACATATTTCTTTTTATCCATAGAAGAAGTGGATATGAGCTAAATGAAGAAATGGTTAAAATGGAATTTCTAAAAGGACTTGATAAGGAAGTAATAGATTCTCTAAAATTTATGGGAATAAGTGATGTGAATAAGCTCGCCCTATAACAATTTTTTTAGCTATGTAAGAGTTACTCTAGAATAAGAGGAAGTAGCAGGAAAAATAGAATTATAAAACATTCCTCTGATACTTTCTAGCTAATGGAATAGCTCTCCAACATGAAAATTGATATCCTGACATAACTTACCTCTACCTTGGATCCATGGGTTGAAATTTAAAATTGATTTTGTCAAAGAACCTTTGAACATGTATTGTCTTAGGTCTAGAAAAATTCACCCCTTAAAGGACCCCCCTTTAAACCATAGAGACACATGTTTAATTTTCAAATTCAATGAACATAACACTAATAACAATACATTTCTTCCTCTTCTGAAAGAAATGTTGAACAAGACTGCTCAACCAACAACAAAGACAAACTATGTCTAAAGATAAAATAATAATAAAAAATCCTCCAAGACATGCTTTGATTCCTCCAAACCCTTGGTTGATTCAGTGGCCCAACCAGACCTTTCCATCTACTTGAGGAAAACTTGATTAGACATATAAAAATTCAATGAGTTTCCTAAACTAGCAATCGCACGTGAAATGTACGATGGTAACGCCGAAAGGAATATTTTGAAGGATTCAAATTGAAGGGGGGAAATAATGGGAGAGAAAGAGGGGTGAAGAGGAAATATTTTGAGGGTGGAGAAGTGCAAGGGTGGGGATAAAGGAGTCAAATTCGAGAGAGAGAGAAACAAAAGGAGAGGAAGAAGGGTGGAGAAGAAGGCGTTAGAGGATGGAGAAGTGAGAGGGTGGAGAAGTAAAAAGGTGGCAAAAATAGAAGGGAAGGAAGTTGAAAGTTTACTGTCCAAGACCAACACAACAAATTTGTCAATGCACAATTGTTAGAGTTAGTATGTTGCGACTGCCTCAAGGATTCTATTATACAAACACTTGTACAAAGATGAGTAAATAAGTTCTATTTCCGAAGAACCACTCCCTTCAGGCACTTCAAGAACATTAGCTCTCAAAACAATGTATCGGAAACGTCAAGGATGATTTCCACGTAATTTCCACCCAAGGAATCAAGTGTTTGTAATGGGATCTAATGACCCCATACTATTCTAACTTTATGGACTGCAATTATTATAAGAGTTAACAGTCAAGGTGTATGTTTATAAACAACACGAGTTGTTGATAGACATTTTAGCATTAATGATACAAAACCCACTTCATGTTATTGCTTTAGAGGAAGTCATACCCAAGCTTATAGATAGAGCTAACACATCTTTTGACATCCACCACCTTACCTCCTAGTAATTAATACAACAGAGCTTATGAAACCAAATCTCATAGCTGAAATACCTTTAAGGAAATAATATTATCTCTATACCCAATTTGTAACCTTTATTATTTTCCTATCATTGCACATATTTCTCTATGATATGTAAGCATTGACTAATCACTCCATCATACACGTGCTCTGGTCATGAACATAAGAAGTAATATGCCTCAATATCATATATCAATGTAACCAGGAAGGGTAGTCCAACCCTTCCTATTACTTGATCAATAGTAACCCTCACCAAGAGAAGTACCAACCTACTATTCATTTTGAGAGGTGGAGATAACCCCTATTCCTGTCACGAAAGTAGTATTCAAGAAAGTCACAAAAAATAAGAAATCAATAAATTAAATATTTCAATGCCAATCAAGCAGTCACAACTATCTTGAGGGTTACCCTCATTGACAATACCAACACATCATCCTCATTAACATATTACAAAAGAAATAATTTGAATGTTAGACTTAACTTGGATGTCAAAGAATATGGTTTTCAACAAAATAAGAAATACAGTCTCCTTTATTATTAGAATCATAAAGGCCCCATTAACAGGGTAGTGTCAAATCCATACCTTCAGATGCACCATAATGGCCAGGTGGCAATTCCATCTGGTGAATGAAATATACAAGTGACAAGCAAGAATTTATAGAGAACAACGGTATTGTCTTGTTGCTATACAAGGAAGAATTTCTTCTTACAAGGCAATTACACTAAGTTGCATCCTTTTTCCACAATAATCGGTACCACATCAACCATGGGAGCCATATCTAAGTAAGCTAAACAGTACAATATTCTATTTTGCAATTTTTTACAGTATTGCAATTTGAAAGAAAAACAAACAAAATTATGCCAGAGAATAAAGATGAAACCACTAGGCATAGCGGATTATGTGCGAAGGCATGCAATGGAGTCGTGTGAGGTGTCCATCATGTGTAAAGGGACAATCGTATTACTCTGGGAAGAATCACCCCCGCATCATGGTCAGTACGCAAATCCATCAATTTAAACAATAAATACTTATTTTGTAGCCCCAATTTATAAGCTCCCGTCCTAACTTTATTTAACAAGGTCGTGATATGGCAGATCCTGCCATAGTGAATGCAAAAGTGTTTGAAATTCTAAAATGCGTTGAAAGTTAGACAATTTTAGACTATGGATGTCTTGCAGAAAATTACACAAAAAATTGCCATAGCTTGAATTGGACAGGTTGCTCACAATGACGAACAACATCAATAATTACAGCAGGACTACAATTTTTTTTCTACCAAGGGCAGTAAATTTGCCCGTGCAAGAACTATGTCTTCCTATAAGAATTGGTAGAGAGCTATGCAAGAAGCATCCTATTCCTACAATATCTTTGTTCATCAAATCTTGATAAAAAATGGATGCAAGGACTACTTTAAACCCATCCTCCTCTATACACAGTTCTATCATCTCCACTTCCAGCCACATATTTCGTGTTCCATTCTCCTCTCCCGGTATTTGGAATCGTGAAAAGCTAAATAGATTTGGTTGTCCCTTTAACTTCAATGCTTCCAACAGTAAGTTTTCCTTGAAATCTCCATTTAGTACTAAATTTCCGGTCTGCAAATCTGGAAAAGCTCCTAAAATCTTTGCCCTCAACGTCACAAAAGATACTTGGGGAAGCTCATCTAAGGGAGAAGCTGAAATAAACATTGAGGGAGAGGTAATCTTGAATAAGGCCTCTCTTCTCGAGTTGACAGATTACTCTGCAACTTTTGTGGACGAGGTATCAGATTTCCTTGGGAAGAAAGTCTGCCTTCAGCTCGTCAGCAGCAACCAAATTGATCCAAGTAACCAAATTTATTATTATTGTTAAACATTTTATATTTTCTTCGTTTATCTTCTTATTCACACATAAATCCATCTGTTATGGCGGAGACTGGGACAGGGAAGTTATCCCAAGTGTCTTATTTGGAGTGGAATCCGTGGGATGGGCCCATCGCTGGAGATAAACACTACAAGATCTCTTTCAAATGGAACACCAATTTTGGAGAGCCCGGAGCATTTCTGATAACAAATAAGCATCCACAAGAATTCTTCCTGAAATCTTTAACCATTGATGTCCCCGGTGGAGCTAAATTAGGCTTTCGCTGTAACTCGTGGATCACTCCAGAGCAAATAGACAAGAATGACCGTGTCTTCTTTGCCAATAAGGTATATGTTACGCTGTTTTCTGCAAGCCCAATAGATTCTACAGGCTCTCGTATCATGTTAATAAAATTCATTAATCAACCTAAATGGACAACCCTGTTTTACAAGGTTTATTAATTAGAGGAGGAATGATCTTACTGACTGATTCACCGGAGTGTGTTGAAACAGAGTCATCTTCCTGATGAAACGCCAGAAGGGCTCAAGGCGTTGAGGAGTCCAGACCTAATACAATTGCGAGGAACAGGAACAGAGCAGAGAAAGGATTCAGATCGAATATATGACTACGATGTTTATAACGATCTTGGAAACCCTGACAAAGATCCGAAGCTGAGAAGGGAAGTAATTGGAGGATCAGAGGACCTCCCATATCCAAGAAGATGCAGAACAGGTCGCCCTCCAACCAAAACAGGTATATTATACTCGATACAGAACCCCTTTTAGAAATGTCTGAAATCTTTTTCACATTGCATGAAATTCTAATGTGAGGATTTCCACAGATCCGGCATGTTCTCGCCGCTGTAGACAAGAAATAGCATGCAACCAGCCACCTGTCTCCACCATGCAACGGAAAAATAGAAAATATAAAAAACAGTCAATTAAAATGCTCATCCGTTGGATTTCAATGAATTCGGGAGGAGGAATGCAGTGCGTCCGATTTCTGACATTTGTCAGAATCACCAGGTCTTACTTCACTTGTACAAGAATGCCTTCGGCGTAATGAATAGTCATGGATGCCTCAATTAAATAAAAAAACTAGATGCCACCAATTAATCCACGGTCGTGGCTGAATAAAAAATGGTCTTGGCCAAAACCGTCAATCAATAAATAAAATTTCCTCCAGAGAAGGATTTGACGCCACCACCAATATTATATGCATAGGGAGGATAAGTAACTCAAACCCAATTTTCGGCTCAACCAGTCCCAAATTCAAAAAATCAACAAACAACCTCAATTAATAAAGATGGACAATAGTGAACAATAAAAGTAAACTACATCAATAACCTATAGTTGAGATCTAGAAAGACATTGAACAACCCTCAAATGGTTATTTCAAAGACATCTGAAGAAAAAATGGAAGATGATCCTATTGTTAAAAAATAAAGTGAGGAAAACTCTAAATCTGAGGAAAAGAATTTTCACCCAAATCCCTTCCTTAATATATTGAAGGAAACATTTTCCAAGGAAGAATCCACATTGATGCAAAAATTAAGGAAATTAAATATTGAGATTCCACTCTTGAGAGAAATCAAAGAAATTCTAAAACTTAACCAAGTGATTTTAGGCCTCTCCATAAAGACACCAGGATGAAAAACTAATACCCAAAAATAGTGCAACTTGATGGAAAAGTAGTTGATTTATTATTAGGGAAGTTTCTCTTACCTAAGTATGGGGATCCATAAATTTTAGTCATTTCTATCACCATAGATAGTCAAACCATATCCTCTTGAATGAGCTTCTGCTTTACATAAATGTATTGATATTGTGCCTTTGCAACTCCCCCCTCGAGATTCGGCTCGCTGTGATGCTCCTCTTACTTTAGATGAACTTCATGCAACTTTTCTTTGTTTAGCCGATGATAAATCTCCCAGTCTGGATGGCTTCCCCAATGAGTTATATAAAGCAACTTGGTCATTTGTTGGACCTGATCTGCTCAGAGTATATACTGAGGCTCTTCAATCTCGCTCTTTAGGGAGATTCATCAATCAAGGAAACATCAAGTTCATTCCAAAAGCCAGCAATCTAGAGCTTATTAATAACTAGCGGCCTATCACCCTGTTGAATGTTTCATACAAAATTATTGCTAAACCTTTAGCTCTTTATATTTCTAATATATTGCCGAAGATTGTGTAGCTGGAGCAAAAGGGATTTGTCAAAGGATAGTATTTCCTAGATAATCTTCTAGTAGTTTGGGAAGGTATGGAATGGGCTCAACTTTCTAATCAGAAGCCTCTCTTTCTAAAAATTGATTTTGAAAAGGCCTATGATCGAATAGAATGGCCCTTTATTCTAGCTATGCTCACGACTTTAGGGTTTGGTACTTTCTTTTTCCATTGTTTCTACTCTATTCTCCAATGCTTCTGTTCACCTCACCATTAATGGCCATCATTCTTAGGCTATCAGACTCTTCCGCTCCATTCGGCAAGGTTATCCTCTTGCTCTAGCCTTATTTGTTCTTCTTATTGATGTGCTGGGTTACTTAGTTTCCCATCAAGCTGCCCAGGGTCACATTTGGGGGATTATTTTACTAGACCACCACACATAATTAATCAATGACCATTTTGTGGATGATTCCTTCCTTACAGTTACCAAGTCTAAGCAGAATGTTGTTGCAGTTTTTGACTGTTTATCTAACTTCTATACTGGCTCTGGTTCCTACATTCAGATGGCAAAAACTCTTGGTTTTCGATGGAGTTGTTAGTCGATGCCAAATTGGCTTCAGGCTTACCCCTGGAAATGGATTGGTCGTGGTGAGCAGTTTCTCTTCTTGGGCATTCCTTTTGCCTTTGACAGTGATTCTACTACTCTCTGGACTTATGTGGTTAACAGAGTGGAGCAAAAAGTGATGAAAATGGTCCTCTAAACCATTTTCCTTGGCGGGAAAATTTTAGGCGTACACCAAATTCTTTCCGCAATCCATGTTTATTACTCTGCTTGTTGGTGCCCTTCTCGCACTTCATTCAATCAACTAGCTAAGCTTCTGCGAGATTTCCTTTGGTGTAAAATTTATGGTTCAGCTAGTTTTCACCGAGTGGCCTGGGATGTTTGTTATCTCCCTCACAAGAAAGGTGGTATGGGCATCATTGATCTTTACCAATAGAGCTTGGCTCTCTGTGCTAAATGGGTCATTCACAGTCTATCATGGGCTCACTCTTGGCAAATTTTGTTGCGACATTGTATTGAATTTTGTGCCCCTTATGGAACCAAATGTTGGAACAATATTGGTTTGCATAGCCTTCTTATTACACTTATTCCATTGAAGATTCAAGGTACCTTTGTGGCTAAGAGCATCTAGAAAGCCTTTGAGCATGTTAGGCATTTTTTACGGTGGATCGATGTGGTTTTTGCATCGACCTTTCATTTAATGATCAGAACATTTGGTGGTCTCCAATTCTCTCCGAGGGAACCAGTCTATTAGCTGAACTCCCCGGCATCAAATCCATTCAACTCTTTCGCAAAGGCATTCACACTATTTAGGATCTGGTGCACCACAGGGATTGGATTGCGTGGCTTGATCTCAAAGCTAAATTTACTTTGAAACATTCTGATTTTCCGTCGATTTTCCAGATCCATGCACTTCTTCTAGATGTGATGCTTCATAAACTTGGCCTTCCTTCATCGGTTCCCTGATGGCGTGACTAGCATTGGAATCAAAAGATAGCCTTTTTTCGTTACAACACTCACACAATTTATCAGCTTCTTTGTCCACTCTCACCCGTAATTGATAAGCTCAATTCTCGCTGGGGACTCCAGTCGCTGCCCTCTACCTGGCTTCGCAGACTTGCTCGTGCTTGGAACCCCCTCCTAGAACCTAAAGTTAACCATTTTTTATGGTGCTTAATTTATCAAGGTCTACATTTAGGTGAACGGCTATGGCATATTGGCATTTCTCCCTCCTCCCACCCCTTTTGTTCCATCTCGGAGTCTTTTTGCATTTATTCTGGTTTTGCCTGCGTGTGCAAGCTATATGACGTTGGATGCATTCCTTGTTTCAACCCTATCACCCTGATTTTTTCTCATGGCACATGGATTTATTTGGGGAATTTATTCCATGGCCTCATTATATAGCTAATCCATGACATCTTTTTCGTGCATGCATTTTATTTCATACCTGGAAAGCTCACAATGCCTTTATTTTAAAAACTGGTCTTACAACCATCAACTTTTCTACTAATGAGACGGTGATTATTTTGTCTAGTGTACGATCACAGATTCAAGCTCATGCTACCAAGGTCGCTATGGAATTTGCAGACCTTCAACAGTGACTGGATCACTAGGGGAGTGCGCCATGCACTATGAGTCGTGTGCCACCTGATCTGTCGTTGCCACCACCTCGACTTTCGCCTCCCCAACGGCCACATGTTGTTAAGACATGTCGGAGGAGCTGCTCATGTAGCCACCGCTCTACCTCCCCTCAATTTTGCGCCGCCCCGTCTACCTCAGTGGGGCTCTCCGCCATTGGAGATGAACACACTTGCAGGATCTCCACCACCTGGGTAGGGTATTATGGTGCTTCTTCAGATGTGGTATCCTGAGCAGGAAGGCTGGGAAGTGGATCTACTGTCGGTTGAGCCTTCTAATAGAGCCTTCATCCCTCCTCGGGATGATCCTCCCCTCCTCCTGGTGCGGTGGTGGTGTGTGCTTAATGTTTTCTGTTTGGTTAGTGATTTTTGATTGCCCTTTTGGCGTGCTCTTGTAAAACCCTCGTGGTATTTTGAGTTTGCCCATGTGGTGTGCTTTTGTTGTCCTCATAACGTTTTGTGGGACTGCGAGTTATCTAGTCACCCCTATTATGTAACTTTCCATTAAGATTAATATAAAAATCTGTTCCAATAGTAAAAGTAATGGCATTGAAGAAAGATTATATAAATTTTAAACTAGTGCAGATTGAAAGAGATATCGACTTTAAAAGTAAAAAAATTAAAATATTAAATTCGCATAAGACGTACTACGGCAATCAAAAAAAGGCAACATAACTTTATCATTTTGCAATCAAACCTTTAGGGAGAGAATAATATTCGTAATTTAATATACTTTAATCTCGAATTTAAAAATAAATTAATTTGTCACCCACAAGATATGGTTGCAAGCTCAGCAAGAACGCACGAGGGAAAGTCTTTTTAAAGTCATTCATGGCAACTAAGCTCAGGAAGAATAATTTATTCAAACACAAAAGTTGCAATATAGTTTGTTCCAGTTAGCAAATACCAAGTGATTATACTACTGTTTGTTGTTTTTTCATTGCTTAATAAGACCAATCTTTATTATTAAATATTTGGAGGTACGTCTCTCCGCATTATTATTAACGAACAAGCCTCAGCATATAGCTTTATTTAACATAATATAAAAAAAAAAATTCAGAGTTCAAACGGATTTGGGAAACCCAGACAACCACAAACAGCATCCGCGTGAGCATAAAATGCATTAATATATTCTTGAAATTTAGCATCTTTAGCGATACGAGCAATATCCAAGGCTTGATAAGCACGTTCCGCTGCAGCACGAGCACCAGCCAACGCGTCCTCTGCCAGAGTCGTCACAGGAGAGAGAAGCTGTTGCCCGTTAGGCGCAAAATTCTCAAGGTTCTCTAATACATTACCAGCGAAACTAAGTTCATTAGATGCAGCCGTTACAGCAGCCTCACATCCTTCCACAACACCAGACGCTGCTTCAACAACGGCAGAGGCCTCCGTCAAGGCTTCAAAAGCCGTGGCCAAACCCTCGCACACAGGCAACAAGAGAGCCATTTTTCACATTCGCATTTAAACAAACACATATTTATACTAAACTATCGCCTATCCTTCTCTTTGGAATCACTAACAAAAATATGAATTGTCTGGAATCGCTTAATGTATAAGCCATGGCTTTTTTGTGGAATCCTATCTCTTTGAATATGAATTGTTATGAATTCCCTGGAATCTTATCTCTTTGGAATCACTATGTAAGCTATCAAAATATGAATTGCCATGAATTCCCTGGAATCCCTTAGTGGTTTTTGGTGGAATCCTTATCCCTTTGGAATCACAATAATGTTATGAATTCCCTGGAATCGCTAAATGTCAACCCCATGGTTTTTACTTTTCCCGAAAAATAGAAAATAAAGCATGTGGAGAAATTATTTATTTCGAACACATCCTCCCATGATACAACCTCTACAATTTATATCCCTTTCACTTACAAACACTCTCATTGCTAAATTTATCTATTTTTGTAAAATTAGGGTTTCTGTGAGCTTCTACATATACAATATACAATGCTTTCCTAAAACATCAATAGTCAAGCATGGATGATTAGTTCTGAAAAATGGTAGATCTAATGTTGTTATCATCTCTGAGAGGAGGCATCACAAGATTGATTGTTCAATGCAAAAACTTGTTAGTGACTATGGTAGAACCATGAGATAATGGTAACAAAGAAGTTGAATCCCCAAGCGAAAGCACCACCATTCTCTGATGCTAATAAGATTCATTGATGTAGCTCCTTTTTTAATTTTAGGTAAAACTCGATAACTTGTTTGTAGGTGATTTATTTTCCTTATAATCGCTGAAGGTTTTGTTTACTTCATGTAAATCCTTAATATTTTATACTTGAGATTCTCAGGACTAGGTTCTAGTTTTAAGTGCCTTTCATTCCTCTCATATTCAAGACAAGTAATTGGAATTATCAATTAAATGCTAAGGTTTTTGCTTCTTCCTCTGTTAGTGTAATTGACCACAATAGCGATGTTTAATAGCTTACATTTTCAAGTTGTTGTTGTGACTATTATAGATTTTGTTTTAGCCTAATCATCTATCCATTCATATTTCTTTCTAAATTCAATGAATATTTTCATCCGAGTATGTATCCCCCATTAACTAATGCTTAAATGGAATAGCAATGGAAAAATACAACATATCAATAATAAACATATTCATGGAAAAGAAGATGTAACATATTGTGTGTATGTGTGTGTATGTGTGTGTGTTATCACCAAAAACCAACACCCTTTGATTTGTCATGCCTGTGTGAATGAACAACCGATGTTTTTGGGTAACATTGGACCATCTCTCAAGTTGTGGGACTTGCTACTTGAG
Organism: Taxus chinensis; assembly: GCA_019776745.2. Lineage (NCBI taxonomy): Eukaryota > Viridiplantae > Streptophyta > Pinopsida > Cupressales > Taxaceae > Taxus > Taxus chinensis. The sequence continues at coordinate 277,647,083 of CM034155.1, forward strand.
ATGGACCTCCAGAGAAAGTTGGTTCCTCCACCTGTTCCTAGCACTAAACTACTTCTAAGGAAGGAAATGTGAATGTCTAATCCTAATCTAACAATTCCAAGGGAGCAAGGAGATAGAGAGAGCATAAAAATTAAGAAATTATACACTACAAAGGTGATAGAACCAAGAAAAGAGGGTGAAATATCTTGTTGAGGGAGAATAAAGAAATAAAATGGAGTTGAGAGAGACCAGAACAATGTGACACAGACCCAAATCTTCATTTACCACTAAATATCCATGAAACACAACATCCTTGCACCTGCAAATGATACATACATGTACAGAAAAGAAACAACCAAAATGGAGGGGAAAGGAGATACAACAAAACAATGCAAGGGTTGAAAGAACACCACGAACACAATTTTATTACTCTTAGAATATGTACAGTCCATTACATTGTTGAAATAGAGTCAGAAATACACTTGCCAGGACCATGAGAGGGTTTGCAGCTCAATGGTGTTGAGAAACAAACTTTGCAGAGTTTCTCCATCTCCCAGAATATCTCCTTTTACAATGATCCCAACACTCTAATTTATAGAAATTTGAGAAGAGAGAGAGAGAGAGAGGGAAAATGAAAATCCTAAAATCTGTCCTCTCACCACTTGCAAGAGGTAGTAAATGAAGTGAAATGATGTTATGTTGCTTGCAAAAGGCTCACCATGTTGTCCCATGACTTGCAGCAGTGAGAAATGTTAGCTCATGCTTCATTTAATGCACCAGCAATTACCAAATAAAACATTGTTATGATATGGGTGCATTTTCTATGAAATCACCATCAATTCCTTGTCAAATCCTAAATTTCTTGATTTCTATGCATCAGTCCTAGAGGAAGAGAAGGGATGGCCAATTTTAAGGCGTCTGCAGAAGGGGGCAAGGAAGCAAGGTGCGCAACAAGATGCAAGCACAACTTATACAAAGTGCCGAATGAGCAAGCCTATGGGTGCACAACTTGAAAGGTGAAGCATTAGAGTCAATGAAGATACAAGTTATCCAAAATAACTAGGAGAGTTATTTGAATAACAGTGTGTTTGTGTGGATATGTTATGAAGAAGTAAAGAAAATATAAAAATTTTGTGTATCAACTTTTGGATGTTCATATTATAAGGTAAAAAAATATTGTGTCATCTTCATATCTAATAAATCAAATAATACTATCAATTGTGTTTATACTTTTGCCACTGAGATTTCTATTTCCATTTCTGCTCATTGATTCATATATGTGCATTGTCAATGTTTGAATTAGAAAATATAATCTTAGATGGGATGGTTTGTAGGGATCTCATGATGTTAGAAATCTCATGATGTTAGACACTGATCTTTGTTGTTTCTATCACCAACGCATACAAAGGTTGTTCGAATATATTTTTCACATAAGTTAAAAAGGGATTGAGGAGGATTTTCTGAGAAGCTTATATTCTTAAGCAATATTTGGAAAACTAACTAATTTTTCACTCTATTATGTAGTTTGGCTATAGTATGTTGTTGTTTCCTTCTTGATGCATGCTTTAGAGAAACATTTTCACCAGCACTTCATGATTATTGAACATTTGTGTTTTTCAAGAAACCAAATTATAAATTTCTTTAGCATTGAATGCTTTCTTGCTAGATTTAAGAAATAAAATTATAAATTTCGTTAGTATTCAATCCTTTCTTTCTATATTTAAGAAGAAATTTTTATTTGAATCAAGCCTTGTTCATTTGATTCCATCTTCTCTGAGGGAGGAGATTGATCAATTATAAAGTAATAAAATGTTCATGGTGAAGAGATAACCTTCTAAGTGAGGTAATAAACTACTATTTTTGACATAGATCTTTAATACCTTTGAAGTAAATTATATTATTTTATATTTACAACAGTTGCAATATGGAAGCCATTTCTACCACCTAACCTGATGTCTACAATGTTGATCATTGAATTTAAATTTTCCTAATGTTGTTTCTATTGACACCTTTTTCCCAGAAGTCAATGAATTCATTGATGAACTTGCAAGTTTTCATTCATTAGAAGGTCATAGGAATTTTGAATTTTCTAAAAAAAAGTGACCTACGTAGGGTCATTGTATCTCTTGTTAGTTCAAGATCAAGCTATGTAGGTATTATGTATTTCTCTTGTAGTATGCCATTTACCCTTCTTCCCCTTATGTTATTCAAATAAATTTGAAGGTGATGATCCCCTATGTTCTCTACTCTATTCAAAAATAAAATTTTACAAAAAACAAACATATGTTCTACGCAAATCATTATATTCTATCTTATCCTTTTTAAGTTGATTAATGGAGATACAAAACCTTTGTTTTAGATCTAGTATTGGTATTCAAATGATCTTTCTCTTAGTTTTGTTCACTATATTAATCTTACCTCACAGGCCATGACAATACAAGATCTTTGTAGTAGGGTATGGACATCAATTAAGGTAAAATAGGAAGTACTTTTTGTTAGATGTTATACTCATGCTATATTGTTTTCTCCTCTCCATCACACAAACTTAAAACAATTTAAGATAGCATACATATCATTTCAAATTATAACTCCAACAAACTTAGTATTATTATCTTCTCCTGTGTAATTTGTAACTTATATAATTACTATTAAATTTATTAATGAATTCCCTACTCTAATATGTCTCCTACAATATCAAAAAAGATAAATTTCTTGTAATAAATATTAGAAAATTTCCATTAGATGTGTTCCACTACGCATCCTATCTATTTTTATTTTCACTAGTCAAATTCGATTGTGCATTGTTGAACAAGTCTAAAGCATGTGAGATTATTTTGTGAGGAACAAGATAAAAACCTATGCACATAGATGAGGTTGCACTCTAATGGTAATAAGCAATATCCAAGTAATCAACAAGCTTAATTGAACAAGGAAAACCATGTATAGAATAAACAGGTCTACTTATTCTCATAGATCAAAAGAAGGGTACATATGAGAGTTTTGCGTAACTCCCATGCATGAAAAATCATTCCCTCCATGAGGGAAAGAGGAGTTACGATTCCCAAGATGGAGTGTAACTCCTATGAAGCCTATGACACTTATGACAATGAAAGATTCTATGAAAAATCTGTCATATGTGTCATATAACTTCTATGACCTATGATCTCACCTAAGTGAGATGACTCACCATGTGAGGTAGACAAGACCCCGAGTGATGACAAGTAAAATAACACACACCTACACCCCCTTCATCACAGTTGAGGTAAAGGTCATGATAAGTTGGAAAATAAAGAGAACTCCCCTAGACAACTAAGAAAGATGTGTTGAATGGGTCCTGACAACTAAAGGCCTGATAAGGTATCCATGTAAAAATCGTAATATTTCTAGAAAAGAACAAGAGGAGAATAGGATTAGAAAGGCCAAAGAAGATGAGTGGTTATATAAGTCCGCACCCCAAGCAAAGAACATGAGTGAAGGACCTTCGATTCAATTAAGGGCGTGACAAATATGTCTATAACTTGATTAAAAGTATGACAATACTGCAGGTTGATGAAGTCTCCATAATTTAGCTCCTATAATTTACACATTTTATTCACCATCTAGTCACCTACTCTACATTGTTCTACACACTGCACTCACCACCCTATGATGCACTCTAGTTCCTCAGTCCATACTCAACTTCTGAGGATTTACTAATCAAATGGAACTTCCCTACATGCGACATGTCATCATACCAAATTCATCAGACTAGTGATCAAATCTATAGGCCATATCATCACTCAAATATATCATCATGTAGTGGTATACACCTTAGGTTAAATCACCACTCCTTTTACCAATTCCTCATTATCATCTTACATCCTATCATCACCTATTCTATTATCCTCTTCTACGACATACTATCATCCTTTATCGTACTCATCACTTAGTGGTATACGATTTAGTATAAGTCACCATCTCATTCCTATTCATCACGTAGTGGTATATACCCTTAGGTTAAATCATCACTCCCTTTATCACTTATCATTATTCTATCATCCACTTCACCACTCTATATAACTCATTATCACTTATCGTAGTGGTATACACCTTAGGTGAAATCACCACTCCTTTCATCATTTCCATTTTTCACTCACCAGCATGATCTACTGCATCCTAGAATAATGTAGTGGTATACACATTAGGTTAAATCATCACTCCCTTTATCAATCCCTTCTTATACCACATCCTCTCATTGCATATTCTATTATCTTACTCTACGTCATTCTATTATATCATCATCTATCCTACTCATCACTTAGTGGTATATGCCTTAGGATAAATCACCACCCTCACCTTATTCATCATGTAGTGGTCTATGATTAGTGCTAAATTGCCACCTTCCGTTATCCACTCCGTGCTCCTATACGCCTCATACACCCTCATCACCCATCTCATAGTGACATACGCTTTAGGCTAAATCATCACCTTCTTAGTTAATCATGTAGTTGAAATGAACGATGACCAAATTGTACCAAGCCAAGAACACAGATGCTAATCAAACACCACGATCAATAAAATGAAAGCAATTCACGAGAATAGCTTTACATAAAACCTTTGCAAAGAAATGAGTAGCAATATCATATATTATTATGGAACTCAATGCAATAAATTGAGAATGGGCCTTGCTTAAATAGGCAAGAAATAACAATCTAAGAACTAGTCAAGGTCGTAGATCAAGCCATAAATCAAGGAAATAACTAGTCATCAAAGAACTAGTCAAGACCATAGATCAAGGAAAGAACTATACCTAACAACTAGATAGTATCTCCTAATATCTAAATAAGATAAAATAAATATCCACACACATAAGTGGGTGAGGATAAATACAATAAAGGTAAATAAAGTACCTAGGTGAACATGAGATAAGGTAAATACCTACTCTAACACCCCCCCCTCAAGTGAAGCTAGGGGCCAAAATAGAAGTGGCATGTCCACAGTATGAGTCCCGGTAACTAGGCCTGATGAGGTATTCATGTACAATAACTGGAAAAAAAGGGACACCGCAAGGTACCAAAAACTAGTAACAATAAAGTAAAAGAGAGTAAAAACCCGCTCCAAAGACATCCCAAGAAGCTCGGCTGAAAAAACTCGTACAATGCTGAAGAAGTTTTGGTCTGAATCCACTGCTCGATCATAGAACTAAAAAAACTGACATTGGGCTTCACCAGGATAGCTATATACAAGGAGACTGTCAATAGAGTGATGTCGAAAGTGCAAAAAAAACACCAAACATAATTCGACCAACTGCTGCAAATAGGTGTGCCATGATCCAAGAACAATAACCAAAGCAACAAGGCAAGGACACAAACTCTAGAGTGTCACGATCCAAGAAAAGCCAAGGTAACAAGGAAAGGACATGAAACCCGAAGAAGCACGATCAAAACCACACCCTCTCATATTGTTGAATGGGTGGAGTGATGCTACAAATATGTATGAGTTGCCCAAAATAAACTACTCGAACACTGAAAAAATAACATTGGACTTCACTAGAATAGATTACCCCACAAGAGATACTGTCAACCATGCCAAAAGTGTCGAAAATACAGATAAAAAAATCTCTCAACAAACAAGAGAGATACACTACACCTGCTAAAGAAAAATGCTCAAAACAAGAAGCATCACAATGCAGAAGGTATAGAAAGTGGAGCAAGAGGCCGAATGGTGGAGGAGCCATGCCTGTAGAGTCCTCTCAATGAATTCCTATGTCACCTCCACGAGTGATCAGATATCCACCCCAAATCAACACGGATGGATAAAGAAGATGCCTGCATATGACTTGGTTGTAAAATGCACAATGGGTGCATGCAAAAGAACATCATACTTTGTGTCAGGGATGAACATGTCTGATAACTAAAACCTTAGGTTTTTCAAGCTTGAGTGAAGGTGCAGAACTCATGTGTTGCTCATGATCCTCAGAAAGAGTCGAGCAAACAAAAAAGGAGCTCTATCAATGTGTGATCCCAATGAAGTATCTGCTCGAAAACCAATGTCATGACGAGAATTCCACTTAACATGTGGAATAGAGGAAACAATACCTTGTGAATGCCTGCCAATGACTCCGCTAGTGAAACCCATAGAATGGAGCATGCGAGATCTAAATACAGTGGTATGCTTCTCAAAAAGGCCATGCAACTAAGCAAGACGTAGGATACACAACATGTGGTACTGTAATAGGCACAGATGTGGAAGAGCATGCAATAACAAGCCTCTTAGGTTTAGAGCATCAAAACTAGGTTTAGGCTCAAAGACTAGTAGATCAATGTCAATGGGTAGAAGAGCAACAACTGCAAAAGGACTAGGAGCATGGATATGGTTGTCCACAATATGATGGTGATGTGGTAGGCTAGTAATTGTTTTCTCCAAGGAGTGTATTATTATATCTTTTATCATGAATGAGTGATTGTAGAAGAAAATTTCACTTTTTGAGCGATCTATTTTTCTTCCACAAATTTTACAATATCCTCAAGTCCACATACTTCAAAGAAAAGCATATCATTCTCAGAATCCATGATAGGTACAACACTGCAACTCCCAAAAATTTAGGACATCGGGTTTAGCTAAAATTGTATCCACAATTGATTACAACACTCCTCCATGTTTGAAACTTTATAATTACAGTGAAAGTCTCAAAATAAATATTTCCAATGGAAAGAGCATGAAAAAAACAAGCACTTTTGCAAAAAACGACACTCAAAACTGAGTTACCAATCAAAATTTACAAGCTTTTTAATGTTTTTCTCTGTTATTTATATTAGTTAACACTAAAACAAAATAAAATGTCGTTGCCTTCACCACACAAATAAAATTAAAGGGGGGGGTGAAGTTAAGCACCTTACTAGTAAGAATCACAAGCTTTAAGCCCTCATATGACCATACCATATAACCAAGGGCTAAGGATTTTAATGGGTGACTGTGTAGATAGTGACCTTTGTTTGCCGAAAATAGCAACCTACGGATTTTCCCGAAATAGTATAAATGTGCACAACATTCGTGGAACCCCTGCCAAAAAAGGAAAGATCAAAAAACCTTCATGTGCGTAAAAATGAGATAGATACGCTACAACAAAAAATTTCCCTATGTAGATCTCATGAAATCCAACAAACCCAAAAAAGAATCCCACAATTTTTTTTCGCGGCATGAATCCCAAGGCAGATCGGTGTGCTTCCCTGCAGAAATACAAAAAACCCAGAAAAATGATTGCCTCCAAAAATGGTCGATCTTAGGGTTTTTCTACCTTCTGGATCCAATGGAAGCCTCCATTTTTCATAAAAACACATGCAGCAGCAAAATACGACCAATATCGCCAAATCCCAAATATACGAATATACAATAAATTTATTTACAAAATAAAAATTACAAACAGATGCCAACAACAATCTCCAGCTCTGATACCATGAAAGGAACGATAACCAAATCGTACCAAGCCAAGAATGTAGATGCTAATCAAACACCACGATCAATAAGATGAAAGCAATTCACTAGAATAACTTTATATAAACCTTTGCAAACAAATGAGCAACAACTTCATATATTATTATGGAACTCAATGCAATACATTGAGAATGGGCCTTGCTTAAATAGGTAAGGAATAACAATCTAAGAACCAGTCAAGGTCATAGATCAAGCCATAAATCAAGGAAATAACTAGTCATCAAAGAACTATTCAAGACCATAGATTTAGGAGAGAACTAGACATCAAGGATCTAGTCAATACCATAGATCAAGAAAAGAACTATACCTAACAACTAGATAATATCTCTTAATATCTAAATAAGATAAAATAAATATCCACACACTATAAGTGGGTGAGGATAAATACAATAAAGGTAAATAAAGTACCTAGTTGAAACATGAGGTTGAAATTAAATGATGAGAAATAAATAAATAGAGGTTGAATGGAAGTTAATTAGAAACTTAATTGCTAACCAATTCAACCAAATATCTTCATCATAGTAACATAACATGTATTACTTTTACAAGAATTCCTCATACTTCCAATATTCCTTGACTATGAGAATGGGCATTTGTCCATTTTTAAAAATTATCATAAAAGGATCTAATTGTCATTCATTCTTTATATTTCGAGTAGGAAATTTTTCTTTCTTTCTATATTGAGTCTATGAGAATGGACATATGCCCATTCTCATCACAATGATAAAAATCTTTGTTTGTATGAGAAATGGCATATTCTCATTCTCATAACAATAATTAAACTCTTTGTTTATATGAGAATGGGAATATGCCTATTCTAACCATTCTAACTCATTGAAGCAATATTGAACTTAATCATTTTAATATCACTATAAAGGATGTGATTGTAGACACCTAAATTTGGTATCTCTACCATTTTCTACCCGTGTGCACATATTTCACCATGGTCCTAACTGAACCCCCTTAATTTAATTCACCCCCTTAATATTAATTTAATTAAATTATCACCTATTATCCCATCACATTTAATCCTTATTAATAGTTATTAATAAAAATTAATTGATTAATTAATTAGTTAATATCCATTATTCCCTAATGGACTTTCCTTTTTGGATGCTTTTATCCTAAATCTACATCCCTATGATTTTTCCTAGCTTGTATCCTACCTATATTTATACCATAACTATCATGACACATCCCAAAACATACTCTTCCCACCTACAAGCTTTAAAGCACTTTTCCCATCTTTAAAAACCCAAAATCTTGACTAAAACACAATCAACCCCGTCGGGGAAAGTTTCCACGTAGTCGGCAATGACCCAACCCAATCTTCATTGACCTTATAAGATTGAGATCTTCCCTTTCCAAATAGTACAAGACACAAACACACATGTATGAAAAAACACTTAATTGTCTTGCATTCTACGAATCCATCTTCGAACTAGGGCGTCTCAACAATTGTGCCAATCTTCTTATAGTCCTTGAAAGTTTGTTCTAATCAACCACTTTTCTTTAGGAGGTTTACATTGCTTTCTTGTGTTACCTTATGTTATTTATATCATTATCTTGTTGGATCTAACCTTTTTTAGGTTCAACATCACTCAAAGCTCCATTACCATCCTTTTCTTCTATCCTTTTTAGGTTGTTTTTTAATCTATCTACTCTTGGCCTTGTTCTATCCTACTACAGTCACCGTCGCCCCACCCTAGTCACCATCAACCAGGGTTATGTTTGTCAATCCTTCCATCCAAATCACTTTTTCTACCATTTTTTCCCTACCTCTCTTTCCTAGACATTCTTCTACAGGTCATCCACTAGCATCCCCAGGCTTCTGTTACGTTCAGTTTGCACTCAGACCAGACCTTGTAGGTCTGCATATTCACATTTTTTTCCACATCTTTTCACACACGGTCACTGTCGATCTGCCTTCTACATAGTTTGGGTCGATATCGACCCAATTAGGCACCATTTTATTTATATTTATTCAGATCATATCAACATTCAGATTCATCTTAGTTACTTTTGGATTCATTAGTATTTCTATTTTTTCATGCTATCAAATTATCTATCATTTTCTTCGCTTTATTTTATCAAAAGATGAGGATTGACATCCGCAAAATAAAGGTAACACTTCTTGGAGCTGACTTTGTCTTACAACCCCCACATAAACTATCTAATCAGTTTTTCTTTCTAGTGATTCTTATTTTTAGGATTATCTAGCTCACAACATGGATCATTCACTTTTTTTCCCCATTCATCCATGTCATACATTTGAGGTACCATAAAACCCTCTATTTTCTGAGTTGTTTAGCTTTCTTTAGTAGCTAACATCACTAGTTTTAAAAATAACCTTTCTTTTCTGCATCCTGCTTGATCACATAGTTTAAGTAGGGGTTAACCTTCTACATCTCACATTCTATCACACACAACCAAACCTCACACATCAAAATATCATCCTACCGGGTGGACTGATTGGTATTTCATCGCTCAACAAGAGGCCACCTGATACTTCCCTAGACATAAAAACCTGAAACTAGAAACAGATTTCCTTCCCTTAAGTACCTTATTATCCATCCCCTTTTCTTTTTCAAACTTTCCAAATCAAAAACATTAAAAAAATGGTTTGCTTGACTTTTCTGATCTAAAAATGCAAAAAAACTTTACCCTATATGGTTCCCAACAAAAATCTACCATGACTAGACCCTCAGCTGATTTTAGGCCTTTTTCTAGCCCCATCCATGACTTCTTACTCCGTAGACCCTCCACCTCTTGATCACGTCGACATGTAGATTCTATTTCACCCCCATCACCTTATACCAACCCTGCTTCTTCTGACATCACCACACATCTCCAGCCTATTGACATTACCACTCCTCATGTACTAGATATTCCCATCCAATCCCAATCACCCAGGATCCAGACTAGGGTGCCCTAAGGCGCCCCAGTACGCTCTCAGGAACCTCTGTCACTTTAGATAGTCTAGATCTGCCCTCTACAATGCCCTTGAGCATTCATCTATAGTTCCAATTTCTCTGTTCAAACCTGTGACAACTGTTGATAGCCTACTATTATCATCTAAGTCACTTTTTCCCTCTCTCTCTTGCACATTAGGGTTTCTATTTCACTAGGATAGTTATTTCCATTTATTGCATAGTACTTTCTTTATTTACTGCATTTACACATGTTTTAGTCCTCCTATCTAGATTAACTAGGATTACCATGTTCCCATATATTTCTAATTTTAGTTAATCACCATGATTAGTTAGCCAACTGGCATCAACTATAAACTAGTGATAGGGATTGGTTGGCCAATCAGCATCAACTATAAACTAGTGACTGACATCGGTTCCCCCAGCCAAAATCGGTCTCTGTGTCTTGTAATTTCCCTCATACCAACGAGCTAATTCACCTACCCAAAACCTCCCATAAATTTACCCAGGCCTCCCTAATACCCTCGGTCACACCTACAGACCTTAACAACCAACCACCCTCTTTATATTTAGTTTTTTATTCATTATTTAGACTAGATTTGAATTACTTTACTTGTGTGAGATACCTACATCATACAACTATAGTAGGAATCCCTATTTCATGTTCTTATCAGAATTTTATTTGTTCTAAAACATGGATTGACATCCTTCTAAGAAGTATCCCACTTCTTGGATCTAGTTATTTCTAGGCAATCCACCAATTGATATTTTTAATTATATCTTATTGTCTTATCTTATTTTTAGGTAGTCTTATCTTATGGTTTTCAATTATTCGCAACTACTTCAAAAACCTTAAGGTATTCATTATATACCCAACCTCTTACCTTAAACATTTTTCTTATATGTACACTTCTTATTGGTGAATCATATATATCAAGTCCTCAAGAAGACCAGACAAGATTAGTCATCTTGATTTGGAATTAGAATGGTGCAATAGAAGGCATTGAACCCAAGTGCCACAAGTCCAAGAGATTGAACCGATCATCCAAATAGAAAATGATCAGTTCGAAGGATAGTGTGTTACCTACAGGATCTCTTCGAGATAACATCAGGATTTTTGATCTAAGGAGTGGAGAAAAATTAGCTTTTTGGGGAAAAAAAATCCTCCTTAGTGGGGAGGTGTGATCTGGAGGAAAATTTAGTGGAATGAATATCCCAAAATCTCTTGGTATTTCTATAGTGTAGAAGAAGACTCTGAGAGCTTTCCGTTGACTACAAGAACATGGAAAAAGGATCCCATATGATAAAGTTTCATCTGGTCAAATTTTGGTCAAAATATGGACTCAACAGGGTCAATTTTAAAATTCGGTCGTGACACATGACAACAGTGAAAATTTGTGCCTATGTGAAAAAATTAAGATTTTATTTTAGACCTCAGGTCTTCAACACTCAATCATCGTCTTCACTAATACAATGAAAAACATTTTCCAATGTTTTGGGTCCTCAATCCACCACATGGCCTACCACAACATTGCCACATCGTAGCTAAGACCAAGTTATAATCCCAACTTAGTAGGGTGAGCTACTACTAACTCAGTGAGCTCATGAATAACATCCGACAAATCATTAGACTAATTTATATCACTAACTCAACGATCCCTATAACCAACCGACTGAGCCAACACAATAGTCATAAGGAAAAATTGTGGATACATGGCCCAAGCCACACTATATAAGGTTGGGAAAAGGATTAATAAAGCCTTTCCTAACTCCACTCACACCACATGTGGGATATACCTCCCACTACTATAAAGACACGCTTGAGAAAACAAACCCAACTCAGCGGGAGGCCATGCGATGGGTGACATGTCAAGGTTAAGGCCCATGT